>CM038670.1:257018558-258218558 GCA_021605145.1 Aegilops bicornis | reverse complement strand
TCGAAACATCTCATATGTTCTGCGACGTTTGAAAAACGTCTTTGGTGCCTCAACTCTAAACCGTTTAAGCGAACTATCACGTAGTTATCAAAAGCGTGTATGTCCGATGTTACGCAACATCCACATCGACGTTTGGGGTTCACACCGAGCGGTGCATTAAGGACATAAGCTTTTTTCGTCCGCATAATCTCTCTTGTCAACTTTCAACTATATTTTCTCTAGGAACATATCTAAACAGTGGAACTAAAGCGCGAGCTTCGACATAATTTGCAAAGATCTTTTGACTATGTTCAGGATAATTAAGTTCATCTCATGAACTCCCACTCGAATAGACATCCCTCTAGTCATCTAAGTGATTACATGATCCGAGTCAACTAGGCCGTGTCCGATCATCACGTGAGACGGACTAGTCATCATCGGTGAACATCTTCATGTTGATCGTATCCTCCATACGACTCATGCTCGACCTTTCGGTCTCTTGTGTTCCAAGGTCATGTCCGTACATGCTAGGCTCGTCAAGTTAACCTAAGTGTTTGGCGTGTGTAAATCTGGCTTACACCCGTTGTATGTGAACGTAAGAATCTATCACACCCGATCATCACGTGGTGCTTCAAACGACGAACTTTCGCAACGGTGCACAGTTAGGGGAACACTTTCTTGAAATTTTAATGAGGATCATCTTATTTACTACCGTCGTTTCTAAGCAAATAAGATGCATAAACATGATAAACATCACATGCAATCAAATAGTGACATGATATGGCCAATATCATTTTGCTCCTTTTGATCTCCATCTTCGGGGCTCCATGATCATCATCGTCACCGGCATGACACCATGATATTCATCATCATGATCTCCATCATCGTGTCTCCATGAAGTTGTCTCGCCAATTTATTACTTATACTACTATGGCTACCGGTTAGCAATAAAGTAAAGTAATTACATGGCGTTGTTCAATGACACGCATGTCATACAATAAATAAAGACAACTCCTATGGCTCCTGCCGGTTGTCATACTCATCGACATGCAAGTCGTGATTCCTATTACAAGAACATGATCAATCTCATACATCACATATCATTCATCACATTCTTCTTGGCCATATCACATCACATAGCATACCTGCAAAAACAAGTTAGACGTCCTCTAATTGTTGTTTGCATGTTTTACGTGGCTGCTATGGGTTTCTAGCAAGAACGTTTCTTACCTACGCAAAACCACAACGTGATATGTCGATTGCTATTTACCCTTCATAAGGACCCTTTTCATCGAATCCGATCCGACTAAAGTGGAGAGGCGGCACCCGCTAGCCACCTTATGCACCAAGTGCATGTCAGTCGGTGGAACCTGTCTCACGTAAGTGTACGTGTAAGGTCGGTCCGGGCTGCTTTCTCCCACAATACCGTCGAAACAAGATTGGACTAGTAATGGTAAGCATATTGAACAAAATCAACGCCCACAACTACTTTGTGTTCTACTCGTGCAAAGAATCTACGCAATAGACCTAGCTCATGATGCCCTTTGTTGGGGAAACGAAAGAAAATCAAAATTTTCCTACGTGTCACCAAGATCTATCTATGGAGAAACTAGCAACAAGGGGAAGAAGAGTGCATCTACATACCCTTGTAGATCGCTAAGCGGAAGCGTTCAAGAGAATGGGGTTGAAGGAGTCGTACTCATCGTGATCCAAATCACCGGAGATCCTAGTGCCGAGCAGACGGCACCTCCGCATTCAACACACATACAGCCCGTGACGTCTCCCATGCCTTGATCCAGCAAGGAGAGAGGGAGAGGTTGGGGAAGACTCCATCCAGCAAAGACGACGGTGTGGTGGTGATGGAGGAGCGTGGCAATCCCAGGGCTTCGCCAAGCACCGGGAGAGGAGGAGGACTTGGGAGAGGGGGAGGGCTGCGCCAAGGGCAAGGGTGCAGCTCCCATGCGCCTCCCCACTATATATAGGGGTGGAGGGGGATTATTTCTTGCCCTCCAAGTCCATTGGGGCGTTGGCAAAGGTGGGAGGAAAGAAATCCCATCCTTTCCTTTCCCCACCGATTGTTATCCCCCTTTTTAGGGATCTTGATCTTATCCCTTCGGGATATGATCTTATTCCTTCTAACGGGGGATCTCGGTGCGCCTTGAACAGGGGTGTGGGGCCTTGCCCCCACTACCCACGTTCATGTGGGTTCCCCCATGTAGGTGGGCCCCACTCTAGAACCTTCTAGAACCTTCCCGGTACAATACCGAAAAATCCCGAACATTTTCCGGTGGCCAAAATAGGACTTCCCATATATAAATCTTTACCTCCGGACCATTCCGGAACTCCTCGTGACGTCCGGGATCTCATCCGGGACTCCGAACAACATTCGGTAACCACGTATATATATTCAGTATAAACCTAGCGTCATCGAACCTTAAGTGTGTAGACCCTACGGGTTCGGGAACCATGCAGACATGACCGAGACGTTCTCCGGTCAATAACCAACAGCGGGATCTGGATACCCATGTTGGCTCCCACATGTTTCACGATGATCTCATCGGATGAACCACGATGTCAAGGACTCAATCGATCCCGTATACAATTCCTTTGTCTAACGGTATTGTACTTGCCCGAGATTCGATCGTCGGTATACCGATACCTTGTTCAATCTCGTTACCGGCAAGTCTCTTTACTCGTTCCGTAACACATCATCTCGTGATCAACCCCTTGGTCACATTGTGAACATTATGATGATGTCCTACCGAGTGGGCCCAGAGATACCTCTCCGTTTACACAGAGTGACAAATCCCAGTCTTGATTCGTGCCAACCCAACAGACACTTTCGGAGATACCTGTAGTGCACCTTTATAGCCACCCAGTTATGTTGTGACGTTTGGTACACCCAAAGCATTCCTACGGTATCCGGGAGTTGCACAATCTCATGGTCTAAGGAAAAGATACTTGACATTAGAAAAGCTTTAGCATCTGAACTACACGATCTTTGTGCTAGGCTTAGGATTGGGTCTTGTCCATCACATCATTCTCCAAATGATGTGATCCGATTATCAACGACATCCAATGTCCATGGTCGAGAAGCTGTAACCATCTGTTGATCAACGAGCTAGTCAACTAGAGGCTTACTAGGGACATGGTGTTGTCTATGTATCCACACATGTATCTGAGTTTCCTATCAATACAATTATAGCATCGATAATAAACGATTATCATGAACAAGGAAATATAATAATAACCAATTTATTATTGCCTCTAGGGCATATTTCCAACAGTATCCCGGAGGGGTCTTCATCACCATGAAGGCCAAGGACCAGAAGGTGGAGGCCATGGAGGAGGAAGCACAAGGGGGAGAACCTCTCCTCCTCTCTTCCGGTGGCGCCGAAGTGCCATCGGGAGGGGAATCATCGCCACGGTGATTGTCTTCATCAACATCACCATCATCATCACCATCCTCATCTCTTTTACGCGGTCCACTCTCCCGCAAACCGCTATAATCCCCTACTTGAACATGGTGCTTTATGCCACATATTATGATCCAATGATGTGTTGCCATCCTATGATGTTTTGAGTAGATATCTTTTGTCTTTGGGTTGATTGATGATCTAGATTGGTATGAGTTGTATGTTTTACTTTGGTGCTGTCCTATGGTGCCCTCCGTGTCGCTCAAGCGTGAGGGATTCCCGCTGTAGGGTGTTGCAATACGTTCATGATTCGCTTATAGTGGGTTGCTAGAGTGACAGAAGCTTAAACCCGAGTAAGAGGGATTGTTGCGTATGGGAATAAATAGGACTTGATGCTTTAATGCTATGGTTGGGTTTTACCTTAATGATCTTTAGTAGTTGCAGATGCTTGCTAGAGTTCCAATCATAAGTGCATATGATCCAAGTAGAGAAAGTATGTTAGCTTATGCCTCTCCCTCATATGAAACTGCAATAGTGATTACCGGTCTTGTTAACAATTGCCTAGGACAATTCCGCACACTGATCCACCATTATTCCACACTCGCTATTTATATTATTTACTAATATATTCTAACTTTATGATAACAGCACCTAACTTTAAATTTTAGCTCTCCGATATCATGCAAAGTTATCCTCTTCATACCCACAACCTAGTTTTATTTCTAGTTGCTAGTTGGAAGCAAACGTCCGGTGCACGTAGAGTCGTATCAGTGGCAGATAGGGCTTGAGAGAATATTGATCTTACCTTTAGCTCCTTGTGGGTTCGAGATTCCATACTTATCACTTCCACCTTTGGAAAGTGCTACGATGATTCCTTGCACTTGGGGATTATCAACCCCTTAGTCCAGGACACCGTCAGTAGCCCCCTGAACCGGTCTTCAAGTTAGGGACGCTCCTCGATTCTTCTAGACTGTTCTTCATCTTCGGTCGTCGGTCTTGAAAACTGGTTCAATAAATCTTCTCATCTTCGATCTTGAGGATCGTCGAAGTGCATCCGAAGAGTTTACACGTTGGGTATCCGAGGAGCCCATTTAAGTTTCCGGCCTTTATCAATGCCTTGTTATTTTTATGCCACGCCTCGGGTTTTGAAGTTGTTCCCGAGAGGCAGTGTCCTCTTGCGTCCGAGCCCCAACACCGGACTGCATTCGAGGTATCCTTTGCAGCCGAGCACCAACGCCGGACTGCTTCCGAGCTCCAACGCCGAAATGTATCCGAGCTCCAACGCTGGACTATATCCAAGATGTCATAGATCATCTTAGTATAAAAAAGTTGAAGGAGTGTAGCCGAGCTTAATGCCGGAAATGCCCTCTATGGAGCTAGCCGCTAGCGCCCGAGCTTCATGCCGGACTGCTTCCAAGGTGGTGCACCACCCGACCATGGGCTGATTTTTGTGAATATTTTTAACTGGTGCGGTTTATTCTCCGCCGATGTATATCCGGTAGCCCTCAAGGTGTGTATCGGTCTAAAACCGAGATGCACTGAAGGCAAGCATAAAAACCGCAGTTCGGTAGCCCTCGAGACTCGTGTCGATGCGTGAAATCGGCACGAGGATCAATTCCTAACTTCAATGACATACATAGGAATAAAACACGGTGTAATATATTAGAGATAATAGTGATCGTGAACGGGCCCCGAGAGAGGGTCGTGAGAAGTCGCCGCATAATATACTAGCTTGATGCGGATAGGTCCATATGGTACCTATTATTGTCCGAAGACATGTATGCGCATAGTTCGTTCAAGCCGAACACTGAGCACTTTGAATTCTCTGCATTGAATAAGTAATGCAGTAGCCCCCGAGACACTGGTCGGGTGGCAACACCAGATTAGGGGATCGATGTTCCCCTTTAATATTTGTAAATAATGAGCACGAAGCCCAGTAGCCCCCGAGCCTTAATGTGGGCACGGGTGGCCGAATTAAGGATCGATATCGAGTAAAATCACAGATTATGTGTAATGATTCTATGTATCCAAGTACTTTACATCATTATTTTGACTCCATTGTGACCGTTTATCGGTTGAAAGTGGCCCATCGTCGGCTTCTACCCTTGGTAGATACTACGCAGGTGTTTCCGTACTAACAAAACAACCCTTAGCCGACATCTTGGTGCTCAAGGCGGTTGTGTTAGCGAAACGAGGCAATCGGATATGCGGGCTTTAAAACTTTCGCTTAGTCATAGGAGCTTTATCTTGGGGAAGCTAGCTATGAGCCCCGGTTAGTTTTTTGACGGCCGAGGTCAAAGCTATAAACACTTGATCAATGTTATGAACGGCCCGTCATAGTCATCGGATCGTTGACGGTTTACACCTATTGTGACGATCAATTTTGGCTTTCTCCATCGAGGTGCTTGACCATGCGAGCTGGAAGCACAATCGCAGTGGTTCTCCCTTGGCACACCTAGCCGAACAAAGAGGAACGTAGGATGCAAGCACAGGAGCCGGGCAACCCAACTATTGACCGAAGACACATTTCAAAACCGATGCATATATAGCAATATCTGAGAATGTTTTTGCCGAATCCCTAAAGGTGTCCGGCGTTGCACTGCGAGACTAATGCTGGAAACGCACAAATAGTTTAAATGTGCCATAGGCTCGAAAAGCCAAAAAACTTATTCAAAAGTTTAATGTCCGAACTAGATCAAGTGTTCGGTGCCAAATCGAAAATTGGTCTTAGAAAAAAGGGTGTTTCTGTCGTGCTTTAACATGACACATCCTATCTCGAGACTTCAAGCGGGTCAGCCTATGGCTTCAACCTCCTATCCTGAAGGCGGAGTACTTCTTGTTAGGCCATTTTAGCAAACTTTAGCGGCTTTGAGAGAGAAATTAGGCGCCCCGGCTATTGACCGCACACTCGCATCGAAAAAAGGAGTGATAGAAAAAAGACTTTGCAATGACTAAGAAGAAGAACACTTGTTATAAAACAGCTCACATAAATTTAAGAGCCCCCGAGTGACTTGGGTAAAAGAATGATTGTATGTACCGAAGTACTTATATCATATCTATGTTCACCCGAACTTTAAACCCGTCTTAACCGACCGTCGGCTTCTCCCTCTTCGGTCAAGGACCGAAAAGTGTTATGTACTCCACCTGTCGAGAACATCGACGGTGTTTCCGATAACCAGGCAATCAGGTCATAAGGCTATAACAGACAAAGCGCTCGGGGAACTTATGCTATATTCTCGATAAAGTGTAAGAAGCATCTTGAAGAAAATAGTACCCCATCGATACCTTTCTTCGGTGCTCATTGTTAATATGAGACTTGTGCAATAGATTTTTGTACTCATGAGTTCCGTTGTGTGCCGACCATAATTGAAAACAGTAAGAGCGCTTAGCTTTTGGCTTCACCAGTCGAGGTCCGGCTCGGGTGACCCGATCGTGACAATCGCAGAGGTGCTCCCTTTACTCCCTAGCCGAAAAATCAGGAACGTAGGGGTAAACATAGGAGCAAGGCAACCCAGCTTGCAAATCACTTAGGTCAATATGGTGCATATTTTGGCGTAATACACGAACAAGGAATGAAGTCGTACACGTATAATCATATGCAAGAGGAAAAGCTTCAGCAAGGGAGCCCCCAAATAAACAGGGTATTTGAATTTGTGCGTCACAAACAAAGTTTGGACAAGGAAATTTTTACAAGAAACTTTTTTCCAAAAAAAAGTATAATGCTTGGTCGAACCGAACATAAATTAAAAATTTAAAACTTTGAGCATCAAGGCAACTTAGCTGGTTAATGTGTTCAGTATTGATGACGCGGTCCGAGATTGATGCGGGACAAGGTTCCATCCCCCAAGCCGGTCCCGAGGTGGCGGAGCAAAGAGCTCGACACTCCGAAGTGGTGACATAGCACGGTCAATGCAGGCCGGCACAGTGATGCCGAAGTCCCCGGCATGGGGTAATGAAGTGTTGACGAAGCCCCCCATCCAGCCGAGGTGACGCGAAAGGATATAGTCCCATTGGATCATTTTCCTGTGCACAAAAAATAGTGCAGACGGGGGATAATAGTAATAATAGAAAAAATGTTGCATAATAAATAATTTATGCAAAGTGAGTAATAAAAGAAATATGGCCTCACGCCGAAGTCAATGTCGATGCAGGGCGTTAGCGTGATGCGGTAAAGGCGTGGCAAAGCCTGAATTCACAAGTCTGTCCGAGTTCCAGATGCGTTCGGACTATGTAATGAAACCGACCGAACCACCATGCGATAAATCGTTAATCGCGGCCACCATTTGATAGACCTGCGTACATATGATGGACAAGCCAGAGTAATAATTCCTTGGGAAAAATGAACCCAAACAAGCAAAAATACTAGGATTAATAGCACTGGTTTTATTTATTGTAGCAATCCGAAGAAAGGTGATTCCCAAAATTGGGACTCGATCCGCGCTCCCATTGCCTGACGGGTGATAAAGCGACGGCATGGCAATGCTGGAAAAGGTTGGCTCGCCAAGGCAAAGCCCTCGGTCCAGCTAACGTGACGGAGCTGGTCGGCTAGTGACGCCGAAGTCTCCGGAGTATAGGTTGATGAAGAGATGGCGAAGCCCCCGGTCCAGCCGAGATGTCGAAGCCTCGATGTCAGCCGATGAGTCGAAGTAGGTCGGCATGATGGACACCGGCTCTAAGAACAGCAAAGGCGGCCCTGCCGATGCGGTCGTGGCGTGGTCAATGCGGCTTGATGAAGTGACCGTGCGGCGATGCGGTGTGCACTGCTCCGTGTAATCCATGGGGCGGCGATGTTGGTGATGATTTATCCTTTCCGATGCGAACTCTTGTTCGGCTTGCCGAGATGATGATCCGAAGAAGTTGAGCTCGGCTCAACAAAGTGACGACGTGTTTAAGCGCAGTCGGCGGCCGTGGAGCAATATTGCCGGACTGGTTTGACACCGACATGATGTTGAAGATCATGTTCAAAAGATTTTAAAGTTAGTGGAATGTGTTCGGAAACAAAACACAATACCCCATACAAAACTTCCTTCAAAAAGGATGTCCGAAATCCCGTTCATAAAAAAGACGAACTCGGGTCGGATCGTTTTCGCGTAGAAAAACAGATCCAAAAAGTGATGCACTAATCAGAAGGTTCCCGGAGTTTGGACGGTCGGATCGAGCTGAAATTTTGAGGGGTGGTAGATATAGGATTCCGTAGCCGATCAACGGTTGGATCTTCCAAAGGACGTCCGAGCTAGAAGGTGGACACCACGCCCTAAACTCATCCAGATTCTCGTCCAAATATAACAGGGCTCCGGTATATCGCTGACTGCCCGAGATTCGTCCATCGGAACTCGACGAAATTTTCCAGGGTTGTTGTAGACTCAATTCCGCACAATTCCACCGAAGCAATCATTAGAACGACACTTGAGGAGGCGGTGGCGGCGGACACAAGTTCACCGTCCAGAAAAACAACACGGTCGCCCGAGGGCAATGTTGACGTTGAGCCCCCGGGCTCCCTGGATGATTCCTCCATGATCTTGATAGAGATCAGAGCTGATGTTGATGAAGGCCCTCATCCGAACATGACAATCGGAGGTAGGGCGCAGTCTTTGGTCAAACCAAGGTGACCAGTCGAGCTGGTGACGAAGATGCCGAAGTCGCAGTTGATCTGCAGGCGAGCCATCGACCTTTTGTCGAACACACAGCGGAATCTCAATGAAAGCACCAATGTCGGTGTCAAAACCGGCGAATCTCGGGTAGGGGGTCCCGAACTGTGCGTCTAAGGATCGATGGTAACAGGAGGCAAGGGACACGATGTTTACCCAGGTTTGGGCCCTCTCTATGGAGGTAATACCCTACTTCCTGCTTGATTGATCTTGATGATATGAGTATTACAAGAGTTGATCTACCACGAGATCGTAGAGGCTAAACCCTAGAAGCTAGCCTATGGTATGATTATTGTATGTCCCTATCGACTAGCCCGGCCTCGGTTTATATAATGCACCAGAGGCCTAGGATAACAAGAGTCCTAGCCGAATACGCCGGTGGGGGAGGAGTCCTTGTCTTGATCGCCAAGTCTTGTGGAATCTTCCTTGTATGCGAAGCTGTCCGAATCGCCCAGCCCATGAGTATCTGACCATGGGGTCCTCGGCCCAATCTAATAGATCGGGAGATGACGTGGTGAGTACCCCCTAGTCCAGGACACCGTCAACTATCATTATCAACCTTACATCTTTTGGCATTCACACTATGAATATGTGTAACATCACGTTCGAGATTCAATAAAAATAAACCATTGACCAGCGGGGCATGACCATAAAACATACCTCTCATATAAATAGAACAACCATTATTCTTGGATTTAAATGAGTAGCCATCTCACATCAAATGAGATCCAGATACGATGTTAATTCTTAAAGCTGGTACTAAATAACAATTATTGAGGTTTAAAACTTATCCCGAAGTTAGATGTAGAGGTAGCGTGCCGACGGCGATCACATCGACCTTGGAACCATTCCCGACGCGCATCGTTACCTCGTCCTTCGCCAGTCTTCGCTTATTCGGCATCTCCTATTTTGAGTTACAAATGTGAGCAACGTCACCGGTATCAAATACCCAGGAGCTACTACGAGCGCTGGTAAGGTACACATGAATAACATGTATTCATATATACCTTTGGCGTTGCCGGCCTTCTTATCCGCTAAGTACTTGGGGCAGTTCCGCTTCCAGTGACCATTTCCCTTGCAATAAAAGCGCTCGGTCTCAGGCTTGGGTCCATTATTTGGATTCTTCCCGGCAACTGACATACCAGGCGCAGCAACTCCCTTGCCGTCCTTCTTGAAGTTCTTCTTACCCTTGCCTTTCTTGAAACTAGTGGTCTTATTCACCATCAACACTTGATGTTCCATTTTGATCTCCACCTCCGCTAATTTCAGCATCAAATATAACTCAGGAATGGACTTCTCCACCCCTTGCATATTGAAGTTCATCACAAAGTTCTTGTAGCTAGGTGGGAGCGACTGGAGGATTCTGTCAATAACCGAGTCATCTGGAAGATTAACTCCCAGCTGAGACAAGCGGTTGTGCAACCCAGACATGTTGAGTATATGCTCACTGACAGAACTATTTTCCTCCATCTTACAACTGAAGAACTTGTTGGAGACTTCATATCTCTCGACCCGGGCATGAGCTTGGAAAACCATTCTCAGCTCTTGGAACATCTCATATGCTCCGTGTTGCTCAAAACGCTTTTGGATCCGGATTCTAAGCTGTAAAGCATGCCACACTGAACCAGGGAGTAATCATCACTACGCGACTGCCAGGCGTTCATAACGTCTTGAGTTGCTGGGAAAATGGGTGCGTCACCTAGCGGTGCTTCAAGGACATATGCTTTCTTGGAAGCTATGAGGATGGTCTTCAAGTTATGGACCCAGTCCATATAGTTGTTTCCATCGTCTTTCAGCTTGGTTTTCTCTAGGAACGCGTTGGAGTTGAGGGCAACATTAGGGTGGGCCATTGGTTCTACAATATAGATTGTAAAGACAATTTTAGACTAAGTTCATGATAATTAAGTTCATCTAATCAAATTATTTAATGAAATCCCACTTAGATAGACATCCCTCTGGTCATCTAAGTGATACATGATCCAAATCGACTAGGCCGTGTCCGATCATCATGTGAGACAGACTAGTCATCAATGGTGAACATCTCCATGTTGATCGCATCTACTATACGACTCATGTTCGACCTTTCGGTCTCTCGTGTTCTGAGGCCATGTCTATACATGCTAGGCTCGTCAAGTCAACCTAAGTGTTTCGCATGTGTAAATCTGGCTTACACCCGTTGTATGCGAACGCTAGAATCTATCACACTCGATCATCACGTGGTGCTTCTAAACAACGAACCTTCGCAATGGTGCACACTTAGGCGTAATACATTTCTTGAAATTTTAGTGAGGGATCATCTTATTTATGCTACCGTCGTTCTAAGAAAATAAGATACAAACATGATAAACATCACATGCAAATCATAAAGTGACATGCTATGGTCAATATCATCTTGCGCCTTTGATCTCTATCTTCGAGGCGCAGGATGATCACCATCGTCACCGGCATGACACCATGATCTCCATCATCATGATCTCCATCATCGTGTCTTCATGAAGTTGTCTCGCCAACTATTACTTCTACTACTATTGCTAACGGTTAGCAATAAAGTAAAGTAATTACATGGCGTTTTTATTGACTCGCGGGTCATAAAATAAATTAAGACAACTCCTATGGCTCCTGCCGAATGTCATACTCATCGACATGCAAGTCGTGATTCCTATTACAAGAACATGATCAATCTCATACATCACATATATAATTCATCACATCCTTTTGGCTATATCACATCACATAGCATACCCTGCAAAAACAAGTTAGACGTCCTCTAATTGTTGTTGCATGTTTTACGTGGCTGCTATGGGTTTCTAGCAAGAATGTTTCTTACCTACGCAAAAGCCACAACGGTGATATGCCAATTGCTACTTACCCTTCATAAGGACCCTCTTCATCGAATCCGATCCGACTAAAGTGGGAGAGACAGACACCCGCTAGCCACCTTATGGAACAAGTGCATGTCAGTCGATGGAACCTGTCTCACGTAAGCGTACGTGTAAGGTCGGTCCGGGCCGCTTCATCCCATAATGCCGCTGAATCAAGATAGGACTAGTAACAGCAAGCAAATTGACCAAATCATCGCCCACAACTACTTGTGTTCTACTCGTGCATAAAATCTACGCATAGACCTAGCTCTGATGCCACTGTTGGGGAACGTAGTAATAATTCAAAAAAATTCCTACATGTTGATAATCCCCAAGTGCAGGGAGTCATCGTAGCAATTTCCAAAGGTGGAAGTGATAAGTATGGAGTGTCGAACCCACAAGGAGCTAAAGGTAAGATCAATATTCTCTCAAGTCCTATCTGCCATCGACACGACTCTCATTACACGAACGTTTGCTTCCAACTAGAAACGAGAAATAAAACTACATTGTGGGTATGAAGAGGATAATTTAGCATGGTATCGGAGATCTAAAATATAAAAGTAGGTGCTGTTATCATAAAGTTAGAATATATTACTAAATATTATAAATAGCGAGTTTGGAATAATGATGGGTCGGTGTGCGGAATTATCCTAGGCAATTTAGTCGTCATTGCAATTTCATATGAGGGAGAGGCATAAGCTAACATACGTTCTCTTCTTGGATCATATGCACTTATGATCGGAACTCTAGCAAGCATCCGCAACTACTAAAGATCATTAAGGTAAAACCCAATCATAGCATTAAAGCATCAAGTCCCCTTTATCCCGTACGCAACAACCACCTTACTCGGGTTTATGCTTTTGTCACTCAAGCAACCCACTATAAGCAAATCATGAACGTATTGCAACACCCTACAACAGGAATCCCTCACGCTTGCGCGACACGAAGGGCACCATGGGACAACACCAAAATAAAACATACAACTCATACCAATCTAGATCATCAATCAACCCAAAGACAAAAGATATCTACTCAAAACATCATAGGATGGCAACACATCATTGGATCATAATATGTGGCATAAAGCACCATGTTCAAGTAGGGATTACAGCGGGGTGCGGGAGAGTGGACCGCGTAAAAGAGATGAGGATGGTGATAATGACGGTGATGTTGATGAAGACGATCACCGCGGTGATGATTCCCCTCCCGATGGCACTCCGGCGCCACCGAGAGAGAGGAGGAGAGGTTATCCCCCTTGTGCTTCCTCCTCCATGCCCTCCCTCTGGATGGGGAGAGGTTCCAACTCTGGTCCTTGGCCTTCATGGCGATGATGGCCCCTCCGAGATCCTTCCCCATGGCATCCGGTGATGATGGACCCCTCCGGCAGGTTGCCGGAGAGGGCCTAGATTGATTTCTCGTGGCTACACAGGCTTGCAGCGGCGGAACTTCCGATCTAGGTTAATTTATGGAGGTTTCTGTATTTATAGGAGAGGATGGCGTCGAGAACAAGTCAGAGGGCCCCACGGGTAGTCCATGAGGTACAGGGGCGCGCCCCCTACCCTAGTGGGGCCCACGGGACTCCCCTCCGGTAGATATTTGTTCCAGTATTTTTCATATTTTCCAGAAAAATTCTCCGTTAATTTTCAGCGCATTCTGAGAACTTTTATTTCTGCACAAAAACAACACCACGGTAGTTCTGCTGAAAACAGCATCTGTCCGGGTTAGTTCTAATCAAATCATACCAAAATCATATAAAACTAGTGTAAACATGGCATGAATACTTCATAAATTATAGATACGTTGGAGATGTATCAGCATCCCCAAGCTTAATTCCTGCTCGTCCTCGAGTAGGTAAATGATAAAAGAAATAATTTATGAAATGTGAATGCTAGCAAGTGCTTAAGTTTGATCAATATAGTTCCAAACACTTTTTCTAGCATCATTATATATCGTAACAGTAGCTCAACTCATAAAACTTCTCATGATCAAGTAACAAGCTATTCAACTGTTAAAGTATAGATCATAAACTTTCTTGAAAACTAACAACCTGTGCTCTTAGTCATCAAACAATTGCAAATCATCTTACTTTCGGAAAGGGTCTATGTAAGAGCTTTGATTCAGCAAACTCCACATACTCAACTATCATTTAATCTTTCACAATTGCTGACACTCATGTGATATTTATGGGTTCAAAGTTTTAATCGGACACAGAGAATGATAGGGGCTTATAGTTTCGCCTCCCAACCTTTTACCTCAAGGGTAATGTCAACAATAATAATTTTTGAGAACCTACATCCAAGTGATATATATATATATCCGGATCGTTCCAACACAAAGTGCTTGCCAAAGGAAAAAGTGTAAAAAGGAAAGGTGATGATCACCATGACTCTTGTATAAGGGTAGAAGATAAAAGTAAAAGATAGGCCCTTCGCAGAGGGACGCAGAGGTTGTCATGCGATTTTAAGGTTGGATGCACAAAATCTTAATGCAAAAGAACGTCACTTTATATTGCCTCTTGTGATAGAGACCTTTATTATGCAGTCCGTCGCTTTTATTTTTCCCTATCACAAGTTCGTATAAAGCTTATTTTCTTCGCACTAATAGATCATACATATTTAGAGAGCAATCTTTATTGCTGTAAGTGCATCTAGTGCCCCTTTGTGATTTTGGTGTATTGAAGACTTATAGGTTAAGGGTCTAATGCGTTTATGAGTGTACACATGTCTATAAGTCTATGAGGAGTTTGATATTTACAGAGAAAGTCGACCCCTAAAAATGAAGTTCTTCGACTGAAGACTTTGGTATTCTGAAGACTTTGAAAGTGAACAAATTGGTGTGACCTTGAAGACTTGGTATTCATTTGAGGAACATGAAGCGTGAAGACTTTTGTTTTCGTAGTTTCGTTTTATCTTTCTTGAGTCATAGGAAACACCGTACTGTTAATGGGGGTCAAGGAAATACTAAGGAAAAATTTCAATGTGATGCTCAACTCAAAGTCCATACCTACCAATCCCTTCGAGTGAAGCCATTGGAAATCTCATACAGTTCAGTCAATTTCTTCATTGACAGAGACGAAGTTCTTCTGTTCGTTGAGGAATTTGTCCTGACTGAGGAGTTAGGAATTCGCTAGTGCGGATTTCCTACACAGTGATGAACATGATAGCCCTGAGGAATTTGAACCTCAAATTTCCGACCGTTGTTGTGCTACGCGCCAGCTGTCTCAAAATATCTTATCCACCTAACGGTCATATCATTGAAGGGCATTTATGTCTTATCATGTCGGGTTGTTCCCTAGGCTATAAATAGCCGCCCCCTACAACCACTAGCTAGTTGGCTGCTCCGAGAGAAACTGACACTTGTCAATTGAGAGCATCCCATCCTCCGAGGACTTTGAGTGAAAATCATCAAGTGAGGAAAACCCAAACCCAAACACCTACAACCCCAAAGTGATTGAGCATCACTGAAGAGATTGATCCTGCGTGGATCCGATGCTTGTTACCTTTGAAGACTGTGCTTCTTCCAGACGGTTAGGCGTCATGGTCTAGAGCATCCAAGAGAAATTGTGGATCGCCGAGTGACCAAGTTTGTGAAGATTTGGAAGTCGCCTGAAGACTTACCACGAGTGATTGGACGAGGTGCATGTGACCTTAGTTCAAGGAGAATCTGGCGAGGACTTGGTGTCTGAGCTGCGTGCTCGAGATCGGGTGTCCGGGCTGTGTCCTCGAGTTTAAATACTCAGCCGCTCCAACAAGACGTACAACTGAGACAACAATTGGAACTGGTCTACCAAATCATTGTCTTCACCAAGCTTACTGGTTCTATTTCCTCAACTCTTTCATTTCCTCATTACTGTGTTAAGTGCTTCATCATATCTGTGTTTGAAGACTTTGACTGAAGACTTTCTCAATTTCCTCAGTTCAATTTATCCAATCTGTTTGTCTTCATCTTGTGTTACCTGTGATTACGCTTTCTGTACTCTGTGCTTGTCTTCATTTCATCATGATGACCATACCTGTATTCTGTTATGCTTACTTCTGAGTACTTATTCCGCTTCAAGTAGTTCTTCGCTAAGGAATTTCCTCACCGGCAAATTCCTGAGTGAAGAATTCATAAAAATCGCCTATTCACCCCCCCCTCCTAGTCGATATAACGCACTTTCAATTGCATGCACCGATGACAACTTACTTGAAGGATATTACCCAATCCATAGGTAGGTATGGTGGACTCTCATGGCAAAACTGGTTTAAGGGATGTTTGGAAGCACTGATGAGGACATCAATACCATTGTTACACCCACAGCCCCTGCTGCTATACATACTGGACCAATTACTAGAGCTCGCGCACGCCAATTGAATTATCAGGTACATTCGTTTCTTGTTAACGATTCCAATGTTCATGAGAATATGATGCTGCCTAAATTGGATACATTTGTTTTGCTTACAAATGAAGGGCCTACCATGGACAAGAAAGATGAACCTTGGAGCAAGTTCAAGCATGGAGATGTTGGCATGCGCAAGGGGAACAAGAACGGAGTTACAAGTGATGATTCCAGGACTTTGAAGCCACCCTAATGAGTGCATGAGGCCTTGGACGAAATATACAAGATGCCACTTCATAATATTCGTCCATAGGCTATTCTAGGTGATGCGTCACCTTATTATTGGGCCAGGCCCATGTAATTTCGAAATACTTAAGTATAGGCTGTTTTTAGAGTCCGTATGTGTGGGGAAACAAGAGTTAGGGTTGGTTTCGGACCCCTCCCACAAGGGCCACGAAATTCCCTCCTCTTCCTCCATATATACAGCCCTTAGGGCGTCGTTTAGACTTTGGGGTTTTGTTTAGATCAAAAGTTCGTCATAGCTGCAACTTCGCGTACTTCGTTTGTGTTCAACGACCAGACCAAGGCGTCACAAAACCCCACCTTTATTAATAAAGCTTTCCTCTTATATTCGCAATATCCAGATTGCAATCTTAGTTTCTTGCTTGTTCTTCGTTTGCTCGCAGGAAACAGGCCCTCGTGGTCAGGTTGATCGTGCTCCGGCGTGGTCAATAACCCTCGGAAGTTGGTTTAGCGATTGCTAAAGGCGCTGACGTCTCGCCGCGTCGTAGTCGGATCGTCAAGGTCGACTCCCACGAAACGATAGCCACCATCTCATCGAAACATCGGGACACCTTTGCCTCTATCAAGTGGTATCAGATTTTCAGGTTGCTCGGTGAGATTTTACAGTTTTTCGTAGATTAGATCGAGTCTGTTCTTCATACCTAAAGTCCACGAAAAAGCCAAAAAAAAAAATTAGGGTTAGTTCATCATATCCGAACCAATCTGAGCCTTTGCATAATATTTTTAGGGTTTTTGTTTTGTTGAATTTGCGGTTGCATCGTCGTGTCAAGTTGTTGGTCTTAGAGTCTAGTCTTTTAGAGTTTCGAGTTCTGGTCATAAGTTGTCACGCCGCGCTGCACCATCATCATCGCCTTGCCATCTACAACCATTGCTTATCCGCCACCGCTCTGAATCCGTATTCATATACCACCACCAATCTGTATCCATATACCACCACCGCTACCATATACCACCACCGCTGCCATATACCACCACCATATATCCACCACCAATCCGAGTTCTTCTCATATTAGGTTTGTTTTCGAGATCCATCTACATTCGATTCGTGTTTCCTTGCTGCGTGGGTCTCGGAAAAAAAGAGTCTGGAGACCCCGGGCAGTTTTAGGCCAAAATTTACGTGACCGAAAATATTTTTCCCTATCCTATTTTTAGGCTGTTACGAGTCTTTTGAGACACTCGCCATCATTGTGAATTTTGGTCGCAGTTTTTAGTCGTCGATGCCCTGATTTCCGAAAAAAAATTGTCAAAATTTTTTTTTGTACCCATCCTGTCAGTTTGACCTGGGAAGAGTTTTGAGACACTCGCCATTATAGTGATTTTTCGCAAAAAAAAAGCAGAGCGAAAAAAAAATTCCAGAGTGTGCTTTTCCATTGTTTCCGTGCAGCGCCGTGATTTTGTTAGTGTTCTAGGCTCGCGTCTCTAGCACGGTCTAGCCTAGGACCAGCACAGTACCGTCGTTGAGCGTTTATTCAACTTTGCATCTCTGAATTAATTATTGCGGACCCTTTTTGCTACCATATTATAAGCCTTCCCAACTCCACATACATCTACATCGTGCGTTTGACTCTCCCTGGTAATCGCTCTATCCAAGCTTTGAGAGTTTTGACTACATCGGTTGCCGATCACCTTCTTCTTTGGGTAAGAACTGGTAAGAATTTGAGATTTGCTTGACGGATTTGTGATCCACCACACCACCACCACCACTTCCTAGTAGTCCGTCGAATCATATTCTTGTGTGTTTCTATTTACGCTAACCATGGCAGGATCACAAGCCGACGAGACTGACTGGGAGAACATGACAAACAAAGCGCTACATGATAAGTTTCAACAAATGATGAGTGGGCAGGTGGAAGATGTGCTAAATAGATTTGAAGAGGCCATGGAGAAGATAGATGGCATTGAGAAGGCGTTCGAAACAAAGCTCGATAACAAGTTTAATGAATTGCTCGCGCGTCTACCACCACCACCACCGGCTGCACCTAACGCACCTCTACAACAACAATAACGACTACCTCCACATCGCGAAACAGCCCTCCGCCGAGCGACCCGTGTCTCTCTTCAGCCTGGCCAAGCTGCTTTGGTCTTCTTTGTTGATATACTGGCTACTGCTGCTGATGTGGGGGAGGATGATTATGTGGGAGATTACGAGGATGAGGTTGATCAACATCAGAACTATGTGCAACCACCAGCACCACAACCACCAGGTCGTCCACATGCAAATAAGGGCAATGTTAGTGCTCCCCCTCAGGTACGAGATCATGACCATCTCCCTAAACTGAAATTGAATATTCCACCATTTGAGGGTAGATATGTTCCTGATATATATCTTACTTGGGAGTTAGAAACTAAACAACGATTTACATGTTTACAATATCCTGAGGAGAGACGTGTTCCTGCTGCTGTTTGTGCTTTCACTAGCTTTGCATGTGTTTGGTGGTCTGAACATTGTAGATTATATCCTGTTCTAGCTACTTGGGCTGCTTTGAAAACTGCTATGCGTACTCGTTGGGTACCACCATATTATCAACGTGAATTACTTAAAAAATTGCAGCGCTTAAGACAAGGATTAATTCTGTAGACTAATATTATCAGGAATTAAAAACTGGCTTGATTAGATGTGGTATTGTTGAGGAGATTGAAGCTATGCTTGCATGTTTTACGGGTGGATTAAATAGAGAGATTCAGACCATTCTAGACTACAAGGATTATACTAATATCACTCGATTATTCCATCTTGCTTGTAAAGCTGAACGTGAAGTGCAGGATCGACATGCGTTGGCGCGGATTAACTTTTCTGCAGGTCGACCTTCATCATGGACACCACGTGCATCATCTACTTCCACACGTTCTACTACATCGGCACCTCCGTCGGCTGCCACCTCCAACCGTGATACAAGAAAGCAGGCACAACCACCACTATCTGCCAAGAGCACACCTGCTGGGCCTACACAGAGCTCTTCTTCTTCCATGGCATCAACAGGGCACACAAGTGATATTATTTGTCGTCGTTGTAAGGGAAGAGGACATTTTGCGAGAGAATGCCAATCTCAGCGTGTGATGATTGCTCCTGAGGATGGTGGGTATGAGTCCGCTAGTGACTATGATGAAGAGACTTTGGCTCTTATTACACATGAAGAACACGGTGGAGATGATTCTGATCATGAGACGCAATACATGGCTCTTTGAAGATCGACAGGTATGAATGTTTAGTTGCTCAACGTGTTTTGAGTGTGCAGGTTACACAAGCTGAGCAAAGTCGGAGGCATAACTTGTTCCATACAAAGGGAGTTGTGAAGGAACGTTCTATTCAGCGTCATCATAGATGGAGGGAGCTGCAACAACTTGGCTAGCATGGATATGGTGGAGAAGCTTTCTCTCACCACAAGACCACATCCACATCCTTACTACATCCAATGGTTCAACAACAGCGGCAAGGTTAAGGTAACACGTCTTTGTTCGTGTGTATTTTAGTATCTCTACATATGCTGATTATGTTGATTGTGATGTGGTACCTATGCAAGCATGTTCCTTGTTACTTGGTAGACCATGGCAATTTGATAAAAATTATGTACACCATGGTAGAAACAATCAAGATACTCTTGTTCACAAGGATAAAAATATTACTTTGCTTCCTATGACTCCTGATTCCATTTTGAAAGATGATATTAATAGAGCTAATAAAGCAAAACAGGAGAAAATAAGAGTGAAAATCAGATTGTGGCAAAAGAATTTGAGCAACAAATGAAGCCTAATAATAAACCATCTAATGTTGCTTCTGAAATTAAACTGAAAAGTGCATGTTTACTTGCCACCAAATCTAATATTGATGAGCTAGATTCTAGCAAATCTGTTTGCTATGCTTTTGTGTGCAAAGAGGCATTATTTTCATTCGAGGGCGTGCCTTCCTCTTTGCCCCTCTTTGTCACTAACATTTTGCAGGAGTTCACGACGGCGTCTTCCCACAAGGCGTGCCAAGGATTACCACCTATTCGAGGGATTGAGCATCAAATTGACTTAATTCCGGTGCATCGCTACCCAACCGTGCACCATACCGTACCAATCCGGAGGAGACGAAGGAGATTATCGTCAAGTACAGGAGATGCTCGACAAAGGTTATATCTGTGAATCTCTTAGTCCTTGTGCTGTTCCTATTATACTAGTGCCTAAAAAGGATGGTACGTCGGCGTATGTGTGTTGATTGTAGAGGCATTAATAATATTACTATTCGTTATCGTCATCCTATTCCTAGGCTAGATGATATGCTTGATGAATTGAGTGGCTCTACAATATTCTCCAAAGTTGATTTGCGTAGTGGATACCATCAAATTCGTATGAAATTGGGAGATGAATGGAAAACAGCATTTAAAACTAAGTTTGGTTTATATGAGTGGTTAGTCATGCCTTTTGGGTTAACTAATGCACCTAGTACTTTCATGAGACTAATGAGCGAAGTTTTACGTGCTTTCATTGGACGATTTGTGGTAGTCTATTTTGATGATATACTGATTTATAGCAAATCTTTGGAAGAACATTTGGAACATTTACGTGCTGTTTTTAATGCTCTACGTGATGCACGCGTTTGTTTGGTAACCTTGGGAAGTGCACCTTTTGCACCGACCGAGTATCTTTTCTTGGCTATGTTGTTACACCACAGGGAATTGAAGTTGATAAAGCCAAGATTGAAGCTATTGAGAGTTGGCCGCAGCCCAAAACGGTCACACAAGTGAGGAGTTTGTTTGGACTCGCTGGTTTCTATAGGCGTTTTGTGAGAGACTTTAGCACCATTGCTGCACCTCTCAATGAGCTTACAAAGAAGGATGTGCCTTTTGTTTGGGGTACCGCATACGGGAAGAAGCCTTCACGGTATTGAAAGATAAGTTGACACATGTTCCTTTACTCCAACTTCACGACTCTAATAAGACTTTTGAGCTTGAATGTGATGCTAGTGGAATTGGATTAGGAGGTGTGTTATTACAAGATGGCAAACCTGTTGCATACTTTTACGAAAAATTGAGTGGGCCTAGTCTAAACTATTCTACTTATGACAAATAATTATATGCTCTTGTTAGGACTTTAGAGACATGGCAACATTATTTATGGCCCAAAGAATTTGTTATACATTACGATCATGAATCTTTGAAACATATTAAAAGTCAAGCTAAACTGAATCGTAGACATGCTAAATGGGTTGAATTCATTGAGACTTTCCCTTATGTCATTAAACACAAGAAGGGTAAAGAAAATGTTATTCTTGATGCTTTGTCTAAATCGCTATACTATGCTTTCACAACTTGACTTCAAAATATTTGGTTTGGAGACCATCAAAGATCAATATGTGCATGATGCTGATTTTAAAGATGTAATGCATAATTGTAAAGAAGGAAGAACATGGAACAAGTTCGTTATTAATGATGGTTTTGTGTTCCGTGCTAACAAGCTATGCATTCCTGCTAGCTCATTAGTCTTTTGTTGTTGCAGGAGGCGCATGGAGGAGGATTAATGGGACACTTTGGCGTGAAGAAGGCGGAGGATATACTTGCTACACATTTCTTTTGGCCAAAGATGAGACGGGATGTTGAGCGTTTTGTTGCTCGCTGCACTACATGTCAAAAAGCTAAGTCACGACTCAATCCTCATGGTTTATATATGCCTTTGCCTGTACCTAGTGTTCCTTGGGAGGATATATATCTATGGACTTTGTTTTAGGTTTACCTCGAACAAAGAAGGGGAGGGATAGCATATTTGTTGTCGTGGATAGATTCTCGAAAATGGCACACTTTATACCATGTCATAAAAGCGATGATCTTTGTTAATGTTGCTGATTTGTTCTTTCATGAAATTATTCGCTTGCATGGTGTGCCAAATACTATTGTTTCAGATCGTGATACTAAATTTCTTAGCCACTTTTGGAGATGTTTATGGGCTAAGTTGGGGACTAAACTGCTTTTAGTACTACTTGTCACCCCCAAACTGATGGACAAACTGAAGTAGTCAATAGAACATTGTCTACTATGCTTAGGGCTGTTTTGAAGAATAATAAGAAATGTGGGAAGAATGCTTGCCTCATATTGAATTTGCTTATAATCGTTCATTGCATTCTACTACTAAGATGTGCCCTTTTGAAATTGTGTATGGCTTCCTACCTCATGCACCTATTGATTTGTTGCCTCTTCCATCTTCGGAGAAGGTTAATTTTGATGCTAAAGAACGTGCTGAATTGATTTTAAAAATGCATGAGTTAACTAAGGAAAACATTGAGCGTATGAATGCTAAATATAAACTTCTTTGGAGATAAGGGTAGAAAACATGTTGTCTTTGCACCGGAGATCTTGTTTGGTTACATTTGCGTGAGGATAGGTTTCCTAATTTGCGCAAATCAAAGCTAATGCCACGCGTCTTTGATGGTCCATTTAAGGTGTTAGAGAAAATAAATGATAATGCATATAAACTTGAGCTGCCTGCAGATTTTGGGGTTAGTCCCACTTTTAACATTGCAGATTTGAAGCCTTATTTGGGTGAGGAAGATGAGCTTCCGTCGAGGGCGACTTCATTTCAAGAAGGGAGGATGATGAGGACATCAATACCATTGTTACACCCACAGCCCTATTGCTATACATCTTGGACCAATTACTAGAGCTCGCGCACGCCAATTGAATTATCAGGTACTTTCGTTTCTTGGTAACAATTCCAATGTTCATGAGAATATGATGCTGCCTAAATTGGATACATTTGTTTTGCTTACAAATGAAGGGCCTACCATGGACAAGAAAGATGAACCTTGGAGCAAGTTCAAGCATGGAGATGTTGGCATGCGCAAGGGGAACAAGAACGGAGTTACAAGTGATGATTCCAGGACTTTGAAGCCACCCTAATGAGTGCATGAGGCCTTGGACGAAATATACAAGATGCCACTTCATAATATTCGTCCATAGGCTATTCTAGGTGATGCGTCACCTTATTATTGGGCCAGGCCCATGTAATTTCGAAATACTTAAGTATAGACTGTTTTTAGAGTCCGTATGTGTGGGGAAACAAGAGTTAGGGTTGGTTTGGACCCCTCCCTCAAGGGCCACGAAATTCCTCCTCTTCCTCCATCTATACAGCCCTTAGGGCGTCGTTTAGACTGCGTTTTGTTTAGATCAAAAGTTCGCGATAGCTGCAACTTCGCGTACTTCGTTTGTGTTCAACGACCAGACCAAGGCGTCACAGAACCCCACCTTTATTAATAAAGCTTTCCTCTTATATTCGCAATATCCAGATTGCAATCTTAGTTTCTTGCTTGTTCTTCGTTTGCTCGCAGGAAACAGGCCCTCGTGGTCAGGTTGATCGTGCTCCGGCGTGGTCAATAACCCTCGGAAGTTGGTTTAGCGATTGCTAAGGCGCGACGTCTCGCACGTACGTAGTCGGATCATCAAGGTCGACTCCCACAGAAACGATAGCCACCATCTCATCGAAACATCGGGACACCTTTGCCTCTATCAAGCACAAGTAGTATTTCTACTTGGTGCAAAGAATTTGGCTAGCATGAGAGGGAAAGGCAAGCTCAACATGTTGGGTGATCCAAGACAATATAACGTTTCAGATATAGGAAAACATAACCCATTAAGTTGTCTTCCTTGTCCAACATCAACCTTTTAGCATGTCATATTTTAATGAGTGCTCAGAATTACAAAAGATGTCCAAGATAGTGTATTTATATGTGAAATCTCTCTTCCTTCAATATTCTTTCATGAATTGTTCTAGTGACCAATTCTGCGTTTGCTAACTTTCAATAAGTTTACTACCTATACTTATTATGTGTGAAGTCATTACTCCCCATGGAATAGGCATATGAAACATATATAAATTCAGATTTATGATATTCAATTCATTCAACCATTTACTCATGAGATATACGTGAAGCACGTGAGTAAACAACAAACTACTCCAAAAAGATAAAAGTGAAGAACATTGAGTAGTCAAATAATTAACTAGCCATGTGAGGATTCTTTTTCATTCAAGATTTCAGATCCAATGATTTTATTCAAACAGCAAGTAAAATTTAAAACACTCTCCACGCAAAACACATATCATGTGATGAATAAAAATATAGCTCCGAGTAAGGTATACCCATAGTTTTGAATATGAAAGAGGGGATGCCTTCCGGGGCATCCCCAAGCTTAGGCGCTTGATTCTTCCTTGAATATTACCTTGGGGTGCCTTGGGCATCCCCAATCTTAGGGTATTTCCACTCCTTATTCTCCTCATATCGATATCTCACCCAAAGCTTGAAAACTTCAAACACACAAAACTTGACGGAACTTCGTGAGATAGGTTAGTATGATAAAGAGTAAACCATTCACTTTGGTACTGTAAAAGACGAGGTTCATAATTGTTCTCACACAATTCCTACTGTACCATATCATTTATACAATTTATATTGAGAAATATAAGCCATAGAAACTAGAAAACAAGCAAACTATGCAATGAAAACAGAATCTGTCAGAAATAGAACAGTCTGTAATGATCTGAACAGCAACCATACTTATGCTACTCCAGAAACTATGAAATAAATTGGTGGACGTGAGGAATTTTTATATTAATCTTATGCAAAAATAATCAAATCCAAAACACTCTTCTGTAAAAAATGACAGCTAATCTCGTGAGCGCAAAGTTTCTGTTTTTTACAGCAAGATCACATTAACTTTCACCCAAGTCTTCCCAAAGGTCTTACTTGGAAATTTATTGAAACAAAAGCTATTAAACATGATTAATGAATTAGCTTAATCATGTAAACACACAAAAACAAAAAGGGTAAATATTGGGTTGTCTCCCAACAAGCGCTTTTCTTTAATGCTTTTTAGCTAGGCATGATGATTTCAATGATGCTCACGTAAAAGATAAGAATTGAAACATAAAGAGAGCATCATGAATAATATGACTAGCACATTTAAATCTAACCCACTTCCTATGCCTAGGGATTTTTTGAGCGCACAATTTATAGGAACAAGAATCAACTAGCATAGGAAGCCAAAACAAGTATAACTTCAAAACTTCAAGCACATAGAGAGGAAACTTGATATTATTGCAACTCCTACAAGCATGTATTCCTCCCTCATAATAATTTTCAGTAGCATCATGAATGAGTTCAACAATATAACCATCACATAAAGCATTCTTTTCATGATCTACAAGCATAGAAATTTTACTACTCTTCACATAAGCAAAAAATTCTTCTCATTCAGAATAGTGGGAGCAAACTCAACATAAATAACTATCATGTGAGGTATAATCTAATTCAAAATTAAAATCATGATGACAAGTTTCATGGTTAACATTATTCTTTATAGCATACATGTCATCACAATAGTCATCATAGATAGCAACTTTGTTCTCATAATCAATTGGAACCTCTTCCAAAATAGTGGAATCATTACTAACTAAAGTTGACACTCTTCCAAATCCACTTTCATAAATATCACACTAAGATTCAACGCCCTCCAAAATAGTGGGATCACTAATTCCTAAAGTTGACACTCTTCCAAACCCACTTTAGATGATATTGTTATTCATACTCCAAAAGATATAAGTGAAGCTCATGGAGCATTCTACAATTAATATAGATTAACCAATATCCAAGCTCAAAATATATAAGTGAAGCACACGAAGCATTCTCTAAAACCATACTCAAAAGATTTAAGTGAAGCACAAAGAGCATTATATGAGGTCATACTCAAAAGATATAAGTGAAGCAGATGAAGTATTCTATAAATCAAGGAAGGCCTATCTCATACTAGCATGGTTCTTAAAGAAAAAGAAAAACGCAAAGGACACAAATCATGTGAACAAAACAAAAACCGAGGTATACCGATAATTGTAGAGGAAGAAAGATGGATGCCAACCGGGGCATCCCCAAGCTTAGATGCTTGAGTACCCTTGGAATATTTACTTGGGGTGCCTTGGGCATCCCCAAGCTTGAGATCTTGCCTCTCTTTATTCTTCTCACATCGGTAACTCCTCGTTCTTTGAACACTTCATCCACAAAAACTTAACAAAAACTTTGTGAGATCCGTTAGTATACTAAAGAAAATCACTACCTTTAGGTACTATTGAAAACTCATTTCAATTTCATATTATCACTTTATCTACTGTATTCCAACTTCACCTTGGTTTATACCCCCCTATACTACCCATAGATTCATCAAAATAAGCGATCAACACATAGAAAACAGAATATGTCAGAAACAGGACAGTCTGTAGTAATATGGAAATTTAGTAAACTTATGTAACTCCAAAAAATTCAAAACAAATATGAAAATTTAAAACATTTTTACAGAAGTAATGTGCAAAAAGTTTCAGACACATTTGACTTTCCAGTAAAAAATGTAAATTCACGCGCTACAGCCAAAGTTTCTATTTTTGTACTGCACATAGTAAACAAGCAATCTAATCATCCTAAAGCCAAAGCTTGGCACATTATTTTTATAATAAAATGGATATATACAAGGGGATAATTATTTACAGAGAAACTTCCATGAAAAATTCTACATTGTTTCCATGAGCATGAACACAAGTGCTGAAGGTCGACCCTCACTTCTTCAATGCATAACTTTCCAATCACTTCTCTTTTTGAAAAACTTTTTAGGCATAAGAGGCAAGTAATTTTTTTTATTTTGCATTCCTTTAAAATTTCTTGTTTGTTTCACCCACAACCAAAGAAAGCAAAAGGGAAAACAAAATCTACTTAGTGAAGAAAGCAAACAAGCACACACGAGAATATCGATCCCACACTATTGCTCCCAGGCAACGGCGCTAGAAGAGGGCTTGATAATCCCCATGTGAAAGGAATCATCGTAGAAATTTCCAAAGGTGGAAGTGATAAGTATGGAGTGTCTAACCCACAATGAGCTAAAGGTAAGATCAATATTCTCTCAAGTCCTATCTGCCACTGATACGACTCTACATACACCGAACGTTTGCTTCCAACTAGAAACGAGAAATAAAACTACGTTGTGGGTATGAAGAGGATAATTTAGCATGGTATCGGAGAGCTAAAATATAAAAGTAGGTGCTGGTATCATAAAGTTAGAATATATTACTAAATATTATAAATAGCGAGTGTGGAATAATAATGGGTCGGTGTGCGGAATTATCCTAGGCAATTGTTAACAAGACCGGTAGTCGTCATTGCAATTTCATATGAGGGAGAGGCATAAGCTAACATACTTTCTCTTCTTGGATCATATGCACTTATGATTGGAACTCTAGCAAGCATCCACAACTACTAAAGATGATTAGGGTAAAACCCAACCATAGCATTAAAGCATCAAGTCCCCTTTATCCCATACGCAACAACCCCCTTACTCGGGTTTATGCTTCTGTCACTCAAGCAACCCACTATAAGCGAATCATGAACGTATTGCAACACCCTACAGCGGGAATCCCTCACGCTTGCGCGACACGGAGGGCACCATAGGACAACACCAAAATAAAACATACAACTCATACCAATCTAGATCATCAATCAACCCAAAGACAAAAGATATCTACTCAAAACATCATAGGATGGCAACACATCATTGGATCATAATATGTGGCATAAAGCACCATGTTCAAGTAGGGATTACAGCGGGGTGCGGGAGAGTGGACCGCGTAAAAGAGATGAGGATGGTGATGATGACGGTGATGTTGATGAAGACAATCACCGCGGTGATGATTCCCCTCCCGATGGCACTCCGGCACCACTGAGAGAGAGGAGGAGACGTTCTCCCCCTTGTGCTTCCTCCTCCATGGCCTCCCCCCTGGATGGGGAGAAGTTCCACCTCTGGTCCTTGGCCTTCATGGCGATGATGGCCCCTCCGAGATCCTTCCCCATGGCATCCGGTGATGATGGACCCCTCCGGCAGGGTGCCGGAGAGGGCCTAGATTGATTTCTCATGGATAAAGAGGCTTGCAGCGGCGGAACTTCCGATCTAGGTTAATTTCTGGAGGTTTCTGTATTTGTAGGAGAGGATGGCATCGAGAACAAGTCAGGGGGCCCCACGGGTAGTCCACGAGGCACAGGGGCGCGCCCCCCACCCTCGTGGGGCCCACGGGACTCCCCTCCGGTAGATTTTTGTTCCGGTATTTTTCATATTTTCCAGAAAAATTCTCCGTTGATTTTCAGCGCATTCTAAGAACTTTAATTTCTGCACAAAAACAACACCACGGTAGTTCTGCTGAAAACAGCGTCAGCCCAGGTTAGTTCTAATCAAATCATACCAAAATCATATAAAACTAGTGTAAACATGGCATGAATACTTCATAAATTATAGATACGCTGGGGATGTATCACGTGTTACCAAGATCAATCTAGGAGATGCTAGCAACGAGAGAGAGGGAGTGCATCTTCATACCCTTGAAGATCGCTAAGCGGAAGCCTTACAAGAACGCGGTTGATGGAGTCGTACTCACGACGATTCAAATCGCGGAAGATCCGATCCAAGCGCCTAACGGACGGCGCCTTTGCGTTCAACACATGTACAACCCGGGGAGGTCTCCTCCTTCTTGATCCAGCAAGGAGGGAGGAGAAGTTGAGGGAGAGCTTCGGCAACACGACAACGCGGTGGTGGAGCTTGCGGTTCTCCGCAGGGCTTCGCAGTACTACGGAGGAGGAGGAGGAGTTGGAGGGGGATGGGTTGCGCCAGGGGTAGGGGTGTTGCAGCCCTCTCTCTCTCCCTCACTATATATAGGGGGAAGGGGGGAGGAGGAGGCGCCCTAGGGTTTCCCTAGGGGAGGGGCGGCGGCCACAGGGGAAACCCTAGATGGGTTTGGGCGCCCCCACCCCTAGGAAACTTGTCCCCCAAGCCGGGAGGGGTGGCTGCCTAGGGGAGGTGCCCCCACCTCTCCAGGTTATGTGAGATGGGGTGGGAGGGGTGCACAGCCCCTTAGTGGGTTGTTGTGCCCCCTCCCCTTGGCCCATAAGTCCCCCCAACACTTGTCGGGGCTTCTGAAACTCCTTTTGGTCACGATGGTCGTCACCCGGTACTTCCGGAACAATTCCGGACTCCAAGACCCTTCGTCCAATATATCGATCTTCACATCCGAACCATTCCGGAGTTCCTCTTCACATCCGGGGTATCATCCGGGACTCCCAACAACCTTCGGTAACCACATACAATTCCCTTTACAACTCTAGCGTCACCGAACCTTAAGTGTGGAGACCATACGGGTTCGGGAATCATGCAGACATGACCGAGACACCTCTTCGGCCAATAACCAATAGCGGGATCTGGATACCCATATTGGCTCCCACATGTTCCACGATGATCTCATCGAATGAACCGCGATGTCGGGAATTTAATCAACCCCGTATACAATTCCCTTTGTCCGTCGGTATGTTACTTGCCCAAGATTCGATCGTCGGTATCCCTATACCTTGTTCAATCTCGTTGCCGGCAAGTCTCTTTACTCGTTCCGTAACACATGATCCCGTGACTAACTTGTTAGTCACACTGAGCTCATTATGATGATGCACTACCGACTAGGCCCAGAGATACCTCTTCGTCATACAGAGTGACAAATCCCAGTCTCGATTCGTGCCAATCCAACAGACACTTTCGGAGATACCTGTAGTGCACCTTTATAGTCATGCAGTTACGTTGTGAAGTTTGATACACCCAAAGCAATCCTAGGGCATCCGGGAGTTGCACAATCTCATGGTCTAAGGAAATGATACTTGACATTAGAAAAGCTCTAGCAAACGAACTACACGATCTTGTGCTATGCTTAAGATTGGGTCTTGTCCATCACATCATTCTCCTAATGATGTGATCCCGTTATCAACGACATCCAATGTCCATGGTCAGGAAACCACAACCATCTATTGATCAACGAGCTAGTCAAGTAGAGGCTCATTAGGGACATGTTGTGATCTATGTATTCACACATGTATTACGGTTTCCGGTTAATACAATTATAGCATGAACAATAGAAAATTATCATGAACAAGGATATATAATAATAACCATTTTATTATTGCCTCTAGGGCATATTGCCAACACTTTATCGGTCGAACCGTTATGACAACATACTTTATTCCCTTTATCATCGGTATGTTACTTGCCCGAGATTCGATCATCGGTATATTCATACCTAGTTCAATCTCGTTACTGGCAAGTCTCTTTTCTCGTTCCGTAATGCATCATCCCGCAACTAACTCATTAGTCACATTGCTTGCAAGGCTTATTATGATGTGCATTACCGAGAGGGCCCAGGGATACCTCTTCGATACTCGGAGTGATAAATCCTAATCTCGATCTATGTCAACCCAACAAAACACCTTCGGAAATAGCTGTAGAGCATCTTTATAATCATCCAGTTACGTTGTGACGTTTGATAGCACACAAGGTATTACTCCGGTATCCGGGAGTTGCATAATCTCATAGTTAAAGGAATATGTAAAGTCATGAAGAAAGCAATAGCAATAAAACTTAACGACCATTATGCTAAGCTAACGGATGGGTCCTGTCCATCACATCATTCTCCTAACGATGTGATCCCGTTCATCAAATGAAAACACATGTCTATGGTTAGGAAACTTAACTATCTTTGATTAACGAGCTAGTCTAGTAGAAGCTTACTAGGGACACTGTGTTTTGTCTATGTATCCACACATGTATCAAGTTTTCGGTTAATACAACTCTAGCATGAATAATAAATATTTATCATGATGTAAGGAAATATAAATAACAACTTTATTATTGCCTCTAGGTCATATTTCCTTCAAAATGTGCATTGGTCTTATGAAGAAATGTGGTCGTGATATTCCATATAGGAACAATTACTGTAACAAGGTAAAAAAACGCACCCGTGAGCAGGCTATATCGTTAAAGCCTGGGTATATAAATGAAGAAAATTGGCAGAAACTTGTGGACCACTGGTATGAGGATCACTCCAATGTATGTGATACACACTCTTCGCTCTTCCACTTGTCAATCCGTACTACTGGACACATCATACTAAATTTGAGCTTCATGTTGTAGGAACTTCATGCCAAGAAACAAGGAAAACTATCTACTGTGAAGCTGAGTCAAAACACTGCACCTACAAAATGTGATTCCCGCTTCAGACATATGGTAAGTATTTGTACTACCTTATTGCAAAAGCTTTATGTTGGATTACTATATTTCTTGCAGTATTAAAGTTTACCAACTGGTAAATCTGATATAATCCTAACATTGATAATCAATCCAATGGAGACTTGCTTGGACCTATGTGCACTACAAAGAAAGATCCTACATTGAGTATGACTACAACAAAACAAATTGTAAGTACTGCCAAATTTGTAGGCTTCATATATAGTTTGACCATAATTATTCAAACTATATCAAACACTACTCTAAGAGTGCTATCAATCATAATGCAGAATGAATCGATGATCAAGCATACACCATCAAAACTGCTTGATATGGCAACAATACCTAATGTAGAAGTCATTGAGGAAAAGAGCTCCTCAAGCATGTTACTTTCGAGCATGGGCGTCTCATCCTCCTCCGGGAAGAATTCATCCTCTAGTGAATACATCCATGAGCTAGAACACACCACTACAACTCAGGAGGCAGATGTAAAAATGAAAATGATATGTCTCATGAAGAGCTGAATGAAATACTTTTTGCCCAGATAGTAGAAATTACAGAACTCAAGAAGAAGCAGCAAGAAGAGATTGAAGATTTCAAGATGGATCAGCAGAAGAAATCCACTATCTTTGGAAAAAGGCAAAGACATACAGAGGCAATGCTCAGTCACCTGTTAAGGAAGTCCACGCCGTCAGCACAAGACAACATCTAGAAAACACCGACAACCTCATGCTTATAGTCAACGTAATTTTCCTTTGTCCGAGACTATCCTCTGCTTCTCCTTGTAAAATGTCAGGATTCACTTATAATGAAAGATCTGTTGCCAATGTTTGAATTCTCATACTCCAGCGAATCAAATTGTCAATCTATTTTCCTGAAATTACAAATTAAATACAGATCCACTCGCATAATTAATAATATATGAATTATAACTTTTTTCTATGTACAACGGTAATTGTGACATAAATGCATGTCATCAACAATGTCTGGTCCCACTTGTAAGCTACCGTGTCAGCATCTTCTGGGCCCATATGCCACTAGTGTTGACCTTTCAAAATTGACGCCGAGCTATTACTGACGGGGCCGTCGGTGATAAAACCCACGGCGGACCCACATGGAAGAAGCCACGTCAACAACTGCTGGCCCCAACTGTCATAATATTTGACCGGTCAACCCAGCTGACCGATCACCAGTGATTGGATTATCGTCGCCAAAAAGATCTTAGGCAATAGATTGGGCTATCGTAGGTGACATTCTAGGTAGTCATCGAAAACGGCTGTCGGTGACATTTTTTGGTTCGTCACCTAAGATGCGACATTGCGCGACGATAAAAGTGGTACCGTCAATATTTTATTTTCTATGACGATGCTTCGGTGACAGCTAGAAAACATCGTCGGGGTATTTTCCGTGACAAAAAATGGTTATACATGACACAAGTGAAATGTCGCAAAATATAGCAAATTTTGTAGTGATAGCCACTAGAAAGACTCTAGTGGTTGAAGCTTCTGACAATGAATGTCAAGACGAGTATGACTCGCAGGATGATGCTCACTATGAGGATCAGGGAGATGCAAGTGCAGAGTATGAGGAAGATGATGAGGACGAGGAGGGCCCTAGTGATGAGATCGCTCTAGAGAAGCCAAACGTCAGGGACTTTCCAGTAACCCAATGCGCAACCCAGAGTACTAGACTTATCATCGGGAGGACCCCTATATCCGTGGCACGGCCAAGAATAACATGCAACACATGGTGTATTATGAGCTTTTGTTTGTCAAGGAAAAAGTTTGCACCATACAAGGAGTTTAACACGGAGAGTGTTCAGGATAATTCTCATATTATATCAGAGTTTATGATGCTCTTCGCAAGTTGGGACCCATTCCCTATTTTCGTTCAACCATGCTTTCAAAGAAGACCTTGTGATGCAGTTTTACACCACCTTGTACTTTGAGCAAGACGATGCGAGGACTCCGCGTTGGATGTCTGGTACACATTAGTGCAGTGCCCCTATGTCAAAGTTCTCTGAGATCATTCCTCCATATCAATTTTATCTTGAGGAGAATGATGAGTATGGCCATGTGAGAGAGACTTGGAGGAGCAAGGATGAGATTTCTTTTGCATATAAGTCTGAGAAGTCATTTGTTCCTAGATCCATCAAGCATTTTATGCCTACATATGATACTCGGTGTCACATCCTTAGGTACACTTTCAATACTAAGGCAGGTGACTCACACAATATGGGAAGCACTATGCTTAATGTGTTTGTTCTAGTAAAGAGAGGAAGAAGGCCAATGTTCTGGACGTCATGTTACATGAGATGAGGCAGTATGTCGATGAGCATAAGTGCTTAATCTATGCTCCTTTCCTTCAGGTGTCGATTGAGGCTATGTGTCCTACCAGGTACATTTCATAGTATTGCTCGTATCTCCCTAAGCGCAATAAAAATTGCACACAACCTACTCCTACTCCATATGTGCCTCCCAAGAAGGGGAGCAACCCGATGTCGGAGGGTCGTGCTACCTACACTCTTGGGTGTTCTTCCACCGCTTGCATTCTGCGTGGGAGAGCTCCAACTATGTCTCCTCATGCCAATTTTACTAGAGAGGAGAAGAAGTCGTTGTTCAGGTCGATTGGCAATCTCTTCAAGATGTGCCAGTCTATTTAGAGGCATCATGTAAAGGATATGAAAAGAGGCAAGATGTATAGGCGTCACAAAAGGAAGATTAGGTAGCAGCAGGGATGCATACCAAGCCAGTATCAGAGGATCGGGACAGTGAGGCCACTACTTATTCGAACCCTCTGGAGGGCTGGAGTTTTGATGATGATGATGTTTCGAGCGCCCCTCCTCCCTAGATTTCACTAGCATCACATTTCCCCTTTTTGGTGTGTTGATGACAAAGGGGGAGAAGAGTCCTATTATGAGCATTTGTAGTTCAAATTAGAAGCCTCGCTCTTGTTTGCTAGTGTTTTCTTTGGCTTGTGAACTTTTCATGTCTTATCGTGTGCGATGTGAGCTACTCCTACTTCAGTGTATGCATGTGATATATGCATCGGTTAGTAGATATCTTGATTGATCACATGCCAAGCTTTTGCGCAGTGAGTTATTTAGTTGATGACATTCACTCATCAGTGTATGCTTTTATTAATCTAGAGGAGCCATCTAGTTATGTGCATGTTGCATAATCAAGCAAATCTTTGTTATATATGCACACCTAGGGGTAGCTCTCTGGATCGAGAGCTTTTCATGGATAAATACCTTGTTTAAGTCCTCTGCCATGCTCTAACCATGTTGTCATCACTACACTAGAAAGGGGGAGATGAAAGTGCATTTATCTCTAAATGGTATTTTTGTTATGACAATGTGGTTAGTGGAACTAATGATGCTTGCTAAGATGTATCTCAGATCATTGGTTCCTTGGATAGTTATTGAGGAGATGGTTGACCCCCCTGTCTGCTTTGAAAGACAAAGGCGTAGTTTTCCCGGTGACTCAAAGCTTTTGTTTCGGTTTTATTTGAGTAGTAAGACAATCACACTATCAAGAAGGGTCAAGGTGGTTGAATGACAGTGTGGGAGCACCAAAACTTACACACTATCCATCCTACACCTACCACGGGAAAGGAGCCTTCCATTCAACAATTCCATGTCCTCACTGTGCCAAAGGGTTTGCCCAATTTTTTGGTCAACTCATGTGCACGGAGTCCTAGATGCCTGTGTGCACGGGCTGGTGGTCAACCCTTTGGGAACCCTGTGCGCACGGTGTAGCACTCAACCCTCTGGTCACCCCGTGCGCATGGGGTCTTTGACCCCGTGCCCATGGGGTAGTGGTTCAGCAACTGGACACCCGCGCGCACGGGTCTAATGGCTGGAAATGACCACTAGTTACAGAACACTATAAAAGGCCCCTTCTCCCATCTCCAACTCTAATTCTTTTGCCTTGAGAGCAGCCAACATTTCAACACCTCATTTTTCTCATATCTGTCAATCCCTCCATCCAAACTTGTTGATACTTTGGGGATTGAGGTAGCAAGGCCCGATCTACGCTTTGACCAAACTGATTCGTGTTCCCCGTAAGATTTCTTCACAAGCAACTTCTTTCTCTTGGAGCTTGGGCTCCGGGGAGGTTAGGGTCCCTCTGAAATATTACTTATTTTGGTGTGCTCTAGAGACATACGCAAAGGTTTGGTGGTCTCCTTCAAGACCAACCTCGAGTGATTCGAGGTTCATACGTTGGGGTGACTCGAGGAGAACACGGGGAGCCACTTCATGGCGTTTTGGAGCCTTGGCGCTGAGACAGCTCCGACAGAGATTAATGCTTCCCTTTGGAAGTGTAAACTTCGGGATAAAATTCACATCCCCAACTCACTTGTGGTTAATCCTTTCCCGCACTTTACTTTACCTTATATGCTAGCTTACATTGCTTTGAGCACTTGCATATCTAGAGAACTTATTTTATCAACAAATCACTAGAACTGATAATTAAGCTTAAAATTTATAGTCTCCTATTCACCCCCACTAGTCGACCGTATTGCTTTGAGCACTTGCATATCTAGAGAACTTATTTTATCAACAAATCACTAAAACTGATAATTAAGCTTAAAATTTATAGTCTCCTATTCACCCCCACTAGTCGACCGTATCGTTCTTTTCACGGGTATATTGCGAGATCTAGCCTGACACTCCGGGGCAAATCTTCCTAGATAGTTCGACCACCTGGCAACATGTATATTTTGCATGTTTTGAACATGGGATCTACCTCGGCTTTTGGCATTGGACTTTTAGGAAGGATGACATACATTGATGGTTTTGAATTGAGCAAATACTCCGCAACCCCCTTCGACCCCCTTTTAATAGTGCGAGAACCCTATAACTCAGAATAGGAGGTAAAAAGGTTGTACTTCTCTCCATTGCCACACATGTTTCGAGTCATTAGCATGGGGAGGAGGGCGGTCTATGATCCACACGAAGTGTGCACGAGGACTAAAACTTATAGATATTCTTAGCAAATGTAATACTTATAAGTATGTTGTCATCAATATCAAAATATGATTCGGGGCATGATTGCACTTTGCTACATGAATACTGTTTGGACAAGTTGTGGCTACAATAATGTTATTATCTACAAAAAGAAAAGGCCAAACAGAGCTATAAGCAGGCTTGAAAAAAGCGTGGATTGTCCCCTGATAGTCTACAAGCATGAAAAGAGGGACTCCAAACGGGAGGTGCATCGTTTAGCTAAAGCAGCACTTAAATTGTCGATGGGAAGGCATGTATGGTTCGATGAACCTCTTAAATAGGTGTCTTGTTGAACATTAATTAAGAAAGTCCCATGTTTACTCAAAAATAATTCTTAAAGATCTAAAAGCCTTAGATTCTTACTACCGGAAAAAGAAAAAGAAAAAGGAGAAAAAATAAAAATAAAAATAGAAAAAGCAGAAGCAAATGAGAAGAAAATAAAAATGCATAAGCATATAAAATAGGAAAGGGGGTGGAAAAACAAAAAAAAGGGGTATTATTGAACTTGCCAAATATACATTATTTGAGACCTTTGGAACCCGCGGGAGCTATATATCACCCAATGCAAATCCTAAATAGGTCTTGCCTATGGCGGGAGGTAGATGGGTCGGCCCAATACGAGTACTGGAGGAGTGGTGTTTCAAGGAAGTTGTTGGTCAATATTGTCTTGTAGTTGTTCCTGTTTGATTTTGTGGTGGTTTTTTCACATGGTTTTTTCTTGTTTGTTTTGTGGTGATTTTGACTCTTTTTTGCTTGTTGTTTTCGCTGTTTTCTTTCTGTGGTGGTTTCTATGTATCTCTCACCAGGTTTTTCTTCGGTTAATTGTGTTTTTTCCTCGGGTTCTCTTGTTTTTTCTCTTTATTTTTTCAACACTTGTCTAATTTTTCAGTACACGCCGTGTATTTTTTGTATATACTTAAAACGTATTTTTAATATACGTTGAACATTTTTTACATGTTGTACAATTATTTGAAGTACATGTTTTAAACATTTTTAAATACTTGTTAAATATTTTTTGAATACATGTTGTAGTTTTTTATAGATGGCCGAAACATTATTTAAACTAGCTGAATATTTTTGACACTTATTAACATTTTTCACATGTTGTACATTTATTTGAAGTACATGTTTTGAACATTTTTAAATACTTGTTAAATATTTTTGAATACGCGTTGAATTTTTTTATAGATGACCGAAACATTATTTAAACTAGCTGAATATTTTTGACACTTATTATGCATTTCTTTAAAATTTTCTGAACATTTTTTAAACGCATGAACATTTTTTAATTGTCGTATTCATTTTCTTTTAATGGTGCAAAACATTTTTAAAAGTAAACATTTTTTTACATTGTACAAACATTTTCTAAAAAACTTCACAAACATTTTTTTGAAACATGAGAATATTTTTTTGTATTTTTAATATTGCATAACTTTTTTACAAGCTAAAATTTATATTTTAGGATATTGTGGAATATAAATAAAAGCATAAAACAGAAAAGACAAAGTAAAAGTTCTTTTTTTTGAGAAAACAATATTTTTCTCAATAAATTTATTGAAACAAACGAGGGAACGAAGCAATGTCCCATGCGGCTATGTCTCTTGGGCTGGCCTATTTAGCGAGTGTTGCAGGCGACACCGCGCTCGGGATGCTCACACTGTGGAACCAGGTAGAGGGGATACATCTTCACGCATCTGATGGGCAATGTAGTTAGTTACTTTATTACTTTTGATGTTGAAAGATTAGGTCAAGGCCCAGTAATTCTTTGCAGACATTTCCACACCTTGTTTTGGTCCTTGCAACCCGAGTTCCTATGCAATGGTTAAGGCGCCTATGAGAGCTCCTATTCGGCGCATTCAATGCTAGGGGCGCTTCTTGGCGCCATCCCTCATGGGGCGGCCATGTACATGGCGAGCGCTCGATCGCATTCCTGGCTCGCTCGATCGCATTTACTGGTAGCGGTTGATAGTTGACGAGTCAATCATTGACTTTGAAAAATGGAAAAGGAGAAAAAAATTGCAAAACACAAAAACGACCATGAGTTCAAACAATTTCACGGATTGTGAAAAAACATACACGAGTTTGACAAAAAGTTCATCAATTTGAGAAAAGTTCATCAAATTTTGGGAAAAATTCAGAGATTTGAAGAAAAATGTATGAATTTGAAAAGTGCGTCGAACCAGGAAGAAGAAAAGGAAAAAAGAAAAAAGGAAAAAAGGAAAAAAAAAGAAGAAAGAAGGAAAGAAGGACAAAGATGCAAATAATCACTTCAGGTTAGTTGGCGGTTTGGTCGCTGCAGCGCTTGTTGGTGCAGGAGGTCGTAGGTTTGAGTCACCGCACGAGCTTTTCTTGTGGATTAAAAACAAATGCTAGATGAGCGGCACACGCGGGAGAGGTGTTTGTGTGCGCCCATTTGTAAAATAGTAACGACGCTTCAAATAGGAAATGCCGGCGCCTACACCAGATCTCCTCAATAACTTAACGGGCCAACCCAAAGGTGTCTCTTCGCAGCACCAGTTTTGGAAACCTTCTTGTTTCCGATTTTTTTGGGCTAGTTTATGTGGCTCTTGTGTTTCACCGATTTTTTTTGGTTTCTGTGGGTTTTTCTCCTTTAGTTTTTTTATTTCCTTTTCTCATTCTATTTTTTCGTTTTTCATTTTATTTTTTATGAACATTTTAAAATTCGTGAACTTTTTTGAAAATCGTGAAATTGCCCATTTCACGTTTTTCTTTCAAATTTATGATGTTTTCCAATTTTATGAATTTTTCAAATTCATATTTTAAAAATAATGATTTTTAATGTCAGTTTTTTCTAAATTCGTGTTTTTCAAGTGCTTTAATATATTTTTGAATTTGTAAGTTTTTTTGAAATTTTGAAATCCATTTTTTTAAATCGTGAGCCCTTTTCAAAAGTTGACGGTCAACAGATCAACAATTGACTGTGACACCAAGCGAGCAATCAACGGCATATAAGAGCATCTCCAGCCGTTTAGCCCCCAAGGGCGCCGAAAAAGAGCGGCCTGGGGGCGAACCGGCGCTAGATTGGCCCCTGGGGGCGACCTAGCTCCCAGCCACGCCCCCAGGCGCCGCCCCCCAGCTGACGGGGATATGTACCTAGGGTAGGGTCACAGGCCTGGCCTAGATACCCTCCACAAGGACATCACTTTACCACCAGAAACATTCGAAGAAAAATCATCCTTCAATCGACCATAGGTGTTCCAATCGACCGTGGAACGTTTCAATCGACAGACTTGAAGTCACTCGACCACGAAGACTATTACTCCACCGCCAGGAAATCTAGAGTCACTCCACACTGCAACGGTTGGTCATTATGTGGCTTTAATGGTCATTATGTTACTTTATTCTTGGCGTTACCAGTAACGCCCTACCTTAATGTACTTTAAACCCCGCGTAACTGAGGGCCGGAGGGGTCTCGCGAACTCTATATAAGCCACCCCCTCCTCAGTGACAAGGGTTCGCACCCCCTATAACTCACACGCATACAATCCAGTCGACCGCCTCCGGGCTCCGAGACATAGGGCTATTACTTCCTCCGAGAAGGGCATGAACTCGTAAAACTTGCGTGTACAACTCCTCCATAGCTAGGATCTTGCCTCTGCATCCCTACCCCTCATTCTACTGTCAGACTTAGAACCACGACAGTTGGCGCCCACCGTGGGGCAGGTGTCTTAGCGACTTGTTGGAGAAGTTGCAATTTTCTCGATCTCCATCAGCATGGTTTCGGGCGGAGGTTTGGCTGAGGGCCGCGAGATCCGTCTCGGCGCGCTCGTGTTTGTCGCCGACGACTCCGCATGGCTTCAGGAGGCTCCACTCGACGTCGACGCACTCCCCGTCCGGAACGCACTTTCGCGTGTGTCCATGGGCGTCCTCCTGCGACGACCGTCCGACTTCGATGTCGATCGGCTCTGTGGCGTCCTCCCTCCTTGTCGCCCGCCGGCGCAAGTGTTCCGATCGATCGAGGCTTCAGCGGTGGGTGAGGCATGCGGTGGCTCGCTACTCGGCCACCCCCCAAGTCGCGGCAATCGAGCCCGATGAAACTCTCTACGGCCTGTTTGACCTGTCAACTGGCTCCGCAGAGACTGCATCCGAAAAGCGACAAAGATGACCCGGGCGGAAGTCCTGATGGTCAATGGGCCCCGCAGTCCTCCAGGCTTCCCCCGCGCCGACGGTGGCGACGGCGGAGGCGATCCGTCGCGCGTCCACGAGGAGTACCTCCCCGAGCCCCTCTCTTCGCAGCAGAGGGAAGAACTTCGCCGCCGAACATGGATGCGCTTCACACTCCTATCGTTGGGGAAACCCCCGAGGCTCGAGCCTTGGAGGAAGTACGCCTGGCCAACTTGGCTGAGCGCACTCGACTGGAGAACCTCCAGCACGCACTCGATGAGCGTGCTTGATAGCGGATTCCTGAATCCAGTCGATGACAACTTTTTTCACCGCTGACTCAGGTATATCGAACTCCGATTCAGAACCTAACAGCTGCAGCCCGAATAGCAGAGTCAATTCAGCCCTCCCAGTCAGAAGTTGGCAGAGGTTTGATGCAGATCAGGGCTTTACTCCGAGCAGCAGGAGAGCAGAATACAGCTGTGTCGCAGTCGCGGAATAGGATCCATAGCAGGTCCGTTGTTGCAGATACAGTCCAGTCGGCTCACAGCCCAAGATCGCCCCCGAGGCGTGAGGGACGTGGAGACCGGCGAGATCGATCTGAAACCGTGAGCGATATGACCAGCGACTCGATCACGATGATCATCGCCGAGTGCCCACGCCTCCCAAGGAGTGGGTCGTGCGTGCCTCGGCGACATGATGATGACGCATACGATAGTGGTGGGCGAAGGATTTCGGTTGACCCCAGAGAACCGGGCTTTGATGCGAGATCTATTCTCGTTCAGGGTCTGGTCGACAGAAACAGAGCTCACAGAGAAGGCCATGATAGAGATTTACCAACCAGCAGCAGAGTGCATGTCTCAGGTCCAGAGTGCTTCAGTAGAGCCATCAGGGCCGCAGTGATTCCTCCCAACTTCAGGTTGGCGACTGGAGTCAGTAAGTTCACTGGTGAGTCTAAGCCTGATACTTGGCTTGAGGACTACCGAGTGGCTGTGCAGATTGGTGGTGGCAATGATGAGGTAGCCATGAAGCATCTTCCTTTGATGTTGGAAGGCTCGGCCAGAGCATGGTTAAATCAGTTAGCACCCAGCAACATTTACAGCTGGGAAGAACTTGCCCGAGTGTTTGTCAGAACATTGGAAGGAACATGCAAATGACCAGCAGGGTTAACAGAGCTGCAGTCTTGTGTACAGAAGCCAAATGAAACTTTGAGGGATTATATCCAGAGATGGATCACGTTGCACCACACGGTAGAGAATGTGTCTGATCACCAAGCAGTTTGTGCCTTCAAGGAAGGCGTCAAGTATCGGGAGTTGAATCTGAAGTTCGTTCGGACCGGACATATGTCTCTGAGCCGAATGATGGAGATTTCCACCAAGTATGCCAATGGTGAGGAGGAGGATCGGCTCCGGGTGGCAAAGATAAAACAGTCGCCCACGAAACCGGAGGAGGAAACTCTAGTTGGAAGCAGAAGCGCAAAGCCGAGCCATCTGCTCCTGGAGAAACCTTAGCCGTGACTCAGGGAAAATTCAAGGGGAAGCCCAAAGGACCATGGAACCCCAAGAAAATAAAAGATCAAGATGGAAATGATGTGTTGGATTTGCCATGCCACATTCACACCAAGAAAGATGATGAGGGTAATCTCATTTACCCGAAGCATACCACTCGACAGTGTCGGCTCCTAATCCAGCAGTTCCGAGAGAAACAGCCCAAGGAAAAGGAGAAAGAGTCGGACAAAGTTGAAGACAAAGAAGAAAGTGATGATGGTTACCCTCACGTCAATTCCACTCTGATGATTTTTGCTGATGTTGAGAGCAAAAGTCGACTGAAAGTCATCAACAGAGAAGTAAACATGGTCGCTCCGGCGACACCCAGTTATTTGAAATGGTCTCAGACTGCCATTACATTCGACCAGTCTGATCACCCAACACACGTAGCCACCCCTGGGAGGCAAGCGTTGGTGGTCGACCCAGTCGTCGAAGGCACTCGGTTGACTAAGGTCCTGATGGATGGTGGCAGTGGCCTGAATATACTGTATGTGGAGATGTTGAAAGGAATGGGCATTCCGATGTCCAGACTCAGCGAAAGCAATATGAGTTTTCATGGAGTTATTCCTGGCAAGAAGGCCGAGTCACTCGGCCAGATCGCACTTGATGTGGTCTTCGGTGATTCCAAGAATAACCGCAAAGAAAAGTTGACATTTGAAGTCGTGGATTTCCAGAGTGCTTATCATGCTATTCTGGGTAGGCCAGCTTATGCACGTTTTATGGCTCGACCATGTTACGTGTACCTCAAGTTTAAGATGCCCGGTCCTAAAGGGCTGATCACTATCACTGGCAATCGAAAGAAGGCAGAAGAGTGTTTCGAGAAAGGCTCAAAGATCGCCGATGCACAAATGGCAGTAGTGGAATTGCAGGAGTATCAGAAAAATGCAGATCCGAGTGATTTGTTACGAACTAAGAAGCCAGCCACAGATTCAGCATTTCAGTCGTCTGGTGAAACGAAGCCGATTCATATTCACCCGACCGATCCCAGTGCTGTTTCGACTCACATTTCAACAACACTCGACTCCAAATAGGAAGAAGCGCTCATCCAGTTCCTCCGTGAGAACTGGGACATCTTTGCATGGAAACCTTCTAACACGTCGGGTGTTCCCAGGGGGCTGGCTGAGCATCGTTTGCGAGTCGACCCAAAAGTGAAACCAGTCAAAGAACATCTTCGGCAGTCCGCCGTACAGTAGAGAAAGGCAATCGGTGAAGAAGTGGCTCGGCTTCTAGGAGCTGAGTTTATCCGAGAGATTTACCACTCCGAGTGGCTAGTTAATGTTGTCATGGTCCCTAAGAAGGACAACTCACTTTGCATGTGCATTGACTTCAAGCATATCAATCGGGCCTTCCCGAAAGATCACTTTCCTCTCCCTCGCATCGATCAAATAGTCGACTCGACTGCGGGGTATGAGCGTTTCTCCTTTTTGGACGCTTATTCCGGGTATCATCAGATCCGTCTGTATGGACCCGATGAGATAAAAATAGCTTTCATCAACCCATTTGGGTGCTTCTGTTATGTCACTATGCCATTCGGCTTGAAGAATGCTGGAGCCACATTCATGCGGATGATTCAGAAGTGTTTACTCACTCAAATCAGTCGGAATGTGGAAGCGTACATGGATGACATTGTGGTCAAGTCACGTAAAGGTTCCGACCTACTGGCTGACCTTGCTGAAACCTTTGCCAACCTCAGAAGGTATGATATCAAGCTTAATCCATCAAAGTGCACATTCGGAGTTCCAGGTGGAAAATTACTCGGTTTTCTCGTTTCCGAACAAGGGATCGACGCTAACCCCGAGAAAGTGGGTGCCATACTCCGGATGAAACGCCCTGTGCGTGTGCATGATGTCCAGAAGCTTATTGGCTGTTTGGCCGCCCTAAGTCGATTCATTTCTCGACTCGGTGAGAAGGCACTGCCTCTCTACCGACTGATGAAGAAGTCAGATAAGTTCGAGTGGACTCCTAAAGTCGATGCACGGCGTTTGCGGTGAAAGCCCCGCTTTCCACCCAGCCGGTGCTTGCTGCCCCAATCAGCAAAGAGCCTTTCTTGCTTTACATTGCAGCCCTTTGGACAAGTCGTCGATCTGATACTTACGGTCGGCGGGAAGAAGAGGAAAAGCCTATCTGATTCAGCGCCCAAGATATTATGTTTTAAGTTTTGACTCCATCAAAGCAAAGATATCCACATTATCAGAATCTTGTTTATGGGATTTATATGACCACGAAGAAGGTTGCACATTACTTCTCTGACCACTCAATTACGGTCGTCAGCGACGCTCCATTGTCAGAGATTCTGCACAACAGAGATGAAACTGGTCAAGTGGCAAAGTGGGCGATTGAACTCCTTCCCTTAGATATCAAGTTTGAGGCAAAGAAAGCTATCAAGTCCCAAGCAATAGCAGATTTGCTCGCCGAGTGGATCGACGACAGCTGCCGACTCAAGTTCACTCGAACCTTTGGACCATGTTCTTTGATGGTTCCAAGATGCTTTGAATGGTTACGGTCTTTGGGGTGGTACTGGTATCCCCGAGGAGACAAGCTCAGATATGTCCTCCGATTCACTTTGATTCCTCCAATAACGTAGCAGAATATGAAGCACTCTTGTATGGGTTGCGTATGGCCATCTCACTCGGCGTCCATCGCCTCATGGTCTATGGCGACTCAGATTTGGTAGTCAATCAAGTGATGAAAGAGTGGGACGTCAGAAGCCCAACCATGACTGGTTACTGCAATGCGGTGAGGAAGTTGGAAAATAAGTTTGAGGGGTTAGAGCTCCATCATATACCCCGACTGAAAAATCAAGCAGCCGATGATTTGGCAAAGATAGGTTCCAAGAGAGTAGCCATTCCCAACAATGTATTTTTGGAACACATTCACACACCGTCAGTTCAGGAAGATCCTTTCACTGAAGAGCCCCCGCAGCCTAAGAATGCCACAGATCCGACTGAAGTCGAGGTCCCAGCCGTGGTCGACCTGATCATGGAAGTTTTGGTCATCACTCCCGACTGGACAGTGCCATACATTGCATATATTCTTAGGAAGGAACTCCCAGAGGATGAAGAAGAGGCTCGACAGATCGTCCGTCGATCCAAAGCCTTTACTGTGATAAGAGGACAACTTTTCAGGGAAGGCGTGACGGGAGTCAGTCAGAAATGCATAACGCCAGAAGAAGGTCGAATGATCCTCAACGACATCCACTCGGGGACCTGTGGTCACCATGCGTCCTCTCGGACCATCGTGGCTAAAGCATACCGAGCGGGGTTCTGGCCACGAGCAAATGAAATGGCGAAAGATATAGTCGACAAATGTGAGGGCTGCCAGTTTTACTCCAATATGTCGCACAAGCCTGCGTCAGCTCTGAAGACCATTCCACTTGTCTGGCCCTTTGCTGTTTGGGGATTGGATATGGTCGGACCACTGAGAACTGGTAGGAGCGGCTTCACTCATGTGCTTGTAGCAGTCGACAAGTTTACCAAATGGATTGAAGCTAAGCCTATCAAGAATCTTGAAGCCAGCACTGCTGTCAGTTTCATCAGAGAGTTGACATTCAGATATGGAGTTCCGCACAGCATTATCACTGACGACGGGTCGAACTTCGATTCTGATGAGTTTAGAGCCTTCTGCGCTTCTCAAGGCACACGAGTCGACTATGCTTCAGTCGCTCACCCCTAGTCGAATGGACAAGCAGAAAGAGCAAATGGCCTAATTCTAAAAGGACTGAAACCCCGACTGATGCGTGATCTCAAGCACGCAGCATGCGCCTAGGTCGATGAACTTCCATCAGTTCTTTGGGGTTTGAGGACAACTCCCAATCGGTCGACTGGTCGAACTCCGTTCTTTTTGGTCTATGGAGCTGAAGCTGTTCTACCAAGTGACCTTCTCCACAATGCACCCCGAGTCGAGCTCTTCTCTGAAGAGGAAGCAGAACAGGCCCGACAGGACACAGTCGACCTCTTAGAGGAGGAAAGAGAGATGGCCTTGATCCGGTCGACCATTTATCAGCAAGACTTGCATCGATTCCATGCCAGAAACGTGAGAGGTCAAGCCTTTCAAGAGGGAGACTTGGCTCTTTGAGTGGATCAACAGAAACCACACAAGCTCGCCCCTGCTTGGGAAGGCCTCTTCATCGTCACCAGAGTTCTCCACAATGGAGCATACCATCTTTACAATGTCGAGCATCAGAAAGACGAGCCACGAGCTTGGAACGCGGATTCGCTCCGCCCCTTTTATACTTAAGTACTCACTCAGATGAGATGTAATAAGAAATACCTTTGTAGTTTGTTTATCAAAGACAAGAGCTTTATAGTCTTCCTAAATGATTGTTGTTGCTTTTGTTTACGTTTGAAATCCCCTAGTGGGTGACTTTGCTGCGAATCCGTTTCGCCTAAGTTTGAAAAATCCTACCGAGTGGTGAGCAAGCCTCTCACTCGGGGGCTTAGCCGCGAATCAGTTTCGCCTAAGTTTGAAAAATCCTACCGAGTGGCGAGCAAGCCTCTCACTCGGGGGCTTAGCCGCGAATCCGTTTCGCCTAAGTTTGAAAAATCCTACCGAGTGGTGAGCAAGCCTCTCACTCGGGGGCTTAGCTGCAGTCCAGTACTCGCCTAAGTTTGAAAAATCCTACCGAGTGGTGAGCAAGCCTCTCACTCGGGGGCTTAGCTGCAGTCCAATACTCGCCTAAGTTTGAAAAATCCCACCGAGTGAAGAGCGACCCTCTCACTCGGGGCCTTAGCTGCAGTCCAAGATGCTAGCCTAAGTTTGAAAAATCCCACCGAGTGGTGAGCAAGCCTCTCACTCGGGGCTTAGCTGCAGTCCAAGATGCTCGCCTAAGTTTGAAAAATCCTACCGAGTGGTGAGCAAGCCTCTCACTCGGGGGCTTAGTTGCAGTCCAGTACTCGCCTAAGTTTAAAAAATCTGACCGAGTGGTGAGCAAGCCTCTCACTCGGGGGCTTAGCTGCAGTCCAGTACTCGCCTAAGTTTGAAATATCCTACCGAGTGGTGAGCAAGCCTCTCACTCGGGGGCTTAGCTGCAGTCCAGTACTCGCCTAAGTTTGAAAAATCCTACCGAGTGGTGAGCAAGCCTCTCACTCGAGGGCTTAGCTGCAGTCCAGTACTCGCCTAAGTTTAAAAAATCCTACCGAGTGGTGAGCAAACCTCTCACTCGGGGGCTTAGCTGCAGTCCAGTACTCGCCTAAGTTTAAAAATCCTACCGAGTGGTGAGCAAACCTCTCACTCGGGGGCTTAGCTGCATTCCAATACTCGCCTAAGTTTGAAAAATCCTGCCGAGTGGTGAGCAAACCTCCCACTCGGAGGCTTAACTGCAGTCCAGTACTCGCCTAAGTTTAAAAAATCCTACCGAGTGGTGAGCGACCCTCCCACTCGGGGGCTTAGCTGCATTACAGTACTCGCCTAAGTTCTGAAGCTCTTCCCTATCCGCAAGGACGACGAGGTGCAGGTCGACTGCAACTTTCTCCTTCGGAGCTACGCCACAAGTACAACGTGTGCTCCATTCCTATTCGCAAGGACGACGAGGTGCAGGTCGACTGCAACCTTCTCCTTCGGAGCTACGCCACAAGTACAACATGCGCTCCTTCCCTATCCGCAAGGACGACGAGGTGCAGGTCGACTGCAACTTTCTCCTTCGGAGCTACGCCACAAGTACAACGTGCGCTCCATTCCTATTCGCAAGGACGACGAGGTGCAGGTCGACTGCAACCTTCTCCTTCGGAGCTACGCCACAAATACAATGTGCACTCCATCCCTGTCCGCAAGGACGACGAGGCGCAGGTCGACTGAAGTCTCCACTTTAGGGCTGCATCTCAAACACAAAGGTCATTCCAAATGAAGAACAAATTCCAAAAGCAAATCGCAGGCATATCATGAGATAAATCAAGTTCAGATGAACCCTAAAAGTTCAAGACCACGGATCAAAGTACTCGAGCATTCAGCCTGAAATAGTTTAAAAATCACTCGGCATCCCGAGGCAAATTTAAGGTGGAGCATGAAAGTTTCTTCACTCCGCAGGAGGAGGGCTGGCAGGCTCGACGAATTCATCCAGGTCGATACCGTCGGCAATCCGAGTAGCGGCTGCAATGAAAGTCTCCATAAAGGATTGGAAGTCATTCTTCTTGGTGTTGGCAACCTTGATCGCGGCCAGCTTCTCTTCTCGCGCTTCCTTGCAATGGACGCGGACCAAAGACAGAGCCACATCAGCACCGCACCGGGCAGAAGACTTCTTCCACTCTTGCACTCGACCGGGGATCTCGTTAAGTCGAGTCATCAGAGGCTCGAGGTCATTCTGGAGCATTGCCCTCGGCTAGAGTGCTGTGTCGATCCGTGACATTGCGACCTTCAGTCGGGCAAGGTAGTCAACAACACCGTCGATGCGAGATTCCAGTCGGAGCACATTCATAACAGCTTTATCTTTCACGGGGGAGTTGATGGGGTCCAAGCTTGGTTCAATTCGCCCGGTCTCCTCCTCGAAGTTCCGGCCAAACTTTGCATGAACAATCCGAGGATGAGTCAATAAGTTGTATGCCGAGTCGACGTGGACAAATCAGTCGGAACAAAGAATATACCTTCAAGCTTGACGTACAACTTCTTAGCAAGGCTCCTCAGATAACTCTCCAGATCGTTCCTCCCGCGGGCAATACCTTCCATCTTCTCGTTCAGATTGACCTTGTCCTTCTTCAAGCGAGTTACTTCCTTATTGGCTTCGTCCAGGGCAGATTTTATCTTGGCGTTTTCCTCTTCCATTTGCCGACTGAAGCCAACTTCTGTTCTGCCAGAGCGGTTTTTTCATCAGCCTTTTTCTGTGCGGCAGCCAGATCTTGATCCTTTTTCGCCAGAGCTTGATTCAGTTTCTCTGAAAAGAAATAAGGCTTGATTCAGAAAATGCAGAATGAAATCCAGATCAAGGGCAAACCAGTCGACAAGTTTTTCTTACCAGTGGCATCATCCTTGGCTTTTTGCAGTTCTGTCTTGGCCAACTCCAGATCGAGGTTGAGTTGAATCTGCTGCTTCTCCAGGTCAGCAAAGCGAGCTCCAAGATCACAAGATTTCTGCAACCAATGAACGGGTCAGTCGACTGGGAAAAAGTTTGGTTATTTCGGAGAGGTAAAAGGATAAAGCCAACAAATTCTAAGACTACTGCCGAATCAAACATCCAACAGTAGTCTCGGGGACTACACCCAGTGGGTGCACTTAGCGTGCCCCCACTGGTTCAGTTTACACTTGAAAAGACCTTTCCAGCGCGAGTGCAAAAGAAAAAGAGGGAGACAGCAACAAAACAGACTCTTCAGACCATAGTCGACTAGACTGCCAGCAGTCGACCATGGTCTCGGGGACTACACCCAGTGGGTGCACTCAGCGTGCCCCAACTGGTTCCAAAATTCCACTCGACATGGCCCGACCAAGACCGAGTGAAGAAATTCAAAGTTCAAGACTACAGTCGACTGCCCGCAGTCCACCATAGTCTCGGGGACTACACCCACTGGGTGCACTCAGCGTGCCCCCACTAGTCCAAAAATTCAATCGACGACAACATCGAATTCAGCTCAAAGTACGAATTTGTTCAGTGACAAATCGAAACACCCAGTGGGTGTACAGATGCAAAGATCCTTGGAAAAATAGTTTTCAGGTACCATATCCTAAACAGAACAAGCCAAGAGAATCAGTCGACATTCTGCCGACCTGAACATTGCTCTGGAGAGCAGAGCTGGCATCATAAGCAGCCTGGCTGGCATCCCGCACCATCTTCGTCTTCTCCATCATAATGCCCGCCTGGCGTATAGCTTCCTTGGCAGCACCCACTTCGTCTTCTGGGACGTGATGTGTAGCAAAAACTGAAGGTGGATCGGCAGGAGCATGTGCAGCTGATGCAGAAGGTCGAGCACTCGACGACGGTATGGCGAAGGAGACAGAAGTCCGATTGGCATCACCGGCGTCCTGAACTACCGGTTCCACCACCGGCGTCGACTGAGGCGTCTTGCCAGCAGACGTTTTCCTATTCCTTCTCCCCAAGGGCCTCTGTGGCTCGTCCTCATCATCGTCGGGGTGGTCAATGACGTTGGGAGCTGCAAAAAGATCAGTCGCCAAAATTTCATCGCCCGATTGGATGTATCATAGTTCAGTCGACAAAGAGAAGGTAGAATAACAAAGATTGTACCCAGATTGGAGGTGACCACGTCTTCCATTTCCTCATCCTTGTTTTTATAAGCTGAAGTCCCAGAGGTAGCGGCACTGCCAGTTTCAAGATTCATTCGATCAAACCAAAGGAAAGATAAACATCACAGAACATCGAGTGAAAGCGAAAGAAAAACACTCACACAGAAGCAACAGGAATGTCAATCTTGATTTTTGGCAGCGCCTTCCGAGTCTTCTGCACTACAACCTTGGACTGCTTTGGGGCCTTCTCAGTTGGTGCCGGAGAGGACGTCCGAGGACATTTCGACGACTGCCCAGTCTGGGCGATCGCCTTGTCACGGGCGCTCGCCGGGTCTTGGTCAAGTTTGGATCGCCTTTCCCTGTGAGGAGGCGAGTCGACCTCTTCTTCGTCACTCGGGTCGTCGCTCTCCTCGTCCCCCTCTCCATTAGAGTTCCATTCGCCGTTTTCACCTCCGCTTGCCTCGCCCTCCGGATCCTGCTCCTGCTCTCCGTTGGGCATCGAGTACATTTCAGTAAGAGTCTGGAAGAAAACAAGCAGGTCAAAGTCAGTCGATCAAATAGCACCTTGACTTGCGCCTTGTCTTCTGGGATCACCTTCAAAGGGGAGGGCTTCCCCACTCGGGCCATGGAAAAAGGGGGAAGTCGATCGGCCCCTGAGTCGGCTGGTCTTTCTTGATAGAACCAGGTCGACTGCCACCCACGGACCGAATCGGGAAGGATCATGGCTGGAAAGGAACTTTTGCCCCTCATCTGAATCCCAAGACCCCCAGACATCTGGATCACTTGCGTCCTTTCGTCACACGGGTTAGCCTTTTTTACCGACTGGGAGCGGCATGTGAAAATGTGCTTGAAGAGACCCGAGTGGGGTCGACAGCCCAAGAAATTCTCACACAAAGACACGAAGGCAGCAAGGTACACAATGGTGTTTGGGGTAAAGTGGTGGAGTTGCGCCCCGAAAAAGTTCAAGAAACCTCGAAAGAAAGGGTGAGGAGGCAAGGAGAACCCGCGGTCGATGTGAGTGGCGAGGAGAACACACTCACCCTCCTCTGGTTGCGGCTCGGTCTCATTCCCCGGGAGCCGCGCCAATTCATGGGGAATCAACCCCCCTTCGACCAGGTCGTCAATGTCGACCTGACGAATCGCCGAGCAAATCCGAACGCTTCAGATCCAGCCGTGGCGGGCGGACCTCGAGGAAGATCCGCCTCGGCTGGACTTCTTTCCCTTCGCCTTCGCCGTCGCCTTCTTCGCGTGCTCCAGGGCCACCACCCTCTCTTTCCCCATCGCCGCAGACGGAGCTCGAACGGAACGGCGGCACTGGGGCGAGAGCAGGCGCGGCGGAGAAGTCTGAGGAGGAGAAAGAAGAATGGGAGCACACTGTTCAAAAACCCTGGTCCGGCGCCTTATATGAGGTTACTTCCGAGTGACTGACTTGTAGGCCAGGCAATCTTATCAAATCCCGCAACAGTCGCGCGCGCGATATGTAGCAAAAAAGGCGGCGTGGAAATCAAGGCGGCCCTGCCTAATCCGGCCCGATTACTGCGGCCTCCTCCGCCCGCGCGCTTCCCAAAATTCGAATCCCGCGAGATCCGCGGACAGCAGAACAACTTGTCAGACGGAAGATCTCCTCCACATCAGCACTCGGAGCTCTTCCAGTAAAAGTTCACTTGACAAAAACAAGAATGGATCAAGGCGACTGAAAAAGAAGTTGACATCACCACCTCGGTTCATTGATCCAAGACCAGACACACCTGAAGTGCAAAAAATGAGTCGGAAGTATTTTCCAAACTCCTTCCCCACTCAAACCCTGATCCATTCGAGGGCTAATGACGGGGATATGTACCTAGGGTAGGGTCACAGGCCTGGCCTAGATACCCTCCCCAAGGACATCACTTTACCACCAGAAACATTCGAAGAAAAATCATCCGTCAATCGACCATGGGTGTTCCAATCGATCATGGAACGTTCCAATCGACAGACTTGAAGTCCCTCGACCACGAAGACTATCACTCGACCGCCAGGAAATCTAGAGTCACTCCACACTGCAACGGTCGATCATTATGTGGCTTTAATGGTCATTATGTTACTCTATTCTTGGCGTTACCAGTAACGCCCTACCTTAATGTACTTTAAACCCCGCGTAACTGAGGGCCGGAGGGGTCTGGCGAACTCTATATAAGCCACCCCCTCCTCAGTGACAAGGGTTTGCACCCCCTGTAACTCACACGCATATAATCCAATCGACCGCCTCCGGGCTTCGAGACGTAGGGCTGTTACTTCCTCCGAGAAGGGCCTGAACTCGTAAAACTTGCGTGTACAACTCCTCCATAGCTAGGATCTTGCCTCTGCATCCCTACCCCCATTCTACTATCAGACTTAGAACCACGACACCAAACGCGGCAAGTTCAAACGTAGTCATTCCCGCTCACAAAATAGACGCCACAAATCCGGCGATCAACCGGCCACAGTTCGGCGATCGAAGGAAAAGTTCGGCGTACAAAAAAAGAAAGGACGCGCGTGCGCATCAGACGGAGAGGTTGGCCTCCGGCCTCGGCGGAGTCGGCGTGTGCGAGCTTGGCGGGGTATCTGTGCTGGGCGGCGTCGGCGTGGCTTCCATGCCGCGGGGAGTCGCGTCGGCATCATCACTCAGGCTTGGCGGCGGCATCGGCGTGGGCGTGGGAGTTGCCGGCGCCGTCGAGGGAAACTAGTTCAGGATGAGGCCACGCTCCGCCAAGTACCACGCCTTGACCGCCTCGTCGTTGCTCTGGAGCATGTCCGCCCCGCCCAGCAGGAAAGCCAGGTCGGTGTTTCTCTTCTTCGCGGCGACGTTGGTCCGGAGTAGGTCGAGCTTGACGGCGCTGCTTGACAACAACGCCGACTACCGCGCCTCGGTCTTCTCTTCACGTAGGGCGGCGTGGGCCTTTGCGTCGGTGTGGCAATGCTCAATGGACTCCTACACTCGAGCAGTAGCCGCGTCGGCGTGTTTCCCCTTCTTGGCCCATTTGTTGCCGTCCGGCCGCCCTTCTGACGCGTCCGGCGTCGGCGCGTCCGCCTTGTATGTCTCCTTGGCCTTGTCGAGGGTGCGTCAGACTTCCGCCCACTTCTCGCACTTGTCAATGCGCTTGTAAACATGGAGGTACTTGAATTCGGCGTTGATGTTGCCCTGCCGATACATGGCGAACATGCGCAGCAGCTGCGCGGAGGAACAAACAGTTGGCGGGCGCACACGGCGAAGAGAAGCGGGAGACCGGCGTGCCATACCTGATCCTCAACGCTGGCGCCACTCTCCGGGCGAGCCGCGACCTCCTCGACGATCCCATGCCATTTGTTGCATGCCCCCTGGATGAGCCCCCAATGGCTCGCCATCGCCTTCGCCCCGCGCTGCATGTAGACGCCTTTAAAGTAGGGGTCGACGAGCTTGCGCTCGTCGAACTCGGCCTTGATGCGCTCCCAGTACGTCTCGATGCTCTGGTTCGTGCCGGTGGTCGGGTCGAGGCAGACGACTTTCCACGCTTCGGCGAGGCACTCCTGCTCCTTGGACGCCCACTTGATGCGCGGCTCGCCGGACCTGGCCGCCCGCTTCTTCTTCTTGCGCCTCCTCGCCGGAACATTCGCCGACTGCTCCTCCTCCTCCGGCTCCTCCTCGCCGTAGACGTAGCCGAGCTCGCCGTCCATGCCGCCACTGAGATCCACCTGTCGTCCGGGGTGACGAACCCGGGGGACGCGGCGGCCGCGGCCGAGCCTGCCGCGATGATGTCGTCCATGTCGACGTCGGTCTCGTCGGTGTCGCCGAGGTGCGAAAAGGGCAGCGCGCCACGGCGGAGAGGGGGCGTCGGGGAGGACGCGTAGGCCGGTGGCGAGTAGTTGTATGGAGGGTACTGCACGCCGGCGAAGGCGGGAGAGGGCGTGCGCTGGGCCGGGTGTCCATGGGGGAAGGTGACGTTGGGGTTGAACCCACCGTGCGCGTCCCCGTTAGCGTAGCCCGGCGATGGTGTGCATCCCCATGGCTGCAGCGACGGAGAGCCGACGCCTTGCTGGCTCCAGGGCGCGTACTGGGCGTGGCTGCCGGGTGGATTCATCATCCCCACGCGAGTCGCCTCGGCCTTGGCTTGGTCCGCCGAAGCCGCAGCCTCACGCGCCGTGTTGTCACGGGCCTTCTTGGCGATTGCCCTGTTCCGGCGGTCGGCGGTGACAGCCTCCCATCGTTGAACTTCCGCCCTCCACTCGGCGTTTGTCATGCCCGGTGGCTTGAACGGCGGCGCCCTCGGCTTTCTCTGCTTCGGCTGGGCGACGGAGGCGGTCGCGGTTGCCGCGGCGCGGGGGACGAGTACTTCTTCGGCGGCATGGCGGCCGGCTGGGAGGCGAGCGGGAGGGAGATTGGCGGGAGGAATGGAGAGAATGGGAGGGAAGTGAGGGAAAAGCGGGAAGAAACAGCGGGAAGAGGCGCTCGACTCATCGACAGGGCGGCCCCACGCCCCTTTTCGCTTGTGCCGGCGCCCCCAGGCGCCCCCCAGCGCACCGGGTTCGGCTCGGGTTTGCCGGCATCATTTTCGGCCCGAGCCGGCAAAAAACGGGCTACTGGGGGCACGACTGGGCCGATTTTTTGGCGCCGGCGCGGCAAAAACGTATAGGAAGGGTCTGTTGGGGACGCGACTGGAGATGCTCTAAGCGCCGCTTCGGTAGCGGATGCACAAGGCGTCAAATAAGAGGTCTCCTCGTAGACACCATCTTCCTTGTCCTCTCACTCCAATTTTTTTTTCTCGCCCACCAAGGTTATAATAGTTCCATCCACTATTCTGCTTAGAGGAGTAAGTGGTACAATATTGGCCATAGCAGACATTCTGCGTAGGAAAAAATTCGGTAATTCCAACAGCATGGTGGCGCAAACGCCACTCGCCATAGGAGGTGGAGTAAGCTGGAATAAGGCGGCGGCAGGGCGAGTGTGGCCAAGGCCAACTATGGAAGGCGTCGGTGCACACAAAAAGCGGCAGTGAGAATATGATGCTAAAGGTTACTAAATAATCCTTCAACGTCTCTTGAGCGGGCCTGGGTGTTGTTGCTCTCGCCATACTGTGTCCTACAATGTGAAGTTTGTTATCTTGTTCGATTGTTTCCTGATTAGTACAATTGAGTGGTCGGAACACTTCGGGATACTGACCCCGTGCCGCTCCCGCGAGCGGCCCGGGCGTAGCCCTAGACCCTCGCCGCCGCCACCCCTCACCTCGCCTCTCCCCGCCGCTGGGGGCCGCCACGGGCGAAGCCTGCTTGCGTCTTGGCGGTGGCGGCGTGAGTTTCTTCCTCCCCGCGAGACATCCGGTCGGGCGGGGACGGCTAACCTCGCGGTGGCGTGTCGGGCGGCGGGGCGCGTCGGGCCGGCGGCTGGGTGGCTCCGGCGGCGCCGGTGCTCTGCTCCTCCGGGCGGTGCGTGGCGACCTTGGCGCGCGGCTAGGCCGGCGCGCGGATCTGGCGCGGCTACGGGCGGGCTCTCGATGGCCGAGTCGTGCTGCTGAGGTGGGGGACGCCGGGGCGGCGGCCTCGGTCCGGGCTCCCGGTGGCCTGGGCGTGGACGGCGTACGGGCGCGCGGCGGCTCCTGGCTCCGGATGTGCGCGTGGGGCGCGGATCGACAGCCGGGCACGGCGGCGGCAGGCGTATGTCGGGCGCGGGAACCAGCCGGGCGTGGCGGGTGCGGCTCCGGAGCGCGAGGTGTGCTGCGGGCGGTGGACCTGCTCGTCTGCTCTGCTGCTTCGCTTGCGGCTCCGATCTGGATCTGGCGTGAGCTGTTTCTTCGGTCTGGTGCTGCTCTTCGCGATGTGGTGTTGGTTGTTGCGGTGGTGGTGGCTGCGGTGGTGCTGCGGTGGTGGACGGCTTCGCCGAGGTGGTGCGGTTACGTCGCGGTGGATCGTGGGATCCCGTGGCCGGAGTGAGGTCGGCCTCGGTAGGGGTGGTGGTTTGTTGGCGGCGGTCGGTGGTGGCGGGCGGTCGGCACATCTCCGGGAGAAATCCTTGCTCCGGTCTCCACCGGAGCCGATGGCGGCGGCGCCCGCGGGTGCCGTGATCTTTCTTAGGCGTCGTCATGGAGGTGCGCTCCTCCTCCCACGGCTTTGGCTCCGGAGGGAAACCTCGAATCCACTGGATCGGGCGATGGAGGCGTCTTCGCGTCTTTCTCCTCCTTGGGGGCATCGTCTCGGAGCAGGCAACGACTGGGAGACCGATGGATGGCGGCATCTTCGCCGTGTGGGTTGCGGCATCTTCGCCGCGTAGTTTGCCGAGGCGGCCTTTTCGGGGGCGCTGATTTCCGTTTGGCAACGATGATGGCGTCGAGAGGAACTCTGGTCGCGGCTCGGGCTTCGGTAGTCGGATCTTCCCGGCGTGTCCAATGTGCTTTTTGGGGCACGGTCGGCGCAAGTCCTGCATATTTCCCTTGTGATGATCGTCGTCAGAGTTGGAGCTGTCGGCTGTTCGCGCGTGTGGCCTTCTGTTGGCATGTGCCGTCATGGTTTCTGTGCAACTGTTTGCGGGTTGGCTTCGACGATGAAGGTCTGATGAAGTCGGAGTCGCCCGTTCGGAGGTAGCCGGTGATGACGATGACGCTTGCGCCTTTCGGCGGATGTCTTTCCCTCTTTGTAGCTCTGTGATCCCATGTCGGTGGCCAGGTTGACCGGTGGTACCCATTTTATGTGGGTTGGATTGTATCGGTTTTAGCCCGGTTTTTCGTCAATTAACCGGGCAATTCTCGCTCCTCCTTAATTAATGAAAATGGCAAGTCTTTTGTCTCGTTTCAAAAAAGAAACAATTGAGTGGTCGGAAAGGCTGACGTTACTGCATGACAGACAGTCTTCTGGACGAAAAAAATACTAGCATCATGGATCGAAGAACCACCAAGTGCAGGATGCGGGACGCAAACGGGCTAATAACCTCATCCGTGAACATATGTTGATGCAACAAGACAAGGCATGGCCACTTTTTATCTTAAGAGAAGCGTACACAAGTCAACATTTTTAAGCAGACAAAACAGCTCCTTGGGGAAGCGTCCCGTCGGCAGAGAAGCAAGCAATTCGTCCATCCCTCCCGCTGCACTCCAGGCTCCAGCCTCCAGGATAAGCGAAACGCACGATTATGCGCCACCACGAAACGGATGAACCATCACTCAATCCTGTAAGCGTATCATGTGTCCTCGTCTCGGTAGAGACCAGCATTTCCAGAGCTCCTCCCGCTTCCGTGACAACGAAGACGACGACGGGCAACGAACGCTAGCTCTGGCGAGCATGCACGACGCCTGCGTGGCCTGGCCATCAATCATGCGATGACGACGAACTCGGCGGACATGACGCTGCATGCGATACGACGAACCGTGCACCCCGATGGCGTGACCCGCGGCTAGCCGGCCGGCGACGAGTAGGCCGGGGTCCTCGAAGGTTTTTCACCGGTCCGCTCGAAAACCGCAACCAAAAGCAACAGAGGAGTGGTCTCCGGTTGCTGGCGCCGGTCGGGATTGCTGTTCACGCGGATCGGGCGGACCACGGCATAATGCAGGCGATAATCTCACGTACGGCGCGGGACCCCTCGCTAGTTGGAGGACCCCACCCGTCGCAGATCGGAGGGATGCCATTGGATAACGATTCAGTTTTAATTGCCACGTCGGACAGAAAGCATTATCACCGTTCAATTAGCTCGATCGTCCGGGCCCCCCTCCCGCGCGCATGAGAGCGAGCCGCCCGCATGCAGCCGCTCTGGCGCTGACTGGATGCATGCAAGGACCCGTCACCAGCCGCAGCCGGATACCGCTGGCCGAGAACCGAATCTGCCGACGAAGGTAGTAGGAACGGAACGGAGTCCGTCCAGGCGCTCAACGGCAACGGGTCACGCCAAGCCACCATTGTTTCCTTTTTCTATTTTGACAAGAAGAGTGATGAGATCAATGCATAGCGGCCATATGGGGCTGAGTTGGACGCTCGTCGGCACCACGTCAGAAACCGCGGCACACCCGGTTGCACGTACTACTACTGTTGTACAGCTTGGTATCGACGATCGGTTCGGTTGTTGTGTTCTATCTATCTATCCTATGCAATTATATATCAGCTCTTACTGTGGATAATAATACCTTTAGCCAACTTGTTGATACCATTCAATCAGCGTGTGGATTTCTCGTCGCAAAATATGGGTGGACTTCTATCGCCATTGTGGCCCAGTTTTTCGACAATAATTCAACCGAGAGCAGCCGTAAAGTGGCTCTGTCGCACGTCGGTTTCCAGCAAGTGGTATGCTGTGATGTGTACACCGGTAGATTGAGGGATTAAAGGTGTCCACTGATTGCACGAGCGGCACATGCTCTTAGGGCGATCGCTACTTCTCGCACCCAATCCCATTAAAAATGCCAGCTACGTACATACGTACGTAGTACATACAATAGAGCGACGCTTTTGTCGCTGTCATCTGGATCAAGTACACTGCTACATGCAAGTATAATTGCACGGCACGGACAAATCACGAGCGCACACATATGCATGTTGGCTGTAGCCGGCGGGAGGCCTGGGGATACGTACGTGTACGTACGTACGTAGGCAGGAAGAAGCCGGAGCACTGGATCCAGAATTCCGGATTCCAGAAGCAAACTACATTAACAGATATGCATCCGCTAGCAAGGATCGTAGGGGACGGAGGAACAAGCCACCAGCACCCTGCGTGACTCCAAAATCCAGCTATCACCTGATTGTGTGTGTCTAAGCTAGTGGGCGACCGCGTGACGGTGCTTGCGTGTTTCAGAGTCACCTAGAAGATGACGGCTTGGAGTCTTGCACCCACGAATGTTCCGCCAGATTCTAGTTAATATATTCACCCTTATGTTTCTGTTGTTGTAACACAAAAAGAATGACATGTTATATTACTTCGCATATAAGATTTCTCAGATTTCAAACTTTGGAGAGTTTGACCAAATTTACATTAAAAAGTATTTGACATATTCTAGAATTGCCGGGGGTGGGAACAGCTTGACAGTTCATGAGGTGTTGGCCTCTCAAAAGCCAATTCCCCCAATCTTGTCTTTCTTTGCGAGACGAGGCAAGCTTCTGATCAGATTGTGTAAATGAAGTGGAAGTTAGGATTAAAGGGTTTTCATGGAGTTAGTAGGGATGAAAGGAGTGGTGGTTTGTCTTTGTTCTCAGATGAATCGTTGCAAGTAACTGTGATTGAATCGTGTGCAAGATATATTGATGCCCAGGTGGTGGATGTGAGCTGTAATTTCAGATGGTGGTGTACGTTTGTTTACGGTGAACCTCGTGTGGAAAATCGTCATTTTATGTGGGAACATTTGGAGCGACTTCACGCTATTTCGGACGAGCCATGGATGGTGTGTGGAGACTACAACGGGGCCATGTGGTAGCATAAACATCTGTCAAGTTCATTGCGCGCCGAGGCCCAAATGATGGTGTTTCGCGATTGTTTGACGGTCTGCGAGCTATTGGACTTAGGTTTCTGTGGGAGCCCATACACTTATGATAACATGCAAGGGGGAGATCATAATGTTCGGGTCCGCTTAGACCGTGCCTGTGCTTATGAACCATGTTGTTATCTTTTCCGGATGCACGTGTTCGTCATTTGGCTACTTCCTGTTCGGACCACTGTTTGGTTCTTGTGCAACTTCTGGCAGAGGAGAGCCGGACGTTCCAATCACATGTACGGAATTATGTGGGAGCGAGAACCGGCATTGCCGGGAATAATTGGTGTGGCGTGGGATAGGAAGAGGTCAAGCAACAACCTCGGTTCGATGTTGAACTCTTTGAAGGAGATGGTGAAGTGTTTGTAAGATTGGAGCAAAAATAATTTCGGCCATGTTACCCGAAACATTGAAAAATTGCAAGATGAATTAAAGCCGCTTCAGTTGATGGTGCGAATGGACATGATTCTAGATGCAAGATGAATGAGCTAGATAAGCTTACATTACCATGAGGAGATGCTTTGGCTCCAGCGCTCATGCATCACCTAGCTTAAAGAAGGCAAGAAAAATACAAAGTACCTTCATGGGAGAACCGTATGGAGAGCACGGAGGAATTATATTCAGCGGTTGCGTAGGATGATAGGACGTGGTGTTCTACCCCATTGGATATGGAGATGATGGCTACCTCTTACTTTAAAGGGGTTTATATTAAGGATCCAACCCTTTCCCCGAGTAAGACCCTCGATTGTAATGAGGAGAAGGTTACAGAGGATATGAACACTAGCTTACATGCACCTTTTATTGAAAAGCGGGTGTCTGATGCTTTGTTCAAGAATGGGCCAATTAAGGCCCTAGGTACCGATGGTTTTCTTTCCAGATTCTATCAGAAGAACTGAGAAGTGCTCGAAACTAAAATTATTGTTATGGTGCTTGAGTTCTTTCAGCCGGGAGTGATGCCACATGGTGTTAATGATACAACCACTCTTGATTCCTAAAGTTCAATACCCAAAAGAACTGAAGGGTTTGAGACCCATAATTAAGTCTGTGTAATGTGGTGTACAAGATCGTATCTAAGTGCTTGGTTAATCAACTTCGGCCACTTCTTTCCAGTATGATCTCGGAGAATCAAAGTCCTCTCATACCATGCCACCTAATTTTGAAAAATTCTAATATTGCGTTCGAGTGTATCCACCATATCCAATATGTGAAAGGGGATTCAACCCCCTATTTTGCTAATAAGGTGGATCTCTCAAAGGCATATGATTGTGTTGATTGGGAATTCTTGGAGAAGGTGTTGGTGAAGTGGGGCTTCTCGCCCACATGGATTTGTCGTGTTAGGGCATGTGTCACATTGGTGAAATATTCAATCAAGCTAAATGAGAAACTATTGGACTTTTTTCACCCCTCTGAGGGGTCTTCGCCAAGGTGACCTGTTGTCCCCCTTTCTATTCCTTTTTGTTGCTGACCCATTATCTACATTGTTGCATAATCTGTCGACAGAAGGTTTGACTGGGGTGATGATTTGTTGTAGAGCTCATATGATTTCACATTTATTGTTTACAGATGATTCCTTATTGTTTTTCGTGCTTTTGGACAACAAGCAGAGATGGTAAAAGGTGTGTTGAACACTTATATATACTTCCTCGACGGGTTGACTTATCAACCCTTCAAAGTGTTCCATCCTTTTCTCTAGGAATTGTTCAGAACTGGTGATGGTTCAAATTAAGGATATTATGGAGATTACACAACAAGTTCTTGATCCCAAATACTTGGGCATGCCTCTACCGGGTGAGAGAATGCATAAAGGTAGATTTGAAGCGATACAAGCAAGCATGAACAGAAGGTTAGTTGACTGGAGTGACCAATATACGTCATCTAGGAATAAGGATATTTTATTAAATCGACAACCCAAGGAATTCTAACCTATGTCATGAGTGTGTTCCAGTTTCCCATCTTGGTGTCTGATGGTTTAACTAGTATGGTGCGACAATATTGGTGGGATGTAGAGGAGGGGAAGAGGAAGATGTCCTAGTTAAGTTGGGATAAGATGATTTTACCAAAATCAAAAGGAGTCTTGGTGTTCCGAAACATGCGGTCTTTTAACCAAGCCCTCCATGCGAAACAAGGATGGGGGTCTTATTGATACCCCTAACAGTTTATGTGTTTGTTTTTTGAATGCAAAATACTACCCTTATGACAATTTGTTGGACACTATTTTCACTAGCAATTCTTCTGAAGTTTGGAAATGCGTGGCATATAGTTTAGAGCTTCTGAAGAAGGGGAATACCTGGAGGGTAGGGGATGACACATACATTATGGCATGACAGGACCCTTGGATCCCTCAAGGGCCATCTTTCCGCCCCCATTACCCCTAAGGGCATTTGTCGGTTGAACGAGTTTTAGATCATTTGGACATCAATGGTGCATGGAATTCACACCTCCTACATGATTTTTTGGCCGATGGACGTGGTGCAAATCTTGAAGATACGACCCTCCCCATGACAACATCACATGGCAGCCGGAAAGGAGTGGGATGTTCTCTGTTAAGAGTGTCTATCAGCTTGCTATGAGTGATCACAAAGATGCTTTTTCGGGTGGCATAGCTAGTACTAATTTTGAGGGTGAACATCGAATGTGGTAGTTGATTTGGTAGACTGAAGTCCCATGAGAAATGAAAATAATCGTGTGGAAGGCGGAAACCGATGCCCTAGCAATGACGCAACATAAGGTGGTGCGCCACCTGTCATGACGGGTGACGTGTCCAATTTGTGGGATGGAAGATGAAGGGTCTTTTCATGCCTTGGTTACATGCAATCATGATCGGAGGTTATGGGAGAAGATGAGTTCTTTTGGCCACTTATGATGCGAGATGTTTTTATGGGATATCAGTATTGAGTGGTTGCTTTAGGTTCTTGCGCAATGTTCAGAAGTCATCGGGGATATGGTAATCATGTTGGTGTGGAGTATTTGCAAGTAGGAAGTGATATGTCTCATGGGAAGGATGGCGCGCCTATTGAGGCCTCGACCAACTTCCTTCAGAGTTACTTTAACCCCATATGTGCCTCCAAAAGATATTCCACTATAGAAATAATTAAAGGGAAGATGCCAATGCAAGAAACATGGGTTGTAGAAAAACAGAAGAAGACCAAAGTTGCTCAACGCTGGGCTGCACCAGCAGCGAACATGTTGGCACTTTTGGTTGATGGGCGTATGTGGAAGATGATGGATCAACGGCTGTTGGAATGTTTTTGAGAAGACAAGATGGCTCAGTGGTTTTTGTTGCATGTCGTTACATATTTATTTCAATGAAGCGCTTGAAGCATAGATACACGCAATAGTGATGGGTATGGCACCAGCTGTGCAACATTCTGAAGGGCCAATTCTCGTGCAGACGAACTTTGCGATGGCTCTTTCTATCTTTCCTGGTAATAGCTTGGATTGTTCTACTTACATACACCCCCACCCCCTCCCCGCTTACATGATACGATGTCTCCGTCGTCACATCCACCCTTCCTAAAGAATTCGACGTCCTTGTTGGCCCAAGAGAAATGTTCCCTTTGTTCCCTCTTTGAATGCATATGCACGTCTAGTACTAGCACATGTGTCATGTCGTGTGCCTCGACGGGCCACATGCATCATGCACCATCGAGGTCCTGTCCTACACACTCCCATGTAACCGGGATGATCGGCCCTGATATCATTCTGTAATAAGTTGGCCTCTTACCCAGGCCGACGGTCATTATATCTAGCTACCACTTGGGATATAGACTGACCCCATAGACCAACACTGATTTTCATGAACACTTGTTCTCACTCATACGCACCTGGAAAAACTACTTGGCTAGTCAATCATCCTCAATTACCCAGACTAAGCATACTTGATTTGAAGGTTCTCTAGAGATGAGCTTCTGGAAAAGTAAAAGGGATTTCTATTTTTGAGCCCCTGGTTACTTAGTACTCCTCAATTTTGCCCCACCCAACTAACATCCCTCACTTTTTCCCTCCTCCACTTAGCTCACACTCCAAAATGGAGAGTTTTCATCGGGTCAAAGTAGTTGACCGTTACCTGGCTCGTATACTAGCACATGGGACACCCCAGGACCCACCCATTAGTGTCTGGTTTATTGTAAAAATAGGTGGAATACACTGACGTGTGGGGTGTCTCAGGACCCACATGTCAGTGTTTGGTTTAGTGGCAAAACAAAGGGTGGTATATAATGCTCCCCGTGGGAGTCGAACTCGAGAGCCACCGTTCAATATGCATCGTATGAGCCATTTCATCTATGTGGGTGTGTGTGTGTGCCTATGGGCAGAGCCTAGGCTATTTGACCTGACATTTTCTACGTAACAGAAGGGCCCATGACGCAGTGACCCGGGAAAGATAAAACATGGTGGTATCAAACAAATCAGATTCAGAGATTCAGATAAGCTTGACAAGCACATTCTTAGATTTGTTCAACGCTTAACAGAGCACACTAACATAGTGACATTACACTAATACGAAATTTTAACAGGGGCGACGGCCGGCCAGCGCGTACATGGACTTCTACTTGTCTTCATCGTCCAAAAGGATGACGGTGCCATCGTCGGACAATAGAACGACAACGTCTAGTCCCTCGCCTTCCACCTCAACGTCGGCCGCTGCATGTAGAGTGGTCGCCCTCCTCTACTCTCAAGCTATGGCCTCTTCTTCAGCTGCCCGACACCTGGCAGCCTCTGCCTACACCATGGACAAAGACATGACTAGCACCACCTGGTCGAGCTATTGCTGCATCTCGCGCAGGGCCTCCTCACCCTGGGCAATGAGCACGACATCATCGTATGCTGGAGTCGGTATATCTTCCTTGGTCTCATCTTCCCCGTCGTGGAAGTTGAGGTACTTCTGCGTCGCCTCGAAGGCCACCTCTTCCTCAGTGTTCTCCTCCTCAACCTCCCTGCGATTACGAGACAACTCAGACAACGTGAGCTCGAGCTTGGAGTAGTTGGAGTTGCAGCCCGAGCACACGAGGAAGCGCCAAAGTTGGAGCTAGCACTAGTCTTTGAGCCTGCGCCGGAGTTGGAGCCTGCCGACCGCACCGGCTCCCTAGGGCAACAACCTCCAGTGGAGATCCATGTGGTAAAATGCTACCTCACCATGGTGGTTGAACTAGATTTGAATTTTGCAGCGCATGGGAGCAATGGAGTGAAGCGTCGGTGGAATGTTGCCGGACACCGGTATTTAATCAGGGGAGTGTCGGGAGTGGGATATAGGTGGTGGCCGGAGATTATTTTCGCGGCATCTAGAATTAGCGGGAAAGAGTGGTGGACGCGATGGCGGTGGCAATGGGGCACGACCGCGTGGCTCTGCCCTCTTGATGGCAGGCGTACGGGTGGCAGCGGAGCACAGAGAGCTACAACTTTTGCAAAAGACCCATTGTTGACCGAACAGTATATAACGAGAGCCTAGATAGATCAGTTACTTTTGAATAGACCCCTTGGTTGTGAAAGAAGTACCTCAAATAAGATTGAAAATGGGGTCTTTTCTTTCAACCCAAGTAGACCACATTATATGCACATTGCCCAAGTTTTATAAATTTTCTAGTTTTATTTCTATATTTCATCCATTTAGTGAATCTCTCTAGAGATTTATCAGAACTTGCTCAAATTTGAACTATAAGTGTCATGTATCTTGGTCCTAGAAATGGGCAAAAATCATTTTAAGCTTTTGAATTGGTGATTGATACGTCTCCAATGTATAATGTTTGATTGTTCCATGCTATTATAGTATCAATCTTGGATGTTTATTATGCAATTATATATCTTTTTTGGGACTAACCTATTAACCTAGTTGTTGGGAAACGTAGCATGCAATTTCAAAAAATTCTTACACTCACGCAAGAACTATCTACGAGATGCATAGCAACGAGAGGAGGATAGTGTGTCTACGTACCCTCGTAGACCGAAAGCGGAAGCGTTTGACAATGCGGTTGATGTAGTCGAACTTCTTCTCGTTCCTACCGATCAAGTACCGAACGTACGACACCTCCGAGTTCTGCACACGTTCAACTCAATGACGTCCCTTGAAGTCTTGATCCAGCAAAGTGTCGATGGAGAGTTCCGCTAGCACGACGGCGTGGTGATGGTGATGGTGAAGTGATCTGTGCAGGGCTTCGCCTAAGCACTACGAAGATATGACCAAGGGTGTAATATGTGGAGGGAGGTGCCGCACACGGCTAACAGATGTTGTTGTTGTTGACTGTTCTAGGTGCCCCTCCCCACATATATATAGGTGGGAGGGGGAGGGGGACCGCCTTGGGGTGTGATGACCCACAAGTATAGGGGATCAATTGTAGCTCTTTTCGATAAGTAAGAGTGTCGAACCCAACGAGGAGCAGAAGGAAATGACAAGTGGTTTTCAGCAAGGTAATGTCTGCAAGTGCTGAAATTGTAAGTAGCAGAGTAGTTTGATAGCAAGATAATTTGTAACGAGCAAGTAACGATAGTAGTAGCAAAAGTGCAGCAAGGTAGTCCATTCTTTTTGAGGCAAAGGACAGGCCAAACGGTCTCTTATGATAAGCAAAGCGTTCTTGAGGGTACACGGGAATTTCATCTAGTCACTTTCGTCATGTTGGTTCGATTTGTGTTCGCTGCTTTGATAATTTGATTTGTGGGTGGACCGGTGCTTAGGTGCTCTTCTTACTTGAACAAACCTACTACTTATGATTAACCCTCCCGCAAGCATCCGCAACTACGAGAAAAGTATTAAGAATAAATTCTAACCATCGCATTAAACTTTTGGATCCAATCGGTCCCTTACGGAATAGCGCATTGGTAACCCACAAGTATAGGGGATCAATTGTAGCCTATTTCGATAAGTAAGAGTGTCGAACCCAACGAGGAGCTAAAGGTAGAACAAATATTCCCTCAAGTTCTATCAACCACCGATACAACTCTACGCACGCTTAACGTTCGCTTTACCTAGAACAAGTATGAAACTAGAAGTACTTTGTAGGTGCTGTTGGATAGGTTTGCAAGATAATAAAGAGCACATAAATAAAATTTTGGAGCTGTTTAGATAAAGACACAATAAAGTTAGTATAGCGAGTGTGGAAAAGTGGTGGTAGGAGTTGCGAAATTGTCCCTAAGCAATCGACTACTTTACTAGACCGATAGCAAGTTTTATGTGGGAGAGGCCCTTTGCTAGCATGTCATCTCTGACTTGGAATTCTATGCACTTATGATTGGAACTATTAGCAAGCATCCGCAACTACTAACGCTCATTAAGGTAAAACCAACCATAGCATTAAGATATATTGGTCCCCTTCAATCCTCAGTATGCATCAATTTCTATGCTAGGTTGAAGCTTACATCACTCTTGCCCTCCAATACATAGTCTTATCAACATACAACTAACCCTATGGTGTGATCCACGCTCATATGATGGGCACCAAAGGACAGCAACATAACCACAAGCAAATTAAACCAATCATAGCAATTCACCAATTACCGATAGGACAACGAAAATCTACTCAAACATCATATGATGGAAACACATCATTGGATAATAATATGAAGCATAAAGCACCATGTTCAAGTAGAGGGTACAACGGGTTGCGGGAGAGTGGACCGCTGTAGATAGATGGGGGAAGGTGATGAAGATGTTGGTGAAGATGACAGAGGTGTTGGTGTAGATTGCGGTGACGATGATGGCCCCGGCGGCGTTCCGGCGCCACCGGAAGAGAGGGGGAGAGAGCCCCCCTTCTTCTTCTTCTTCTTCTTCTTCTTCCTTGACCTTCTCCCTCGATGGGAGAAGGGTTTCCCCCTCTGGTCCTTGGCTTCCATGGCATGGGAGGGGCGAGAGCCCCTCCGAGATTAGATATGTCTCTCTCTGTTTCTGCATTCCCTGATTCTGCCCTTTCACCATTTCTTATATTCCTGGAGATCCGTAACTCTGATTGGGCTGAAATTTGGACACAATTTTTATCCGAATATTGGCTTTCTTGCGGAGAAAGATGGGAACCAACCGCCTTACGGGGTGGCCACGAGGGCCCAGGGCGCGCCTGACCCCCTGGGGCGCGCCCCTCACCCTCGTGGCCCCCTCGGGCATCGTCTCGCATTGATTCCACTTCCCAAAATTCACATATATTCCAAAAAAAATCTCCGTCAGTTTTTATCCCGTTTGGACTCCTTTTGATATGGATTTTCTGCGAAACAAGAATGCAACAAACAGGAACTGGCACTGGATCAATATGATAGTCCCAATAATAGTATAAAAAGTTGCCAAAAGTATATGAAAGTTGTATAATATTGGCATGGAACAATCAAAAATTATAGATACGATGGAGATGTATCAGCATCCCCAAGCTTAATTCCTGCTCGTCCTCGAGTAGGTAAATGATAAAAAAGAAATTTTTTGATGTGGAATGCTATGGTAGCATAATCTTGATCATGTAATCTAATCATGGCATGAATATTAAGACACGAGTGATTCAAAGCAATAGTCTATCATTTGACATTAAGACAACAATACTTCAAGCATACTAATAAAGCAATCAAGTCTTTTCAAAACAACATGGCCAAAGAAAGTTATCCCTACAAAGTCATATGGTCTGGCTATGCTCATCTTCACCACACAAAATATTCAAATCATGCACAACCCCGATGACAAGCCAAGCAATTGTTTCATACTTTTGATGTTCTCAAACCTTTTCAACTTTCACGCAATACATGAGCGTGGGCCATGGATATAGCACCATAGGTGGAATAGAATATGATGATGGAGGTTGTGTGGAGAAAACAAAAGGAGAAAGTCTCACATCAACGCGGCTAATCAACGGGCTATGGAGATGCCCATCAATTGATGTCAATGTGAGGAGTAGGGATTGCCATGCAGTATGCACTAGAGCTATAAGTGTATGAAAGCTCAAACTGAAACTAAGTGGGTGTGTATCCAACTTGCTTGCTCATGAAGACCTAGGGCATTTGAGGAAGCCCATCGTTGGAATATACAAGCCAAGTTCTATAATGAAAATTCCCACTAGTATATGAAAGTGATAACTCAAGAGACTCTCTATATGAAGAACATGGTGCTACTCTGAAGCACAAGTGTGGTAAAAGGATAATAACATTGTCCCTTCTCTCTTTTCTCTCATTTTTTGTTATTTTTTAAGGCTTTTGTGGCCTCTCTCTTTTGGGGCTTCTTTGGCCACTTTTATTTTGATAACCTCACATGGGACAATGTTATACTAATGATGATCATCACACTTTTATTTACTTACAACTCAATATTACAACTCGATACTAGAACAAAGATATGACTCCATATGAATGCTTCCAACGGTGTACCGGGATGTGCAATGATCTAGCGTAGCAATGACATCAGAAAAAGGGACAAGCCATGAAAACATCATGCTAGCTATCTTACGATCATGCAAAGCAATATGACAATAAATGCTCAAGTCATGTATATGGCGATGATGGAAGTTGCATGTCAATATATCTCGGAATGGCTAGGGAAATGCCATGATAGGTAGGTATGGTGGCTGTTTTGAGGAAGATATAAGGAGGCTTATGTGTGATAGAGCGTATCGTATCACGGGGTTCGGATGCACCGGCGAAGTTTGCACCAACTCTCGAGGTGAGAAAGGGCAATGCACGCATCAAGAGGTTAGCAATGATGGAAGGGTGAGAGTGTGTATAATCCATGGACTCAACATTAGTCATAAAGAACTCACATACTTATTGCAAGAATCTATTAGTCATTGAAACAAAGTACTACGCGCATGCTCCTAGGGGGATAGATTGGTAGGAAAAGACCATCGCTCGTCCCCGACCGCCACTCATAAGGAAGACAATCAATAAATACCTCATGCTCCAACTTCGTTACATAACGGTTCACCAAACGTGCATGCTACGGGAATCACAAACTTCAACACAAGTATTTCTACAATCCACAACTACCCACTAGCATGAATCTAATATCACCATCTTTATATCGCAAAACTATTGCAAGGAATCAAACATATCATATTTAGTGATCTACAAGTTTTATGTAGGATTTTATGACTAACCATGTGAATGACCAATTCCTGTCAACTCTCTAAATAGATATAAGTGAAGCAAGAGAGTTTAATTCTTTCTACAAAAGATATGCCCACGCTATAACAAATATAAGTGAAGCAAAAGAGCATTCTACAAATGGCGGTTTTCTATGTGAAGAGAAACAGGCAATCCAAACTTCAAATGATATAAGTGAAGCACATGCATGAAGCATTCTATAAAGCCATACTCAAAAAATATAAGTGAAGTGCAATGAGAATTCTATAAATAAACCAAGGACTATCTCATACCAGCATGGTGCACAAAAGAAAAGTGAAAACTAAATGCAAAAGACGCTTGAGTCTCCTTAAATATTTACTTGGGGTGCCACATATAACATGAATGAAACGAATCCGAAAACATACCGATACTTGTTGAAGAAAGATGGGATGCCTTCCGGGGCACCCCCAAGCTTAGACGCTTGAGTCTCCTTAAATATTTACTTGGGGTGCCTTGGGCATCCCCAAGCTTGAGCTCTTGCCTCTCGTCCTTCTCCTCACATCGGGACATCCTCGATCTTCGAACACTTCATCCACACAAAACTCAACAGAAAGTTCGGTAAGATCCGTTAGTATAATAAAGCAAATCACTACTCTAAGTACTGTTGCAAACCAATTCATATTTTGTTTTTGCATTCTAGCTACTGTAATATAACTTCTCCATGTCTTAATCCACTGATACAAATCGATAGTTTCATCAAAACAAGCAAACTATGCATCAAAAACAGAATCTATCGTAAACGGACAGTCTGTAGTAATCTGAACATTCACCATACCTCTGGTACTCCAAAAATTCTGAAAATATTAGTAAAACTAAAAAATTTGTATAGAAAGACAGTGCAAAAAGTTCTGATCCGTTTGACTTTCCAGTAAAAAATGTAAAATTGCGCACTACAGCCAAAGTTTCTGTCTTGCACCGCACAAACCAACAAGCATTGTAAACATCCTAAAGGCAAATCTTGGCACATTATTTTTATTTTATAACTTTATAAAAGCACACAACAGAAATAAATGACTCTCTAAAACTTTCGGGTTGTCTCCCTGGGAGCGCTTTCTTTAAAGGCATTAAGCTAGACATATAGTGCTCAAGTAATGGATCCACCCGGATCCCAAGGTATATCAAAGCCAATTTTAATTAACAATGATTTGTGATTTAGTAGTGAGCACAAGGTAACATATATTATGCAACAACGAAGTCTAACTCTCTTCCTATGCATCGGCATGTCATAAAAGAACAATTCAATCACACATAGTAAAGACCAATGCATAATATAAACAGTTTCTTGCAATTTTATCATAGTGGAAACATGGAGAGGCGGAGATGTAGTTACTCTCTCATAATAATTGCAAGTAGGAGCAGCAAGCACATGCATATTATATTCATCCAAATCATCGTGTGCAATGGTAAAAGGCAACCCATCAATATAACCCTTAATAAGGGCAAACTTCTCCGATATAGTGTAGTCGGGAGAACTCAAAAAGATAATAGGACTATCATGCGTGGGTGCAATAGCAACAATTTCATGTTTAACATAAGGAACTATAGCAAGTTCATCTCCATAAGCATAATTCATATTGGCATCTTGGCCACAAGCATAGCAAGCATCATCAAAAAGGGATATTTCAAAAGAATCAACGGGATCATAACAATCATCATAGCAATCACCCTTCGGTAAGCACGAAGGGAAATTAAACAATGTATGAGTTGAAGAGTTATTCTCATTAGAAGGTGGGCACGGGTAGCTAATCCGCTCTTCCTTCTTTTGTTCTTCGCTCTCGTCGTCATCTTTTTCGTCCAATGAGCTCACAATGTCATTAATTTCTTCTTCCATAGACTCCTGCAAAATATTAGTCTCTTCTTGGACAGCGGAGACTCTCTCAATAAAATCATCAATGTCAGAATTGAATTCATAATTCTCATAGCAATATTTAAGTATAGCAAAAATTTTAGGTTCAGATTTTAGTTGCGTGTGCAATGCAGGGCATACGGTTCAGTTCAATTAACTGTTTGCGATCAGGAGGAACAAAAGAAATGGGCAGCCAGATGGAGGTGTGTGCGATATACAACATACGATTCACTCGGATGAATTGTTTTTGATTAGGCAACACAAAAGAAACGGTCAGCCAGATCAAGGTGTGTGCGATATACGACATGGGGTTCACTCAGACGAACTATTTGTGTTGAGACAAGAGAACAAAAACAGTTCAATATAACAAGATATGTGTGATACGCAGAAAATAGGTCTGTAATCAGAAATGTGTGCGAAGACCGATAATAACACAGACGGTTGCTGCTAATAAGACGTGTGTGTTGTGCGATGGGATTGCATATAGAACAACAACAACACACACACACACACACACACACACACATATATATATATATATATTGACACACACACACACACACTTATAAGGACATGGTTGCATAACCAAATTAAACATCTACTTACATAGGTGGCTACTACAACCATGGCATTTGCACACACCAAAGTAAACTATTACATGCATAATTACATAGGTGGCTACTACACACATGACATTTCCACACACCAATAAAGTAAACTATATATTACCTGCATGATTAACTAGCATAAACGATCATCTGATCATCATCTACTTCTTGTGACGCTTGCACTGCTTGTGGCTCGATCCGAGCTCGTCGATTTGGGTAACGAGGCACTTCCTCATGTCAATGATCCGCCTGTGCATCTCGTAGCATGTGTACACGCTCTTGGCCATGCACCTGAGGTGAGGTTCATCCAGTTGCCGCATCCAGGCCCTGTGCCAGGATACGGGACTTGTTATCTTGGCATCCTGCTTCATCTTTCCATAGTAGGGGTCGATGATGGCCGAGGCGAGTTCGACCAGGGAGTCCTTCTTCGTGCTGCCCCAGACCCTGTATTGGTCATGGATTTCGATAAGGTTCTTGTAGGCCAAGCCCGTAACACTAAGCGTTTTTACATCATCGGTGGTTTCCATCGTGGCGAACTTGTAGTCGGTGTTGTTGACAAACCTGTTGAAACGGTCGCAAGGCTCTATGGCCATGCAATAGTGGTAGATGAGGACATGATGGCTCATGCACAACTGGGCGACGACAACCTTCTAATCTATGCCAGGACGACCGATGACGAAATGGAGGTCGATGCCGACCACCTTGTACTTGTCTCGAGCAAGCAACTGCTCAACACTGTTGATGTAGTCGTCCACCACGGCCGGGTCAATGGTGTACACCACCAAGAGATCCGTCTCCCTTGCGTGGGTCTCCACTCTTTGCTCACCGAACTCCACTGGAGCGCCGCTAGACATCCCCTCTCTATGTGTCGTCATGGGTGTGCTTGTTGTGTTGTGGGGCGTGATCGAAAGGTTGAAGAGACTAAGGTTATAATGGTCGCGGGAATTAAAGGGGAAGCCGGATGGCCAGGAATATCGGCAGGCCCTGATGGCAGTTCTAATTTGCAGCTCGTAACTCCATTGCGCCGCATGTAACTGCATCGCGTGGCAAAGCATGCGGTGCAACCGCATGCATATGGGCCCCCCGACGTGATCGTGCGCACGCCCAACCGCTGGCAAAGCGTGCGCGGAGGGACGCGAGTAGAGCGCTCCGCGGTCGCCTCGACGGCGAGCAACCATATATATACATGCATATCGTAGTTGAACACGCAAGGAAAAGCTGTCCACAAGCTGGGCGTGCCGACGGACGCGAGCAGCGCGCGCCAACGGACGCGAGCAGAGCATGCCGCGACGCCTAACGATGAGCACTGCATGCTGCGGCGCCTAACAGCAAGCAGAGCTTGCCAAGGGACGCGAGCAGAGGCTGGCACAGTGATACGTGGCAAATAAGACGAACCGTGCGAGTGTTGTCAGAGACATCAAGCACGAATCAGATTAGAGTTGCGTGTGCGATACGTGGCATACAGTTGATCCGTCCGAGTTGTTTGTGATGGAATAAGCCGTGTGTGTTGCGAGCAAACGCTTGCTGGTATATAACCTTAAATTTAACCAAAAAAGTGTTAATGCATGTTACAAAAATTGTATAACTGGAAACTATGTTCAAATACGAATCCAACGATATAATCTTTGGCGACATGCATTCGTATTTTATTAGTTAAATCCTACTTATAAACCATGACGGGGGTATAATACATAATTAAATTGCAAACATTTTTTTTGTATTAACCGTATGTGTACGTGTCCTTTCGTCCTCCTCTCGCACGTCTTGTCACCCTGCTGACGCAGACGCTTACAGCGTAAGCTTGCGCAGTGCGCGGGGGTGTTCTTTTGGCCAAACAGTGACTCGAAGTGGCGCCAATGAATCATCGGTGAGCCCGTTCCCGAACAACCTCGCAGGTTCCCGCGCAAGCTTCCTGCCTGACTCAGTGAAATCCCCCAAAATCCCAATGCTTACCGGCCTGCTATATAAACCCTCATGGCCAGCGAGTCATGCGTCGCATTTTCTCCTCCCTCCCTGTAGCTTATCTCGTCTGCTTCTCCCACAATCGCCAATGGCACTGGTCCGTCATCGTCGCTCAGCCACTCCGCCGTCATCAGAGGACAACTCCAACTGGGAGGCTACACCGCGGCGGCGGCTTAGTCCCCAGCGTAGTGTAGTGCGCGTGTCATCCCTGTTGGGTGTGCGTGGAACACCCACCACACGCTCCGCTGCCGCTGCCTGTCGGCAGCTATTGCTGACCGACATTGTCGCCACACCATCATCGTGGAACACCCACCACACGCTCCGCCGCCGCTGCCCGTCGGCAGCTATTGCCGGCCGACATTGTCGCCACACCATCATCGAAAGCTAGGGCCATCGCCCGCTCCGCCGTCGCGGCCCATAGGCGGGAGGTGGCTATCATGGCCACCACCCCACTGCCGGCCATCACCCGCTCCGCCACCGCGGCCCGAAGGCGGGAGGTGGCCGTCGTGGCTGCCAGCCCACCGTCGACCGTCGGGATCATTACTCGCTCCACCACTACCGCTCAAAGGAGGGAGGCGGAGGTGGAGGCCTGCACGTGCCTCAGCGACCTTGCGTGCTACATCGAGTTCCTGCGGGAGGAGGAGGAGCGCTGAGGAAGTCCCGGACTAGGGGGTGTTCGGATAGCCGGACTATCGTCACGGCCGGACTCCAAGACTATGAAGATACAAGATTGAAGACTTCGTCCCGTGTCCGGATGGGACTTTCCTTGGCGTGGAAGGCAAGCTTGGCGATACGGATATGTAGATCTCCTACCATTGTAACCGACTCTGTGTAAACCTAACCTATCCGGTGTCTATATAAACCAGAGGGTTTTAGACCGTAGGACGAACAACAATCATACCATAGGCTAGCTTCTAGGGTTTAGCCTCCTTGATCTCGTGGTAGATCTACTCTTGTACTACCCATATCATCAATATTAATCAAGCAAGAGTAGGGTATTACCTCCATCGAGGGGCCCAACACGGGTAAAAACATCGTGTCCCTTGTCTCCTGTTACCATCCGCCTAGACGCATAGTTCGGGACCCCCTACCCGAGATCCGCCGGTTTTGACACCGACATTGGTGCTTTCATTGAGAGTTCCTCTGTGTCATCACCGATAGGCCCGATGGCTCCTTCGATCATCAACAACGACGCGGTCCAGGGTGAGACTTTTCTCCCCGGACAGATCTTCATATTCGGCGGCTTTGCACTGCGGGCCAATTCGCTTGGCCATCTGGAGCAGATCGAAAGCTACGCCCCTGGCCATCAGTCAGATTTGGAAGTTTGAACTATACGGCCGATATCCGCGGAGACTTTATCTTCGACGGATTCGAGCCGCAGCCAAGCGCACCGCACTGTCTCGATGGGAATGATCTAGCTCTGCAGCCGAACAGTGCCCTGGAGGCCGCACCAGCATCCGCTCCGACCATTAATCCGGAGCCGGATTCCCCGATCGAGGACGAGTGGCTGGACACCACCTCGGGGGTTACAATATCTACGGCGATTGAGCCGAACTCCATCATTGTCCTTTGCGAAGACCTTGACTCCCGGGTGCCGGACTCCTCTCCGGACTCCGAACCCTCCGCGCCCCTACCAATCGAATCCGATTGGGCGCCCGTTATGGAGTTCACTGCCGCGGACATCTTTCAGCACTCGCCCTGGGGCGACATCCTGAATGCACTCAGGATCAGATGGAGCAAAGTATTCAGCACCGCAGACAAGTACGGCGACAGTCGCCGAACAAAGAGCTACCCGAAAAGAAAGCTACTGCCCGAATTCGACGAGGAGGCCTTAGAATCCCCACAATTAAAAAGTAAGAAGGCCACGCGGAGAGATGGACGACCCCACGGCAAAAAGAGAGTGGCAAATGGCGCCACACACAAGCCAATATGCGATCCGCATAAGGATTCACATCAAAAGGATGGCCCAGTTAGGTCCATCTATGGGCCAAGAAAGCAGGCTCGTCAAAGCAATGCAACACGCTCAAATTCCGAAGTTCACGACACACCCAAATACAGGGGCGCCGCACACCCCCTATGTTTTACCGATGAGGTGCTGGATCATGAATTTCCAGCGGGATTCAAACCCGTAAACATAGAGGCATACGACGGAACAATGCACTGGAGTTCGGATCGAGGATTACATCCTCCACAGACACATGGCTAGAGGAGATGATCTCCACGCCATAAAATACTTACCCCTTAAACTCAAACGGCCAGCTCGGCATTGGCTTAAAAGCCTCCCCGGAAATACCATTGGAAGCTGGGAGGAGCTCGAGGATGCATTTCAGGCAAATTTTCAGGGGACCTATGTCCGCCCTCCAGATGCAGACGATCTAAGTCACATAACTCAACAGCCCGGAGAGTCAGCCGGAAGTGCAGAACAGGTTCCTTACTAAAAAGAACCAAATAGTCGATTGTCCGGACGCCAAGCCTTAGCAGCTTTCAAACACAACGTCCGAGACGAATGGCTCGCCAGACACCTCGCCAACAAAAACCAAGAACAATGGCCGCATTAACAAGCCTCATGACCCGCTTTTGCGGGAGAGGACAGCTGGCTAGCAAGATGCGATACAAGCGACCCAAGTACATCCAAGTCGGGGATGGAAGCGAAACCACGCGCAACAAGGACCAACGCCGGATTAAAGGGAACGGTCCAAAAGAGTGCGGCGGTCAACGCCGATTCAAAAGCTCAAGGCGAACAACAAAAACTGCCCCTTAAGGACAATAGCGATGAGCTATCCAACTTCAACAAAATCTTGGACAAGATATGTCAAATCCACAGTACTCCTGGGAGGCCTGCTAACCATACCCACAGAAATTGTTGGGTCTTCAAACATTCCGGTAGACTGAACGCCGAACACAAGGGGCTCGACACACCAAGTGAAGATGACGACGAGCACCACAAGCAGAGCCCCGGAAAACAAAAGACTTTCCCACAAGAGGTTAAAACAGTAAACTCACTTCATGTGATCAAAGGAAAAAACAGAGCAGCGCCCACAAAAAGGCGCGCCGCACACTGGTTGTCAAAACCAATCACCTTCGACCATCAGGACTATTCCGAAAATATCCGGAACGCAGGATGGACTGCCTTGATATTGGATCCTATAATCGACGGATTCCAATTTACACAAGTCCTCATGGATGGCGGCAGTGACATAAACCTGATATATCAGGACACAATCCGCAGGATGGGGATAAACCCAACCAAAATTCGCCGTAGCAACACCTCCTTTAAAGGAGTAATGCCAGCCCATATGCCCATTGTACGGGCTCCATACTGCTAGAAGTTGTGTTCGGTTCATCCGACAACTTCCGTCGCTAAAGGTTAATCTTCCATGTCGCCCCGTTTAAAAGTAGACATCAAGCACTATTGGGACGCGAAGCTTTCACCCGCTTTAACGCAATACCGCATTACGCGTCTCTAACACTGAAAATGCCCGGTCCACGCGGCATCATCTCGTTAAAAGGAAGTATTAAGTGTTACTCGAGCACGGAAGAACGGGAGACTGCCTTGACATCCCCACACCTATCCGGCTCCGCTAGGCAAAGAACCTGAATTGGTCATTCAAACCCCGGACACGGTTAGACGAGTCCGGCGCCTACTAGCGGCATACCCCATAAAAGGGGCTGCACACATATATCATAAGAGACACTAAAGCTCAATTTTATTCACTTCTTCGAATCGTCCTCTGTTTATTTAATGTACAGTACATCTTTTGCACGATCCTTTTTCTTTCAAACTAAGTTCCTCTCTTTTACAGATGAACAACGTGCTACGCCCGTCCAGGATACGGCACAACGGAGTCACAGGCGCAGACGTGCAGTAGGGACCCGTTGCAAGGATTCTTTTCAGATTAAGACCCTGCGTAAACATTTTTTACTGTCTCTTGTTGATATACATCCCCTGGTTCCTTACTATAACCGAGAAGGAGGCTGGCGTTTTGGCATTGGCCGCACCAGAATTTTTGCGCGTACCTGGACACCAGGGGCTTATGGCATTATTCTGCCCATTTTCATAAAAGACCGAATACCTTAGGGAGTATTCAGCGTCTCGAGTTAGGCCTTATATGCATCAGCTCCGAATCATGTGTTTGGTCAAATGTTGGGTTGCCCGGCTCCTGTGTTTTGCTGCCTTACGTTCCGTTTTCACGGCTAACGCGGCACCAGGAGAACTACTGCGATTGTGCCCCGGTTCGGCCGGGCGAGCACCTCAGTAGAGAAAGCTGAAAACTGACTGTCATGATATAGCGAGAGACTGGTCAACCACTCGCTGCTAAATGCAGATAAGCATCCTCCGAACTCCACAACTTGTCCAATTGAGCATACTTTGGATCCGTATATTTCCTCCGCAGTAGAAACGGTTTTCCAGCCGCAATTGCCCCGGCCTGACTCAGCTCCTCCTTGGCAGCTCTCAAAGCCGAACGGGCATCCTTGGATTCGGCGGCGGCCTTTTTCAGGCCCTCTTGCTCCGCTTGACGTTCTTTTTCAAGAACCTCGCAGCGGTCGGCAGCATTCTTCAACTTGCTGGCTATATCGGCCATTTCCTCTCTGCTTCGGCAGTGAGCAGCCCGTTCGGCTTCTAGCTCTTCGGCCGCCTTTAAAGCGGCCGCATTACTCTTTCTGGCTTGCTCTTTCGCTCAGGCAAGTTCCGCCCGCAGCTCTTCCACAGCAGCGGCACCATCTGCATCAAGCATACAAATAGTAAGACATGGGCGTCAAGCTCCCTTACTAGGTGTGTGCATAGAAGTCGCATACCTTGTGACTCGTCAAACCGTTTATTGACCAGCGCGATGTCCGCATCCGCCTCGTCAAGTTGTCGCTTTAGTTCGGCATATCCATCAGTCCAGCTAGCCACCGGATGCCTCGCCGCCTGTTTAGGAGCGGCGATATGTTATAACTGAGATTTTGATCCTCGGCACGCTGTCAATTTTGACAACATACCGAGTCTCATGGGCTACTATCTATAAAGGGCGCATACTATATGCATAACTGTCAGAAGGTACACCATTTTTGCGTACCTCAAACCCCGTCCAAGAAGCTTCTGACGGCTTCATGCAATCCGCTCTCCGCGGATGCAATCCTTTCAATCACCGTACCCATTAGAGCACGGTGATCTTCTGAGATAGCCGCTCGCCCGAGCAGATCCTTCAGCTCCTCCGACCGTACACCACTCGACGCCGGACCTTCCGGCCCCGCCGGACTTGGGGGAACCCTCCGCGATGACACCTCCGGGTCGTCCGCTTCACATGGGGGTGCGACAGGTGGAGGCGTTTCGCTCTCCATCATCTCCGGAAGAAGATCCCCTGAAGACGAGCTCTGCTGAGAAAGGCTGAGGTCCGAACTACAAGGTACAATTTCGGTTATCTTCATAAATAAATACAGGGATGCTCCTTATTTACAAGACCCCTTCTTTTTTACTTACGGCTCGCTGGAGGGCTGATCCCCTTGGGGAAATAGTGCGGCTGGGTTACTTCTCAGCGCCGGACTCTCTGACGAAGATTCCTTTCCCTCTTTGAGGCCTTGACCCCGGATCTTACAGCGGTCCTCTTCTCTCCTCGGAAGGTGGGACTCTTAATCCCTCCTTCCTTGATAGCCTCCTTCACAGAGGCAGTTGCTTCCCCGCTCCCCCCTTCGCCTTCTTCAAAAGGCGCGACCTTCAACATCTTGGTCAGCATGGGATCCGGCGTGGTCTCAGGGAGGGGAGCCGGACACCTTATTAACTTTGCCTTGGCAATCCACTCCTGTTCAAAGAAACGGCTCCTTTAAAGGGCATATATATATGATAAATGAATGAACAACTTGTCTGGTTACAGGACTACTTACTTGAGTATACTGGCGATTGTAGCTTAGTCCTGCGTCCTCGGTCAGTCGGACACTTCTCCTGTGATCCGAAGAACAATTTATACATCTCCACGGGCGTCGTGCCCATAAAATTTTGGAGAGCTCGTGGTCCCTCCGGATTGAATTCCCACAGGCGAAGGGGGCGACGTTTGCAGGGCTGAAGGCGCCGGATCACCATAACCTGCGCCACTGCAACCAGATTGATCTCTCTCTCTCTCTTGGAGGTCTCGAATACGGCCCTGCAGCAAAGGAACGTCCTTGGATGGCCCCCAGTCGAGCCCCTTGTTGACCCATGATGCCAGCTGCTGTGGTGGACCTGAGCGGAAAGTGGGGATCGCTGCCCATTTGGTGCCCCGGGGAGCGGTGACATAAAACCACTCCCGTTGCCACAAACCAAGCTCCTCTTGCAAAGAGCCCTCGGGCCATGGAGCATCAACACATTTGCTTATGACCGCCCCTCTGCACTCTGCTTGTCGCCCCCCGGTCATCTTTGGCTCCACCTTGAAAGTCTTGAGCCACAATCCAAAGTGGGGGTGATATGGAGGAAGGCCTCACATACGACAATGAATGACGAGATATGGAGGATGGACTCCGGATTCAAGTCATGGAAATCTAGCCCATAATAAAACATGAGCCCCCGCACAAAGGGATCCATCGGGAAGCCTAAACCCCGAAGGAAGTGAGACACGAACACCACACTCTCGCCGGGCTCAGGAGTGGGAATGACCTGCCCTAGAGCGGGTAGCCTATGCGAGATCTCGCCGGTTAGATACCTGGCGTCTCGCGGCTTTAGCACGTCTTCTTCTGTGATGGAGGAAGACGTCCATCGGCCGTGCTGGTCGGAGCCGGACATCGTCGAAGGTCCGAAGCGCCTAAATCTGAAGCTTTGGGTGTTGGAACTCAAAGCGCGAGGCGAACTCAATGGAGGGTGTAAAAAGAAGAGGGCCTTGGTCTCATTATAAAGAGGTTGAATACCAAGAGCCCACCCCGTGGTCGATTAGGACTCGCCTTCGGTAGAGGAGGCGTGCCAACGGGCACGGTTGGGTTACCCACGTCCGTATTGATGGGAATCCCGGAATAAGGGGGGCACGATCTATGCTTTGATAAGGCGTGCCAGGGAAACCGCCTCGCTAAACGCGCTAAGGTGAAACGGTAAAAAAACGATTCATATAAAGGCCTGGCCGTGGTCTGATGGTATGCCGCGGGATACATCAGCAGATCTGTGCCAAAATTATTCTCTCTACGGTGTTATGTGGAACTTGTTTTGCAGAGCCGGACACTATCCTGGTGTTCAAAACCTTCTATGAAGAATTAGGAGGAGGAACCCACCTCGCAATGCCGAAGACAATCAACGCGCCGGACTCATCGTCATTGAAGCCTGGTTCAGGGGCTAATGAGGGAGTCCCGGACTAGGGGGTGTCCGAATAGCCAGACTATCATCACGGCCGGACTCCAAGACTATGAAGATACAAGATTGAAGACTTCGTCCCGTGTCCGGATGGGACTTTCCTTGGCGTGGAAGGCAAGCTTGGCGATAAGGATATGTAGATCTCCTACCATTGTAACCGACTCAGGTAACCCTAACCTATCCGGTGTCTATATAAACCGGAAGGTTTTAGTCCGTAGGACGAACAACAATCATACCATAGGCTAGCTTCTAGGGTTTAGCCTCCTTGATCTCGTGGTAGATCTACTCTTGTACTACCCATATCATCTATATTAATCAAGCAGGAGTAGGGTATTACCTCCATCGAGAGGGCCCGAACCTGGGTAAAAACATCATGTCCCTTGTCTCTTGTTACCATCCGCCTAGATGCACAGTTCGGGACCCCCTACCCGAGATCCGCCGGTTTTGATACCGACAAGCGCCTTGTCGAGCACGCAAAGAGCCTTACCATAGCCGTGGCCGCAGCACACCGACGCAGGCAAGGAATCAGGAGATCTATGAGCAGTCCGGTCGCTTCGAGAGGGATCGTCTAGAGCAGCAGTGGGCGTTCGAGCTGCCGAGCATCGTTCAACATGCAGCAGTGGCAAGCACCGTATTGTAGTTGCCGAGCTCGTCGGTAGGCTCCTCCTCCTCGTCTGCCTCTTACTGAGCGCGCTCGGCAGAGGAGAGGCTACTGGAAGTATCACAAAGCCCCTTCATAGTAGTAGTATTTAGGGGCTATTTTGTTCAGTTCATCTGACTATAGATGTGGTGGAACTGTTCAACGTACTTAAAATTAGCTAGTATATATAGTTGAACTAGCTATTTCAGTACGTGGTTGGCAACAATTGGGGAAAAGTTTGGTCGGTTCAGCTGTCAAGTTGAACTGTTTGTATAAATTAAGAACGACTGCTTAATCTACGAATGAAATCTATGCTTAATTACTGAATTTTAGTTGCTAAAATTAGATAGTGCTAGTGATTTCTAGCTGCATATTTTGACAAATCGCCGTGTTACAAGGATTGACAAATGGCAATGTTACTAGATCAACGAATGCCAATCTTTCCAGTTTGACAAATGGCTACATGCCCAATATGACAGATGCAAATCTTACCAAATTGTTTGTACGTGGTTGCACACAGGTCATCCAAAACAACCGTTTGCGATGAAGGGATGCACAAATCCTACGCTGCGAATTTTCCATCGACTTAAGGGAGAAGACCATAGCTCTCACTTTTCATACTGATGTTCTATCTAAAACGTTTGCGATCAAGAGCTGTAGAAATCCTGCTCGGCACATTTTCTCTTGGCTTCCTGGGGAAGCTATCGGTTTGCATACGGGTGTTTTAACTAAAATGTTTGCGATCAAGAGCTGCACAAATCCTGCTAGGCACATTTTCCCTTGGTTTCCTGGGGAAGTTGACGGTTTTGCATACGGGTGTTCTAACTAAAACGTTTGCAATGAGTGTTTTATATTTAAAAACCGTATTAAACTGCAGCTTAGGCGCCATTAATGTAGAGGATGCGAGCAAGGCGGGCGGCCATGGAAGTCAAAGGGCTCGCTTCCCGGTGAGCCTGCACGGCGTACAGCTCGCACACTTCCTGATGAGCCTCCGCATTGGAGTACAGCTTGCACGCCTCCCGTTTAGTCAAGTACCTGTCTGCACGGCACCTCCTAGCCATTAAAAGAGTGAGGTGTGGCGTCACATGAATGGTTAACAGAACACACACAATTTAAATTATACAAAACGTTTGAGATATTACAGTGGCACCTATTTGTTTCAAAATGCCTTTTTTGGCTGTTATTCGAGTGCGCCTTCTCTCAAAATGGACACAGAAAATAGCACAACATGTCGAGTGCCATTCCATTATAGCATGTCAAGTTTCATGAATTTCAGACGAGTTTTGGATTTACTAGAATTTAAAAACAAAGTATCTCAACGTTTTGCCGGTAATCAACAGCGCCCTAGTGTTTGAAATTCATTCCCATTTCTTGCATGGGACCTAAGCATGCACCGAAGGACACGGATTTGTTTTTTCAACCAATTTATATGCACTGGAGCATGTGCATGTAGTTTAAATTTGAATTATGCACATAAAATGCCTGGAAAACCAAGTTAATGTATAAAAATGTCCAAACGAACCCCGAAAAATTCCAAAATTAAACACAACACTCCTGTTGTTCTATGTTGACACTACAAATTTTTTGAAAGCAATAAGAGGCAACGGATATCGTTTGGTTCCCAAAGGTGGCACGTTCCCTACCGAAACCATCACCCTTGTTGTGAGAAGCTCTGGTTTGTGAGAAGCTTATACCCAAACCTGCCCCAAATGGGACAAAAAATTTACCACGACATGTTGATGCTGCTCCATGATAGCATGCCAAGTTTCATGAATTTTAGACGAGTTTTGGATTTACTAGAATTAAAAAACCAAGTATCTCAATGTTTGCGGTCGAGTGACGATGGCAGGGTGTTTGAAATTCATTCCCATTTCTTGCATGGGACCTAAGCATGCAACCAAGGACACATATTTGATTTTTCAACCTGTTTATATGCACTGGAGCATGTGCATGTAGTTCAATTTGAATTATGCACATAAAATGCCTGGAAAACCCAGTTAATGTATAAAAATGTCCAAACGAACCCCAAAAAATTCCAAAATAAAACACAACACTCCTGTTGTTCTATGTTGACACTAGAAATTTTTTGAAAGCAATAAGAGGCAACGGACATTGTTTCGCCCCCAAAGGTGGCACATCCCCTACCGAAACCATCACGCTTGTTGTGAGAAGCTCTGTTTTGTGAGAAGTTTATACCAATCCTGCCCCAAATGGGACAAAAGTTTTACCATGGCATGTTGATGCCGCTCCATGATAGCATGCCTAGTTTCATGAATTTCAAATGATTTTTGGATTTACTAGAATTTAAAAAACCAAGTATCTCAAAGTTTGCGGCCAAGTGACCGTGGCAGGGTGTTTGACATTCATTCCCATTTCTTGCATAGGACCTAAGCATGCAACCAAGGACAGAAATTTGATTTTTCAACTAGTTTATATGCATTGGAGCATGTGCATGTAGTTCAAATTTGAATTATGCACCTGAAATGCCTACAAAACCAAGTTAATGTATAAAAATGTCCAAACGAACCCTGAATAATTCCATTTTTTTGACGACAAACCTATAGTTGCATGTTCACTGCATATAAAAGTTCTAGCAATTCAAACACCATCCTTTGCAGCTGTGACCCCATTACGTAATTCAAATCAAGACAAAAAATCAAGTAGATCGCACACAGTTTATTATCACCCACCGTGTGAGATGCATCACAAAACATCTTGGAGCACCGTTGATGTATAGTACGACTATGGCTTACGCGAGAAGGTGTGTCGGCTACAGTCCACAGCCGGCGTGTCAAGCACACTAGCTCACTCCCCAAATATCATTTCACTATTCAATCATCGCCGGTGAAAGATGGGGACGTGGACCCGTGTCGTGAGGGCAACTACGGCGGCCCACTCCGGCGAGAGCGCGGCCGCAGCCGCCAGGTGTGTGCTAACAAGCTTCGTGGGGGCGACCGCAATTTGCGTCCGGGCAGCCAAGGCAACCCAAACGGCTGTTGTTGCTTCTCAGGCGGCGGCAGCATCTGCCTCGGGATAGCAATTGGCGAGAGTGGCACATCAGCTGTCCATTCCGCAGCGGCGGCCTTAGAGCATCTCCAACCACGCCCCTAGCAGGCCCTCCCCAGGCGTTTTTGCCGCGCTGGCGTCGAAAAAACGGCCCAGTCGCGCCCCCAGAAGCCCGTTTTTCGCCGGCTCGGGCCGAAACTGGTGTCGGCGGACCCAGGCCGAACCCGGTGCCCTGGGGGCGCCTGGGGCGCCGGCACAAGCGAAAAGGGCGCGTGGGTCCTCCCTGCTGGCGAATCGAGCGCCTCTTCCCGCCGTTTCTTCCCGCTTTTCCCCCACGTCCCTCCCATTCTCTTCCTTCCTCCCGCCAATCCCCCTCCCGCTCGCCTCCCAGCCGGCCGCCATGCCACCGAAGAAGTCCGTCGTCCCTCGTGCGGCGGCAACCGCGACCGCCTACATCGCCTAGCCGAAGCAGAGGAAGACGAGGGCGCCGCTGTCCAAGCCACCGGGCATGTCAAATGTCGAGTGGAGGGCGGAAGTTCAACGACGGGAGGCTGTCACCGCCGACCGGCGGAACAGGGCCATTGCCAAGAAGGCCCACGACAACGCGGCGCGCGCGGCTACGGCTGCCTCATCCGCGGACCAAGCCGAGGCCGAGGCGACTCGTGCGGGGATGATGAATCCACCCGGCAGCCACGCCCAGTACGCGCCCTGGGGCCAGCAAGGCATCGACTCTCCACAGCCATGGGGATCGCCCTCGCCGGGCTACGCCGATGGGTACGCGCACGGTGGGTTCAACCCAAACGCACCTGATGACCCACAAGTATAGGGGATCTATTGTAGTCCTTTCGATAGGTAAGAGTGTCGAACCCAACGAGGAGCAGAAGGAAATGATAAGCGGTTTTCAGTAAGGTTTTCTCTGCAAGCACTGAAATAGTAGGTGACAGATAGTTTTGTGATAAGATAAATAGTAACGAGCAAAAAGTAAATAAAGTAAATAACGTGCAGCAAGGTGGCATGTAGCAAAGTATAAGCCTGGACAAATTCTAATAATGAACAAGGAGCTTTCGAGGACACATTGGGAATTATCGTCAAGCTAGTTTTCATCACACTCATATGATTCACGTTCGGTACTTTGATAATTTGATATGTGGGTGGACCGACACTTGGGTACTGTCCTAACTTGGACAAGCATCCCACTTATTATTAACCCCTATTGCAAGCATCCGCAACTACAAAAAGGAGTATTAACGTAAACCTAACCACAACATTGAACATATGGGTCCATATCAGCCCCTAACGAAGCAACACATAAACTAGGGTTTAAGCTTCTGTCACTCTAGCAACCCATCATCTACTTATTACTTCCCTATGCCTTCCTCTAGGCCCAAATAATGGTGAAGTATCATGTAGTCGACGTTCACATAACACCACTAGAGGAAATACAACATACATCTCATCAAAATATCGAACGAATACCAAATTCACATGACTACTAATAGCAAGACTTCACCCATGTCCTCAGGAACAAACGTAACTACTCACAAAGCATATTCATGTTCATAATCAGAGGAGTAATAATATGAATAAAGGATCTGAAAATATGATCTTCCACCAAGCAAACCAACTAGCATCAACTACAAGGAGTAACCAACACTACTAGCAACCCACAGGTACCAATTTGTGGTTTTGATACAAGATTGGATACAAGAGATGAACTAGGGTTTTGAGAGGAGATGGTGCTGGTGAAGATGTTGATGGAGATTTACCCCCTCTCAATGAGAGGATCGTTGGTGATGACGTTGGTGATGATTTCCCCCACCCGGAGGGAAGTGTCCCCGGCAGAACAGCTCCGCCAGAGCCCTAGATTGATTCCGCCAAGGTTCCGCCTCGTGGCGGCGGAGTTTCGTCCCGTAATCTTGCCCACGATTTTTTCCAGGGTAAAAGTGATGATATAGCAGAAGATGGATGCCGGAGGCTCATCAGGCTCAGGAGATAGGGGCGCCTTGTGGGGGCGCCTATCTCTGGCCTATTTCTTTTGCTCATAATTTCTTATAAATTCCAAAAAGTTGTTTCGTGGAGTTTCAGGACTTTTGGAGATGTGCAGAATAGATTTCCAACGTTTGCTCCTTTTCCAGCCAGAATTCCAGCTGCCGGCATCCCCCCTCTTCATGGTAAACCTTGTAAAATAAGGGAGAATAGCCATAAGTATTGAGATATAATGTGTAATAGCAGCCCATAATGCAATAAATATTGATATAAAAACATGATGCAAAATGGACGTATCAATTCCCCCAAGCTTAGACCTCGCTTGTCCTCAAGCGGAAACCGAAATCGAAAAATATGTCCACATGTTTAGAGATAGAGGTGTCGATAAAAATAAAATACGGACATGAGGGCATCATGTTCATTCTAATAATAGCAACATATATGGATTTTGTCATATGATTTCCTATGCTCAAGTAATAAGCAATTCACAGCGTCAAGTATGGTTCAAAAACTTCATTGGGAACTAACTAACTATAATCTCAGTCATTGAAGGAATTGCAATTTATCGTAATATCGGAAAGAGTCAATAATAGAGCTTTTCAGCAAACTCACATACTCAACTATCTCGTAGTCCCCTATAATTATTAACACTCATGCAATACTTGTGGTTATAGAGTTTCAGCCGGACACTGAGAAAGATAGGGGCTTATTGTGTTGCCTCCCAACATATTCACCTTTAGGTGATGTCAACTGAGGGAGTCCTGGATTAGGGGGTGTCCGGATAGCCGGACTATAACCTTCGGCCGGACTCCTGGACTATGAAGATACAAGATTGAAGACTTCGTCCCGTGTCCGGATGGGACTTTCCTTGGCATGGAAGGCAAGCTTGGCGATACGGATATGTAGATCTCCTCCCATTGTAACCGACTCTGTGTAACCCTAGCCCTCTCCGGTGTCTATATAAACCGGAGGGTTTTAGTCCGTAGGACGAACAACAATCATACCATAGGCTAGCTTTTAGGGTTGAGCCTCCCTGATCTCGTGGTAGATCTACTCTTGTATTACCCATATCATCAATGTTAATCAAGCAGGAGTAGGGTTTTACCTCCATCGAGAGGGCCCGAACCTGGATAAAAACATCGTGTCCCTTGTCTCCTGTTACCATCCGCCTAGACGCATAGTTCGGGACCCCCTACCCGAGATCCGCCGGTTTTGACACCGACAATGGTGCTTTCATTGAGAGTTCCTTCCGCCGCCGCCATCGGGAAGGATGCCTCATCCCGTCTTTAAAGACGACATCGTTGCTAAAGGAGCTTTGGCTATTGGCCAAACTCTCCGGCTAAGCGGTTTTCTTATGACCGCTTTGTCGGCCAGCGCCGATGATGGCTTCTCGGGTCATCGAAAGCAATCTTCACGTCAACTCTGAACTCATTGGCAGTTAGATCCGATGGATCTCTTCCTTAAACGAGCTCTTGGATCGCATCGCCGCCGGAGTCGCCATGACTACAAACAGATTGGGCCTAAACCCGATCCGGCAGAGATTAACTCTCCTGTGTCACCCATCACATTGCGGTGGTGGAGGAATAATGCGGCAAGCCTTCATCTATCTTAAGGACTAGTTATGTCCGGATTCCCGATCCTCCAAGCGGATACCCGCGAGGGGAGGACGCCACTCAAGCCCTAAACCTAAAGTCAGCAGCGGGCTAGATTCATTGGACAACATCCAAGAACCCAAGCATCCGAAGTTGAAACCCTTGGCCCCGAGTCTCGAGATAGGGCGAGGTTCCGATTTAGTTCCACCCGCCCACCCAAACATAAGCGATCTATCCCAAATTCGGCAAGAGCCCGCATGAAACAAGACACCATTATCGGGCGATTCCTCCTGGTCATGAACAGGATAAAGGATCGGCGAGGAGGATGCGATTTCATTCTTCTGCAATAATTGCACGGACAATGGAATCCTGAACGCCATAAGTCGCCGTGAAATTACACGCTTCGCTGACTTGGCGTCCATAGTACGAAAGTACTGTGCGATGGAAAGCGCCTGGAAAACCGAAATAAACTTTTGGGACAATCCGGCCCTGAATACAACCCCAGTCCGAAATAAACGGGTGCATTATCGCCAGCACCGGGTTAAACACCAAAACGCATAAAAACCCTTTATAGGGCATGGAACCGTCTTTGGAGGGATGGCTCAATGGACCCTGTAAAATTCATAGTACTGAGGGCGCCACACCAACTCATAGCCTTAGAGCATGTTGGATACTCGGCGGTGGCCGAAGTGGCGAAGAGCTTCTAACTCGAATCCACAGAGCACCAGCCCGGGGATACCAAGACGATATTAACAGTCTTGAGACTTTTCGCATCAAATAATATGCGGAAACGAACACTCGCAGCCTTACCAAGTCTACCAAGTAGCAAAAATAAACCCATGGGTGACACGGCTATTACCTTTAATGCCCGATTTAACCTAAATTCGAACAGCCCGAGCACCGGCCGCATTGGTCCTCGGCCCAATAGTGGGCGGCTTCGCCTTACCAAGGTACTCATGGACGGTGGCAGCGGATTGAACCTCATTTACGAGGAAACCCTTCGAAAAATGAAAATAGACTGGAGCCGCATTGAGCGAAGAAGCACAACCTTTAGAGGAATAATCCCCAGTCGGGAAGCGTGCTGTACAGGAAAAATCACACTGGATGTGGTGTTCGGCAAGCCGGACAATTACAGGTCCGAGGAGGTCACGTTCCAAGTGGCCCCGTTCAGTAGCGGATATCACGCTCTATTAGGGCGAGAGGCATTCACAATTTTTCAAGATATACCCAATTACGGGTACATGAAGCTCAAAATGCCCGGGCCCAACGGTATCATCACTCTTGCTAGTGACCCGGACATAGCACTCGCTACCGAAAATAAGACAGCCACACCGCCCTTGAGGCACTATCAAAGCCCTAGCAGCCGAGGAACTGATCGGCAAGCGCTCCACGGTGAGCAGGGACGACGTGATACTCGATAAAAGATCCAAGTCCACGCCCTTTAAACCGGGCGATTTAAATAGTCAAATTCAAGTCCATCCAACGGACCCTACAAAAACGGCCTCCATCGGGGTGCAATTAAACCCTGATGTAGACGCCGCACTACGAGAATTCCTACGCGAAAATTGGGACATTTTTGCCTGGCACCCTTCAGACATGCCAGGAATCCCACGCCGGCTGGCCAAGCACAGCCTAAACATCCTAAAAGGATTCAAGCCAGTCAAGCAGGCCCTTCGGCGTTTCTCCGAACCTAAGAGATAAGCCATGTGAGAGGAGCTAGCCAAACTACTGGAGGCCGGATTCATCAGAGATATAAAACATCTGGACTGGCTAGCAAACCTGGTGATGGTACCAAAGAAGGACAAATCCTGGCGCCTATGCGTCGATTTCAAGGACCTCAACAAGGCTTGCCCAAAGGATCCTTCCCCTCCCCGCATCGATCAAATTATCGATGCTACCGCGAGACACGATTCATTGTGTTTCCTCGACGCATACTCCGCTACCATCAAATTAAAATGGCAGAGCTGCACCAAGCCGCAACAGCATTCATCACCCCATACGCCCATTCTGCTTCAACACAATGCCCTTCGGGCTCAAAAACGCCGGCACAACATATCGGTGCATGATTCGTATATGTCCGCAAACCAGATCGGCAAAACAGTGGAGGCATACGTAGATGACGTGGTCGTCAAAACCAAGCGTGTCGAAACTCTAGTAGACGACTTGAGGCTCACATTCGACAACCTCCGAACATATGACATCAAGCTTAACCCGAAAAAATGCGTTTTCGGCGTACCAGCTGGAAAGCTCTTGGGCTTCATTGTATCCGGTAGAGGAATTGAAGCAAACCCAGCCAAGATCCGAGCTCTGTCACAATTGGATATCCCAAAGGACCTCAAGCAAATACAAAAATTGACCGGATGTGTGGCGGCTCTAAGCCGCTTTATCTCCCGCTTGGGAGAAAAGGCATGACCCCTTTATCGCCTCCTCCGGAGCACCAAACACTTCGAGTGGACACATGCCGCCACAGCCGGACTCGGAGAAATAAAAGCCATATTGGCAACAAACCCGGTCCTGGCCGCGCCTAACATGGGCGAAGCAATGCTATTATACATCGCGGCAACTCATCAAGTTGTAAGCGCATTGCTCGTCGTCGAACGAGAAATGGACGGACACAAATTCCCCCTTCAAAAGCCAGTTTACTATGTGTCCACTGTTCTCACTCCATGCAAGTCACGGTACCCGCATTATCAAAAGATAGCGTACGCGGTATTTATGGCATCTCGGAAGCTGCGACACTACTTTCAAGAGTGTTCGATAACAGTAGCCTCTGAAGTACCTCTTAACGATATTATAAACAACTGCGACGCGACAGGCCGAATTGCCAAATGGGCCATTGAGATCCTCCCGTTCGACATAACCTATAAGCCACGGCGAGCTATTAAGTCGCAAGTTTTGGCCGACTTAAATGCCGAATGGACTGAAGCGAACTCCCTAAATAGTATGGCACATATTCCAAGCTGGATCATGCACTTCGACGGCACCAAAATGTTCGCTGTCTGGGGTCAAGGCTGCTCGACGTCCCCAACAGGAGATATGATTCAATACATACTCGAGATAATGTATACGGACTCCAACAACGCAGCGAATACGAGGCCCTTCTACATGGTCTCCGGATGGCAGTCTCCATGGGCATTCAACGCCTAGAGGTGCGCGGGGATTCGAACCTCGCGATATCCCAAATAAACGGGGACTTTGATGCCAAGGATCCGAAAATGGCAGCTTATCGCAACGCCGTCCTAAAAATGTCAGCTCGGTTCGAAGGGCTCGAATTTCACCGTATAGCTCGGGAAAACAATCCGGCAGCAGACGTCTTGGCACGCATTGGCGCAAAGCGCGATGCCGTCCCCCCAATATATTCTTGGAGAGGTTGTTCAAACCATCCGTATTATGGGAAGGGGAGTCCGGAAATAACCGTCCGGACCCAACCGCACTGCCCGACACCGAACATTCTGACACAATGGGAGGCCCTGCCAACGAAGTAACATCTTCAGCCCACGTAATAATGACAGTCATTGCCCCGTGGACAGAACCATTCCTAGCCTACCTAACCAGGCAGGAACTTCCCGAGGACCAAAATGAGTCACGCTGCATAGTGCGGCGATCTAAAGCCTATAAAGTCCATGAGGGAGAGCTTTATAAGAAAAGCACCACCGGAGTCCTTCAAAGGTGTATCTCCGAAGAGGAAGGGCGGAATCTTCTGGCTGAAATTCATTCCGGACTCGGCGGGCACCACGCCGCAGCCCGGGCCCTTGTAAGCAAGGCCTTCCTGTCTGAGGATTTTACTGGCCGACAGCCCGGGAAGATGCTCAGGAATTAGTCCAACGATGCGTCGGTTGCCAGCTCTTTGCTAACCAAAGCCATATGCCACCCACCGCCCTCCAAACTATACCCATCACCTGGCCCTTCGCGGTCTGGGGGCTTGACATGGTTGGACCCCTTAAAGGAGGAACCCACAAGCAAAAATACCTACTGGTCATGGTGGATAAATTCACCAAATGGATAGAGGCCAAGCCTATTAAGACGGCCGAATCCGGACCGGTGATAGACTTCATATCAGGGGTCGTACACCGTTACGGCGTCCCCCATAGCATCATCACTGATAACGGCACGAACTTTACGGCCGACGAGGTTAAACTCTGGTGCAAAAACATGGGCATCAAGCTCGACTACGCTTGATCTATCACCCACAAACTAACGGTCAGGTCGAGCGAGCAAATGGTCTAATCATGAGCTGCATTAAACCCAGATTAGTGCGTTCCCTCAAGGAATCCAACACGCACTAGGTAGAGGAGCTCGACTCCGTACTCTGGGGGCTGCGGACCACGCCGAATCGCACCACCGGATACACATCATTCTTTATGCTATACAGCGCAGAGGCGGTTCTGCCCTGCGACATAATTCATGACTCACCTCGCGTGCGCATGTACGAAGAAAGAGAAGCCAAACTCGATCGGCAGGACAATTTGGACACCTTGGAGGAGGAGCGTGACGTGGCAAAAGCCTGTTCCGCATTCTATCAACAGCAGGCTCGAAGATATCAAAGCAGAGAAGTACGGGCCAAAACTTACAATGTTGGCGAGTTAGTTCTCGCTTTGCCCGGACAAGAAAAAGGACAAACTCAAGCCCAAATGGGAAGGTCCCTTTATTATTGACCAAGTCCTGACTGGTGGAGCGTATCGTCTGCGAGATGCATCGGATAACCGACTCGAGCCGAACCCATGGAACGCAGCCCGTCTCCGAAGATTCTACGCCTAGCGCCGGACTCTGTGTTCGTCTCCTTCCTCTGTCTATTTTTACACATTAGCTTTCTTATATTTCTCTCCTTCTCCCTCCCTTTCCCTTACAGCCTTAAGGGCTCATTCGCGCCTTGTTCAAGACATTAACCGACGCGCTTATCCGCTCATTGTACTGGGGCTTCTTTAACGAAGCTTATTTATACGGGCTTCATGCCCAACACATGTGTCATACTTCCGCATGTACCTTTTATTCACCATTATATGCATCGATATGACTTAAGTTTTGGCCAAGCTGGGTTGCTGGCTCTGTGCTTACCCCTACATTCCCGATTGTTCGGCTAGGCGGTAAAGGGAGCACCTCTGATTGATTATTCTTGCCGGGTCAGCGGATGTGTACCTCGTGGTGAAGCGAAAGCTAAGCGTTCTTAAGGGAATATTCGGTCGGTGAACAAAAGATGATTTCTCACTTGTTTATATATCTGCCCCGGATGCTTTTACGCTTTTTCGCAGTCCGAACATGCACTTTAGGGCATGCCTCCCGAGAAAGGAACCCCTAATAGAACTATTCTCCTGGAAGATGTTTCTTACTAACCATGTAATATAACATAACTAGTTGGGCACTTATGCATTCAAGCACTAATGACCCCACGCTTTGGTCTCCATGCATGCCCCGGTTCTTACATAACCGAGAGGGTATTCGGACACACTCCGGACTATCGGGTCCCGAGGTCGAAGCGAAAAGGTCTTCCATGACAAACGATCTACAATCCGGCTAGAAGGCATTTTACGTGTCATCTTAAATTACATAGTCAATTTGACTAAGCATATTCCTCTTCAATACCATCCAACAGGCTGTCTAGTTTACAGTCCTGTTGGGAATATTAATGACCAACTCTACTTGGCCGTACACTAAGCTCACAGGGATCTCCTTCCCATCGGCCCCCATAGGTCCGACCTCGGCCATGTGGTTTGGGTCAGCCTTCGTGTACCCCGTCTTCACCATGGCCCAGGCCTCCCTGGCGCCTTGACGGCAGGCCAATATTTTCCATAATCGGAAGCGCCGCCACGCTCCCTTAAGCCTCTATGCAAGTTCTCCAAGGCCTTCGGGCATGGAGACAGATGGCCACAAGGCCTGGGCTACGCCTTTGATCACCTGCCGAACTTCGTTAAATGCGGTTGTAAACTTCGGGAAGAAGGTCACCCGTAGAACCGGGCATTTCCTTTGCGGGGCGACATGTGAGCATACCTCTGAGACATAACTCTGTTAGTCGACTTCCTCGCCGAACTCTTTTTCAAAGTTCGTTCAAGCACTTACTAAACATGCAGCGCCCGAAGCCGCCGATTCTCCTTCACGGAGTCCGGCACCGGGCACGAACATCCTTTAGTTCCTCGCCCAGCTGGGTGTTGGCATCTTGGAGATTATTCTTCTCCTGCCTCACCTTTGTAAGCACGCTCGCTTGACCTTTAACCGGGCGCAAGAGTTTTTGCTTGTCTAGATCTACTCCGGCACCATCTGCAATGTTATTGTCAGATTTGCACGCACGCCGCACTTCACAACATACTTATCTTTCAAAGCATATATTACTAGAGGGGGTCTCCTTGGCCTCCCCTGTCGCGGCTAGTGTGGCCTCAAGTTGGGCTTTGCACTCTTCTAGCTCCTGGGACAGTTGGGTATTCTTTTCTATAAGATCCTGCATAACAAATGATCCTTAAATTAGTTATTCTAAATGTTTCAAGTCTCGGGGGCTACTGACATATATAACCATCAAATTTTCTTACCCATATGTCTTTCACATACTGCTCCGTGGCTCTAGCTAGACCATTTTGAGCGGCACGAAGGTACGCATCTCCCGAATTGAAGGCGTCCAAGGCCTCTTGGGAGAACCAAGCGTTGCGAAGAACTGTCCGGTACGCCTGTGATTCATGGCACTCTCCACCTCGGAATTCGTGGCGGACAGTCTGTCCGCATCCTCTGTTGGAGGAGCGTCCGACGCATGCCTCGTGTTCGCCTCTGCTTTTGGACCTGGCTTTGGAGCTTGGCTGGTGGAGGCGCGATTGGCAATCTCTCCGGATATAGTCCGGCGGGCCCTCTTTTTCCTAAAAAAAGGAGAGCACGGGCGTTAGTATGCATCGTAAGAATAATACCTTGGAATAAGGCAGCGCGCCTTACTGCTGCACCGGTGCCTCGACCCGGACTGCGTGTCTCTTTAGCCTACTCGCCCTCGCGGTCCCTTGTTGGCTAGTCACCGCAGGCTCGGCATTCCGCCTCGAGATCCTCCCCTGCAAAACACCATTGGTACACGGTGATAAAAAATAAGCACAGATGGATCGTCTTCGAAGTATTAGGACTTCGGTCTCGATTACTTGTGAGGCGGGGAGCAGTCCAGGATAATCGGCTATAATAGCCACCAAGGCATTATCGATGCTCAGTTGGTAAAATACCCCATCGATCAGCTCCACGGATATGTCCGGATCCTCTTGGGAGGCCGGATCGAGGGACCGTTCCGGATCCTCGGGTTGTGGAGGAGGGCTGTTTATATCCTTTACGGCTCGGCGCAATTCCTGCGTCGAGATCACAAGATAAGGTACTTGACTATGGGAATATGGAACGGATGAGCAAAAAGAAGTGTCCGCTTACCCAGCTTGGAGGATTGTACATAGAAAATCCATACGAGAATTGACACGAAGGAATGCCTCCTCTTCTCCCTTGTACAATGCGGACAAGATCTTCGTTAGAGCGCAACCGATTCCGCCCTTTACGGCCGCAGTGGGTGGCATCATCCTCCCGCTGAAATCCCACATGGGGTGGCCTCTATGTCAAGCGGCTGCACACCCGCAAGATAATGCATGTGGCCATGACCTCGATCATGGTCAGTCCGGAATGAGCTAACAGCCTTATCCGGCTCATCAGATAAAGAACGTCCCTGTCATTTTCCTTCTGAGGGCTCCGTGGACGCCAGCTCAGGCGCTTCTTCAAGGGAGCATTATCAAACTCAGGGAGGCCGGTCCAAATAGGATCCGGCAGGGGAACGTCTTCTATATAAAATCATTCTGAAGGCCAGTCTTCGGACGCCTTCTTTGGGGTTCCGGATAGATATCCGGTCCCGGCGATGCGCCATACTTCAGCTCCGCCCACTTGATATATTGACCCCTTCTGCGAACGGAAACAAGGCAGAACAGCTTCTTCCACAGCGCGAAATGGGACTCGATGCCCAAAAACAGCTCGCAAAGGGCTACGAAGCCCGCAATATGCAATATGGAGGCAGGCGTAAGGTTGTGCAGCTGGAGGCCGTAGAACTCCGAGCCCCCGGAGAAACGGATGAATTGGAAATCCGAGCCCTCTTATCAAATAAGGGACAAGGCATACCCGCTCTCCTTTGGAGGGATTGGGGACGCTCTCCGCTTGCTCTCCACCATTATAGGTGGCAAGCCCGGCTCGAACCAGGACCATGTAGGTTGGGGGAGAAACCCCTTGGCTTGGAGCATCACTAGCTCATTTGTGGGGAGACATCTCTCCCAATCTCCAGGCTGAGGGCTGGGAGGGCGAGAGGAGGAGCTGCGTCGACTGGCCATGATGGAATGGATCTCTGTCGGATGCGCTCCGGCGAATGCTCGCGAAGGGAAGATGGTGTGATTTGAATCTAAATCCCCGTCTCTTTAAAAGCCAGCTCATTTACACAGCTAGGGGGGTAAATGTAAAAACACCCTGGCTTTTGGCATTCGTCTGACACATGGAAGATGGCCATTATTGGGCGTGGAAGCCAAGGAGCGTAATATTCATGAGAAGCCGGACACTATTCAACAGGTACATGGAATTTGGAGAAGAACCCGCCTTGCAATGCCGAAGACAATCTGTGCGCCGGACTCATCGTCATTGAAGCCTGGTTCGGAGGCTACTAAGGGAGTCCTGGATTAGGGGGTGTCCGGATAGCCGGAATATAACCTTCGGCCGGACTCCTGGACTATGAAGCTACAAGATTGAAGACTTCGTCCCGTGTCCGGATGGGACTTTCCTTGGCGTGGAAGGCAAGCTTGGCGATACGGATATGTAGATCTCCTCCCATTGTAACCGACTCTGTGTAACCCTAGCCCTCTCCGGTGTCTATATAAACCGGAGGGTTTTAGTCCATAGGTCGAACAACAATCATACCATAGGCTAGCTTTTAGGGTTGAGCCTCCACGATCTCGTGGTAGATCTACTCTTGTACTACCCATATCATCAATATTAATCAAGCGGGAGTAGGGTTTTCCCTCCACCGAGAGGGCCCGAACCTGGGTAAAAACATCGTGTCCCTTGTCTCCTGTTACCATCCGCCTAGACGCACAGTTCAGGACCCCCTACCCGAGATCCGCCGATTTTGACACCGACATCAACAATAATAGCCTATGCCAACGTACATTCAATTGGATATATATATCATGATCTTTCAAACACGAAGAGCTTGACAAAGGATAAAAAATAAAAAAGGGAAAGGTGAGCATCACCTTGACTCAAGCATAACATAAAACATAAAGTAAAAGATAGGCCCTTCGCAGAGGGAAGCAGAGGTTGTCATGTGCGTTTAGCTTTGATGCATAAAATCTTAGTGCAAAAGAACGTCACTTTATATTGCCCCTTGTATGTGGACCTTTATTATGCAGTCCATCGCTTTTATTACTTCCACAACAAGTTCGTACAAAGCTTATTTTCTCTGCACTAATAAGTCATACATATTTAGAGAGCAATTTTTATTGCTTGCACCGATGACAACTTACTCGAAGGATCTTATTCAATCCATAGGTAGGTATGGTGGACTCTCATGGCAAAACTGGGTTTAAGGATATTTGGAAGCACAAGTAGTATCTCTACTTAGTACAAGGAATTTGGCTAGCATGAGGGGGAAAGGCAAGCTCAACATGTTTGGAAGGTCAATGACAATATACTTTAAGCGAGATGTCGGAAAACATAAACCATTACGTTGTCTTCCTTGTCCAACGTCAACTCTTTTAGCATGTCATACTTAATGAGTGCTTCACAATCATAAAAGATGTCCAAGATAATATATTTATTTGTGAACCCCTCTTTCCTTATCACTTCCTATTAATTGCAACAATGACCAAGGCTACGTTCATCAACTCTCAACAATTTTTATGCCTCATACTTTCTATATGTGAAGTTATCACTATCCATAAGATCAATATGAACTCTTTTATTCTTTCTACTTTCTCAAGATCATAGCATCATAGCAAAGCCCTTGACTCAACACTAATCTTTATTATAGATAGCACACGGACTCGCTTACATAAAGAGACCACAAAGCAAAGCTCAAAATTACTTGATATCAAAACTTCAATCTACTAGATCAAGATACAACTAAAAGGATCGAACTAAATAAAGCGGTAAAGGTAGGAGTGTGATGGTGATACGATACCGGGGCATCTCCCCCAAGCTTGGCAGTTGCCAAGGGGAGTGCCCATACCCATGTGATTATTTCTCCTTCTTCACGGTTGGTGTTATGATCTTCTTGGCGATTATGCCCTTCAAGATACGGTTCTCCTCCTCGAGCTTATTAACTTGTTGTTTGAGGTCCATATTTTCTTTACGGAGCTTGCCCGTGACGGACAAGGCTCCTTTCACCCAAGGATGTTGCATAGCTTCTGGAGAACAAGTGAAACTCTTTCATATTTTCATAAGAAATAAATCTAGAGTCGGAAGGAGTGATCGAAGTAGGGACAGCCAGGCTAGGTAGTCCCCCCATAGTGAATTCTGCTCGAAGACGAGAGGTAACTTCTTGATCCTCCTCCATGGCATCTATCCTTTTCAAATCAGCCTCCATCTCATCCTCCATTGATGGTCCAAAGTGATAGGCGTCGCTATTTGCTCCTGGACCTGGCGTTGGGTGAGACACCCGGCTCTCCACAACTAACTCCTGAGAAGACATCTTGCTTTATTCTGCAATAGGAACAACTCGAAACGAAAACAGAGGATATTTGCGTGATACGGTGGTCAAAACCTTCGGGAGTATATATAATAAATTTTTACCGACCAAAATATGTAACATACAAGAAAACGGAGTCCGGAGGCACACGAGGTGCCCACGAGGCAGGGCGCGCCCTGAGGCGCCCTCCTCTCTCGTGGGAGCCTCGTGTCCCTTTCGGACTACTTCTTTCTTCCTAAAATTCTTAAATAATCCAAAACTGATAAAAATTGCCATTAGAGTTGTTTTGGAGTCGGTTTAGTTACCGTACCACACCACGTACCTATGCCTTCTCGGAGTCTGGAACATTCTGGAAAGTGAAGTGTCTCTTATGTATTCCTCAGGGGTTATGGTCTCAATAATATTAGTTTCCACATTAATAGGATTAGCTGAAATATAATGTTTAATTCTTTGACCGTTTACCACCCTCGGATATGTGCCTTCGAAGTTGTTGATTTTATAGCACGAGCGATAGACCTCTTCGATAACGTAGGGACCTTCCCATTTTGAGAGAAGTTTTCCTGCAAAAATCTTAAGCGAGAGTTGAATAATAACACATAATCTCCTACGTTAAACTCACGCTTTTGTATCCTCTTATCATGCCAGCGTTTGACTTTTTCTTTGAAAAGCTTGGCATTCTCATATGCTTGGGTTCTCCATTCATCAAGTGAGCTAATATCAAACAACCTCTTCTCACCGGCAAGTTTGAAGTCATAATTGAGCTCTTTAATAGCCTAATATGCTTTATGTTCAAGTTCAAGAGGTAAATGACATGCTTTTCCATAAACCATCTTATATGGAGACATACCCATAGGATTTTTGTATGCAGTTCTATAGGCCCATAATGCATCATCAAGTTTTTTGGACCAATTCTTTCTAGATCTATTCACAGTATTTTGCAAAATTAATTTGAGCTCTCTATTGCTCAATTCCACTTGACCACTAGACTGCGGGTGATAAGGAGATGCGATTCTATGATTGACATCATACTTAGCAAGCATCTTACGGAAAGCACCATGAATAAAGTGTGAACCACCATCAGTGATAAGGAGATGCAGTTCTATGATTGACATCATACTTAGCAAGCATCTTTAAGCATTTTAATAGAAGTGTTATGATCAGCACTACTAGTTGGAATAGCTTCTACCCACTTAGTAATGTAATCAACAACAACTAAAATATGTGTATATCCATTAGAGGCAGGAAAAGGTCCCTGTCGGTGTCAAAACCGGCGGATCTCGGGTAGGGGGTCCCAAGGTCTGCGTCTAGGCGGATGGTAACAGGAGACAAGGGACACGATGTTTTTACCCAGGTTCGGGCCCTCTCGATGGAGGTAAAACCCTACTCCTGCTTGATTAATATTGATGATATGGGTAGTACAAGAGTAGATCTACCATGAGATCGGAGAGGTTAAACCCTAGAAGCTAGCCTATGGTATGATTGTTGTTAGTCCCTACGGACTAAAACCCTCCGGTTTATATAGACACCGGAGAGTGCCGTGGTTACAGAGTCGGTTACAATGGGAGGAGATCTACATATCCGTGACGCCAAGCTTGCCTTCCACGCCAAGGAAAGTCCCATCCGGACACGGGACGAAGTCTTCAATCTTGTATTTTCATAGTCCGAGTCCGGCCAAAGGTTATAGTCCGCCATCCGGACACCCCTAATCCAGGACTCCCTCGGTAGCTCTGAACCAGGCTTCAATGACGACGAGTCCGGTAGCGCAGATTGTCTTCGGCATTGCAAGGCGGGTTCCTCCTCCGAATACTTCATAGAATATTTTGAACACAAGGATAGTGTCCGGCTCTGTAAAATAAGTTCCATATACCACCCCAGAGAGAATAATATTTACACAAATCCAATCTGCTGATGTATTCCGCAGCGTGACATCACATCGCGGCCAAGCCTTTATTCGAATCGTTTTTACTGTCCCACCTCAATGCGTTTAGCGAGGCGGTTTCCTTGGCACGTCTTGTCGAAGCAGAGATCGTGTCCCCTTATTCCGGGATTCTCATCAATACAGGCATGGGTAACCCAATCGTGCCTGTTGGTATATTTCCTCAATCGAAGGCGAGTCCCAAACGGCCACGGGGAGGGCTCTCGGTATTCAACCTCTTTATAAAGAGACCAAGGCTCTACTCCTTTCTTTCAATCTCAATCGAATCCGCCTCTCGCCTCGAGTTCCGACACCCAAAGCTCCAGATTCAGGCGCTTCGGACCTTCGATGATGTCCGGCTCCGACCATCAAGGCCGGTGGGTGCCTTCCTCCGTTACGGAAGAAGACGTGCTAAAGCTGAGAGATGCCAGGTACCTAACCGGCGAAATCTCGCACAGGCTGCCTGCTCAAGGGCAGGTTATTCCCACTCCCAAGCCTGGTGAGAGCGTGGTGTTCGTGTCTCACTTCCTTCGGGGGCTAGGCTTCCCGACGGACCCCTTCGTGAGTGGGCTCATGTTTTATTATCGGCTGGAATTTCACGACTTGGCTCTGGAGTCCATCCTCCACATCTCATCGTTCATCGTCGTGTGAGAAGCCTTCCTCCGCATTACTCCTCACTTCAGATTGTGGCTTAAGACCTTCAAAGTAGAGCCGAAGATGATCGAGGGGCAGCAGGCGGAGTGCGGAGGCGCTGTTATAAGCAAGAATGCAGACGCTCCATGGCCCAAGGGCTCTTTTCAAGAGGAGTTTAGCTTATGGCAACGAGAGTGGTTTTATATCACAGCTCCCAGGGCCACCAAGTGGGTGGCACCACCTGCCTTTCGCTCGGGTCCCCCACCACAGCTAGCGTCATGGGTCAATAAAGGGTTTAACTGGGAGCCGTCCAAGGACGTGCCCTTGTTGCAGGGCCGCATTCGAGATCTCCTAGAGAGAGACATCAATGTGGTCGTGGTGACGCAAGTCATGTTGATTCGCCGCACCTTGCCCTGCAAACGTCGCCCCCTCCCCTTGTGGGAGTTTAATCCGAAGGGACCACGAGCTCTCCAACATTTTACGGGCGCGACGCCCATGGAGATGTACAAATTGTTCTTCGGATCACAAGCAATGTGTCCGGACTCGACCGAGGACGCAGGTCTGAGCTGCAATCGCCCGGATACTCAAGTAAGTAGTCCTGTACCTGGACACGCCATCCGTATATTTATGTAAAAATTGCCCTTAAAAGAGATGTCCCTTAAACAGGAGTGGATAGCGAAAGCAAAGCTAATCAGGTGTCCGGCCCCCTCCCTGAGACCATGCCGGATCCCGTGTTAACCAGATCTTTGGAGGTTGCGCCTTTGGAAGAAGGCGAAGGGGGATAAAGGCTACCGCCTCCCCGAAGGAGGCTGTCAGGAAAGGAGGAATCGAGAATCCCTCCATCCAGGGGAAGAAGAGGACCGCCTCTGAAGACCCGGAGACCATGGTCTCAAAGCGGGGGAAGAAATCTTCGTCAGAGGGTCCTGCGCCGGGAGATGCCTCGGCCGCACTGTGCCCCCAAGGGGATCAGCCCTCCAGCGAGCCGTAAGTAGAGAGGGGAGTTTTAAAATAAGAGACATCCCTGTTCTATTTCTGAGGAAGATAACCGAATTTTTACCTTGTAGTTCGGATCTCAGCCCTTCTCAGCAGAGCTCATCTTCAGGGGATCTTCGACTGGAGATGATGGAGAGCGGAACGCCTCCCCCTGCCGTATCGGTGTGCGAGGTGGGCGACCCTGAGGTGTCGTCACGGAGGGTTTCTCCGAATTCGGCAGGGCCGCAAGGAAGTTGTATGGCCCCCCAAAGCCCTCCGTGTCCGGCCTTCGAAAGAGGCCATCATACGAGTCCGGCACCGTCCGGTGCACGGTCGGAGGAGCTGAAGGATCTGCTCGGGCGAGCGTCTATCTCAGAAGAACACCGTGCGTTGATGGGTACAGTGATTGAAAGGATTTCATCCGCGGAGAGCGGGTTGTACGAAGCTGTCAGGAGTTTACTGATAGGTTTTGAGGTACGTGAAATGATGTACCTTTTGACAGTTCCGCATATAAAAGATGCGCCCTGTATAGATAGTAGCCCCTGAGACTCGGTGGGTTGTCAAAAATGACGGCGCGCCGAGGTATGATATGCCGCTTTTCCTATGTAGGTGGCGAAGTGTCCGGTGGCTAGCCGGACTGATGAATTTGCCGAGCTAAAGCGGCAACTTGACGTGGCAGATCCCGACATCGCGCTTGTCAGCAAGCGGCTTGACGAGTCACAAGGTATGTAATTTCTCTGCAGACACCTGGTAAGGGGGTTTGATGCCCGTACCTTACAACCTGTATGCATGATGCAGATGGTGCTGCTGCCGTGGAGAACCTTCGGGCAGAACTCGCCCGAGCCAAGGAGTAGGCCAGGAAAAGTGATGCGGCTGCCTTAAAGGCGGCTGAAGAGCTGAAAGCCGAACAGGCTGCTCACTGCCGAAGCAAGAAGGAAATGGCCCAGATGGCTGTGAAATTGAAGGATGCTGCCAACCGCTGCAAGCTTCTTGAAAAAGAAGATCGGGCGGAACAGAAGGACCTGAAGAAGGCCACTACCGAGGCCAAGGATGCTCGCTCTATGATGAGAGCTATGAAGGAGGAGCCACGTCAGGCCGGAGATATCGCGGCTGGAAAGCCCTTTATGCTGCGGATGAAGTTCGGGGATCCTAAGTATGCTCCGTTTTACCAGCTGTGGAGTGCGGCGAACCCTTATCTGGACTTGGCGGCCAGTGCCGCGGACGCGGCCGAATACTTCCGGGATCAAAAAGATCACGAAGTGGAAAAGCTTTTTTGGTCGCAGTTCCACAATCCAGACCGCCCACTTCCATTAACCGATCGTTTGGTCGCGTGGGCGGAGCTGAATAGGTTATCCGGACTCGCCATGAAGTATGTCGTGAGTCATCTGTGGCCGGAAAGGCCCGAGCCGAAGAGTTATTTTATCTTGGTGCAGCAGTTCCTTGGTGCGGTGCCGCATATCAATGCAATGAAGAGGTCAGCGTGCATAGAGGGTGCGCGGATGGCTCTTGCCCGTGTCAAGACATACTGGGCGGAGATGAAGGCCACCGCTGTTGCATCCCAAGATTCAGACGAGAGTCGAGTACCTGCCGAGCACTATTTTCAAGAAGTTCTGCAGGGCGCTCGTTTAATAGAGACGCGATGCTTTCGAAGGATATTATGTTTGAATAACATGTATTATTGTAAAACAATGTTTTGAGGAATATAAAAGCTTTTTATACTTGTGCCTTCAAGAATTAAAATACCTCTGCGGCCGTTAATGTATATGTATATATAACTTTGAAAGATGGCGTCGGGTTTCAGCCCCACGCATATAATGCGGGGTGTTCGCATATGATTTTCCCACTTGATCCAACGTCTTGGTCCTATAAAGGAGGTGATAAGCGCAATAACTAGGCAAACCGGACTATAATGCTTTATCACTTTCACTTAGCCATAGGAGTTTGACGGTGGGGCTACTATATAGCCCCTAGGGGCACCGCGCTCACCAATTCGGGCGGCGTGTGTGCTGGCCGAAGCCCTTCGTTAATGCGGAGGAATCCTAAAGATTTCGGCGGGTCATCGAGTGGTTGACCAGTCTCACGCTATATCATGACAGTCAGTTTTCGGCTTTCTCTACTGAGGTGCTCGCCTGGCCGAACCGGGGCACAATCGCAGTAGTTCTTCTGGTGCCGCCTTAGCCGATAGAGCAGAGCGTAAGGCAGCAAAACACAGGAGCCGGGCAAACCCAATATTTGACCAAAGACATGGTTCGGAGCTGATGCATATAAGGCCAAACTCGCGACGCCGAACACTCCCTAAGGTATTCGGTCTTTATGAAAACGGGCTGAACAACGCCCTTGGTAATGAGCCCACAATTGTCCAGTGCAGCGCAAAATTCTGACCTGGCCACATGCCAAGACGCCAGCCTCCTCCTCGGTTATGTCACGAAACCGGGGATGTGTATCAACAAGAGACAGTAAAAAAGGTTTACGCAGGGTCTTAATCTGAAAAGAATCCTTGGAACGGGTCCCTACTGCACGTCTGCGCCTGTGTCTCCGTTGTGCCGTATCCTGGACGGGTGTAGCACGGTGTTCATCACGTAAAGAGAGGAACTTAGTTGAAAAAGATCGATGCGAAAATATACGTTATATTAAATAAACAAAGTATAATTCAAAAATGAATAAAATTGAGCTTTATCGTCTCTTGTTGTACATGCGCGGAGCCCTTATGCGAAGTGCAGCGGCTAGTAAGCCCTTGTATGTTTACACCGGACTCGTCTAGCCATGTCCGGGTCCGAACGACCTGTTTAGGTGCTTTGATCAGTGAAGCCGGTTTAGTGTGTGGCTGTCAAGGCAGCCGCACAATCTTCCGCGCTCGAGGAACACTCGAAATTTCCCTTTAATGAGATGATGCCTCGCGGACCGGGCATTTTAAGTATTAGAGATGCATAATGTGGTATCACGTTAAAGCGAGCGAAAGCTTCGCATCCCAGGAGTGCTTGATAGCTACTTGTGAATGGGGCGATATGGAAGGTTAGCTTTTCGCGACGGAAGTTGTCGGGGGAGCCGAACATAACTTCTAGCAGGAGAGAGCCCGTACAATGGGCATCTGGGCTTGGCGTTACCCCTTGAAAGGAAGTGTTGCTATGGCGAATTTTTCTTGGGTCTATCCCCATTTTGCGGATTGTGTCCTGATATAGCAGGTTTAGATCCGCCGCCGTCCATTAGGACACAATGTAAATTGGAGTCCGTCAATTATCGGATCTAATATCGGGGCAGTCCAGCCTACGTTCGGATACTTCTAGAGTAATCACGATGGTCGAAGGTGATTGGTTTTAACAACTAGTGGCGGGACTCCTGCAGGATAGGCCGTATGGCGCGTATCTCTATAGGCGCCACTCTGTTTTTCCCTTTTGTCACGTAAAGTGAGTTTACTGTTTTGACTTCTTGTGGGAAATTCTTTTGTTTTCCGGTGCTCTGCTTGTGGGGTTCGTCATCGTCCTCGCTTGGTGTGTCGAGCCCCTTGTGTTCGGCGTTGAGTTTGCCGGATTGCTTGAAGACCCAACAATCTCTGTGGGTATGGTTTGCAGGCTTCCCGGGAGTACTGTGGATTTGAGATATCTTGTCCAAGATTTTATTTAGGTTAGATAGCTCGTCCCTGTTATTCTTGAGGGGCAGGATTTTCTGATTCTACCGAGAGCTTTTGAATCCGGCGTTGGCTGCCGTGCTCTTCGGGCTGTTTCCCTTGGTCCGGCGTTGGTCCTTGCTGCGTCGCGGTTTCCTGTTTCCATCCCTAACTTCGGATGTACTTGGGTCGCTGATGCGCATCTTGCCAACCAGCTATCCTCTCCTGCATAAAAGCGGGTCATGAGGCTTGTTAATGCGGCCATTGTTCTTGGCATTTCTTGGCCGAGGTGTCTGGCGAGCCATTCGTCTCGAACAGCTGTGTTTGAAAGCTGCTAAGGCTTGGCTTAGGACAATCGACTATCTGGTTCTTTTAGTAAGAAATCTGTTCGAGTTTCCGGGCTGACTCTCCGGGTTGTTGAGTTATATGACTTAAATAAATGCGCATCCGGAGGTGGACATAGGTCCCTTGAAAATTTGGCGAAAAGCATCCTCGAGCTCTTCCCAACTTCCAATGGTGTTTTCGAGAAGGCTTTTAAGCCAATGCCGGGCTGGCCCTTTGAGCTTGAGGGTAAGTATTTTATGGCGTGGAGATCATCTCCTCTAGCCATGTGTATGTGGAGGATGTAATCCTCAATCCAGACTCGTGGTCTGTTGTTACGTCGTATGCCTCTATGTTTACGGGCTTGAATCCATTGGAAATTCATGATCCAGCACCTCATCGGTGAAACATAGGGGGTGTGCGGCACCCCTATATTTGGGTGTACCGTGATGTTCGGATACTTGATGCGTTGCATTTATTGCTAGAGCTTTCTTTCTTGGCCCGTAGATAGATCTAGCTGGGCCATCTTTTTGATGTGAATCCTTGTGCGGATCGCGTGCCGGCTTGTGTGCGGCACCCTTTGCCGCTCTATGTTGGCCATGGGATTGTTCACCCGACCGGGTGGCTTCCTTATTTTTTGATTGCGGGGGATCTAAGGCCTCCTCATCAAATTCCGGCAGTAATTTTCGCTTCGGATAGCTCTTTGTCTGTTGTTGTCACCGTGTTGTCTGCGGTGTTGAGTACTTTGCTCCATCTAGTTCTGAGTGCATCTTCCGCTGTTTTGAGCTTCCGCTTCTACTTTTTCAGGCTACACGCAGTGGCGTCGAGCCTTTTGTGGAGTTTCTTCTGCTCCGGTAGCTTGTCCGGCGTGAGGTTGTCCGGACTATTATCTTCCCCGGGGACGGGTTGTTTATCCAAGTTGCCCTGTTCGGACGGTTGCTCGATGGCATGTTAAATCCGCCCGATTCGCCTGCTCTATGGCTGGGTCTGTATGGCTGTTGTCTCTGTCGAGGTGGGGTTTGGAGCGGCGCTTACGCCGCCGCTTTGACTGCTTTTAGAGGGAATGATCCCTCGTTGTGTCCCTTTGTTCCTCGTCGTTGTTTCTTTTAGGTGTGTCCACCATTTATACATCGTGAGATGGGGTGGTTGTCCAGTGCCCTATAGGCGCTGGTTTCTGTTCGTCTCCTACATCGTCATCCATACCGTCGATGTCTTCGGAGTCGAAGTCGAAGTCGAGCATGTCGGTTAAATCATCGACAGTGGCTATGAAGTGGGTGGTGGGTGGGATTTGAATTTCTTCGTCGTCCGCATCCCAACCTTGCTGACCATAGTCGGGCCAAGGCTCCCCTGATAAAGAGAGAGATTTTAATGAATCCAGAATGTCGCTGAAGGGCGAGTGCTGAAAGATGTCCGCGGCGGTGAAATCCATGATCGGCGCACAATCAGATTCGATTGGCAGGGGCGCGGAAGTTTCGGAGTCCGGAGAGGAGTCCGGCACTTTGGAGTCACGGGCTTCGCAGAGGACAAGGCTGGTGTTCGGCTCGATCGCCGTAGCGATTGCAGCCCCCGAGGCGGTGTCCAGCCACCCACCCTCGGTTGGCGCAGTCGGCTCCGAGCTAAGGATCGGAGCGGGCACGGGTGCGGCCTCCAGGGCACTGTTCGGCGGTAGAGCTAGATCATGCCCATCGTAACAGTGCGGCTCGCACGGTTGTGGCTCAGATCCGTCGAAGATCAAGTCTCCGCGGACGTCAGCCGTGTAGTTTAAACTTCCAAATCTGACCTGATGGCCAGGGGCGTAGCTTTCGATCTGCTCCAGATGGCTGCGAATTGGCCCGCAGCAAAGCCGCCGAATACGAAGATCTGTTCAGGGAGAAAAGTCTCACCCTGGACCGCATCGTTGTTGATGATCGGAGGAGCCATCGGGCCTAAAGATGACGACACAGAGGAACTCTCAATGAAAGCACCAATGTCGGTGTCAAAACCGATGGATCTCGGGTAGGGGGTCCCGAACTGTGCGTCTAGGCGGATGGTAACAGGAGACAAGGGACACAATGTTTTTACCCAGGTTCGGGCCCTCTCGATGGAGGTAAAACCCTACTCCTGCTTGATTAATATTGATGATATGGGTAGTACAAGAGTAGATCTACCACGAGATTAGAGAGGCTAAACCCTAGAAGCTAGCCTATGGTATGATTGTTGTTCGTCCTACGGACTAAAACCCTCCGGTTTATATAGACATCGGAGAGGGCTAGGGTTACACAGAGTCGGTTACAATGGGAGGATCTACATATCCGTATCGCCAAGCTTGCCTTCCACGCCAAGGAAAGTCCCATCCGGACACGGGACGAAGTCTTCAATCTTGTATCTTCATAGTCCAGGAGTCCGGCCAAAGGTTATCGTCCGGCCATTCGGACACCCCCTAATCCAGGACTCCCTCAGTCCCATATAATCAAAGCCCCAAACATCAAACGGTTCAATAACAAGTGAATTATTCATAGGCATTTCTTGACGTCTACTAATGTCACCTATTCTTTGACATTCATCACAAGATAAGACAAACTTACGAGCATCTTTGAAAAGAGTAGGCCAATATAAACCAGATTGTAGTAACTTGTGTGCAGTGTTATCTCTAGCGTGGTGTCCTCCATAAGATTCATAGTGACACTTGCGTAGGATTTGTTCCCGTTCATGCTCAGACACACAACGTCTAATAATACCATCTACTCCTTCTTTATAAAGGTGTGGATCACCCCAGAAGTAATGTCTTAAATCATAAAAGAACTTTTCTTTTCTTTGGTATGTGAAACTAGGCGGTATATATTTAGCAACAATGTAATTAGCATAGTCAAGATACCATGGAGCAAGACAAGAAGCATTGACGACCGCTAATTGTTCATCGGAAAACTATCATTAATAGGCGGTGGGTCATCAAGAACATTCTCTAACCTAGACAAGTTATGCGCAACGGGGTTCTCAGCTCCCTTTCTATCAATAATATGCAAATCAAATTCTTGGAGCAAGAGGACCCATCTAATGAGTCTAGACTTAGCATCTTTCTTTTCCATAAGATATTTAATAGCAGCATGATTAGTGTGAATAGTAACTTTGGAATCAACAATATAAGGTCTAAACTTATCACATGCAAACACAACTGCTATGAACTCTTTTTCAGTAGTAGCATAATTTCTCTGGGCAGTATCAAGAGTCTTACTAGCATACTGGATAACAATCAATTTCTTATCGACTCTTTGCCCTAAAACAGCACCTACAGCATAATCGCTAGCATCGCACATAATTTCAAAAGGTAAATTCCAATCAGGTGGCTGAACAATAGGTGCAGTGATCAATGCTTTCTTAAGTATTTCAAATGCTTCTACACAATCATCATCAAAGACGAAAGGAATATCTTTTTGCAATAAATTAGTCAGAGGCCTAGAGATTTTAGAAAAGTCCTTAATGAACCTCCTATAAAAGCCGGCATGACCAAGGAAACTTATTAACCTTTTATGTCCTTGGGACATGGCATCTTTTCAATAGCATCAACTTTGGCTTTATCAACTTCAATACCTCTCTCGGAGATCTTGTGCCCCAAGACAATGCCTTCATTAACCATAAAGTGACACTTTTCCCAATTCAGACGAGACTAGTGTCTTCGCATCTCTGCAAAACTTCGATCAAGGTTGCTCAAACAATCATCAAAAGAGGATCCATAGGCGGAGAAGTCATCCATGAATACCTCACAAATCTTTTCACAAAAATCAGAGAATATAGCCATCATGCATGTTTGAAAGGTAGCAGGTGCATTACATAAACCAAAAGGCATACGTCTATAAGCAAAAGTACCAAAAGGGCACGTAAAAGTAGTTTTAGATTGATCCTTTCGACCACGGTATTTGAGAGAAGCCAGAATAACCATCTAGAAAGCAAAAATGCGTGTGTTTGGATAGCCTTTCTAGCATTTGATCAATAAAAGGTAAAGGGTAATGATCTTTCTTAGTAGCTTTATTTAACTTACAAAAATTGATTACCATCCTATAACCTGTAATAATTCTTTGCGGGATCAATTCATCTTTATCATTAGGAACAACGGTAATACCTCCCTTTTTAGGGACACAATGGATATGGCTTACCCATTCGCTATCAGCAACGGGATAAATAATACCTGCCTCAAGGAGTTTTAGAATCTCCTTTCTTACCACTTCCTTCATTTTGGGATTTAATCGTCTTTGAGGATCTCTAACTGGTTTGGCATCTTTCTCCACTGAAATTTTGTGTTGACATAATGTGGGACTAATGCCCTTAAGATCGTCCAGAGTATATCCAATAGCAGCTCGGTGCTTCTTCAGAGTTTTCAATAATCTTTCTTCTTCTTTCTCTGAAAAGGTTAGCACTAATAATAACAGGATATATATCTTCTTCATCAAGATAAGCATACTTAAGATTATCAGGTAAAGGTTTGAGTTCAAACATGGGATCACCCTTGGGTGGAGGGGGATCCCCAAGAATTTCAACGGGAAGGTTATGTTTCAGCATAGGTTCTTGTTTAAGGAACACTTCATCTATTTCTTCCCTTTCCTTCATAAACATATCGTTTTCATGGTCTAACAAATAATGTTCTAACGGATCAGTTGGAGGAACAGCAATAGAAGCAAGACCAATAATCTCATCTTTACTAAGTGGTTCCCTTTCACGAGGTTGTCTACTAAACTTAGCAAAATTGAACTCATGAGACAAACCATCTATGCCAACAGTGACAATGTTCTTTTCACAATCAATCTTAGCACTAGCAGTATGCAAGAAGGGTCTACCAAAAATAATGGGACAAAAATCATCTTGTGGGGAGCAAGTACAAGAAAATCAGTAGGGTATTTAATCTTCCCACACAAGACTTCAACATCTCTAACAATCCCAATAGGTTGAATGGTCTCCCTATTAGCGAGCTTAATAGTAACATCGATGTCTTCCAATTCAACAGGCGCAATATCGTGCATAATTTCTTTATGTAGATCATAAGGTATCGCACTAGCACTAGCACCCATATCACATAAGCCATTATAGCAATGATCTCCTATTTTAATAGAAATAACAGGCATGCCTACAACAGGTCTACGTGTCTTAGTATCGGGTCTAGCAATATTAGCGGTTTCACCTACGAAAGTGATAACATGCCCATCTAAGTCTTCATCCAAGAGATCTTTAATCATAGCAATACCAGGTTCAACATTAATTTGCTCAGGAGGTGTATAGGTCCTAGTATTACTCTTACGGATAACAATCGAAGCTTTAACATGATCTTTTATCCTAACGGGAAAAGGAGGTTTTTTGACATATGCAGTAGGAATAATAGGATCACTATATGTAATGGTCTTTTCTTCGACTGTAATAGGTGCAACTACTTTCACTTCAACAGGAGGATTATATTTAAACCACTTCTCTTTAGGGAGATCAACGTGAGTAGCAAAAGTTTCACAAAAAGTAGCTACTATCTCAGAGTCAAGTCCATACTTAGCGCTAAATCCACGAAAATCATCAGTATCCATAAAAGATTTAACACAATGGAACTTAGGTGTCATACCTGACTCCTTACCATCGTCGGAACCCCAATCTTCAGAGTTGCGTTTAATTCTTTCCAATAAGTCCCATTTGAAATCAATAGTGTTCAGCATATACGAACCAGCACAGGAAGTATCGAGCAGGTTGCGATTATTAAGAGAAAGCCGAGCATAAAAATTCTGAATAATCATTTCCCGAGAGATGTCATGATTGGGGCATGAATATAACATTGACTTAAGCCTCCCCCAAGCTTGAGCGATGCTTTCTCCATCGCGAGGCCAGAAATTATATATGTAATTACGATCACGATGAACAAGATGCATAGGATAGAACTTGTGGTGAAATTCCAGCTTCAATCGCTTATAATTCCAAGATCCCGTATCATCACATAGCCTATACCATGTCAATGCATATCCCTTCAAAGATAAAGGGAAGACCTTCCTTTTAACAACATCATCGGGAATACACCGCAAGCTTAAATAATCCACAAACTTCATCCACAAATATAAGGTGTAAATCGGGATGCAATGTTCCGTCTCCTGCAAAAGGATTAGCTAGCAGTTTTTCTATCATACCCGAAGGAATCTCAAAGTGAATATTTTCATAAAGTTCAGTAGGTTGAGGAGCATCTCTTTGCTCTTCTGGTTGGGGTGAAGATACCCCAAACAAGCCCCTCAAAGGATTTGTTTCCACAGTGACAAGTGACAGAAAATTTCAGCACACTATATAAATGTTTCCTTACCAAGTTCCACTCACCAAAAGCACTACACTCCCCGGCAACGGCGCCAGAAAAGAGTCTTGATGACCCACAAGTATAGGGGATCTATCATAGTACTTTCTATAAGTAAGAGTGTCGAACCCAACGAGGAGCAGAAGGAAATGATAAGCGGTTTTCAGTAAGGTTTTCTCTGCAAGCACTGAAATAGTAGGTGACAGTTAGTTTTGTGATAAGATAAATTGTAATGAGCAAAAAGTAAATAAAGTAAATAACATGCAGCAGTGGCCCAATCCTTTATGTAGCAAAGGATAAGCCTGTATAAATTCTAATAATGAAGAAGGAGCTCCCGAGGACACATTGGGAATTATCGTCAAGCTAGTTTTCATCACGCTCATATGATTCGCGTTCGGTACTTTGATAATTTGATATGTGGGTGGACCGACACTTGGGTACTGTCCTAACTTGGACAAGCATCCCACTTATGATTAACCCCTATTGCAAGCATCCACAACTACAAAAGGGAGTATTAAGGTAAACCTAACCACAACATTAAACATATGGGTCCATATCAGCCCCTAACGAAGCAACGCATAAACTAGGGTTTAAGCTTATTTCACTCTAGCAACCCATCATCTACTTATTACTTCCCTATGCCTTCCTCTAGGCCCAAATAATGGTGAAGTGTCATGTAGTCGACGTTCACATAACACCACTAGAGGAAAGACAACATACATCTCATCAAAATATCGAACGAATACCAAATTCACATGACTACTAATAGCAAGACTTCACCCATGTCCTCAGGAACAAACGTAACTACTCACAAAGCATATTCATGTTCATAATCATAGGAGTAATAATATGCATAAAGGATCTAAACATATGATCTTCCACCAAGCAAACCAACTAGCATCAACTACAAGGAGTAATCAACACTACTAGCAACCCACAGGTACCAATTTGTGGTTTTGATACAAGATTGGATACAAGAGATGAACTAGGGTTTTGAGAGGAGATGGTGCTGGTGAAGATGTTGATGGAGATTGACCCCCTCTCGATAAGAGGATAATTGGTGATGACGTTGGTGATGATTTCCCCCTCCCGGCGGGAAGTGTCCCCGGCAGAACAGCTCCGCCAGAGCCCTAGATTGATTCCGCCAAGGTTCCGCCTCGTGGCGGCGGAGTTTAAATCCCGTAAAGCTTGCCCACACTTTTTCCGGGGTAAAAGTGATAATATAGCAGAAGATGGACGCTAGAGGCCCATCAGGGGCCCAGGAGATAGGGCGCATACAGGGGGGCGCGCCTTTGTCTCTGGATGCAGTGTGGGCCCCCTGGCCTATTTCTTTTGCTCATAATTTCTTATAAATTCCAAAAAGTTGTTTCGTGGAGTTTCAGGAATTTTGGAGATGTGCAGAATAGATTTCCAACGTTTGCTCCTTTTCGGCCGAATTCCAGTGCCGGCATCCCCCCTCTTCATGGTAAACCTTGTAAAATAAGGGAGAATAGCCATAAGTATTGAGATATAATGTGTAATAACAGCCCATAATGCAATAAATATTGATATAAAAACATGATGCAAAATGGACGTATCATCACCTTCCCCCATGGACACCCGGCCCAGCGCACGCCCTTGCCCGCCTTCGCCGGCGTGCAGTACCCTCGACAACACCGCCGACGCCGATGCCGCCGCCAAGTCCGCGTAATGACGCCTCCACAACACCCAGCACCACCGAAGCCGCGCCGACACCGCCCAACGCAGAAGCAGCTCCGACACCGCCAAGCCCGCGCACGCCAACTCCGCCGACGCCTGGGGCAGAGCCCGCCGAGTGATGCGTTGCGCACGCGAACTTCTACCGCTCTATTTTTTGTACGCCGAACTGTGACTTGCAATCGCCGGACCTGTGGCGTATTTTGTGAGCGGGAACGACCAAGTTCGAATTTTCCGCGTCCTGGGGGCGGCACCTGTGGGCGTGACTGGGAGCTTGGTCGCCCCCAGGGGCCGAACTAGCGCCGATTCGCCCCCAAACCGCTCTTTTTTTGCGCCCTGGGGGGCCGAACGGCTGGAGATGCTCTTAGCCCTGATGGAGGCCACCCACCACCATGTCGAGGCTATCCACGCCCAGCTCATGGCGGTCACCGCACAAATCAAAGGAAGCTTCTCCGACAATGGTCGGCAACCCACGACCGAAGAGTTGGCAATCGCAGAGAGAGTTCGAGCAGCCATCTGTTCCTGTGCGGCATACCTTGCCACGATGGAGCCCACCAAAGCCCAGATCGCGGCCGCTCACGCCCACCTCGTGGCGGCCTATTCCAAAGATATGGCAGAAGCGGATGGCGAGATGCTTACCGAGTATGGTGCGATTGATGCCATGGCGCCCCTTCCTCGGGAGACCGTCGGGCGCGAACTGGACATGGAGGCGGCAGCGGAGATCGATGAGCACCATCTGTAGTAGTACTCTTTGTTTTGTTTAATTAACAGCGCCGGTCTTTAATTTGTTAGAGTAATATTCAGGTCAGCCAGCTCTATTTAATTGCTAAACTTGCTCGATTAAGAAGTGTGGGTGTGCTGTAGTCTCCTTTGTGTACCCAAATTATGCAATGACGTGGATGACCACGTAACTGTGGAAATTGAACCAAAAATTTTGACGTTCAAACTCATCACACACGGGTTAAGCTATCTGAATCGTTTGTGATGTTCACATATCGCATACCGATCTGAATAAGGGACCGTGTCGATGACACTTTCTGCGATTTTTTATTTGAAGCGATACCAAATTTTCGGCTTCATGAAATATCTACCTCCCCGCCCCCTCCCCCGTACCAAAAGCCACATTTCCCCTGTTTCCGCCTTCCTTTCCATGTTGAAACCTTCACTCCTTGCTTGCAGCGGCGCCTCCTCGCCGACGACCCTCCTTCACACTGCTCGGCCTCGCCTATCCAGGCAGGTAATCCATAGCCGACTCCCATCCTCCTCCTCCTTCCACATCCCACATGCCCCGACCGCCGCCGCGAGCGCGACACCTTCCACCCAAATCACCGACCCCTCCACCAAATAAGCATCGCCCTGAGCCATGGTGCGCGCAGTATAGCCAGGATCAAGGAGCATTTGGCAGCGGAGAAGCAAATAGTGGCCGCACGCGCGGATGAGGTCACGATGGCTGCCATTCGAGTCGACCCCTAGATCTTGGAGGAGCACCTCACCGTCAAGGCCACCGTCGATACCTTGCGCGCCGACGACGCGACGCAGTTGGCTGTTTGGTTCAATTCTGCAATGTGATGTTCAATTGTTGTGGGTGCATTCTGTTATTGTATACCATGTGAAAAATAAATCGAATTTGGCTATACTAAATACATGAGAAAGAAATACAATTGCTATATTTCCAAGTTTTTAAGCACGCTTGGTTTGGTTAACTGTCTGATCTTCTATTAGGAGTATGTTATATTGTGCAATGTGGTGCTCAGTTAACATTTGGTTCATTTGTTGTGGTGTTTAGTTAACTGTTTTGTTTGGTTCAATTCTGCAATGCGATGCTCAATTGTTGTGGGTGCATTCTGTTATTGTATACCATGTGAGGAATAAATTTAATTTGGCTATACTAAATACATGAGAAACAAATACAATTGCTATATTTCCAAGTTGCTAAGCATGCTTGGTTTGGTTAACTGTCTGATCTTCTATTAGGAGTATGTTATATTTTGAAATGTGGTGCTCAGTTAATATTTGGTTCATTTGTTGTGGTGTTTAGTTAACTGTTTGGTTCAATTCTGCAATGTGATGTCCAATTGTCGTGGGTAGAATTTTGTATTGTTGTGCATGTGAGGAATAAATCGAATTTCGCTGCACTTAATACATGAGAAACATATACAAGTGCTATATTTCCTAGTTCTTAATCATGCTTGGTTTTGGATAAATGGGTTTTCCATGTGGCTTGAATTAATCGATGAATCTGCAATGTGCTTATTTTTTATCAACATATTTTCTTGATAGCATGCGAACCCTTACTTAACCTGATGACTAACTACCTTATATGTGTTGCAGGGAAATAATGGAAAGCACTAAGGTTTACAATCGAGGTTAGCACGTGCATGGTCCATTGTCTAATAGCACATTATTTTGCAATTGCAAGAACCATTTTATATTTAGGTTTTTAACAATTTGGTCTTGCACATGTAGGTCCTGCTGTCAGAGGTTTTGGCCCACTGTTCGACCCTTTTTGCATATGAGGAAATGAGTTGTCCATGAATATCAGTCAAGTCAAGAAACTCAGAAAGATTGTTAGGATAAAGAAATTAGTGACAGAAAACAACAAGATCTTTATGCGCACAATGAAGAAGACATCAGTTCACTACAGGATGGTACTAACTATTATACCTTGCCTTTTTATTCCTTTGCCCCATTTCCAATATAGAGAAGATATTTATGCACATCCTTGTTTTCAGGCCTTTCCAAAGCGGTTCACTGATGATTACCTCTCGAACCACCTGTATGGTCAGGAGGCGAGGAAGGCATTCATACAACACCCACGGTTCAGTATTGAAGTGTTCCTGAAGAGGACGATGGATGGACGGTCAATCATCCACAGGCACTGGCCTAAAGTTACAGAGACCTTCAACATCAATGAAGGCTCAATATTTGCCTTCTGCTTCAACAGTTTTCCAGATGAGATACATCTGTCTATGTACCGTCTATGATGCTAATTTTGAAAGGTTATAGATGTTGCATGTGAAACTTGGTGATGGTGTAGTTGTGTAATGGTGTAGCTGAGTGCTGAAGTTATATGATGTTGTACTCCGATGTATTTCAATTATAAAAATGAAATATATTGTGTGCTTAATATGAAATGTCAATTAGATTAATAAATGGGTTATTAATAATCGGATAATTAGCCTGCTAATTTGGTTTTTTTTATTGCAAACGGTTATTGAGAAAACACCGTGTGTGATGCATTCAATAACGCACACAGCTTCTAGGAATAAACCGTGTTAGATTAATGAACAATCACACATGACATCCTCTTGAAAACTGTTTGCGTTAGGCCATCTAGCGCAAACGTTTACCACATAAAAACTGTGTGTGATGGACAGCCTTTGCCACACAATTTCTTCTATGCACCGTGTGTGATGCATTCAATAACGCAAACGATAAAATTGCTAATATCGTGTGCAATGGAAACAATATCAAAAACAATTTAACGTGGAAAATTGTGTGTGATGTATCTATGAACGGAAACGTTTTCCTTAGAGCGACTGTGTGGGATGTACATACGAACATAAACGTTTAGCGGGGACTGACTGTGTGGGATGTACTTGCGACCGGAAACAATTTTGCCTGTATAATTGTATTTTTTAGTTCTACTGTACATATTTCCGTATTTGAGCGCTCGTTGGTCGCACACGACCAGATTTTGCCGACAATGTGTGCTAGGAGGGCATATCCCCGACGGTTTCTGGGTCGTGTGGAAGGACCCTCCTATCACCGTCACTCACTAGGTGATGGTTCCAAATGCCATGACGGAAAGGGGTTAAAAACCGTTTCTATAGCACCTCGTTGTACTAGTGAGTCTTCTATGATTGCTAACATTCACTGCATACACATGAGCAAAATGTTTCAACCGGACACATAGAAAGATAGGGGCTTATAGTTTCGCCTCCCAACGTATTCATCTCCATGGTGATGTCAACAATAATAACTTATGCTACCCATATTCAACTGGACATATGTGCCTAGATCTTTCCTCACCACATGATGCTTGCCAAAGGAGAAAATAAAAAGGAATAGAGAGAAAACTTTGACTCTTTGCATAAAAGTAAATACATAAAAGTAAAAGATAGGCCCTTTGCAGAGGGAAGCAAAGGTTGCCATGCGCTTATTTGTTTGTATGCTCAACCCCTTAGTGCAAAAGAACGTCACGTTACATTGCCCCTTGTGATAGAGACCTTTATTATGCAGTCTGTCGCTTTTATTCTTCACCATCACAAGTTCGCGCAACGCTCAATTTTCTCTTACGCTAAATGATCTCACACATTTAGAAGCAATTTTATTGCCTTTTTGCACTGATGACAACTTACTTGAGAGATCTTGCTCAATCCCTAGGTAGGTATGGTGGACTCTTGAAAATAAGATTTGGGTTTAAGGGTCTTTGGATGCACAAGTAGTATCTTTACTTAGTGCGGAATTTTTGGCTAGCAAAAATAGGGGCAAGCACCACATGTTAAAGGATCTATGACAATATGACTTCTATGTGAATATGAACAAATCTAAATCATTAAGTTGTCTTCCTTGTCCAATGTCAACAATTTTGGCATATAATATTTTGATGGGGCTCACAATCACAAAAAAATTCTAGGATAGTATATTTACATGTGAATCTTCTCTTCCCTTATTAATTCTTTCATGAGTTGCATCATTGACCAATGCTATGTTTGTCAATCTCTAATAAAATTTTCTACTTATACTTTTCCTTATGTGGTGCTATCACCTACCATAAGATTAGTATATGACCTTCTTTATTTATTTCATTTCTTTTTATTGCAACATGAAAGTAAAGAAAGCAAAAACTCAAACCAAACTTTATTATATATCTCGCACACGATTACAAGAATAGATCACTAAGCAAAACTCTTCAAAGAAGAAAGGATCGAACTAAACTTCTATTCAACTAAAGCAAAAGATCAAACTAAAATAAGTAAAGGCAAAATAATAGTGGGATGATATGATACCGAGGCATCTCCCCTAAGCTTGGCGAAAGCCAAGGGAGTGCCCATACCTGATACTCAGTTTTCCTTTGGTGATGAAGATGATGGTGGTGGTGATGAAGCGATCCTATCCTTAAGGATCAAGAGATTCTCCAATCGACGGACGACGCTCCGGAGGTGGATGATATGCTCTTGATGCAGAATATTTTCGCAAGTGAGATACTTATTTTGCACGCGAACTATTTCAATGATGTGAAAGGCTTCAATCTCAGTAGGGGTAAGATGAGCAAGGTAAGGCTTAAGGATATCTTCTTCTTCCTCCTCGGTCGGCAATGCTTGTTACGCCACCGTAAAGCATGGATCTGATTATCCTCCTTGCCCTTGTCTCCCTTGGACGGCATCTGTAGGATCCTCCCTCTTTAGCTCTATCTTCATCAACCAAGCATCTTCTTCCATGTTGTTGGAGGAGGAGGAAGACATGATGCCTGGCTTGATAGATCTGACCAGAGACAACAAGAAAAGAGAATAGAGGATTTCTCCGTGATACGGTGGTCAACAGGTTCGAGGAGTATATCACTCTTGCAAGATGGTCCAAACGCGACACTACAATCAGAGACCCTTCAACGAAACTGTGTGCGATGCCATAATCGCAAACGGTGGTGTAAAAAAACTGTCAAAAAAGGTGCAAAATGATTGCGATGACGGATGCATCAAACACGGTTCAGATTTTAGTTGCGTGTGCGATGCAGGGCATACGGTTCAGCTCAATTAACTGTTTGGGATGAGGAGGAACAAAAGAAATGGGCAGCCGGATGAAGGCGTGTGCGATATACAACATACGGTTCACTGGGATGAACTGTGTGTGATTAGGCAACACAATGAAAACGGTTCAACTGAACAAGATGTGTGTGATACGCGGCAAACAAGTCCGTAATCTGAAATGTGTGCGAAGTCCAATAATAACACATACGATTGCTGCTAATAAGCCGTGTGAATTGCTCTGTTACCGTAGAATAACATGTGTATATATATATATATATATATATATATATATATAACTAAAATAAACATCCAATTACATAAGTGACTATATAGATCATTCGCACACACCTCAATAAACAATTGCAGGCATTCTAAAGTAGGAGAAACGATCGTCTAGTCATCTACTTCTTGTGACGCTCCCACCACTGCTATGTGGCTCGATCCCTCGTCTTTGTCAGGAAGAAGACACTTCCTCATGTCAACGATCCGCCTGTACATCTCGTAGCTTGTGTACGCGTCCATGGCCACGTACTTGACATGTTGTTCATCCAGTCTCTTATGCCACACACTGTGCCTGGCGCGGGTTCTTATTGCTCTCATTCTTCATCTTCACGACTAGGGGTCGATGATGGCCGAGGCGAGGTCAACCAGCGAGTTCAGTTTGTTTTTTTCGCTGCCCCAGACCTTGTAGTGGTGCTGGATGTTGACAAGATTCGGGCATTTCAAGTCTGAAACCTTGAGCGCTTTTAGATCGTTGGTGGTGTCCACCGTAGCGAAACTGTAGTCGGAGCTGTTGATAAACCTGGAGAAACGCTCGCAAGGCCTTGTGGCAAGGTGGAAGTGGTAGACGAGGATGTCATGTCGCACACACAACTGGGCGACGACAACCTTCTGATCGTGCCTGGCATGACCCATGCTGTAATCGAGGTCGAAGCCGACCACTCGGTACTTGTCCTCGGCAAGGAACTGCTCCAAGTTTGGATGGAGCTCTCCATCGAGACCGGATCGTTCGTGTACACCACCGAGAGGGCCTTCCCCTCACGTGGGTGTCCACTACGTGATGTGTGGTGAACTGCCCGCCGTTGTTGTCGTCGGCACCTTTGGAAGCGCCATTGGAGCCACGGGGAGCGCCATTGGAACCGCTGGATGTCCTCTCTGTATGTGTCCTCGGGGGTGTGCATATTGTGTCGTGTGAGATGAGAGATGAAGGTAAATGGCCGTGGGAATAAAAGGGGGCCAGGCGGCATGGATTCTCGGCGCGTCCGCATGGCAGTTTTTGTAGCGGGTAACTACATCGTCGCGCCGCGCCCGGTGCAACCGCTTGCACATGAACGTGCGTGATCGTGTGCCGGCCCCAAACACTGGCAGCGCGCGTGGAGGGACGAGGGCAGAGCACCCGGAGGGACACGGGAGCAGAGCACACATGGCGGGACGCGAGCAGAGTGCGCCGCGGCCGCCTGAACCGCAAGCAACCACACGCATAGAGCAGTTGAACACGCAAGAAATGGTCGCCTACAAGTCGGCCAACAGTTGCGTTGCTGCGTAGAGAGCGGCCGTGTGGTACCACCTCCGTCTAGTCTATAGTCTCCTTTATATTCCGTGCCATACTTTGCCCTCAAATTTAACCAACAAAATGTTAATGCATGTTTTAAAAATTATATAATTGGAAACTATGTTCAAATACAAATCTGACTATATAATCTTTGGCGACATGCATTCGTATTTTATTAGTTAAATCATACTTATGAACCTAGACGGTGGTATAGTAGGTAATTAAATCACAAACATTTTTTTATTAACCGTATGTGTACGTGGACTTTCATCCTCCTCTCGCACGTCTTGTCACCCTGCTGCCGCAGACGGCTTACAGCGCAAGCTTGCTCGCGCGCGGGGCGTTCTTTTCGCCAAACGGTGGCGCCAATGAATCGTTAGTGAGCCCGTTCCAGCGCAACCTCGCAGGTTCCCGCGCAAGCTTCCCGCCCGACTCGGTGCAATCCCCCCAAAATTCCAATGCTTACCGGCCTCCTATAAAAACCCTCACGGCAGCGAGTCCTGCCGCATTTTCCCTCCATCCCTGTAGCTTATCTAAATCGCTTCTCCCACAATCGCCAATGGCACCAGTCTGTGATCGTTTCTCAGCCACTCCGCCGACATCAGAGGACAGCTCCAGCTGGGAGGCTACACCGCGGCGGCGACGCAGTCCTCGGCGTAGTGTAGTGCGTGTGGCGTCCCTGATGGGTGTGCGCGGAACACCCACCACACGCTCCGCCGCCGGTGGCCGTCGGCAGCTGTTGCCGGCCGCCGTTGCCGCCACACCACCATCGAAAGCCAGAGCCATCGCCCGCTTGGCCACCGCGGCCTGAAGGCGGGAGGTGGCCGTCGTGGCCGCCAACCCATCGTCGGCCATTGTGGCCATCACCTGCTCCGCCACCACGGCCCGAAGGCGGTAGGTGGTTGTCGTGGCAGCCACCCCGTCGTCGGCCGTCGTGTCCGCCAACCCACCATCGATCACCGGGGTCATCACCCACTCCGCCACCGCCGCCCGAAGGTGGGAGGCGGAGGTGGATGCCCGCACGTGCGTCAGCGACCTTGCGCGCTACACCGAGTTCCTGCGGGAGGAGGAGGAGCGCCTCGTCGAGCACGCAAAGAGCCTTACCGCCGCCGTGGCCGCGGCACATGCCGCCTCAGAGGCGAGGAATCAGGAGATCTACGAGGAGAACCACTGCTTCGAGAGGGGTAAATGCAGGAGCGGGCAGAGGCGTTTGAGGTGAGCGTCGTTGAAGCGGCATTAGCGGCGAGGCATCGCATTGCGGTTGCCCAGCTCGTCGGTAGGCTCCTCCTCCTCCACCTCTTCTTGGCCTTTCGGCGGAAGAGGCAGCCGGAAGTAGTACAAAGCCCCTCCGCGGTAGTAGTAGTAGTAGTAGTAGTAGTAGTAGTAGTAGTAGTAGTAGTAGTAGTAGTAGTAGTAGTAGTAGTAGTAGTAGTAGTAGTAGTAGTAGTAGTAGTAGTAGTAGTAGTAGTAGTAGTAGTAGTAGTAGTAGTAGTAGTAGTAGTAGTAGTAGTATTTAGGGGCTATTTTGTTCAGTTCATCTGACTATAGATGTGGTGGAACTGTACAACGTACTTAAAATTAGCTAGTATATATAGCTATTTCAGTACGTGGTTGGCAACAGTTGGGGAAAAGTTTGGCCGGTTCAGCTGTCGAGTTGAACTGTTTGTATAAATTAAGAACGATTGCTTAATCTATGAATGAAATCTATGCTTAATTACTGAATTTTAGTTGCAAAAATTAGAATCGCTAGTGATTTTTAGCTTCATACTTTGACAAATCGCAGTGTTACAAGGATTGACAAATCTTACCAAATTGTTTTTACGTGGTTGCACACGGGTCATCCAAAACAACCGTTTGCGTTGAAGGGATGCACAAGTAGTATCTTTACTTAGTGCGGAATTTTTGGCTAGCAAAAATAGGGGCAAGCACCACATGTTAAAGGATCTATGACAATATGACTTCTATGTGAATATGAACAAATCTAAATCATTAAGTTGTCTTCCTTGTCCAATGTCAACAATTTTGGCATATAATATTTTGATGGGGGCTCACAATCACAAAAAAATTCTAGGATAGTATATTTACATGTGAATCTTCTCTTCCCTTATTAATTCTTTCATGAGTTGCATCATTGACCAATGCTATGTTTGTCAATCTCTAATAAAATTTTCTACTTATACTTTTCCTTATGTGGTGCTATCACCTACCATAAGATTAGTATATGACCTTCTTTATTTATTTCATTTCTTTTTATTTCAACATGAAAGTAAAGAAAGCAAAAACTCAAACCAAACTTTATTATATATCTCGCACACGATCACAAGAATAGATCACTAAGCAAAACTCTTCAAAGAAGAAAGGATCGAACTAAACTTCTATTCAACTAAAGCAAAAGATCAAACTAAAATAAGTAAAGGCAAAATAATAGTGGGATGATATGATACCGAGGCATCTCCCCTAAGCTTGGCGAAAGCCAAGGGGAGTGCCCATACCTGATACTCAGTTTTCCTTTGGTGATGAAGATGATGGTGGTGGTGATGAAGCGATCCTATCCTTAAGGATCAAGAGATTCTCCAATCGACGGACGACGCTCCGGAGGTGGATGATATGCTCTTGATGCAGAATATTTTCGCAAGTGAGATACTTATTTTGCACGCGAACTATTTCAATGATGTGAAAGGCTTCAATCTCAGTAGGGGTAAGATGAGCAAGGTAAGGCTTAAGGATATCTTCTTCTTCCTCCTCGGTCGGCAATGCTTGTTCTGCCACCGAGCATGGATCTACGGTATCCTCCTTGCCCTTGTCTCCCTTGACGGCATCTGTAGGATCCTCCCTCTTTAGCTCTATCTTCATCAACCAAGCATCTTCTTCCATGTTGTTGGAGGAGGAGGAAGACATGATGCCTGGCTTGATAGATCTGACCAGAGACAACAAGAAAAGAGAATAGAGGATTTCTCCGTGATACGGTGGTCAACAGGTTCGAGGAGTATATCACTACTGCAAGATGGTCCAAACGCGACACTACAATCAGAGACCCTTCAACGAAACTGTGTGCGATGCCATAATCGCAAACGGTGGTGTAAAAAAACTGTCAAAAAAGGTGCAAAATGATTGCGATGACGGATGCATCAAACACGGTTCAGATTTTAGTTGCGTGTGCGATGCAGGGCATACGGTTCAGCTCAATTAACTGTTTGGGATGAGGAGGAACAAAAGAAATGGGCAGCCGGATGAAGGCGTGTGCGATATACAACATACGGTTCACTGGGATGAACTGTGTGTGATTAGGCAACACAATGAAAACGGTTCAACTGAACAAGATGTGTGTGATACGCGGCAAACAAGTCCGTAATCTGAAATGTGTGCGAAGTCCAATAATAACACAGACGATTGCTGCTAATAAGCCGTGTGAATTGCTCTGTTACCGTAGAATAACATGTGTATATATATATAACTGAAATAAACATCCAATTACATAAGTGACTATATAGATCATTCGCACACACCTCAATAAACAATTGCAGGCATTCTAAAGTAGGAGAAACGATCGTCTAGTCATCTACTTCTTGTGACGCTCCCACCACTGCTATGTAGCTCGATCCCTCGTCTTTGTCAGGAAGAAGACACTTCCTCATGTCAACGATCCTTTGTACATCTCGTAGCTTGTGTACGCGTCCATGGCCACGTACTTGACATGTTGTTCATCCAGTCTCTTATGCCACACACTGTGCCTGGCGCGGGTTCTTATTGCTCTCATTCTTCATCTTCACGACTAGGGGTCGATGATGGCCGAGGCGAGGTCAACTAGCGAGTTCAGTTTGTTTTTCTCGCTGCCCCAGACCTTGTAGTGGTGCTGGATGTTGACAAGATTCGGGCATTTCAAGTCTGAAACCTTGAGCGCTTTTAGATCGTTGGTGGTGTCCACCGCAGCGAAACTGTAGTCAGAGCTGTTGATAAACCTGGAGAAACGCTCGCAAGGCCTTGTGGCAAGGTGGAAGTGGTAGACGAGGACGTCATGTCGCACACACAACTGGGCGACGGCAACCTTCTGATCGTGCCCGGCACGACCGATGGTGTACTCGAGGTCGAAGCCGACCACTCGGTACTTGTCCTCGGCAAGGAACTGCTCCATAGTTTGGATGGAGCTCTCCACCGAGACCGGATCGTTCGTGTACACCACCGAGAGGGCCTTCCCCCTCACGTGGGTGTCCACTACGTGATGTGTGGTGAACTGCCCGCCGTTGTTGTCGTCGGCCACTGGAAGCGCCATTGGAGCCACGGGGAGCGCCATTGGAACCGCTGGATGTCCTCTCTGTATGTGTCCTCGGGGGTGTGCATATTGTGTCGTGTGAGATGAGAGATGAAGGTAAATGGCCGTGGGAATAAAAGGGGGCCAGGCAGCATGGATTCTCGGCGCGTCCGCATGGCAGTTTTTGTAGCGGGTAACTACATCGTCGCGCCGCGCCCGGTGCAACCGCTTGCACATGAACGTGCGTGATTGTGTGCCGGCCCCAAACACTGGCAACGCGCGTGGAGGGACGAGGGCAGAGCACCCGGAGGGACACGGGAGCAGAGCACGCATGGCGGGACGCGAGCAGAGTGCGCCGCGGCCGCCTGAACCGCAAGCAACCACACGCATAGAGTAGTTGAACACGCAGGAAATGGTCTCCTACAAGTCGGCCGACAGTTGCGTCGCTGCATAGAGAGCGGCCGTGTGGTACCACCTCCATCTAGTCTATAGTCTCCTTTATATTCCGTGCCATACTTTGCCCTCAAATTTAACAAACAAAATGTTAATGCATGTTTTAAAAATTATATAATTGGAAACTATGTTCAAATACAAATCTTACTATATAATCTTTGGCGACATGCATTCGTATTTTATTAGTTAAATCATACTTATGAACCTAGACGGTGGTATAGTAGGTAATTAAATCACAAACATTTTTTATTAACCGTATGTGTACGTGGACTTTTCTCCTCCTCTCGCACGTATTGTCACCCTGCCATGAGCAGACTTCTGGTATAAGCTTGCTTTCGCCTTGTGGCGGCGTTCTTTTCGCCAAACGGTGGCGCCAATGAATCGTTAGTGAGCCCGTTCCAGCGCAACCTCGCAGGTTCCCGCGCAAGCTTCCCGCCCGACTCGGTGCAATCCCCCCAAAATTCCAATGCTTACCGGCCTCCTATAAAAACCCTCACGGCCAGCGAGTCCTGCGTCGCATTTTCCCCTCCATCCCTGTAGCTTATCTCGTCTGCTTCTCCCACAATCGCCAATGGCACCAGTCTGTGATCGTTTCTCAGCCACTCCGCCGACATCAGAGGACAGCTCCAGCTGGGAGGCTACACCGCGGCGGCGACGCAGTCCCCGGCGTAGTGTAGTGCGTGTGGCGTCTTTGTTGGGTGTGCGCGAACACCCACCACACGCTCCGCCGCCGGTGGCCGTCGGCAGCTGTTGCCGGCCGCCGTTGCCGCCACACCACCATCGAAAGCCAGAGCCATCGCCCGCTTGGCCACCGCGGCCTGAAGGCGGGAGGTGGCCGTCGTGGCCGCCAACCCATTGTCGGCCATTGTGGCCATCACCTGCTCCGCCACCACGGCCCGAAGGCGGTAGGTGGTTGTCGTGGCAGCCACCCCGTCGTCGGCCGTCGTGTCCGCCAACCCACCATCGATCACCGGGGTCATCACCCACTCCGCCACCGCCGCCCGAAGGTGGGAGGCGGAGGTGGATGCCCGCACGTGCGTCAGCGACCTTGCGCACTACACCGAGTTCCTGCAGGAGGAGGAGGAGCACCTCGTCGAGCACGCAAAGAGCCTTACCGCCGCCGTGGCCGCGGCACATGCCGCCTCAGAGGCGAGGAATCAGGAGATCTACGAGGAGAACCACCGCTTCGAGAGGGGTCGTCTGGAGCGGCAGAGGGCGTTTGAGGTGAGCGTCGTTGAAGCAGCATTAGCGGCAGGCATCGCATTGCGGTTGCCCAGCTCGTCGGTAGGCTCCTCCTCCTCCACCTCTTACTGAGCGCGCTCGGCAGAGGAGAGGCAGCCGGAAGTAGTACAAAGCCCCTCCGCGGTAGTAGTAGTAGTAGTAGTAGTAGTAGTAGTAGTAGTAGTAGTAGTAGTAGTAGTAGTAGTAGTAGTAGTAGTAGTAGTAGTAGTAGTATTTAGGGGCTATTTTGTTCAGTTCATCTGACTATAGATGTGGTGGAACTGTACAACGTACTTAAAATTAGCTAGTATATATAGCTATTTCAGTACGTGGTTGGCAACAGTTGGGGAAAAGTTTGGCCGGTTCAGCTGTCGAGTTGAACTGCTTGTATAAATTAAGAACGATTGCTTAATCTATGAATGAAATCTATGCTTAATTACTGAATTTTAGTTGCAAAAATTAGATACTGCTAGTGATTTTTAGCTTCATACTTTGACAAATCGCAGTGTTACAAGGATTGACAAATCTTACCAAATTGTTTTTACGTGGTAGCACACGGGTCATCCAAAACAACCGTTTGCGTTGAAGGGATGCACAAGTAGTATCTTTACTTAGTGCGGAATTTTTGGCTAGCAAAAATAGGGGCAAGCACCACATGTTAAAGGATCTATGACAATATGACTTCTATGTGAATATGAACAAATCTAAATCATTAAGTTGTCTTCCTTGTCCAATGTCAACAATTTTGGCATATAATATTTTGATGGGGGCTCACAATCACAAAAAAATTCTAGGATAGTATATTTACATGTGAATCTTCTCTTCCCTTATTAATTCTTTCATGAGTTGCATCATTGACCAATGCTATGTTTGTCAATCTCTAATAAAATTTTCTACTTATACTTTTCCTTATGTGGTGCTATCACCTACCATAAGATTAGTATATGACCTTCTTTATTTATTTCATTTCTTTTTATTGCAACATGAAAGTAAAGAAAGCAAAACTCAAACCAAACTTTATTATATATCTCGCACACGATTACAAGAATAGATCACTAAGCAAAACTCTTCAAAGAAGAAAGGATCGAACTAAACTTCTATTCAACTAAAGCAAAAGATCAAACTAAAATAAGTAAAGGCAAAATAATAGTGGGATGATATGATACCGAGGCATCTCCCCTAAGCTTGGCGAAAGCCAAGGGGAGTGCCCATACGATACTCGAGTTTTCCTTTGGTGATGAAGATGATGGTGGTGGTGATGAAGCGATCCTATCCTTAAGGATCAAGAGATTCTCCAATCGACGACGACGCTCCGGAGGTGGATGATATGCTCTTGATGCAGAATATTTTCGCAAGTGAGATACTTATTTTGCACTGAACTATTTCAATGATGTGAAAGGCTTCAATCTCAGTAGGGGTAAGATGAGCAAGGTAAGGCTTAAGGATATCTTCTTCTTCCTCCTCGGTCGGCAATGCTTGTTCTGCAACCGAGCATGGATCTACGGTATCCTCCTTGCCCTTGTCTCCCTTGACGGCATCTGTAGGATCCTCCCTCTTTAGCTCTATCTTCATCAACCAAGCATCTTCTTCCATGTTGTTGGAGGAGGAGGAAGACATGATGCCTGGCTTGATAGATCTGACCAGAGACAACAAGAAAAGAGAATAGAGGATTTCTCCGTGATACGGTGGTCAGCGAGTTCGAGGAGTATATCACTCTTGCAAGATGGTCCAAACAGCGACACTACAATCAGAGACCCTTCAGCGAAACTGTATGCGATGCCATAATCGCATAAGCGGTGGTGTAAAAAACTGTCAAAAAGGTGCAAAATGATTGCGATGACGGATGCATCAAACACGGTTCAGATTTTAGTTGCGTAATGCGATGCAGGGGCATCTGGTTCAGCTCAATTAACTGTTTGGGATGAGGAGGAACAAAAGAAATGGGCAGCCGGATGAAGGCGTAATGCGATATACAACATACGGTTCCTTTGGGATGAACTGTGTGATTAGGCAACACAATGAAAACGGTTCAACTGAACAAGATGTGTGTGATACGCGGCAAACAAGTCCGTAATCTGAAATGTGTGCGAAGTCCAATAATAACACAGACGATTGCTGCTAATAAGCCGTGTGAATTGCTCTGTTACCATAGAATAACATGTGTATATATATATATAACTGAAATAAACATCCAATTACATAAGTGACTATATAGATCATTCGCACACACCTCAATAAACAATTGCAGACATTCTAAAGTAGGAGAAACGATCGTCTAGTCATCTACTTCTTGTGACGCTCCCACCACTGCTATGTGGCTCGATCCCTCGTCTTTGTCAGGAAGAAGACACTTCCTCATGTCAACGATCCGCCTGTACATCTACGTAGCTTGTATGCTGGCGTCCATGGCCACGCACTTGACATGTTGTTCATCCAGTCTCTTATGCCACACTTTGTGCTGGCGCGGGTTCTTATTGCTCTCATTCTTCATCTTCACGACTAGGGGCGATGATGGCCGAGGCGAGGTCAACCAGCGAGTTCGGTTTGTTTTTTCGCTGCCCTGCACCTTGTAGTGGTGCTGGATGTTGACAAGATTCGGGCATTTCAAGTCTGAAACCTTGAGCGCTTTTAGATCGTTGGTGGTGTCCACCGTAGCGAAACTGTAGTTGGAGCTGTTGATAAACCTGGAGAAATGCTCGCAAGGCCTTGTGGCAAGGTGGAAGTGGTAGACGAGGACGTCATGTCGCACACACAACTGGGCGACGGTAACCTTCTGATCGTGCCCGGCACGACCGATGGTGTACTCGAGGTCGAAGCCGACCACTCGGTACTTGTCCTCAGCAAGGAACCGCTCCATAGTTTGGATGGAGCTCTCCACCGAGACCGGATCGTTCGTGTACACCACTGAGAGGGCCTTCCCCCTCACGTGGGTGTCCACTACGTGATGTGTGGTGAACTGCCCGCGTTGTTGTCGTCGGCCACTGGAAGCGCCATTGGAGCCACGCAGGGGCGCCATTGGAACCGCTGGATGTCCTCTCTGTATGTGTCCTCGGGGGTGTGCATATTGTGTCGTGTGAGATGAGAGATGAAGGTAAATGGCCGTGGGAATAAATGGGGGCCAGGCGGCATGGATTCTCGACGCGTCCGCATGGCAGTTTTTGTAGCGGGTAACTACATCGTCGCGCCGCGCCCGGTGCAACCGCTTGCACATGAACGTGCGTGATCGTGTGCCGCCCCCAAACACTGGCAGCGCGCGTGGAGGGACGAGGCGAGCACCGGAGGGACACGGGAGCAGAGCACACATGGCGGGACGCGAGCAGAGTGCGCCGCGGCCGCCTGAACCGCAAGCAACCACACGCATAGAGCAGTTGAACACGCAGGAAATGGTCTCCTACAAGTCGGCCGACAGTTGCGTCGCTGCGTAGAGAGCGGCCGTGTGGTACCACCTCCGTCTAGTCTATAGTCTCCTTTATATTCCATGCCATACTTTGCCCTCAAATTTAACCAACAAAATGTTAATGCATGTTTTAAAAATTATATAATTGGAAACTATGTTCAAATACAAATCTGACTATATAATCTTTGGCGACATGCATTCGTATTTTATTAGTTAAATCATACTTATGAACCTAGACGGTGGTATAGTAGGTAATTAAATCACAAACATTTTTTTATTAACCGTATGTGTACGTGGACTTTCATCCTCCTCTCGCGTCTTGTCACCTTGCTGCATGACGGCTTACAGCGCAAAAGCGTGCCGGCCTTGGGCGTTCTTTTAAGCCAAACGGTGGCGCCAATGAATCGTTAGTGAGCCCGTTCCAGCGCAACCTCGCAGGTTCAGCGCAAGCTTTCCGCCCGACTTCGGTGCAATCCCCAAAATTCCAATGCTTACGGCCTCCTATAAAAACCCTCACGGCCCGGCCGAGTCTGCGTCGCATTTTCCCTCCATCCACCGTAGCTTATCTCGCTCGCTTCTCCCACAATCGCCAATGGCACCAGTCTGTGATCGTTTCTCAGCCACTCCGCCGACATCAGAGGACAGCTCCAGCTGGGAGGCTACACCGCGGCGGCGACGCAGTCCCCGGCGTAGTGTAGTGCGTGTGGCGTCCCTGATGGGTGTGCGCGGAACACCCACCACACGCTCCGCCGCCGGTGGCCGTCGGCAGCTGTTGCCGGCCGCCGTTGCCGCCACACCACCGTCAAAAGCCAGGGCCATCGCCCGGCAGCCACCGCGGCTGAAGGCGGGAGGTGGCCGTCGTGGCCGCCAACCCATTGTCGGCCATTGTGGCCATCACCTGCTCCGCCACCACGGCCCGAAGGCGGTAGGTGGTTGTCGTGGCAGCCACCCCGTCGTCGGCCGTCGTGTCCGCCAACCCACCATCGATCTCCGGGGTCATCACCCACTCCGCCACCGCCGCCCGAAGGTGGGAGGCGGAGGTGGATGCCCACTGCGTCGTCAGCGACCTTGCGCGCTACACCGAGTTCCTGCGGGAGGAGGAGGAGCACCTCGTCGAGCACGCAAAGAGCCTTACCGCCGCCGTGGCCGCGGCACATGCCGCCTCAGAGGCGAGGAATCATGAGATCTACGAGGAGAACCACCGCTTCAAGAGGGGTCGTCTGGAGCGGCAGAGGCGTTGAGGTGGCGTCGTTGAAGCGGCATTAGTGGCGAGCATCGCATTGCGGTTGCCCGGCTTCGGTAGGCTCCTCCTCCTCCGCCTCTTACTGAGCGCGCTCGGCAGAGGAGAGGCAGCCGGAAGTAGTACAAAGCCCCTCCGTAGTAGTAGTAGTAGTAGTAGTAGTAGTAGTAGTAGTAGTAGTAGTAGTAGTAGTAGTAGTAGTAGTAGTAGTAGTAGTAGTAGTAGTAGTAGTAGTAGTAGTAGTATTTAGGGGCTATTTTGTTCAGTTCATCTGACTATAGATGTGGTGGAACTGTACAACGTACTTAAAATTAGCTAATATATATAGCTATTTGATGACGTGGTTGGCAAATATGATTGGGGAAAAGTTTGGCGGTTCAATTTGTTGAGTTGAACTGTTTGTATAAATTAAGAACGATTGCTTAATCTATGAATGAAATCTATGCTTAATTACTGAATTTTAGTTGCAAAAATTAGATACTGCTAGTGATTTTTAGCTTCATACTTTGACAAATCGCAGTGTTACAAGGATTGACAAATCTTACCAAATTGTTTTTACGTGGTTGCACACGGGTCATCCAAAACAACCGTTTGCGTTGAAGGGATGCACAAATACTGTGCTGCTCTCACTTTGCATACGGGTGTTCTATCTAAAACGTTTGCGATCAAGAGCTGCAGAAATCCTGCTCGGCACATTTTCTCTTAGCTTCCTGGGGAAGCTGTCGGTTTACATCTGGTGTTCTAACTAAAACGTTTGCGATGAGTGTTTTATATTTAAAAAGCGAATTAAACTGCGGCTTGGGCGCCATTAACGGAGAGGATGCGAGCAAGGCGGGCGGCCATGGAAGTCAAAGGGCTCGCTTCCCAGTGAGCGTGCGCAGCGTATAGCTCGCATGCTTCCCAGTGAGCCTGCGCACTTGAGGATAGCTTGCACGCCTCTCGGTCAGCCTGCGCACCGGACGGTGCTCGCACGCCTCCTGTCTAGTCAAGGTCAAGCAGCTGTCCGCACGACACCTCCTACAGCCATTAAAACCAAGACACGTGGCGTCACGTGAATGGTTAACAGAATTTTAGATTTACTATAATTTAAAAACCAGGCATCTCAATGTTTTGCCGGCAATCAACGGTGCCCTGGTGTTTGAAATTCATTCCCATTTCTTGCTTGGGACCTAAGCATGCACCCGAGGACACGGATTTGATTTTTCAACCAATTTATATGCATTGGAGCATGTGCATGTAATTCAAATTTGAATTATGCACATAAATGCATTGAAAACTCAGTTAATGCATAAAAATTTCCAAACAAACCCCAAAAAATCACAAAAATTCAAACAACACTCGTGTTGTTCTATGTTGACACGAGAAAAAAAATTGAAAGCAATAAGAGGCAATGGATATTGTTTCGTCCCCAAAGGTGGGACGTTTCCTACCGAAAACCATCATGCTTGTTGTGAGAAGCTCTGGTTTGTGAGAAGCATATACCCAAACCTGCCCCAAATGGGACAAAATTTGTACCACGGCATGTTCATGCCGCTCCATGATAGCATGCCAAGTTTCATGAATTTCAGACGAGCTTTGGATTTAGTATAATTCAAAAACCAGGCATCTCAATCTTTTGCCGGCAATCAACGATGCCCTGGTGTTTGAAATTCATTCCCATTTCTTGCATGGGACATAAGCATGCACCCAAGGACACAGATTTGATTTTTAGACCAATTTATATGCACTAGAGCATGTGCATGTAGTTCAAATTTGAATTATGCACATAAATGCATTGAAAAATCAGTTAATGCATAAAAATGTCCAAACGAATCCCGAAAAATCACAAAAATTCACACAACACTCCTGTTGTTCTATATTGACATGACAACAAAATTTGAAAGCAATAAGTGGCAATGGGTATCGTTTCGCCCCCAAAGGTGGGACGTTCCCTACTGAAAACCATCATGCTTGTTGTGTGAAGCTCCGGTTTGTGAGAAGCATATACCCAAACCTGCCCCAAATGGGACAAAATTTGTACCACGGCATGTTGATGCCGCTCCATGATAGCATGCCAAGTTTCATGAATTTCAGACGAGTTTTGGATTTACTAGAATTTAAAAACCAGGCATCTCAATGTTTTGCCGGCAATCAATGGTGCCCTGGTGTTTGAAATTCATTCCCATTTCTTGCATGGGACCTAAGCATGCACCCAAGGACCAAAATTTGATTTTTCGACCAATTTATATGCACTGGAGCATGTGCATGTAGTTCAAATTTGAATTATGCACATAAATGCATTAAAAACTCAGTTAATGCATAAAAATGTCCAAACGAACCCCGAAAAATCACAAAAATTCACACAACACTCCTGTTGTTCTATGTTGACACGACAACAAAATTTGAAAGCAATAAGAGGCAATGGGTATCGTTTCGCCCCCAAAGGTGGGACGTTCCCTACTGAAAACCATCACGATTGTTGTGTGAAGCTCCGGTTTGTGAGAAGCATATTCCCAAACCTGCCCCAAATGGGACAAAATTTGTACCACCGCATGTTGATGCCGCTCCATGATAGCATGCCAAGTTTCATGAATTTCAGACGAGTTTTGGATTTACTAGAATTTAAAAACCAGGCATCTCAATGTTTTGCCGGCAATCAACGGTGCCCTGGTGTTTGAAATTCATTCCCATTTCTTGCATGGGACCTAAGCATGCACCCAAGGACCCATATTTAATTTTTCGACCAATTTATATGCACTGGAGCATGTGCATGTAGTTCAAATTTGAATTATGCACATAAATGCATTGAAAACTCAGTTAATGCATAAAAATTTCCAAACGAACCACGAAAAATCACAAAAAATCACACAACACTCATGTTGTTCTATGTTGACACGAGAAAAAAAATTGAAAGCAATAAGAGGCAATGGATATCGTTTCGTCCCCAAAGGTGGGACGTTCCCTACCGAAAACCATCATGCTTGTTGTGAGAAGTTCCGGTTTGTGAGAAGCATATACCCAAACCTGCCCCAAATGGGACAAAATTTGTACCACCGCATGTTGATGCCGCTCCATGATAGCATGCCAAGTTTCATGAATTTCAGACAAGTTTTGGATTTACTAGAATTTAAAAACCAGGCATCTCAATGTTTTGCCGGCAATCAACGGTGCCCTGGTGTTTGAAATCCATTCCCATTTCTTGCATGGGACCTAAGCATGCACCCAAGGACACATATTTGATTTTTCGACCAATGTATATGCACTGGAGCATGTGCATGTAGTTAAAATTTGAATTATGCACATAAATGCATTGAAAACTCAGTTAATGCATAAAAATGTCCAAACGAACCCCAAAAAATCACAAAAATTCACACAACACTCCTGTTGTTCTATGTTGACACGAGTAAAAATTTGAAAGCAATAAGAAGCAATGGATATACCCAGAGGTGGGACGTTCCCTACCGAAAACCATCATGCTTGTTCTGAGAAGCTCCGGTTTGTGAGAAGCATATACCCAAACCTGCCCTAAATGGAACACAAAATTTACCATGGTATGTTGATGCCACTCCATGACAGCATGCCAAGTTTCATGAATTTCAAACGAGTTTTTGATTTACTAGATTTTAAAATCGGGGAATCTCAATGTTTTGCCGGCAATCAACGGTGCCCTGGTGTTTGAAATTCATTCCCATTTCTTGCATGGGGCCTAAGCATGCACCCAAGGACACATATTTGATTTTTCAACCAATTTATATGCACTGGTGCATGTGCATGTAGTTCAAATTTGAATTGTTCACCTGAAATGGCTAGAAAACCAATTTAATGTATAAAATGTTCAAACAAACCTTGAATAATTCCTATTCTTTTACGACACACATATAGTTGCATGTTCACGCCAGATAAAAGGTCTAGCAATTCAAACACCGTCCATTGCCGTTGTGACCCCATTATGTAATTCAAATCAAGATGAAAAATCAAAATAGATCACACACAGTTTATTATCAGCAACCGTGTGAGATGCAGCACAAAATGTCCTGGAGCACTGTCGGTGTATAGTACGCCTATGGCTTACGCAAGAAGGTGCGTCGGCTACAGTCCACAATCGGCGTCTCAAGCACACTAGCTCGCTCCCCAAATATCATTTCACTGTTCAATCGTCGCCGGTGAAAGATGGGCACGTGGACCCGCGTCGTGAGGGCAACTTCGGTGGCCTACTCCGGCGAGAGTACGGCCGCAGCCGCCATGCGCGTGCTAACAAGGTGCATGAGCGCGGCCGCAACCTGCGACCGGGCGGCCAAGGCAGCCCAGACGACCACTGTTGCTTCTCAGGTGGCGGCAGCAACATCTGCCTCGGGGATTGCAAGTGGCGAGAGCAGCACAGTAGCTGTCTGTTCCGCAGCGGCGGCCTTAGCCCTGATGGAGGCCACCCACGACCATGTCGAGGCCGCCCTAGCACAGCTCCTGGCAGTCACCGCACAAATCGAACGAAGCTTCTCCGACAACGGTTGGCAACCCAGGCCGAAGAGCTGGCAATCGCCGAGAGTGTTCGAGCAGTCGTCCGTTCCTCTGCCGCATACCTTGCAACGACGTAGCCCGTGCAAGACCAGGTCGCGTCCGCCCACGCCCAGCTCATGGCGGCCTTTTCCAAAGAGATGGCGGACGCAGATGGCGAGATGCTTGCCGAGTATGGTGCGATGGATGCCTTGGAGCCCCTTCCCCAGGAGACTGTCGGGCGTGAGCTGGACATGGAGGCGGCGGTGGAGATAGACGAGCACCAACCGTAGTAGTACTCTTTGTTTTGTTTAAATAAAAGCGCCGGTCTTTAATTTGTTAGAGTAATGTTTAGGTCAGCTAGCTCAGTTTAATTGCTGAACTTGCTCAATTGAGAAGTGTGGGTGTGTTGTAGTCTCCTTTGTATACCCAAATGATGAAATGACGTGGATGACCACTGTAACCATGGAAATTCGAACCAAAACTTTTGACGTTCAAAATCATCACGCACGGGTTAAGATATCTGAATCGTTTGTGATGTCCACATATCGTGCACAGTTCTGAATAAGGGACCGTGTCTGATGACACTTTGCGCGCCAGTTTTTTCGCTGAAGCGATTCTAAATTTTCGGCTTCGGCGGAAACATCTACCTCCCCGCCCCCTACCCCTTACCAAAAGCCACATTTCCCCTCTTTCCGCCTTCCTTTCCAAGTTGAAACCTTCACTCCTTGCTTGAAGCACTGATACGTCTCCAACGCATCTACAATTTTTGATTGCTCCATGCTATATTATCTACTTTTTTAGGCAATATTGGGATTTATTTTCCACTTTTATGTTATTTTTGGGACTAACCTATTAACCGGAGGCCCAGCCCAGATTTGCTGTTTTATGCCTATTTCAGTGTTTCGAGGAAAAGGAATATCAGACGGAGTCGAAACGGAACAAAATCAACTGGAGAAGTTATTTTTGGAAGGAAACCCACCTGATGGACTTGGACCCCACGTCAGAAGATACGGGAGGTGCTCACGAGGGTGGGGGGCGCGCACCCTGCCTCGTGGGGCCCCCGTAGCTCCACCGACGTACTCCTTTCACCCATATATACCTACATACCCTAAAACTTCCAGAACAGAAGATAGATCAGGAGTTCCAATGCCGCAAGCCTCCAGAGCCACGAAAAACCAATCGGGACCTCTTTCCGGTACCCTGCCGGAGGGTTGGATCCATCTCTGGTGGCCATCTTCATCATCCCGGCGCTATCCATGACGAGGAGGGAGTAGTTCACCCTCGGGGCTGAGGGTATGTACCAGTAGCTATGTGTTTGATCTCTCTCTCTCTCGTGTTCCTCTATGGTACGATCTTGATGTATCGCGAGCTTTGCTATTGTAGTTGGATCTTATGATGTTTCTCCCCCTCTACTCTCTTGTGATGAATTGAGTTTCCCTTTTGAAGTTATCTTATCGGATTGAGTCTTTATGAGAACACTTGATGTATGTCTTGCCGTGATCAATGGGATATCATGTGCCACTTGATGTATGTTTTGGTGACCAACTTGCGGGTTCCGGCCATGAACCTATGCATAGGGGTTGGCACACGTTCTTGATTCTCCGGTAGAAACTTTGGGGCACTCTTTGAAGTACTTTTATGTTGGTTGGATAAATCTGAGATTGTGTGATGCATATCGTATAATCATGCCCATGGATACTTGAGGTGATAATGGAGTATCTAGGTGACATTAGGGTTTTGGTTGATTTGTATCTTAAGGTGTTATTCTAGTACGAACTCTAGGGCTGTTTGTGACACTTATAGGAATAGCCCACCGGATTGATTGGAAAGAATAACTTTGAGGTGGTTTCGTACCCTAACGTAATCTCTACGTTTGTTCTCCGCTATTAGTGGCTTTGGAGTGACTCTTTGTTGCATGTTGAGGGCTTGTTATATGATCTATCAATGTTATTATTGGTGAGAGAACTTGCACTAGTGAAAGTATGAACCCTAGGCCTTGTTTCCTATCATTGCAATACCATTTACGCTCACTTTTACCATTAGTTACCTTGCTGTTTTTATATTTTCAGATTACAAAAACCTAAATCTACCATCCATATTGCACTTGTATCACCATCTCTTCCCGAACTAGTGCACCTATACAATTTACCATTGTATTGGGTGTGTTGGGGACACAAGAGACTATTTGTTATTTGGTTGCAGGGTTGCTTGAGAGAGACCATCTTCATCCTCGCCTCCCACGGATTGATAAACCTTAGGTCATCCACTTGAGGGAAATTTGCTACTGTCCTACAAACCTGTGCACTTGCAGGCCCAACAACGTCTACAAGAAGAAGGTTGTGTAGTAGACATCAAGCACCGCCTCCTCGTCGGCGACCCTCCTTCACACTGCTCAGCCTCCTCTATCCAGGCAGGTAATCCACACCCGACCCCCATCCTCCTCCTCCTTCCACATCCCACATGCCCCGACCGCCGGCGCGAGCGCGACACCTTCCACCCAAATCAACGATCCCTCCACCATATAAGCGCCGGCCTAAGCCATGGTGCAAGCAGTATAGCCAGGACCTCAAGGAGCATTTGGCAGCGGAGAAGCAAATCGCGGCTGCACGCGCAGATGAGGTCGCGATGGCTGCCATTCGTGCCCACCCCCAGATCTTGAAGGAGCACCTTGCCATTTGCTAGCTACACCGGATAAGCATGCTCGGTTTACCCGTTGCGTGTGCTGCTCCTACCTTTCCTTCACAAATTCTAGTGAATTGTGCTATTTAATTTTACCATGCAATATGTTGCTCTTGTGTATATGTTCTATATGTCGTGCAGTGTGGTGGTCACTTATTAACTGTTTTGTTAATTAGTTGTCGTCTTCAGTTAACTGTTTGGTTCAATTCTGCAAATGTGATGTTCAATTCTTCAGGCTGCAATTTTGTATTTGCTTCCATGTGAGAAATAAATCGAATTTATCTTTACAAAATTGTGGGTGCATTCTATTATTGTATACCATGTGAGTAATAAATTGAATTTGGCTGTAGTAAATACATGAGAAACAAATACAATTGCTACAATTGGCTGTAGTTAACTGTTTGGTTAACTGCCTGATCTTCTATTAGGAGTATGTTATATTGTGCAATGTAGTGCTCAGTTAATGTTTGGTTCATTTGTTGTGGTGTTTAGTTAACTGCTTGGTTCAATTCTGCAATGCAATGTCCAATTGTCGTGGATAGAATTTTGTATTGTTGTGCTTGTGAGGAATAAATCGAATTTTGGCTACACTTAATACATGAGAAACATATACAAGTGCTATATTTCCTAGTTATTAATCATGCTTGGTTTGGGTAAATGGGTTTTCCGTGTGGCTTGAATTAATCCAATTAATCTGCAATGTGCTTATTTTTCATCAACATATTTTACTGATAGCATGCGAACCCTTACTTAACCTGATGACTAACTACCTTATATGTGTTGCACGGAAACAATGGGAAGCACTGAGGTTTATAATCGAGGTTAGCACGTGCATGGTTCATTGTCTAATAGCACATTATTGTGCAATTGCAGGAACCATTTTAATGTTTAGGTTTTTAACAATTTGATCTTGCACATGTAGGTCCTGTTGTCAGAGGTTTTGACCCACTGTTCGACCCTTTTTGCATATGGGGAAATGAGTTGTCCATGAATATCAATCAAATGAAGAAACTCAGAAAGATTGTTAGGATAAAGAAATCAGTGACAAAAAACAACAAGACCTTTGTCTGCACAATGAAGAAGACATCAGTTCACTACAAGATGGTACTAACTATTATACCTTCCTTTTTTTATTCCTTTGCCCCATTTCCAATATATAGAAGATATTTATGCACATCCTTGTTTTCAGACCTTTTCAAAGTAGTTCACTGATGATTACCTCTCAAACCTCCTCTATGGTCAGGAGGCGAGGAAGGTTTTCATACAACACCCACGGTTCAATATTGAAGTGTTCCTGAAGAGGACGAAGGACGGACGGTCAATCATCCACAGGCACTGGCCTAAAGTTGCAAAGACCTTCAACATGAATGTAGGCTCAATATTCGCCTTCTGCTTCAGCAATTTTCCAGATGAGATGCATCTTTCTATATACCGTTTATGATGCTAATTTCAAAAGATTCTACATGTTGCATGTGGAACGTGTTGCTGGTGCAGTTGTGTAATGGGGTAGCTGAGTGCTGAAGCTATATCATGTTATACTCTGATGTATTTCAATTACGAAATTCTGCTTCCTTAATATGGAAATGAAATATATTGTGTGCTTAATATGAAATGTCAATTAGATTAATAAATGGATTACGAATAATTGGATAATTAGCCTGCTAATGGCGAATTTGCCTACTAATTGGGTTCTGCTATTGCAAACAGTTGTTGAAAAAAATACCGTGGGCGATCACCTCAGGCAACGCACACAGTTTCTAGGAATAAACCGTGTTGGATAAACGAACAATCACACACGACTTTCTCTTGAAAACTGTTTGCGTTAGGCCACCTTGCGCAAACGTTTACCACATAAAAACTGTGTGTGATGGACAGCCTTTGCCACACAGTTTCTTCTATGGACCGTGTGTTATACATTCAATAGCATAAGCGATTTAACGGGAAAAATTGTGTGTGATGTACCTGTGAACGGAAACGTTTTCCTTGGAGCGACTGTGTGGGATGTGCATACGAACAGAAACATTTAGCGGGGACTGACTGTGTGGGATGTACTTACGACCAGAAACAATTTTGTCGTATAATTGTATTTTTTAGCTCTACTGTACGTATTTCCGTATTTGAGCGCTCACCGGTCGCAAACGACCTTATTTTGCCGAATGTGTGTGCCAAGAGGGCATATCCCCGACTGTTTCTGGGTCATGTGGGAAGGACCCCCCTATCGCCCACACTCACTTGGCGACGGTTCCAAATGCCGTTGCGGAAAGGGGTAAAAACCGTTTGTTTAGGACCGACATGCACCATTGTATATAGATTTTTTATCTTGGGCGACAAGAAAACTGTAGAAAAACGGAGTCCGGAAGGTGTCCCAGGTGAGCACAACCCACCTGGGCGCGCCAGGCTTGCCCTGGTGTCTTGTGCCCACCAGGGTACGCTTCCTGGAAGTTTCTTATTTTCGTATTTTTCTAAATATTCCAAAACTGACAAAAAATATTTTTGCGGATTTTCGGAGTCCGTTTACTCACCGTATCATATACCTCCTTATTTTCACGATTTTGGAGTGTTCCGGAAGGACTCTTTTATGTGTTCTTCTGGTGTCAAAGTTTGGATAATATTACTTTCAACATTAATGGGCGTACCTGAGATATAATTTTTATTCGTTGCCCATTGACAACCTTCGGGTTAGTACCTTCGACATTATTTATTTTGATGGCTCCAGATCGGTAAACCTCCTCGATGACGTATGGGCCTTCCCATTTTGAGAGGAGTTTTCTACAAAGAATCTGAAACAAGAGTTGTACAAAAGAACATATTCTCCGACTTTAAACTCGCGCTTTTGGATTCTTTTATCATGCCATCTTTTAACTTTTTCTTTGGCATTTTCATAAGCTTGGGTTCTCCATTCATCTAATGAGCTAATATCAAATAACCTCTTTTCACCAGCAAGTTTGAAATCATAGTTGAGTTCTTTGATTGCCCAATATGCTTTATGTTCTAATTCAAGAGGCAAATGACAAGCTTTTCCATAAACCATTTTATAAGGGGACATACCCATAGGATTTTTGTATGTTGTTATATAAGCCCAAAGTGCATCATCTAATTTCTTAGACCAATTCTTCCTGGACCTATTAACAGTTTTTTGCAAAATTAATTTTATTTCTCTATTACTAAGTTCAACTTGACCACTGGACTGAGGATGATAAGGTGATGCAATTCTATGGTTAACATCATGCTTGGCAAGCATTTTACGGAAAGCACCATGAATAAAGTGTGAACCACCATCAGTCGTTAAATATCTAGGAACTCCAAACCTTGGGAAAATAACTTCCTTGGCATTTTAATAGAGGTTTTGTGATCATCACTATTGGTTGGAATAGCTTCTACCCATTTAGTAACATAATCAACAGCAACCAAAATATGTGTATACCCATTAGAGGAAGGAAAAGGTCCCATGTAATCAAATCCCCAAACATCAATGGTGCAACAGCAAGTGAATAATTCCTAGGCATTTCTTGACGCTTACCGATATTACCTATTCTTTGACATTCATCACAAGATAACACGAACTTACGGACATCCTTGAAGAGAGTAGGCCAATAAAATCCAGATTGCAATACCTTGTGAGCAGTTCTATCTCCAGCATGATGCCCTCCATAAGCTTCGGAGTAACATTTCCATAGGATTTGTCCCTGTTCATGCTCAGGTACGCAAAGTAGTGTCTTAAATCATAAAAGAATTTTTTCACTTGTTGGTATGTAAAGCTAGGTGGTAAATATTTAGCAACAATATAATTAGCATAGTCAGGATACCAAGGAGTATTATGAGAAAGATTTATTGTAGCTAACTTCTCATCAGGATAACTATCATCAATAGGTAGGGGGTCATCAGGCACATTTTCAAGCCTAGACAAGTTATTAGCTACGGGGTTCTCAGCTCCTTTTCTATCAGTGATATGTAAATCAAATTCTTGTAACAAGAGAACCCATTGAATAAGTCTAGGTTTAGCATCTTTCTTTTCCATAAGATATTTAATAGCAACATGATCGGTGTGAACAATTACTTTTGAATCAACGATATAAGATCTAAATTTATCACAAGCAAACACCACTGCTAAGAATTCTTTTTCAGTAGCTGCATAATTTATTTGAGCACTGTCTAAAGTTTTACTAGCATAATAACATTTAGTTTCTTATCAACTCTTTGTCCCAGAACAACACCAACAGCATAATCACTAGCATCACGCATAATTTCAAAAGGCAAATTCCAATCAGGTGATTGAACAACAGGTGTAGAAATTAAAGCTTTCTGGTGTGTTTCAAAGGCTTCTAAAAAATTATCATAAAAAACAAAAGGAATATCCTTTTGCAAAAGACTCGTAAGAGGCCTAGAAATTTTAGAGAAGTCTTTGATAAATCTCTTATAGAAACCAGCATGACCTAAGAAACTACGAATACCTTTGATATCTTTAGGACATTGCATTTTCATCAACCTTAGCTTTATCCACTTCAATACCTCTTTCAGAAATTTTATGACCCAAGACAATACCTTCATTAACCATAAAGTGGAACTTCTCCCAATTCAAGACAAGGTTTGTTTGCTCGTAGCTTTGCAAAACTCGATCAAGATTGCTTAAATAATCATCAAAAGACTTCCCATAAACATAGAAGTCATCCATGAAAACCTCACCAATCTTTTCACAAAAGTCAGAGAATATAGCAGTCATACATCTTTGAAAGGTGGCAGGTGCATTGCATAAACCAAAAGGCATATGTCTATAAGCATAAGTTCCAAAGGGACAAATAAAAGTGGCCTTTTCTTGATCAGGTTGATAAACAAGTATTTGTAAAAAGCCAGAGTATCCATTGAGGAAGCAAAAGTGTGTGTGCATATATAATCTTTCTAGCATTTGATCAATAAAGGGTAGAGGGTAATGATCTTTTCTAGTTGCTTTGTTTAATTTTCTAAAATAAATTACCATTCTATAGCCTGCAACAATTCTTTGTGGAATAAGTTCATTATTATCATCAGGAACAACAGTAATACCTCCTTTCTTAGGAACACAATGAACAAGACTTACCCATCTACTACCAGCTATGGGATAGATTATACCTGCTTCGAGAAGTTTTAATATTTCCATTCTTACCACTTCTTTCATCTTCGGATTTAACCGACGTTGGTGATCAACAACGGGTTTAGCATCACGTTCCATATTAATTTTGTGCTAACATAGAGTGGGACTAATGCCCTTTGAATCATCAAGAGTATATCCGATAGCAGCTCGGTGCTTCCTTAGAACTTTCAATAATCTTTCTTCTTCATGTTTTGAAAGGTTAGCACTAATAATAACATGATATATCTTCTTTTCATCAAAATAAGCATATTTCAAAGTGTCTGGCAATTGTTTTAATTCAAACACATGATCACCTTTAGGTGGAGGAGGACCTCCTAGAGTTTCAATAGGCAAATTGTGTTTAATAAGAGGACGTTGTTCAAAAAAATCTTATCTATTTCATTTCTTTCATGCATATGTAAATCATTTTCATGGTCTAGCAAATATTGTTCTAAAGGATCAGTAGGAGGCACAACAATAGAAGCAAGACCAATTATTTCATCCTCACTAGGCAATTCTTTTTCATGAAGATTTCTACTAAACTTGGAAAAATTAAATTCATGAGACTCATCACCAAAACTAACACCGACAGTTTGTTTCTCACAATCTATCTTAGCATGAACGGTGCTCAAGAAAGGTCTACCAAAGATAATGGGACATAAGTCATCTTGTGGGGAACCAAGAACAAGAAAATTAGTAGGGTATTTTATTTTCCCACACAAGACTTCAACATCTCTAACAATCCCAATTGGTGATATAGTGTCTCTATTAGCAAGTTTAATACTAACATCTATGTCTTCTATTTCTGCAGGTGCTATGCCATTCATAATTTCTTGATATAAGGTGTAAGGAATAGCACTCACACTAGCACCTATGTCACATAAACCATGATAACAGTGATCTCCTATTTTAACTAGACAACGGGCATGCCAACAACAGGTCTATGTTTGTCCTTTTCATCAGGTTTGGCAATTCTAGCAGCTTCTTCGCAGAAGTAAATAACATGCCCATCCATATCTTCTTCCAAGAGATCTTTAACCATAGCAATACTAGGTTCTACTTTGATTTGTTCATCAGGTTTAGGTGTTCTAATATAGCTTTTATTAACCACAGTTGAAACTTTAGCATGTTCCTTAATCCTAACAGGGAAAGGTGGTTTCTCAATATAAGCAGAAGGAACAACTGGATCAACATTATAAAGTATTGTTTCTTCTTTAACTGGTACTGGTACTTTAATTTCTTCTTTAATAGGTGGGTGATATTTAAACTACTTCTCCTTAGGGAGTTCAACATGAGTAGCAAATGATTCACAAAAGGAGGCTACTATCTTAGAGTCAAGTCCATATTTAGTGCTAAACTTTTGAAAAGCATCGGTATCCATAAAAGATTTGACACAATCATACTTAAGTTTAATACCTGACTCTTTACCTTCGTCGAGTTCCCAATCTTTAGAGTTGCGTTAATTCTTTCTAAAAGATCCCACTGGAATTCAGTAGTCATCTTCATAAATGAACCGGCACAAGAAGTATCAAGCATGGTTTGATCATTACGAGAAAGCCTAGCATAAAAATTCTGGATAATGATTTCTCTTGAGAGCTCATGATTGGGGCATGAATATAACATTGACTTAAGCCTCCCCCAAGCTAGAGCGACACTTTATCCTTCACGAGGCCAAAAATTATATATATAATTCCGATCACGATGAACTAGATGCATAGGATAATTTTTTTGTTGAAACTCCAATTTCAATCGATTCCAATTCCATGATCCAATATCATCGCATAGCCTATACCATGCCAATGCTTTTCCCTTCAAAGATAAAGGGAAAACCTTATTCATAACTTCATCTCCAGGTAAACCTGCAAGCTTAAACAATCCACAAATTTGTTCCACATATATCAAGTGCATATCACGATGTTCGGTTCCATCTCCCGCATAAGGATTAGCTAGTAGTTGTTCTATCATAACCGAAGGAATTTCATATTCAATATTTTCAGTAGATGTAGTAGGTTGAGGGGTAGCTAATTGTGGTTCCGTTCGAGGTGAAGATACCCCTAACAAACCCCTCAAAGGATTGTTTTCCATAGTAACAAGTGGCAATAAATTTCAGCATACTATATAAATGTTTCCTTACCAAATTCCACTTACCAAAGGCGCTTCACTCCCCGGCAACGGTGCCATAAAATAGCCTTGATAACCCACAAGTATAGGAGATCAATTGTAGCTCTTCTCGATAAGTAAGAGTGTTGAACCCAATGAGGCGCAGAAGGAAATGACAAGTGGTTTTCAGCAAGGTAATGTCTGCAAGTGCTGAAATTGTAAGTAGCGGAGTAGTTTGATAGCAAGATAATTTGTAATGAGCAAGTAACGATAGTAGTAACAAAAGTGTAGAAAGGTAGCCCAATCCTTTTGAGGCGAAGGACAGGCCAAAACGGTCTCTTATGATAAGCAAAGCGTTCTTGAGGGTACACGGGAATTTCATCTAGTCACTTTCATCATGTTGGTTCGATTTGTGTTCGCTACTTTGATAATTTGCTATGTGGGTGGACCGGTGCGTAGGTGTTGTTCTGACTTCAAACCTCCTACTTATGATTAACCCTCCCACAAGCATCCGCAACTACGAGAAAAGTATTAAGAATAAATTCTAACCATAGCATTAAACTTTTGGATCCAATCGGTCCCTTACGGAATAGCGCATAAACTGGGGTTTAGGCTTACATCACTCGCAGCCCATCATCTAATTGATACTCCACAATGCATTCCCTTAGTCCCAAATATGGTGAAGTGTCATGTAGTCGACGTTCACATGACACCACTAAGGGAATCACAACATACATACTATCAAAATATCGAACACATATCAAGTTCACATGATTACTTGCAACATGATTTCTCCCGTGAACTCAAGAACAAAAGTAACTACTCACAAGTGATAACCATGCTCAAGATCAGAGGGGTATTAAATAGCATAATGGATCTGAACATATAATCTTCCACCAAGTAAACCATATAGTAATCAACTACAAGATGTCACCCACTAGCACCAATCTATAAAGATTGAACACAAGAGATGAACTAGGGTTTGAGATGAGATGGTGCTGTTGAAGATGTTGATGGATATTTCCCTCCCCAAGATGGGAAAGTTGTTGGTGATGATGATGACGATGATTTCCCCCTCCGGGAGGGAAGTTCCCCCGGCGGAATCGTTCCGCCAAAGGGCAAAAGTGCTCCTGCCCAAGTTCCGCCTCGAGACGGCGGCGCTCCTTCCCGAAAGTCCTCCCCTTATTTTTTTCTAGGTCAAAATGACCTATATACCAGAAGATGAGCACCAGAGGTGGGCCTGGGCGAGCACAATCCACCAGGGCGCGCCTGGGCTCCCTAGCGCGCCCAGGTGGGTTGTGCCCACCTGGTGGCCCCCTCTGGTAGTTATTTGCTCCAATATTCATCATATTTTGATAAAAAATCTCTGTGAAGTTTCAGCTTGTTTAGAGTTGTGCAGAATAGGCGGCCTGACGTAGCTTTTCCAGGTCCAGATTTCCAGCTGCCGGAATTCTCCCACCTTGTGTATACCTTACATATTATGAGAGAAAAGGCATTAGAATTGCTCCAAAAAGCATTATTATGGACAAAAAACATCATAAATAACAGTAGGAAAATATGATGCAAAATGGACGTATCAGGGCACCCCAAGTAGGAGGAATCCTACTTGGGGTCCTTGTCTAATTCGGCCTCCCCCCCTTACGATATCCACCGGAGGGGGAAGGAAAGAGGAGGGAGGTGGGAAGGAAGGGGGAGGCCAAATCCCTCCCCTTCCTTCTCCCTTCCCCTCTTCCCCTTTCCCTCAGGTGCGGCCCATATTGGGGCGCAGCAGCCCTTGCTGGCTGCTGCGTTTCCCCTCTTGGCCCATTAGGCCCATATAGTTTGTCGGGGGATGCCCGGAACCCCTTCCGGTGACCCGATATGTACCCGGTACCCTCGGAACACTTCCGGTGTCCGAATACTATCGTCCTATATATGAATCTTTACCTCCCAACCATTTTGAGACTCCTCGTCATGTACGTGATCTCAATCCAGACTCCGAACAACATTCGGTCACCATATCACATAATTCACATAATACAGAATCGTCATCGAATGTTAAGCGTGCGGACCTTATGGGTTCGAGAACTATGTAGACATGACTGAGACACCTCTCCGGTCAATAACCAATAGCGGAACCTGCATGCTCATATTGGCTCCTACATATTCTACGAAGATCATCATCGGTCAAACCGTTATGACAACATATGTTATTCCCTTTGTCCATCGGTATGTTACTTGCCCAAGATTAGATCATCGGTATCTTCCTACCTAGTTCAATCTCGTTACCGGCAAGTCTCTTTACTAGTTCCGTAATACATCATCATGTAACTAACTCATTAGTCACTCTGCTTGCAAGGCTTCTTATGATGTGTATTACTAAGAGGGCCCAGAGATACCTCTCCGATACTCAGAGTGACAAATCCTAATCTCGATCTATGCCAACCCAACAAACACCTTCGGAGATACCTGTAGAGCATTTGTATAATCACCCAGTTACGTTGTGACGTTTGATAGCACACAAGGCATTCCTCCGGTATTCGGGAGTTTCATAATCTCGTAGTCAAAGGAATATGTATTTGACATGAAGAAAGCAATAGCAAGAAAACTGAATGTTCAATATGCTAAGCTAACGGATGGGTCTTGTCCATCACATCATTCTCCTAATGATGTGATCCCGTTCACCAAATGACAACACATGTCTATGCTAAGGAAACTTAACCTTCTTTAATTAATGAGCTAGTCTAGTAGAGACTTACTAGGGACACGGTGTTTTTTCTATGTATCCACACATGTGTCAAGTTTCCAGTTAATACAATTCTGGCATGAATAATAAACATTTGTCATGATATAAGGAAATATAAAATAACAACTTTATCATTGCCTCTAGGGCATATTTCCTTCAGTCTCCTACTTGCACTAGAGTCAATAATCTAGTTCACGTCGCCATGTGATTTAACACCAATAGTTCACATCTTTATGTGATTAACACCCATAGTTCACATCGCCATGTGACAAACACCCAAAGCATTTACTAGAGTCAATAATCTAGTTCACATCTCTATGTGATTAACACCCAAAGAGTACTAAGGTGTGATCATGTTTTGCTGGTGAGATAAGTTTAGTCAACGGGTCTGCCATATTCAGATCCGTATGTATTTTGCAAATTTCTATGTCTACAATGCCCTGCATGGAACTACTCTAGCTAATTGCTCCCACTTTCAATATGTGTCCAGATTGAGACTTAGAGTCATCCGAATCGGTGTAAAAGCTTGTATCGACGTAACTCTTTACGACGAACTCTTTATCACCTCCATAACCGAGAAATATTTCCTTAGTCCTCTAAGGATAATTTTTGACCGATGTCTAGTGATCTACTCCCGGATCACTATTGTACCCCCTTGCCAAACTCCTGGCAAGGTACACAGCAGGTTTGGTACAGAACATGGCATAATTTATAGAACCTATGGCTGATGCATAGGCAATGACTTTCATTCTCTCTCTATCTTCTTCCGTGGTCAGGCTTTGAGTCTTACTCAACTTCACACCTTACAATGCAGGCTAGAACTCCTTCTTTGACTGATCCATTTTGAACTTCTTCAAAACTTTATCAAGGTATGTGCTTTGTGAAAGTCCAATTAAGCATCCTGATCTATCTCTATAGATCTTGATGCCCTAAGCAGCTTCACCGGGGTCTTTCATTGAAAAACTCTTATTCAAGTATCCTTTTATGCTATCCAAAAATTCTATATCATTTCCAATCAACAATATGTCATCCACATATAATATTAGAAATGCTACAGAGCTCCCACTCACCTTCTTGTAAATACAGGCTTCTCCGAAAGTCTCAGATAAAACCATATGCTTTGATCACCTCATCAAAGCGTATATTCCAACTCTGAGATGCTTGCACTAGTCCATAAATGGATCGCTGGAGCTTGCACACTTTGTTAGCACCTTTAGGATCGGCAAAACCTTTTGGTTGCATCATATACAACTCTTCTTTAAGAAATCCATTAAGGAAAGCAGTTTTGACGTCCATTTGCCAGATTTCATAATCATAAAATGCGGTAATTGCTAACATGATTCTGACAGACTTCAACATCGCTATGGGTGAGAAAGTCTCATCGTAGTCAACTCCTTGAACTTGCTGAAAACCTTTCACGACAAGTCGAGCTTTGTAGACAGTAACATTACCATCAGCGACAGTCTTCTTCTTGAAGATCCATTTATTCTCTATGGCTCACCGATCATCGGGCAAGTCAACCAAAGTCCATACTTTGTTCTCATACATGGATCCTATCTCAGATTTCATGGCCTCAAGCCATTTAGCGAAATCTGGGCTCATCATAGCTTCTTCATAGTTCATAGGTTCGTCATGGTCCAGTAACATGACTTCCAGAACATGATTACCGTACCACTCTAGTGTGGAACGTGCTCTGGTTGACCTACGAGGTTCGGTAGTAACTTGATCTGAAGTTTCATGATCATTATCATTAGCTTCCTCTCTAGTTGGTGTAGGCGTCACGGGAACGGTTTTCTGTGATGAGCTACTTTCCAACTCGAGAGAAGGTACAACTACGTCATCAAGTTCTACTTTCCTCCCACTCACTTCTTTCGAGAGAAACTCCTTCTCTAGAAAGGATCCATTCTTAGCAAAAATCATGCCTTCGGATCTGTGATAGAAGGTGTACCCAAGAGTTTCTTTTGGGTATCCTATGAAGGCACACTTCTCCGATTTGGGTTCGAGCTTATCAGGTTGAAGCTTTTTCACATAAGCATTGCAACCCCAAACTTTAAGAAACGACAACTTAGGTTTCTTGCCAAACCATAGTTCATAAGGTGTCGTCTCAACCGATTTAGACGGTGCCCTATTTAACGTGAATGCAGCTGTCTCTAATGCATAACCCCAAAACAATAGTGGTAAATCGGTAAGAGACATGATAGATCACACCATATCTAATAAAGTACGGTTACGATGTTCGTAAACACCATTACGCTGTGGTGTTCCAGGTGGCGTGAGTTTTGAAACTATTCCACATTGTTTTAAATGAAATCCAAACTCGTAACCTAAATATTCACCTCCGCGATCAGATCGTAGAAACTTTATTTTCTTGTTACGATGACTCTCCACTTCACTCTGAAATTCCTTGAACTTTTCAAATATTTTCAGACTTGTGTTTCATTAAGTAGATATACCCATATCTCCTCAAATCATCTGTGAAGGTCAGAAAATAACGATACCCGCCGCGTGCCTTAACACTCATCGGGCCGCATACATCGGTATGTATTATTTCCAATAAGTCACTGGCTCACTCCATTGTTCCGGAGAACGGAGTTTTAGTCATCTTGCCCATGAGGCATGGTTCGCAAGTATCAAATGATTCATAATCAAGTGATTCCAAAAATCCATCAGTATGGAGTTTCTTCATGCACTTTACACCAATATGATCTAAACAGCAGTGCCACAAATATGTTGCACTATCATTATCAACTTTGCATCTTTTTGCATCAATATTATGAATATGTGTATCACTACGATCGAGATTCAATAAACCATTTACATTGGGTGTATGACCATAGAAGGTTTTATTCATGTAAACAGAACAACAATTATTCTCTGACTTAAATGAATAATCATATCACAATAAACATGATCCAATCATATTCACGATCAACGTAAACACCAAAAAACATTTATTTAGGTCCAACACTAATCCCGAAGGTAGAGGGAGTGTGTGATGGTAATCTTATCAACCTTGGAATCCCTTCCAACACACATCGCTACCTCGCCCTTAACTAGCCTCTGTTCATTTTACAACTCCTATTTTGAGTTACTAATCTTAGCAACTGAACTGGTATCAAATACCATGGGGTTACTATGAACACTAGTAAAGTACACATTAATAACAAGTATATCAAATATACCTTTCTTCACTTTGTCGTCTTTCTTATCCGCCAAGTATTTGGGGTAGTTCCACTTCCAGTGACCATTCCCTTTGCAGTAGAAGCACGCAGTTTCAGGCTTAGGTCTAGCTTTGGGCTTCTTCATGGGAGTGGCAACTTGCTTGTCATTCTTCTTGAAGTTCCCTTTCTTTTCCTTTGCCCTTTTTCTTGAAACTAGTGGTCTTGTTAACCATCAACACTTGATGCTCTTTCTTGATTTTGACATTGCCGATTTCAGCATCGCAAAGAGCTCGGGAATCTTTCACGTTATCCCTTGCACATTATAGTTCATCACAAAGTTCTAGTAGCTTGGTGATAGTGACTAGAGAACTCTGTCAATCACTATCTTATCTGGAAGATTAACTCCCACTTGATTCAAGTGATTGTAGTACCCAGACATTCTGAGCACATGCTCACTGGTTGAGCTATTCTCCTCCATCTTGCAGGCAAAGTACTTGTCAGAGGTCTCATACCTCTCAACACGGGCATGAGTCTGAAATACCAATTTCAGCTCTTGGAACATCCCATATGCTCCGTGGTGTTCAAAACGTTTTTGAAGTCCCGGTTCTAAGCCGTAAATCATGGCGCACTAAACTATCAAGTAGTCATCATATCGAGCTTGCAAAACGTTCATAACGTCAGACCGCTCTGCAACAGGTTTGTCACCCAGCGGTGCATCAAGGACATAATTCTTCTGTGCAGCAACGAGGATAATCCTCATATCACTGACCCAGTCCGCATCATTGCTACTATCATCTTTCAACTTTTCTCAAGGAACATATCAAAAAAAATATGAGTTATATCACGAGCTATTGATCTATAACATAGATATGCAAATACTATCACGACTAAGTTCATGATAAATTAAGTTCATTAATCAAATTACCTAAGAACTCCCACTTAGATAGACATCCCTCAAGTCATCTAAATGATACGTGATCCAAATCAACTAAACCATGTCCGATCATCACGTGAGATGGAGTAGTCATCAATGATGAACATCTCTATGTTGATCATATCTACTATATGATTCATGTTCGACCTTTCGGTCTCCAGTGTTTTGAGGACATGTCTGTACATGCTAGGCTGGTCAAGTTTAACCCGAGTATTGCGCATGTGCAAAACTGTCTTGCACCAGTTGTATGTGAACGTAGAGCCTATCACACCAGATCATCACGTGGTGTCTCAGTACAATGAACTGTCGCAACGGTGCATACTCTGGGAGAACACTTATACCTTGAAATTCTAGTAAGGGATCATCTTGTAATGCTACCGCTGTACTAAGCAAACTAAGATGCACAAAAGATAAACATCACATGCAATCAAAATATTTGACATGATATGGCCATCTTCATCTTGTGCTTTTGATCTCCATCTCCAAAGCACCGTCATGGTCTCCATCGTCACCGGCTTGAAACCTTGATCTCCATCGTAGCATCGTGATCGTCTCGCCAACTATTGCTTCTACAACTATCGCTAACACATAGTGATAAAGTAAAGCAATTACACGGCGTTTGCATTTCATACAATAAAGCGACAACCATAAGGCTCCTGCCAGTTGATGATCATCTCATACAACAATGCATATCACATCATGTCTTGACCATATCACATCACAACATGCCCTACAAAAACAAGTTAGACGTCCTCTACTTTGTTGTTGCAAGTTTTACGTGGCTGCTACGGGCTTCTAGCAAGAACCGTTCTTACCTACGAATCAAAACCACAACGGTGATTTATCAAGTTTGCTATTTTAACCTTCAACAAGGACCGGTCATAGTCAAATTCGATTCAACTAAAGTTGGAGAAACAGATACCCGCCAGCCACCTTTAAGAAAAACTAGTTGCATGTCTGTCAGTGGAACTGGTCTCATAAACGTGGTCATGTAAGGCTGGTCCGGGCCGCTTCATCCAACAATACCGCTGAATCAAAATAAGGCATTGGTGGTAAGCAGTATGACGATCACCGCCCACAACTCTTTGTGTTCTACTCATGCATATCATCTACGCATAGACCTGGCTCGGATGCCACTGTTGGGAAACATAGCATGCAATTTCAAAAAAGTTTCTACTCTCACGCAAGATCTATCTAGGAGATGGTTAGCAAACGAGAGGGGGAGAGTGTGTCTATGTACCCTCGTAACCGAAAGCGGAAGTGTTTGACAATGCGGTTTATGTAGTCAAACTTCTTCTCGTTCCGACTGATCAAGCTGAAAGTGCGTTATATCGACTAGAGGGGGGGTGAATAGGCGATTTTTATGAATTCTTCACTGAGGAATTTGCCGGTGAGGAAATTCCTTAGTGAAGAACTACTTGCAGCGGAATAGGTACTCGAGTAAGCATAACAGATTACAAACATGGTCATCATGATGAAATGAAGACAAACACAGAGTCTGAAGCGTAATCACAGGATAAGACAAGATGAAGACAAACCGGTGAAGAAATTGAACTGAGGAAATTGAGAAAGTCTTGATCAAAGTCTTCAAACACAGATATGAACAAACACTCAACACAAGAATGAGGAAATGAAAGGGTTGAGGAAATAGAACCGATTAGGTTGGTGAAGACAATGATTTGGTAGACCAGTTCAAGCTGTCTCGGTTGTACGTCTGGTTGGGCCGGTGAGTATTTAAACTCGAGGACACACAGTCCGGACACCCGGTCGCTGAGCACGCAGCTCGGGACACCAAGTCCTCATCGTATTCTCCTTGAACTAAGGTCACACGGACCTCATCCAATCACTCGTGGTAAGTCTTGAGCGACTTCCAAACCTTCACAGACTTGGTCACTCGGTGATCCACAATTCCTCTTGGATGCTCTAGACCATGACGCCCAACCGTCTGGAAGAAGCACAGTCTTCAAAGGTAACAAGCGTCGGATCCACGAGGATCAATTTCTTGATGATGCTCAATCACTTTGGGTTTGTAGGGGTTTGGTTTTGGGGTTTTCCTCACTTGATGATTTTCGCTCAAAGTCCTCGAGAGGATGGGTTGCTCTCAAGCGACAAGTGTCAAGTTCTCTCGAGCAGCCAACCAGCCGGTGGTTGTAGGGGGCGGCTATTTATAGCCTAGGGAGCAGCCCGACATGATAAGACATAAATGCCCTTCAATGATATGACCGTTAGGTGGATAAGATATTTTGGGACAGTGCGCCAAGAAGACAAGAATCGGAAATTTGACTCTCAAATTCCTCAGGGCTATCATGTTCCTCACTGTGTAGGCAATCCGCACTGGCGAATTCCTAACTCCTCAGTCAGAACAAATTCCTCAGCGGCCAGAAGAACTTCGTCTCTGTCACTGAAGAAATTGACTGAACTGTATGAGATTTCCAAAGGCTTCACTCGAAGGGATTGGTAGGTGTAGGATTTTGAGTTGAGCATCACTTGGAAATTTTTCCTTAGTATTTCCTCGACCCCCTTTAACAAAGACGGTGTTTCCTATGACTCAAGAAAGAGAAAAACGAAGCTATGAAAACAAAAGTCTTCATGCTTCATGTTCCTCAAATGAATACCAAGTCTTCAAGGTCACACCAATTTCTTCACTTTCAAAGTCTTTAGAAACTCTTCAGAATATCAAAGTCTTCAGTCGAAGAACTTCATTTTTAGGGGTCGACTTTCTCTGTAAATATCAAACTCCTCATAGACTTATAGACCTGTGTACACTCACAAACGTATTAGTTCCTTAACCTATAAGTCTTCAATCCACCAAAATCGCTAAGGGGCACTAGATGCACTTACAATTGGTATCAGAGCAACCCATCCTCTAAGGACTTTGAGCGAAAATCATCAAGTGAGGAAAAACCCCAAAACCAAACCCCTACAAACCCAAAGTGATTGAGCATCACTGAAGAAATTGATCCTGCGTGGATCCGACGCTTGTTACCTTTGAAGACTATGCTTCTTCCAGACGGTTAGGCGTCATGGTCTAGAGCATCCAAGAGGAATTGTGGATCGCCAAGTGACCAAGTCTGTGAAGGTTTGGAAGTCGCCTGAAGACTTACCACGAGTGATTGGACGAGGTCTGTGACCTTAGTTCAAGGAGAATATGGTGAGGACTTGGTGTCCTGAGCTGCGTGCTTTCGGCCGGGTGTCCGGACTGTGTCCTCGAGTTTAAATACTCACCGCTCCAACCAGACGCATAACCGAGGGCAGCTTGAACCGGTCTACCAAATCATTGTCTTCACCAACCTAATCTGGTTCTATTTCCTCAACCCTTTCATTTCCTCATTCTTGTGTTGAGTGTTTGTTCATATCTGTGTTTGAAGACTTTGGTGAAGACTTTCTCAATTTCCTCAGTTCAATTTCTTGATCAGTTTGTCTTCATCTTGTCTTATCCTGTGATTACGCTTTTCAGACTGTGTTTGTCTTCATTTCATCATGATGACCATGTTTGTAATATGTTATGCTTACTTCTGAGTACCTATTCCGCTGCAAGTAGTTCTTCGCTAAGGAATTTCCTCACCGGCAAATTCCTCAGTGAAGAATTCCTAAAAATTGCCTATTCACCCCCCCTCTAGCCGATATAACGCACTTTCACAAGCACCGAACGTACGGCAGCTCCGAGTTCTGCACACGTTCAGCTCGATGACGTCCCTCGAACTCTTGGTCCAACAAAGTGTCGAGGGAGAGTTCCGTCAGCACGACGGCGTGGTGATGGTGATGGTGAAGTGATTCGTGCAGGGCTTCGCCTAAGCACTACGAAGATATGACCGAGGGTGTAATCTGTGGAGGGAGGCGCCGCACATGGCTAACAGATATTGTTGTTGTCGTGTGTTCTAGGCGCCCCCTCCCCACATATATATAGGTGGGAGGGGGAGAGGGACAACCTTGGGGCGCCCCAAGTAGGAGGAATCCTACTTGGGGGCCTTGTCCAATTCGCCCCCCCCCCCCTTACCATATCCATCGGAGGGGGAAGGAAAGAGGAGGGAGGAGGGAAGGAAGGGGGAGGCTGAATCCCTCCCCTTCCTTCTCTCTTCCCCTCTTTCCCTTTCCGCTAGGTGTGGCCCATATGGGGGAGCAGCAGCCCTTGTTGGCTGCTGTGTTTCCCCTCTTGGCCCATTAGGCCCATATAGTTTGTCGGGGGATGCCCGGAACCCCTTCCACTGACCCGATATGTACCCGGTACCCCCGGAACACTTCCGTTGTCCGAATACTATCATCCTATATATGAATATTTACCTCTCGACCATTTCGAGACTCCTCGTCATGTCCGTGATCTCATCCGGGACTTCAAAGAAGATCCGATCACCAAATCACATAACTCACATAATACAAAATCTTCATCAAACATTAAGCTTGCGGACCCTACAGGTTCGAGAACTATGTAGACATGACCGAGACACCTCTCCGGTCAATAACCAATAGCGGAACCTGGATGCTCATATTGGCTCCTATATATTCTATGAAGATCTTTATCGGTCGAACCGTTATGACAACATACGTTATTCCCTTTGTCCATTTGTATGTTACTTTCCCGAGATTCAATCATCGGTATCTTCATACCTAGTTCAATCTCGTTACCGGCAAGTCTCTTTACTCGTTCTGTAATACATCATCCTGTAACTAAATAATTAGTCGCTTCGCTTGCAAGGCTTCTTATGATGTGTAGTACCGAGAGGGCCCAGAGATACCTCTCCGATACTCAGAGTGACAAATCCTAATCTCGATCTATGACAACCCAAAAAACACCTTCGGAGATACCTGTAGAGCATCTTTATAATCACCCAGTTACGTTGTGACATTTGATAGCACACCAGGTACTCCTCCGGTATCTGGGAGTTGCATAATCTCATAGTCAAAGGAATATGTATTTGACATGAAGAACGCAATCGCAATAAAACTGAACGGTCAATATGCTAAGCTAACGGGTGGGTCTTGTCCATCACATCATTCTCCTAATGATGTGATCTTGTTCATCAAATGGCAACACATGCCTATGGTTAGGAAACTTAACCATCTTTGATTAACGAGCTAGTCTAGTAGAGGCTTACTAGGGACATGTTGTTTTGTCTATGTATCCACACATGTATCAAGTTTTTGGTTAATACAATTCTAGCATGAATAATAAACATTTATCATGATATAAGGAAATATAAAATAACAACTTTATTATTGCCTGTAGGGCATATTTCCTTCATTAGTGCCCAGTGCCAGTTGCTATTTTTTTTGCTTGTTTTTGGCTTTTCAGAAACCAGTACCAAATGGGGTCCAAACGCTACAAAACTTTTTGATGATTTTTTCTGGACCAGAAGGGACCCTAGAAGCTTTGGGAGAAGACATGCGGAGCTATGAGGGTGCGACAAGCCCACAGGACGCACCCCAGGAGGGCGCACCCAGGCTTGTGGGTCCCTCATGGCACCTCTTGACCTAATTCCACTTCTATAAATTCCCAAATATTCCGCAAGTCTCTGTTCTTCGGAGATCCCATCTGGAGACTTTTTCCGGTACTCTGCCGGAGGTGGAATTGATCATGAAGGGCCTCTACATCAACCTTGTTGCCCTTCCGATGATGTGTGAGTAGTTTACCACGGACCTACAAGTCCATAGCTAGTAGCTAGATGGCTCATTCTCTCTCTTTGATCTTCAATACAATGTTCTCCTCAATGTACTTGGACATCTATTCGATGTAATCCTTTTTTGTCGTGTGTTTGTTGAGATCCAATGAATTGTGGGTTTATGATCAGATTGTCCATGAATTTTATTTGAGTCTTTTCTAAATTCTTAAATGCATGGTTGTTATAGCTTTGTATTTCTCTCCAATCTATTCGTTTGGTTTGGCCAACTAGATTGATTTACCATGCTTATTGTGTGGCTCGCACAGGGCCCATCAATTTAGAGGGCCCCAAACTTTTTATATGCCTTTGTACATATTTTTCCAAGGGTAGGTGTTGGGCCACACATAGAACTGGGCCTCTGCCCGCTGGCGCATGACTCCCCCAGCACGTGAGTCCACCAGGACGCTGCTCGACCATCCCAAGCCACTGCTCGATGCCTGGATGGCTCGATGCCTCGATTGTGATTCCAGCCGCCAGGGTGCTAGAGCATGATGATCTGCTCGATGCCTAGATCTCCCCTAAAATAAAATAAGCTGATCTGCTCGATTTGTTACCAAAGGGCGGTTCAGTTCTGCTCCATCGATTGCATCGAGAATTCATGGGCAGGTGACACGGCGCATGCGCATCCTCCTGCCTCCTGCCATCGACATCTAGATTCGGCGACGCCACGATGGACGACACGGCAACAGGTATAGGCAGAGGCAGGATGAGGTTACGTTGTACGTCAGTTTTGGTATTGGAAATACAGTATCTCATTGGTTCGCAACTTCTCATCCATAGATTATTCCTTTCGTGATCTTGTCTTCTTGAGTCACATAGGAATACCGTTGGGTTCTTACTCCTAATTCTTATTTCCTAATTAACTTTTCGCAGGGATCAATGGAAAGACGATATGTTCTTGCATGATTGCTCCTCGATTAAAGATCATAGTATAGTAGTTCTAAAGGAAATATGCCCTAGAGGCAATAATAAAGATGTTATTTATATTTCCTTATATCATGATAAATGTTTATTATTCATGCTAGAATTATATTAATCGGAAACTTGATACATGTGTGAATACATAGACAAAACAAAGTGTCCCTAGAATGCCTCTACTTGACTAGCTCGTTAATCAAAGATGGTTAAGTTTCACGACCATAGACATGTGTTGTCATTTGATGAATGGGATCACATCATTAGGAGAATGATGTGATGGACAAGACCCATCCGTTAGCTTAGCATATTGATCGTTCAGTTTTATTGCTATTGCTTTCTTCATGACGTATACATATTCCTTCGACTATGAGATTATGCAACTCCCTAATACCTGAGGAACACCTTGTGTGCTATCAAATGTCACAACGTAACTGGGTGATTATAAAGATGCTCTACAGGTGTCTCCGAAGGTGTTTGTTGGGTTGGCATAGATCGAGATTAGGATTTGTGACTCCGAGTATCAGAGAGGTATCTCTGGGCCCTCTCGATAATGCATGTCATGATAAGCCTTGCAAGCAATGTGACTAATGAGTTAGTTGCGGGATGATGCATTACGAAACGAGTAAAGAAACTTGCCGGTAACGAGATTGAACTAGGTATGAGGATACCAACGATCTAATCTCGGGCAAGTAACATACCGATGACGAAGGGAATGACGTATGTTGTCATTGCGGTTTGACCGATAAAGTTCTTCGTAGAATATGTAGGAACCAATATGAGCATCCAGGTTCCGCTATTGGATATTGACCGTATGTGTCTCAGTCATGTCTACATAGTTCTCGAACCCGTAGGGTCCGCACGCTTAACATTCGATGGCGATTTCTATTATGAGTTATGTGTTTTGGTGACCGAAGATTGTTCGGAGTCCCGGATGAGATCATAGACATGACGCGGAGTCTCGAAATGGTCGAGAGGTAAAGATTGATATATTGGAAGGTAGTATTTGGACACCGGAAGGGTTCCGTAGTGTATCGGGTACATACCGGACTACCGGAGGGTTACCGGAACCCCCAGGGGAAGATATGGGCCATAGGAGGGAGGCTAACCAACCCACAAGGGGCTGGTGCTCCCCCCCCCCCCCCCCCACAAGGGAGGAGGCCGAATTGGAATAGGGTAGGGGGCGCCACCCCCCTTTCCTTCTCCTACTCCCTCTCCTTCCCCTTTTCCCCTTCCGGTAGAAAGGAAAAAAAGGGGGGCAAATCCTACTAGGACTGGAGTCCTAGTAGGACTCCCCTCTCCTTGGCGCGCCCCTGGTGGCCAGCCTCCTCCCCTCCTCCTTTATATACGGGGGAGTGGGGCCATAGGCCATAGGGGAGAGGGGGGCAGCCCACAAGGGGTGCCCCCCCATGGGAGTCCGAATTGGACAAGGGGAGGGGTGGCACCCCCCTTTCCTTCTCCTCCTCCCTCTCGCTTCCCCCTTTCCCCCTCCATGAGAAGGAAGGGGGAAACCAACTAGGACTAGGAGCCCTAGTTGGTTTCCCCCCACTTGTGCGCGCCCCTAGGGCCGGCCTCCTCCCTCTCCTCTTTTATATACGGGGGCAGGGGGCACCCCATAGCACATCAATTGTTCTCTTAGCCGTGTGCGGTGCCCCCTCCATAGTTTACTCCTCTGGTCATAGCGTCATAGTGCTTAGGCGAAGCGCTGCCTGGATCACATCACCATAACTGTCACCACGCCGTCATGCTGACGAAACTCTTCGTCGACCCTCTGCTGGATCAAGAGTTCGAGGGACATTAGCGAGTTGAACGGGTGCTGAACTCGGAGGTGCCGTATGTTCGGTACTAAGATCGGTTGGATTGTGAAGACGTTCGACTACATCAACCGTGTTAACCTAACGCTTCCACTTTCGGTCTACGAGGGTACGTGGACGCACTTTCCCCCTCTCGTTGCTATGCATCTCATAGATAGATCTTGTGTGATCGTAGGAAATTTTTGAAATTGCATGCTACGTTCCCCAACAGTGGCATCCGAGCCAGGTCTATGCGAAGATGATATGCACAAGTAGAACACAAAGAGTTGTGGGCGATAATAGTCATACTGCTTACCACCAACGTCTTACTTTGATTCGGCGGTATTGTTGGATGAAGCGGCCCGGACCAACATTACATGACCACGTTCATGAGACCGGTTCTACCGACGTGCTTCGCACACAGGTGGCTGGCGGGTGTCTGTTTCTCCAACTTTAGTTGAATCGAGTTTGACTACGGGCGGTCTTTGTTGAAGGTTAAAACAGCACACTTGACGAAAAATCATTGTGGTTTTGATGCGTAGGTAAGAACGGTTCTTGTTCGAAGCCCGTAGCAGCCACGTAAAACTTGCAACAACAAAGTAGATGACGTCTAACTTGTATTCCCAGGGCATGTTGTGATATGGTCAAGACATGATGTGATATAATTTGTTATATGAGATGATCATGTTTTGTAGAAGTTATCGGCAACTGGCAGGAGCCTTATGGTTGTCTCTTTATTGTATGAAATGCAATCGCCATGTAATTGCTTTACTTTATCACTATGCGGTAGCGATAGTTGTAGAAGCAATAGTCGGCGAGACGACAACGACGCTATGATGGAGATCAAGGTGTCAAGCCGGTGATGATGGAGATCATGATGGTGCTTTGGAGATGGAGATCAAAGGCACAATATGATGATGGCCATATCATGTCACATATTTTGATTGCATGTGATGTTTATCTTTTATGCATCTTATTTTGCTTCGTACGGCGGTAGCATTATAAGATGACCCCTCACTAAATTTCAAGGTATAAGTGTTCTCCCTAAGTATGCACCATTGCTACAGTTCGTCATGCCGAGACACCACGTGATGATCGGGTGTGATAAGCTCTACGTTCACATACAACGGGTGCAAGCTAGTTTTGCACGTGCAGAATACTCGGGTTAAACTTGACCAGCCTAGCATATGCAGATATGGCCTCGGAACACTGAGACCGAAAGGTCGAACGTGAACCATATAGTAGATATGATCAACATAGAGATGTTCACCATTGAAAGCTACTCCATCTCACGTGATGATCGAACATGGTTTAGTTGATATGGATCACGTGATCATTTAGATGACTCGAGGGATGTCTATCTAAGTGGGAGTTCTTAAGTAATATGATTAATTGAACTTCAATTTATCATGAACTTAGTCCTGATAGTATTTGCATATATATGTTGTAGATTAATAGCTCGCATATAGCTTCCCCATTTTATTTATGACATGTTCCTAGAGAAAACTAAGTTGAAACAAGATAGTAGCAATGATGCGGACTAGGTCTGTGATCTGAGGATTATCCTCATTGCTGCACAGAAGAATTATGTCCTTGATGCACCGCTAGGTGACAGAACTATTGCAGGATCAGATGCAGACATTATGAATGTTTGACAAGCTCGGTATGATGACTACTTGATAGTTTAGTGCACCATGCTTTACAGCTTAGAACCGGGACTTCAAAAATGTTTTGAACGACATGGAGCATATGAGATGTTCCAAGAGTTGAAATTGGTATTTCAGACTCATGCCCGTGTTAAGAGGTATAAGACCTCTGACAAATTACTTTGCCTACAAGATGGAGGAGAATAGCTCAGCTAGTGAGCATATGCTCAGAATGTCTAGGTACTACAATCGCTTGAATCAAGTGGGCGTTAATCTTCCAGATAAGATAGTGATTGACACAGTTCTCTAGTCACTATCACCAAGTTACTAGAACTTCGTGATGAACTATAATATGCGAGGGATGACGAAAATGATTCCCAAGCTCTTCGCAATGCTGAAATCAGCGAAGGTAGAAATCAAGAAAAAGCATCAAGTGTTGATGGTCAACAAGACCACTAGTTTCAAGAAAAGGGCAAGGGAAAGAAAGGGAAAACTTCAAAAGAATGGCAAGAAAGTTACCACTCCCATGAAGAAGCCCAAAGCTAGACCCAAGCCTGAAACTGAGTGCTTCTACTGCAAAAGAAATGGTCACTGGAAGTGGAACTTTCCTAGATACTTGGCGGATAATAAGGATGGCAAAGTGAACAAAGGTATATTTGATATACATATTATTGATGTATACTTTACTAGTGTTTATAGCAACCCCTCGGTATTTGATACTGGTTCAGTTGCTAAGAGTAGTAACTTGAAATAGGAGTTGCAAGATAAACAGAGACTAGTTAAGGATGAGGTGACGATGTGTGTTGGAAAGTAATTCCAAGGTTGATACGATCACCATCGCACACTCCCTCTACCTTCGGGATTATAATTGAACCTAAATAAATGTTATTTGGTGTTTGTGTTGAGCATTAATATGATTAGATCATGTTTATTGCAATACAATTATTCATTTAAGTCGGAGAATAATTGTTGTTCTGTTTATATGAATAAAACCTTCTATGGTCATACACCCAATGTGAATGGTTTATTGAATCTCGATCGTAGTGATACACATATTCATAATATTGATGCCAAAAGATGCAAAGTTGATAATGATAGTGCAACATATTTGTGGCACTGCCGTTTAGGTCATATTGGTGTAAAGCGCATGAAGAAACTTCATGCTGATGGGCTTTTGGAATCGCTTGATTATGAATCACTTGATGATTGCGAACCATGCCTCATGGGCAAGATGACTAAGACTCCGTTCTCCGGAACAATGGAGCGAGCCACTGACTTAATGGAAATAATACATACCGATGTATGCGGTCCGATGAGTGTTGTGGCTCATGGTAGCATATCGTACTTTTCGACCTTCACAGATGATTTGAGCAGATATGGGTATATCTACTTAATGAGACATAAGTCTGAAACATTAGAAAAGTTCAAAGAATTTCAGAGTGAAGTAGAAAATCATCGTAACAAGAAAATAAAGTTTCTAGATCTGATCGCAGAGGCAAATATTTGAGTTATGAGTTTGGTCTTTATTTGAAACAATGTGGAATAGTTTCGCAACTCACGCCACCTGGAACACCACAGCGTAATGGCGTGTACGAACGTCGTAACCGCACTTTATTAGATATGGTGCGATCTATGATGTCTCTTACCGATTTACCACTATCATTTTGGGGTTATGCATCAGAGACAGCTGCATTCACGTTAAATAGGGCACCATCTAAATCCGTTGATACGACACTGTATGAACTATGGTTTGGCAAGAAACCTAAGCTATCGTTTCCTAAAGTTTGGGGTTGTGATGCTTATGTGAAAAAGACTTCAGCCTGATAACCTCGAACCTAAATCGAATAAATGCATCTTCATAGGATACCCAAAAAGAAATTGTTGGGTACACCTTCTATCACAGATCCGAAGGCAAGATTTTTGCTAAGAATGGATCCTTTCTAGAGAAGGAGTTTCTCTCGAAAGAAGTGAGTGGGAGGAATGTAGAAGTTGATGAGGTAGTTGTACCTTCTCTCGAGTTGGAAAGTAGTTAATCACAAAAATCTGTTCCAGTGATGCCTACACCAATTAGCAAGGAAGTTAATGATGATGATCATGAAACTTCGGATCAAGTTACTACCGAACCTCGTAGGTCAACCAGAGTACGTTCCGCACCAGGGTGGTACGGTAATCATGTTCTGGAAGTCATGTTACTAGACCATGACGAACCTATGAACTATGAGGAAGAGATGATGAGCCTAGATTCTGTGAAATGGCTTGAGGCCATGAAATATGAGATGGGATCCATGTATGAAAACCAAGTATGGACTTTGGTTGACTTGCCCGATGATCGGCAAGCCATAGAGAATAAATGGATCTTCAAGAGGAAGACAGACGATGATGGTAGTGTTACTATCTACAAAGCTCGACTTATCGTAAAAGGTTTTCGACAAGTTCAAGGTGTTGACTACTATGAGATTTTCTCACTCGTAGCGATGCTTATGTCTGTCCGAATCATGTTAGCAATTGCCACATTTTATGAAATCTGGCAAATGGATGTCAAAACTGCATTCCTTAATGGATTTCTTAAAGAAGAGTTGTATATGATGCAACAAGAAGGTTTTGTCAAACCTAAAAGTGCTAAAAAATGCGCAATCTCCAGCGATCCATCTATGGACTAGTGCAAGCATCTCAGAGTTGGAATATACGCTTTGATGAGTTGATCAAAGCATATAATTTTATACAGACTTGCGGTGAAGCATGTATTTACAAGAAAGTGAGTGGGAGCACTATAGCCTTTCTGATAAATATATGTGAATGATATATTGTTGATCCGAAATGATGTAGAATTATCTGGAAAGCATAAAGGAGTGTTTGAAAGGAGTTTTTCAAAGAAAGACCTCAGTGAAGCTGCTTACATATTGAGCATCAAGATCTACAGAGATAGATCAAGACGCTTGATAAGTTTTTTCAATGAGTACATACCTTGACAAGATTTTCAAGTAGTTCAAAATGAAATAGTCAAAGAAGGAGTTCTTGCCTGTGTTCCAAAGTGTGAAGTTGAGTAAAGACTCAAAACCCGACCCGACGGAAAATAGAAAGAGAATGAAAAGTCATTCCCTATGCCTAAGTCATAGGTTCTATAAAGTATGTTATGTTGTGTACCAGACCTATTGTGTACCTCACCATGAGTTTGGCAAGAGGGTACAATGGTGATCTAGGAGTGGATCACTGGACAGCGGTCAAAATTATCCTTAGTGGAATAAGGATATGTTTCTCGGTTATGGAGGTGACAAAAAGTTCGTCGTAAAGGGTTACATCGATGCAAGCTTTGACACTGATCCAGATGACTCTAAGTCTCAATATGGATACATATTGAAAGGGGGAGCAATTAGCTAGAGTAGCTCCAAGCAGAGCATTGTAGACATAGAAATTTGCAAAATATATACGGATCTGAATGTGGCAGACCCGTTGACTAAACTTCTATCACAAGCAAAACATGATCATGCCTTGGTACTCTATGGATGTTAATCACATGGCGATGTGAACTAGATTATTGACTCTAGTAAACCCTTTGGGTATTGGTCACATGGCGATGTGAACTATAGAGTGTTAAATTACATGACGATGTGAACTATTGTTATTAAATCACATGGCGATGTGAACTAGATTATTGACTCTAGTGCAAGTGGGAGACTGAAGGAAATATGCCCTAGAGGCAATAATAAAGATGTTATTTATATTTCCCTATATCATGACAAATGTTTATTATTCATGCTAGAATTGTATTAACCGGAAGCTTGATACATGTGTGAATACATAGACAAAACAAAGTGTCCCTAGTATGCCTCTACTTGATTAGCTCGTTAATCAAAGATGGTTAAGTTTCATGACCATAGACATGTGTTGTCATTGATGAACGAGAACACATCATTAGGAGAATGATGTGATGGACAAGACCCATCCGTTAGCTTAGCATGTTGGTCGTTCAGTTTTATTGTTATCGCTTTCTTCATGACTTATACACATTCATTTGACTATGAGATTCTGCAACTCCCGAATACTGCAGGAACACCTTGTGGGCTATCAAATGTCACAACGTAACTGGGTGATTATAAAGATGCTCTACAGGTGTCTCCAAAGGTGTTTGTTGGGTTGGTATAGATCGAGATTAGGATTTGTCACTCCGAGTATCGGAGAGGTATCTCTGGGCCCTCTCGGTAATGCACATCATGATAAGCCTTGCAAGCGATGTCACTAATGAGTTAGTTGCGGGATGATGCATTATGGAACGAGTAAAGAGACTTGCCGGTAACGAGATTGAACTAGGTATGAGGATACCAACGATCGAATCTCGAGCAAGTAACATACCGATGACGAAGGGAATGACGTATGTTGTCATTGCGGTTTGACCGATAAAGATCTTCGTAGAATATGTAGGAACCAATATGAGCATCCAGGTTACGTTGTTGTTTATTGACCGGAGATGTGTCTCGGTCATGTCTACATAGTTCTCGAACCCGTAGGGTCCGCATGCTTAACGTTCGATGGCGATTTGTATTATGAGTTATGTGTTTTGGTGACCAAAGATTGTTCGGAGTCCCTGATGAGATCACGTACATGACGAGGAGGCTTGAAATGGTTGAGAGGTAAAGATTGATATATTGGAAGGTAGTATTTGGACACCCGAAGGGTTCCGGAGTGTATCGGCTACATACCGGAGTACCGGAGGGGTTACGGAAAGCCCTCGTGGAAAGATACCGCCATAGGAGGGAGGCTAACCAGCCCACAAGGGGTTGGTGTGCCCCCCACAAGGGAGGAGGCCGAATTGGACTAGGGAAGGGGGCACCACCCCCCTTTCCTTCTCCTACTCCCTCTCCTTCCCCTTTTCCCCCTCCGGTAGAGAGGAAAAAAAGGGGGGCGAATCCTACTAGGACTGGAGTCCTAGTAGGACTCCCTTCTCCTTGGCGCGCCCCTGGTGGCCGGCCTCCTCCCCTCCTCCTTTATATACGGGGGAGGGGGACACCCCAAAGCACATCAATTGTTCTCTTAGCCGTGTGCGGCGCCCCCCTCCACGGTTTACTCCTCCGGTCATAGCGTCGTAGTGCTTAGGCGAAGCCCTGTGCGGATCACATCACCATCACCGTCATCACGCCGTCGTGCTAACGAAACTCTCACTCGACCCTCTGCTGGATCAAGAGTTCGAGGGACGTCATCGAGCTGAAAGTGTGCTGAACTCGGAGGTTCCGTACTTTCGGTACTAAGATTGGTTGGATCGCGAAGACGTTCGACTACATCAACCGCGTTAACCTAACGCTTCCGCTTTCGGTCTACGAGGGTACGTGGACACACTGTCCCCCTATCGTTGCTATGTATCTCATAGATAGATCTTGCGTGATCGTAGGAAATTTTTGAAATTGCATGCTACATTCCCCAACAAGTTCAATCTGACAGGACACAAGACTATGTGAGTTAAACGGTTCGTTTAATTGTCAAACATTGATGCATAATCCCCAATTGATATCTGCTACCATATCACTATAATTCGATTTATTCATCTTTTATATCTTGGGTGTCAGTACAACATAATTTGTTATGTAAGACACTATATCAAATATACATTATAATTGCTCGATAGTTCAGTTTTTCTAGTGAGATAGGGCCTCATTTTTTAGTTTCGCACAGGGCCCCGGATTTTACCAGCCCGACCATGTTCTCTCCATTCTATTCGTTTGGTTTGGCCAACTAGATTGATTTATCTTGCAATGGAAAAGGTGCTTTGTGATGGCTTTGTGATAGAAAGAGACATGACACGTATTTGTATCGTTGCTATTAAAGATAAAAATATGGGGTTTATTCATATTGATTGGTTTACTTTGTCTACATCATGTCATCTTATTTAAGGCGTTACTCTGTTCTTTATGAACTTAATACTCTAGATGCATGATGGATAGCGGTCGATATGTGGAGTAATAGTAGTAGATGCAGGCATGAGTCGATCTACTTGTCTTGGACGTGATGTCTATATACATGATCATTGCCTTGAATATTGTCATAACTATGCGCTTTTCTATCAATTGCCCAACAGTAATTTGTTTACCCACCGTATGCTATGTTCAAGAGAGAAGTCTCTAGTGAAAACTATGGCCCCCGGGTCTATCTTTATCATATATTAAAATTCAAAAATACCTTTCTGCAATTTATTTACCGTTATTTTATTTTGGTTATTGTTTACCTATCTATCACCACGAGATTTGATACTTGCAATTACCTTGCCAAGTATGATCGATGATATGATGGCAGTTTTCACACATGTGACAACAGAGTTAGAAAACGCAGAAATATATATAGAGGAAAATCAAGAAAGGTAAACAATTCTAAGAAAAAAAGACAAAAAGGTTGGAAAATAGTAAATGTGAAAAATGCAGATACATGAAAAAGGAAACATAGATATTTGGAAAGCACAAGAAAACTTGAAAATTTAAATCTTCTTTTGGAATTACGGAAATATAGAATGAATAAACATAGAATTATTTTGAAAACAAGAAACACAAGATATTTTAGAAACAGTGTATAAGTACCCATCAAGAATAATCACCACCGCCATCTTTATTTTTCTTTGAATTACTATTTTTTGGTGCTTTCGTTTTGTATTTTCCAAAAATGTTTTCATTCTATTTTTCCCACATTAAAAATTAATCTAAAGTCATCTTCTGCTTGCGAGCTCATACAAATGAGCCCGCAATGAACAGCAAAATCTAAAATATTTGAAAACAAATTCAAAACATTCTGAAATTTTTTGTGGCAAACTTTGAAAAATGTTTTGAATGTTTGCAAAGTTTCATCTGGAATGCCATTCATGAAAGTCGCGAAAGAAAGAAAAAACAAAATCAAGACTCTAAGTTGCTTTCGACAATAACTCTTTTGGAATATCGATTTTTTTTGCCACGACTTCCACCAATGTCATTCCATGATGACTATTTGTGAGCACTCGGAACATTTGTCAGTGTTTGCGACAAAAATATTCAGAACTTTCTAAAATTGTTTTCAATTTTTTGGGGGGATTTTACTGCCACCCGAGTTCATTTGAGCTCGAGTTCAGAAATACTATGTCCAAAGAAAATCTATTTTTATCTACTTACATAGATGGATTTTATTTTATTTTGTGTCCTGACCATGCTGCCAGTGAAATCGTTGCGACATCATCAGTTACAATGTTTCATTGTGGCCATGAAGTAAATTTGCCTGGTTTCAAGAGTTTAAAGTCGAAGATCTGTGACACATATTCGGGGACACAGACTATGATACTAGCATAGAATCAACCAACCGTCCATGGAAAAAATGAACTGAAACAACATTGGATGCAGTTTTAATTTGTGATTGCTAGATCTCAGTCGACTGAGACTTAACGAAGTCTCAGTTAATACTATATTCGTGAGATCTTACATGAAGATCTATGTAAAATTTTCTTTTATTTTTTTCTTTCTTTTTACATGTTCTACTCTCTCCGTCTCCTAATAGCGTTTTTATGCTAGTGTAGTGTCGAGAACGCTTATTTCTTATCTTTGAGCTTTGTTAAGTCTCAATCAACTGAGATGTAGACACGCTCATTTTAATTAGGTAACTGAAACAGTCAAGAGACACAGTTGAACATTCCAAAACACAGTAAACACATGGCACCGTAGAAGTACCATAACCTCCTATGGCCATGCGAGATTTTTGTGAGTGTGGCCATAAGATTTGGGTACCTTGATTAGCACCATCCTGGAAGGGGTAGCAAAGATACTTTTCCCCCTAAAACAATAGCAACGGCACTTTGAGTGAACGTAAGAAGGATTCCAAGACAAAAATATCAAAGAAACTTTTGATGTACCCATACGGCGGTACCTACTGGAACCGATCCAAGATAAGGAAGTTTGATGCCGGATGTTGTCAAATGATCTGGAGCTAGCTAGTCGCCGAGCTCGTACGCCAGAACATGCGGATCAATATCGTGACTGGGTTTCACATGATGGCGGTGGAGCAGGAGCACCGTAGTACGTAGCTGATGGATTACCCTTGATACCCCTATGCATGGCTCGTTGCTTACGTGGACCCTCAGGTCATCAAGTATACTACACCCTCTCCCATATTCTAACATATCGTGACTGGATCTCACATGTGTCCCCCCTTATTCAATCCATGAATAATGCAGCTCGTCGATCCCCATAGCGATCGATCTTGTGCGTCGAATCCTGGTTGGAACGCTGCACTGCGCTGCTCCGTTGACGTACACTATCCCGCCCGTATAAATACCCCCGCTCTCATCGTTCTCCCCACACAGCCAGTGAGCAGCCAAGATAAGCTAGAGGCAAGCACAGAAAAAGCGCGCATCAAATGGCTGACACGGCCGCCGCCCCGCTCCTAACAAGCCACAAAACAAGGCCGGCCAAGGCGCCGTCGATCGATGACACCATCGAGACGTACATGGGCGCCACCGGCGCCCTGCAGCTCCTCAAGGCCGTCTTGCTGGCCTTCGCGTGGGCCTTCGACGCGCAGCAGGTGTTCATCTCGGTCTTCACCGACGCCGAGCCGCAGTGGCACTGCACCGGCGCCGACGCGTCCTGCTCGGCTGCCGTGGTCTCGCCGTGCGCGCTCCCGCCCGGCGCGTGGGCGTGGGACCGCCCGGCCGTGACGTCGGTGGTCTCGGAGTGGTCGCTCAAGTGCGCCGGCCCGGCGCTCGTCTCCCTCCCGGCGTCCTCGTTCTTCGCCGGCTGCCTTGCCGGCGGCTTCCTCCTCACAACGCTCGCCGACTCGCTCCTGGGCCGTAGGAAGATGCTGCTCGTGTCCATTGTGTCCATGTCCGTCGCTGGCGTGCTCACCGCGTTCTCGCCGAACGTGTGGGTGTACGCCGCCCTGCGTTTCATGTCCGGGTTCGGCAGGTCCATGGTTGGCACGTGCACGCTGGTCCTCTCCACGGAGCTCGTCGGCAAGAGGTGGCGCGACACGGTGTGCGTGGCGGGGTTCTTCTGCTTCACCCTCGGGTTCCTGTCGCTCCCGGCGCTCGCCTACACGTTCCGGGAGGAATCGTGGCGGAACATGTATCTGTGGACGTCCGTGCCTTCCCTCTGCTACTCCATCCTATTCTACTTCCTCGTCCAGGAGTCACCGCGGTGGCTGCTGGTGCGCGGGCGCAAGCAGGATGCCATCGAGACGCTGCAGCAGATCGCCTCCCTCAACGGCAACAGCATCACGTCCAGCTTCTCCATGCTGCACGCCTGCACCATGAACAATGACACGGCGGAGGAGAGCGGCGGCGACAGCGTGTTCGCCACGCTGCACTCGATGTGGGAGCGCCCGTGGGCGCTCCGGAGGCTGGCGGCGATCATGACAGCCAGCTTCGGCGTCGGCATGGTCTACTACGGCATGCCGCTCAACGTCGGCAACCTTGGATCCAACCTCTACCTGAGCGTCACGTACAACGCGCTGGCCGAGTTGCCGTCGTCCATCCTCTCGTGGCTGCTGATGGGCAGGATCAACCGCCGGAGCTCGGTGATCGCGCTCACCGGGGCGGCGGGGGTTTGGAGCCTCGCGTGCGTCGTCATCCCGCAGGGCGCGGCGCGGATGGCCGCCGAGCTGCTCTCCTTCTTCGCGACGTGCACGGCGTTCAACGTCATCATGATGTACTCCATCGAGCTGTTCCCGACGTCCGTGCGCAACTCGGCGGTGGGGCTGGTAAGGCAGGCGCTGGTGCTGGGAGGCGTGGCGGCGCCCGTGCTCGTCGCGCTGGGCCGCGAGAGGAGCTTCTTGTCGTTCGGCGTGTTCGGGCTCGTCGTCGGCTGCTTCGGCATGTTCGCTGCCTGCCTGCCGGAGACGCGCGGGAAGGGCATGTCGGACACCATGGACGAGGAGGAGCACAAGGAGGCGACGGTGGCCGCTTGCACCGTCAACGATGCGGACTGTAACAGCGACCTCGTGTAATTAAACTAAACTGCGGGTTGATGTACAAAGTTACTATGCTCCCATTCCAATCAAGTAAACTGCTGACAGGTCGCAGCACATTACTAAACCCAACACGTGAGAACTAGTACTATGGTCCTGAACATTTCAGACAAAAAAATTCAATTATTATAAAACAGCTGGTCGTCCGAGTCACTGGTGACTGGTGATGCCAATGATTAGATGAGAGATCAGAGCTTATTCTAACTCTGCATGGAATCCGCTTGGAAGATGCTGATAGATTCGTCGTACCATACAAATATAAAACATGCATATATACCAGGCTAATTTGACCATGCATGATAGCTGTCTACTTATGTCGGCGCATGTAAAAGCACATAGCCGTGTTGCACCCTGCCGCCATGAGAATGGAATACTGTTTCCAACCATTTTTATTTATGCGACCTATATTGAATTGCTTTGTCCTTTTGATAGTATTATATGTTGGCTTGGCAACCGTATTTCCAAGATGGCAACGGATAAATATTTGGCAACAAAATTGTCTATTGTTCGTGCTAAGGATGGAAAATGTTTCATGATACAGTGTCCATGAGGTAGTTTTTCTTCATGAAACGGGCAATCACTCCTTTCAATTACTTGAGCATAACAGCAAAGGAAATGTTAATGACCGGACGTCAGCTCAGAGGTTTTTCTTGAGCAAACCCATTGTGACATGTTTAATTTCCCTGTAAGAATATCAAAGTAAGACACGTGACAATCACGGTTCGCTTCGACACACCACCCTTGAGTGAATAACGAGCTGTCGGCACCAAAAAATTCGCCCGGGATGGCAATATGAGCGAACACATCATGGATGACAAATTCTATTTTTAGAGCATGACAGTTTTCGCGAGTTCTCTTTGATGTAGCATGGCAATTTTCTTCCGCCAGAATGGTAAATCCTGAACAAGTTGGAAATTTACCCTTTTAGGCTGGCAATTCTGCAATGTTGCATCATGGGAAATCCCTGAAAACACATGGCAATTACTTTGTTGCAGCATGACAAATTCCTGATAATTTTCTGCTAGCATGACAACCTTTCCTATACAACATGGCAATTTTTTTATACAATAGCATGAAAAATATATCCGATTTAGCATGATAATTCTTCAGCGTTTGTTGTGACTGGTTTTTTGAGGGACACTCCCAGAACACGACGTTCTCTCGGATGACCGCCCATAGGGAATGATAGTTCACTCGACCTCTGAGGGAGTCCTGGATTAGGGGGTGTCCGGATAGCCGGACTATGACCTTTGGCCGGACTCCTGTACTATGAAGATACAAGATTGAAGACTTCGTCCCGTGTCCGGATGGGACTTTCCTTGGCGTGGAAGGCAAGCTTGGCGTCTGAGATATGTAGGTCTCCTACCATTGTAACCGACTCTGTGTAACCCTAACCCTCTTTGGTGCCTATATAAACCGGAGGGTTTTAGTCCGTAGGACCAACAAGAATCATATCATAGGCTAGCTTCTAGGGTTTAGCCTCTCTAATCTTGTGGTAGATCTACTCTTGTACTGCCCATATCATCAATATTAATCAAGCAGGAGTAGGGTTTTACCTCCATCGAGAGGGCCTGAACCTGGGTAAAAACATCGTGTCCCTTGTCTCCTGTTACCATCCGCCTAGGCGCTGATTCGGGACCCCTACCCGAGATCCGCGGTTTTGACACGAACATTGGTGCTTTCATTGAGAGTTCCTACGTATGCGTCATCTTTAGGCCCGATGGCTCCCCCGATCATCAACAACGATGCGCTCCAGGGTGAGACTTTTCTCCCCGGACAGATCTTCGTATTCGGCGGCTTTGCACTGCGGGCCAATTCGCTTGGCCATCTGGAGCAGATTGAAAGCTACGTGTAGCGACCCGACCCGAATGGGTCAAGTCTCTGGGCTTTCGTGTCATCCCTGGATCGGTATGCTGACACACACAATACTCGAAGGATTTATAACAGAGGTAAATCACATGTATGAAATAACGTAAATACTATTACCTCGATCCAAAATATAGCGGAAGCAACAAGGTTGTGGATTCCCATCAACACTAACGGCAAAGTTGAGTATAGGAAATCGTAACCCTAACGTATCACTTACTGTAAATGCGAAAAGTGCGCAACATGAAAAGTTGCAGCCCGAAAGCAATTGACACATGGAATATCTTTGGCAATGTAACACATAGAGAGTAATGAAAGAATAAGCTATACTACATGCATATATGGCTGGTGGAAAGCTCTATGGTTACAGTTTTTGCGAAAAACCAAATTTTCCCTACTACAAAGGAATAAATTTATTTAACTATCATGGTGGTTGTTAAACATTGAGAATGGTTGACAGCATCCTCAATCCCAATTAAAAATACTCAATTAAACCCAACAATATTAATTAGAGTAACATGATGAGATTCACATGATATCCAGGTACTAGATACTCAAGATGTCCATAACCGGGGACACGGCTAATCATGATTAGTTTATACACTCTGCAGAGGTTTGCGCACTTTTCCCCACAAGACTCGATCGCCTCCGTTTGGTTTCTCGCACTACATGATGTTTGAGAAACGGATGACCGAGACATAGTCTTTCAGAAGCGCTAGCACCTTACATGTGGGTAGACCGTACCAACCTACAACCCCTACATCAGCTAGCCTACCCGTAAGAGTTCGCACAACTTAGTCAACTACGCCAGAGCCCATAATGGCTTGTGGCTGCATTACGGAAGTTTCTAGTTTGAATAATCTCATGATCCCTTTGAGCCTGGGTGGCGGTCCGAAGAAATACAGGCAAGTCCTGATAGAAACCAGGTGCCTCAATCCACCTAGATGTGTGTTTAAGTTGCCACCTTAAATAAACCATTAAATAACAATCTCACATCTGTCATGGATACACTCACCCAATCCACGTCTCATCGGCATAGCATGGCATAATAAGCAAACGTAGAAGTAACTCCCAAAGGTTTGATAATAAAGCGGTAATAGGTACTACCTTAACTACTTCCCATCCCACAATTTAATTAGATCCTAATCATGCAAGTGTTTGAGAAATAGATCTAATGCATAAAAACTGGGTATGAGAAAAGTATGATCAAAGTGTTACTTGCCTGCAAAGTTGATGAAGATGAATCGCACTCAAAACTCTTGATAGATCTACTCGTCACACTCCGGTCAATCTATCGTAAGCAAGCAATAGTAACCACACATAAGCAATCACTCAAAAGATCGGAAAGATCGAATAAAACAATTCGGAAAACATCAAAACCAAGCAAATAACTCTTGCAACATAAAACAATTTCTAACAGTACCAAAATTATGTGAATTTGGCCTTATCAGAAAGTTTATGTCAAGAGCTTCGATTTGCAAAAAGAATCAACTCAAACGGAGTTATAAAACTCAAGTTATGATCAAACGAAGTTTGAATTCAAATCTGATCTAATTCAAATTTTAAACTTCCACAAATATGTTTAGGTTGGATTACTAGATAGAGGAGATCATAACGAAGAAGTGGGCGTTGGTTTCGTTGAATTTGGACTAACTAGTAAAAAGTTATGGCCGTTTGAAGATTAGGGACTAATCTGTAAAAGAAATATTCACGGATGGGTCCCTGACCGAAAATAACAGAAAAAGAAAAAGGCTAAAAAGCGAACGTTCGCTAACGAACGGAAAAACCATTCGGTGCAAACCCTAACTAACGAACGTTCGCCGAGTAAGAAAAAAAACGTTTTAGAAAAAAAAAACAAAAGGATCTGGACCCTTAGATCCAGACGGACGGACGGTGAGGGCGGCGCGGTTATCATGGGCGGCGGGCGAACTTCGGCGACGCGGAAGGGCGGCGGCTCATCCAGTCAGGTGGCTCAGCGACGAGGAAGGCGGAGTGGTCGAGTGAGGCGGCGGGGAGGAGATTGGCGGGCTTACGGTGGCTCCCACGAACGGAAGCGGGCGGCGGCGGCCAAGGCTGCGGGTTTCTACGAGATGCGGCAGCAAGATTTATTTAACGAGGAGAGAGAGAGAGGAGTCCGGGCGCCGGGATTTATAGGAGGGGAGGCGGTCTCGGTGGCATGGGAGAGGGGTAAGGGAGAGGCGGCGCGAGGAGTCCGCGGAGGTCACGGCGGCGTCGGCGCTCCCGTGCAGGAGTTGGAGTCCGGCGCGAGGTCGGAGACGGACCCGACAGGTGGGTCCCACCTGTCGGTGGTCAAGGGCGGCGGCCGAATGGCGGCTGAGCGGAAGCGGCGGCAGGTGGGCTTGGTGAGCTGGCTGGTTAGTTGGGCCGGCCCGATTAATGAAGAGGAAACCCTTTTTTTTAAACAATTTCCAGACGAAATAAAAATAATAAAACCAAATAAATAAATATATTATATAGGCATATAATATATCAAAATTTTCAAAAAAAGATTTGCTACATGATGAACATTATTCTGGCTTCAAATAAAATACACACAAATTCAAATAAAACAAACAGTGCTTCTGGTCCAATAAAATCCAACAAAAATCATTTTAAAAATACCAAAATGACTTCAAATTAATTTCTCTCCAATTTTCTGATGTAGGGAATCATGTTACCCTATTTTCCATATATTTTATTTTTGGAGAAAAATAATTTGAATAAAACTCAAATAATTCCAAATTGAAAATAAATTCCAAAGAACATTGAATTTAATTCTTTGAAACTCCCAACTCATATTTCATATAATTTGAAGAAGTCATTTTATCTTCGCTCGTGAAAATCATTGAGTTGCATAAAGTTTCAGAATTGGAAATGTTCTCAAATGAAATTCAAATATTTTCAACACCCCTTGTCATTTAAATAAATGGAAGAAGTCATGTCATCTTCTCTCCAGGGTTTTGTGATGAAAAGAATTTGAATTCCCGAAGATCATAAAAGCAAAATGAAAGTTTGGGAAAGTCCTTTTATTCCCTCTCATTTAACTTTCAAAAAGATTCGAATTCACTCACTTTCAGTCAATCAATCAAACAATCAACCAAAACTATCTATTTGTTTATAACATTCCAAAATTTAGAATTTTGGGATGTTACAAACTACCACCCTTAAAATGAATCTCGTCCTCGAGATTCGGAGAGGCTAGAAAGAAATAGGTTAGGGTTTGGGGGTCTTCTCAAATATCCATCGATCATCTCCGGGGTCTCGGGTGCTACCACCCTTAGAAGCATGGTTACAGTCCCATCAAAACTCATATACTCCATCCTTATCGTTGACAGTGTCGGTCTTCTCAGATCTTAAGGATAATTCCTTCTCTGGGCTCTTCCTGTAGTGGCATAACCTTTTCCTCAATTCTTTTGTCCTTTACTCTTGGTAAGGTTATTCCGAGACTGGGTCTTCATAGCTGACGGGTCTGGCGCCAATTCTAAACAACTATCGATATCTCATGGTGGTCATCGATTTGTGGTTTCTTCTGCAGAAAACGGGTCTGGGTTGAACCTCACCGTATATCCTACGGTTGGAACAACTACCTTGTACAAGGAAAAAAAAACTTATACCATTCTAAGGTTTAAACAAGGGTTAATATCGTTGTCACTCTACTATAGGTAAGTCACTCAGATTTACCATCCCATATAGCAAAGCAAATAATAAGAGTAAGTCGGTATGGTGATCAATCCATCCCGCACCCAAATCATTACCTTGTACATGGTTTAGCGAATCTCGCATTCTAACACTCGGTCATCCTCACAAGCATTGCAGAATTTCTCTTGTCGACGATCCAAGTTCGGAAAATCCATTGATTCTGCAAGCCAAACAAAACAACTATCGTCCCTTAACAACTCTCAGGTTTTTGCGTAAACTCCTATAGAATCGTCGGTTGATAAAATCATAACTTCTACTAAGGTTTTTCCTTCATCAAGATTGTGCTTGCCTCTTGGCAGGTCCTGGAGCCTGTGGGTTATGGCCCATCTCATCACTTGTAAACCTTGAACTCATCCTTGGGGCAACTGACCATTACTCCAACATCCAACTTCCTAGCATTCTTAAATCCATTCAATTGTACTGTCTTCCTTCCTTCTATTGGCACCAAACTAGACATGATTACTCAGACTCATCATGGAATTTCCATTGATCCATATTTCCAACATCACACCTCCTTTATAACCAATAGTAATTCATCTCTTCATCCTCGTGGGATGTCCCACATACCGAGATAAAAACTTATACTTATGAAATCCATACTCCACTTCATGGAACATCATTATCCTTTCCAGGGTCAAGCGTCCTTACAAGGAAATATTGGCCATTTACGCATGGCACTTCTTCAATCGGGAAGCGTGAAACACATTATGAACTCGACAGTCCTTGGGTGACTCCAACTTGTTGGCCACTTCTCCCATACGCTCGAAAACTCGGTATGGTCCTACAAATCTCGGGGCTAACTTTCCCTTAAATCCAAATCGTTTAACTCCTCGCAGAGGGGACACACGAAGACATGCTCTGTCTCCAATTTCATAGACTACCTCCTTGCGTTTTTTTTTTGAGTCTGCATAACTCTTACGCTCGGTGAGCTACCTTGAGTCTATCTCAAGCAACTTAACATTCTCTTGACTCCTTGATCATATTTAGTCCAAACAATCGACGGTCTCCAACTTCATCCCATATCAACGGTGTCTGGCTCCTTCTCCCATACAAAGCTTCAAAAGGGGCCATCTTCAAACTGGATGGGTAACTATTGTTGTATGAGAACTCCGCGTAAGGTAGATTATCATCACTACTAGATCCATAATCTAGCGCATACGCTCTAACACGTCCTCCAAAATATGATTGACTCTCTTGATTCATCCATCTGTCTGCGGATGAAGGCTATACTGAACTCTAGCCTAGTACCTAAAGTCTGGTGCGGCTGATTCCAAAACTTTGAGGTAAACTGTGTTCCTCTATCTGGTATGATGGTCATCGGAACTCCATGAAGACATACAATCCTTGTCAAATATATCCTGGCCAACTTTGCACCTGTATAGGTGGTTTCACTGGGATAAAGTGAGCCACTTTGGTCAAGCTAATCAACTACTACCCAGATAGAATCATATCCCAATCGGGTTCTGGGAAATCCGGCAATGAAATCCATGCCAAGCTTATCCCACTTCCATTCGGGTATCGGCATAGGCTGTAGTAATCCTGCTGGCTTCTGATGCTCTGCTTTTACTTTCTCTGGCATACATCACCTACGACTACATACTCCACAACATCCTTCTTCATACCAGTCCACCAGAAATGATCCTTCAAATCCAAATATGTCTTGGTGTTTCCAGGGTGAATCGAGTATGGTGAGTCATGAGCCTCCTGAAGTATTAACTTCCTGATCTTTGCATTATTAGGTATATGTACACTGTCCTCAAACCATAAGGTGTCGTGCTTATCCTTACGAAAGCCTTTGGCCTTTCCTTTGCTCATCCTCTCTTTTACCTCAGCAATCTCCTTGTCATCCTTCTGAGCTTCATGGATCTTTTCCAACAATGTAGACTGAACTTCCAATGCTGCAACAAAACCTTTGGGAACAATCTCCAATCGAAGTTCCCTGAGATCCTTGGCTAACTCCTTTGGTAATCCTCCGGTTATGAGGGTATTCGTCCTTGTTTTCTTGATGGTTGTGTCCTATTTCTCCACAAAGCTTGCATGCACTTTCTCCATATCATTTCCATAAGGCTCCAATTTCTGGGACACAAGACGAGACCTTAGCAAGGTCAACTTAAATTCCTTCCAAGTGGTTACTCCTTGCCATCCTTTGATGGTTTGGTACATCCTCCACCAAATAGTGGCACCTCTTTCAAAACACTGTAGAGCATGCTGGGTCATATCCTTTCTGGCTACAGGGTTATTCTTCATGTGATCCTCCATGTTCTGAATCCATTGGTCTGTCTCCAATTGACTCAACGGTCCAGAAAATACAAGCTCATCTCCATTCATCTTCTATTGGGTCCATGGGTTTTGGGGTGGGATAAGAGAGATCGAGAGGGATGCACACAATACAAACAAAGTTTTGAAAAGACAGATTTTATTGTGGCTGTCGGAAAAACATCAAACAAATGACAGCTCACAATCGTCGCATCTAACATAAAGGTATAACAGGGGTTTGGTCTTCTAAAGGTCAATGTCGTCAAACTCTTCAAGTCTTGGTCATGTCTCCGATGGCTTCTTCTTATCATGCTTGTCCTTTTGCGAGATCATCTCTGTTGTGTGAAGTCTCTCATGATGTCCTTTAATATTCTAGAGTTGCATTAAAACTGCGGTTTCAACATCCTTGACATGATCCATGATCCTCTTGTCCTTTAATTCTTTATCAAATCTCCGGTATCTCGATGTTTTGCTCCTTCACTTGTCTACTTTCAGCTGGGTCCCGAGTTCTTCACTTAACCGCTTCCTTATCAAATACTGCTTCTTGTAGGTCCATCTTAACTTCTTGATGTAACACTCCGGATCCACGGTGCTACACCAGTAATGTTAAAACTGCATCCTTGACGGATGCTCCTTGACCTCCTACCATCCAATCCTTCCGAGGAAATGCATGCTTAACTCAGACACGGTGACAATAGTATAAGCGGGCGATAACATCATGGATAGCGTGTTTACGCTCTTGTCATTTCAATGAGCTATCATTCCATAGTTTGATATCTCTGTCTTCGGGTTTCTTGACAAAACTTTGAGTTCTAGGCTCCATGTTCGGTCTTTCTCCGATACACCTTGATCTCGGTATTGACAACTTCCATAGTCTGCCAAGTTCCATAAGGGGTGCCTTCTTAGGTCATACAAATCCGGAAATTATTTGGAGCCTTCAAATCTCCTAGTCTTCAGAGTCTTCAACAGTTGTAGTTTCCATTTACACGGTAAAATCCTCTTCATTCCAAATGGTCTTAGTTGTCTGATATCTTGTCTCCTTGGAGTGGTCTCATTAGTCGAATCTTCAAGTGGTCAAAAGGGGAAAAAGGGTATGGTCTCACTAAAAGGGAGTATTGGAATAAACTCAGAAGAGAAGAGAGATAAAAGATCTTTTTGAAAAAGAAGTTGTAGAGAAAAATCTTTCCTATGGGCTTGTCAGTTTCTAGGGTCACGTCCTACAGTCAACATGTGCTCTGATACCATCTTATAGCGACCCGACCCGAATGGGTCAAGTCTCTGATAACTTCGTGTCATCCACGGATCGGTATCTTTGACACACACGATACTCGAAGGATTTATAACAGAGGTAAATCACATGTATGAAATAACGTAAATACTATTACCTCGATCCAAAATATAAGCGGAAGCAACAAGGTTGTGGATTCCCATCAACACCAACGGCAAAGTTGAGTATAGGAAATCGTAACCCTAACGTATCACTTACTGTAAATGCGAAAAGTACGCAACATGAAAAGTTGCGGCCAAAACGGGTCAATGACACATGGAATATCTTTGGCAATGTAACACATAGAGAGTAATGAAAGAATAAGCTATACTACATGCATATATGGCTGGTGGAAATCTCTATGGTTACAGTTTTTGCGAAAAACCAATTTTTCCCTACTACAAAGGAATAAATTTATTTAACTATCATGGTGGTTGTTAAACATTGAGAATGGTTGACAGCATCCTCAATCCCAATTAAAAATACTCATTAAAACCCAACAATATTAATTAGAGTAACATGATGAGATTCACATGATATCCAGGTACTAGATACTCAAGATGTCCATAACCGGGGACACGGCTAATCATGATTAGTTTATACACTCTGCAGAGGTTTGCACTTTTCCCCACAAGATTCGATCGCCTCCGTTTGGTTTCTACTACATGATGTTTGAGAAACGGATGACCGAGACATAGTCTTTCAGAAGCGCTAGCACCTTACATGTGGGTAGACCGTACCAACCTACAACCCCTACATCAGCTAGCCTACCCGTAAGAGTTCGCACAACTTAGTCAACTAGGCGAGCCCATAATGGCTTGTGGCTGCACACGGAAGTTTCTAGTTTGAATAATCTCATGATCTTTTGAGCACAGGTGGCGGTGCGAAGAAATGCTGAGCAAGTCCTGATAGAAACCAGGTGCCTCAATCCAACCAGATGTGTGTTTAAGTTGCCACCTTAAATAAACCATTAAATAACAATCTCACATCTGTCATGGAATACACTCACCCAATCCACGTCTACTGGCATAGCATGGCATAATAAGCAAACGTAGAAGTAACTCCCAAAGGTTTGATAATAAAGCAGGTAATAGGTACTACCTTAACTACTTCCCATCCCACAATTTAATTAGATCCTAATCATGCAAGTGTTTGAGAAATAGATCTAATGCATAAAAACTGGGTATGAGAAAAGTATGATCAAAGTGTTACTTGCCTGCAAAGTTGATGAAGATGAATCGCACTCAAAACTCTTGATAGATCTACTCGTCACACTCGGTCAATCTATCGTAAGCAAGCAATAGTAACCACACATAAGCAATCACTCAAAAGATCGGAAAGATCGAATAAAACAATTCGGAAAACATCAAAACCAAGCAAATAACTCTTGCAACATAAAACAATTTCTAATAGTACCAAAATTATGTGAATTTGGCCTTATCAGAAAGTTTATGTCAAGAGCTTCGATTTGCAAAAAGAATCAACTCAAACGGAGTTATAAAACTCAAGTTATGATCAAACAAAGTTTGAATTCAAATCTGATCTAATTCAAATTTTAAACTTCCAAAAATATGTTTAGGTTGGATTACTGGATAGAGGAGATCATAACGAAGAAGTGGGCGTTGGTTTCGTTGAATTTGGACTAACTAGTAAAAAGTTATGGCCGTTTGAAGATTAGGGACTAATCTGTAAAAAATATATTAACGGATGGGTCCCTGACCGAAAATAACAGAAAAAGAAAAAGGCTAAAAAGCGAACGTTCGCTAACGAACGGAAAAACCATTCGGTGCAAACCCTAACTAACGAACGTTCACCGAATAAGAAAAAAAACGTTTTAGAAAAAAAAACAAAAAACAAAAGGATCTGGACCCTTAGATCCAGATCGGACGGACGGGGAGGGGCGGCGGTTACCGCGGCGGCGGCGGCGAACTCCGGCGACGCGGAAGGGCGGCGGCGTCTCGGCTCGGTCGGGTGGTTGCTCCGGGTGACGAGGAAGGCGGCGGAGTGGTCGAGGAGGGGCGCCGCGGCGCGGGGAGGAGAGTGGCGGCGGCGGCGGTGGCTCCCGGCGGCAAGCAGGCGAGGCGGTGGCGGCTGGCTCGGCTCGGCGAGATGCATGAGCACGGCGAACGAGGAGAGAGAGAGGGGTCCGGGCGCCGGGATTTATAGGAGGGGAGGCGGCCTCGGTGGCGTGGGAGAGGGGTAAGGGAGAGGCGGCGCGAGGAGTCCGCGGAGGTCACGGCGGCGTCGGCGCTCCCGTGCTGGAGTTGGAGTCCGGCGCGAGGTCGGAGATGGACCCGACAGGTGGGTCCCACATGTCGGTGGTGGGCGTGACCGGTCCTTGCGAGTGTGAGCGGGCCAGGCTTGGTGGGCTTGGTGGGCTAATTTGGTTAGGCTGGCCCGATTAATGGAGAGGAAACCCTTTTTTTAAACAATTTCCAGACGAAATAAAAATAATAAAACCAAATAAATAAATATATTATATAGGCATATAATATATCAAAAAAATTAGAAAAAGATTTGCTACATGATGAACATTATTATGGCTTCAAATAAAATACACACAAATTCAAATAAAACAAACAGTGCTTCTGGTCCAATAAAATCCAACAAAAATCATTTTAAAAATACCAAAATGACTTCAAATTAATTTCTCTCCAATTTTCTGATGTAGGGAATCGTGTTACCCTATTTTCCATATATTTTATTTTTGGAGAAAAATAATTTGAATAAAACTCAAATAATTCCAAATTGAAAATAAATTCCAAAGAACTTTGAATTTAATTCTTTGAAACTCCCAACTCATATTTCATATAATTTGAAGAAGTCATTTTATCTTCGCTCGTGAAAATCATTGAGTTGCATAAAGTTTGAATTGGAAATATTCTCAAATGAAATTCAAATATTTTCAACACCCCTTGTCATTTAAATAAATGGAAGAAGTCATGTCATCTTCTCTCCGTGGGTTTTGTGATGAAAAAGAATTTGAATTCCCGAGGATCATAAAAGCAAAATGAAAGTTTGGGAAAGTCCTTTTATTCCCTCTCATTTAACTTTCAAAAGTTCCGAATCCACTCACTTTCAGTCAATCAATCAAACAATCAACCAAAACTATCTATTTGTTTATAACATTCCAAAATTTAGAATTTTGGGATGTTACCTCACGCCAGCCACCGGTCGATTTGGAAGTTTGAACTACACGGTGACGTCCGTGGAGACTTGATCTTGACGGAGTTCGAGCCCACGGCGCGCCCGCCTTTATCACGAGGGCATGATCTAGCTCTGCCGCCAAAGCGAGTGTCTGGAGGCGGCGCGATGTCCGCTCGACCTTTAGCTTCAGAGCCGATGCGCCGATCGAGGGCGGTGGCTGGACACCGCCTCGGGGCTGCGATCTCACGGCGATTGAGTCGTACACCTACCCGTCCTTCTGGCTTCGTGACTCAAGGTGCGGACTCCTCTCCGGGACTCCGAGCCTTCCGCGCCCGCCTAATCGAATCCGATTGGGCGCCCGATCATGGAATTCTTGCCGCGGACATCTTTCAAAGACTTTTCGCCCTTTGGCGACATCCTGAATTCACTAAAGTCTCTCTCTTTATCGGAGAGCCTGGCGGATTATGGTCGGAAGGTTGGGATGCGGACGACGAAGAAATTCAAAGCCCACCCACCACCCACTTCCTAGCCACTGTCGATGATTTAACCGACATGCTCGACTTCAACTCCGAAGACATCGACGGTATGGACGACGATGCAGGAGACGACCAAGAACCAGCGCCTACAGGGCACTGGAAGGCCACCTCATCATACGACATATACATGGTGGACATCCCAAAAGATGGGAATGGCGATGGAACAACGGAGGATGACCCCTCCAAGAAACAGCCTAAGCGCCGGCGTCGTGGCTGACGCTCTAAATCCCGGCCACAAAGAAACGGTGATTCCGGCACTGGAGACAATAACACCCCGGACAGTGCCGAAGACAACCCCCTCCAGCAGGATTCAGCGCAGGAGGATGGAGAAGCCAGCCCTCATGAGAGAGCGGCAGAAAGAGAGGTAGAGGACGATAATTACATGCCTCCCTCCGAAGATGAGGCAAGCCTCGACGACGACAAATTCGTCGTGCCCGAGGATCCCGTCGAACAAGAGCGTTTCAAACGCAGGCTTATAGCCACGGCAAGCAGCCTCAAGAAAAAGCAGCAACAGCTTAGAGCCGACCAAGACTTGCTAGCTGACAGATGGACTGAAGTCCTTGCGGCCGAAGAGTATGAACTCGAGCGCCCCTCCAAGAGCTACCCAAAACGCAGGCTGCTACCCCGATTAGAGGAGGAAGCACCAAACCTACATCACCAGCGCATGATACGGCTGACCGGACACCTCGTGGCCGCGACAGAGGGGCCTCTCGGCCCTCAACTCAAGCCGCACCCCGGCGCAGCTCAAAAAATACCAAGGCGCGGGGAAATGCACCAGACCTACGAGATATATTGGAGGACAAGGCAAGGCAAACAAGATCGATCTACGGATCGCGTGGGCACCCCACGACACGTGACGATAACCGTCATGCCGGATATGGCAACTCCGGCCGGGCGAACCACGATGAGACAAAGCTCATTTGAGCTGCGTCGTGATATAGCCCAATACAGTAGGCGCCAAGACACCTACTATGCTTCACAGATGAAGTGATGGATCATCAAATCCTTGAGGGTTTCAAACCCGTAAACATTGAATCATACGATGGCACAACAGATCCTGCAGTTTGGATCGAGGACTATCTCCTTCACATCCACATGGCCCGCGATGATGATCTACACGCCATCAAATACTTCCCACTCAAGCTTAAAGGACCAGCCCGGCATTGGCTTAACAGCTTGCCAGCAGAGTCAAATGGTTGTTGGGAAGACACGGAAGCCGCATTCCTCGACAATTTCCAAGGCACATATGTGCGACCACGAACGCCGATGACCTAAGCCACATAATTCAGCAGCCAAAGGAATCGGCGGACAATTACGGACACGGTTCCTAACCAAGAAAAATCAAATCGCCGACTGTCCGGATGCAGAGGCCCTTGCAGCCTTCAAACACAACATCCGCGACGAGTGGCTTGCCCGGCACCTAGGACAGGAAAAGCCGAAATCCATGGCAGCCCTCACAACACTCATGACCCGCTTTTGCGTGGGAGAGGACAGCTAGCTAGCTCGTAGTAACAACATGACCAAGAGCCCTGGTAATTCGGATACCAAGGACAGCAATGGCAGGTCACGTCGCAACAAGCACAAGCGCCGCATTAATGGTGATAATGCTGAGGATACGGCGATCAATGCGGATTCAGAGGCTCTAAACCGGTCAGCGGAAAAGCCATTTAAAAGAAATACTCGGGCCGTCCAATTTGGACCGAATACTCGATCTCGTGCGGATACACGGCACCCCGAAAAACCAGCCAACCACACCAACAGGGATTGTTGGGTGTTCAGCAGGCACGCAAGTTAAATGCGAAAACAATGACAAGGGGCTGCATAGCGATGATGAGGAGGAGCCACGTCACGAACAATAGAGGACAGAAGGGCTCCACCCCACAAGTGCGGACGGTGAACATGATATACGCAACCCACATACCCAAAAGGGAGCGGAAGCGTGCACTAAGGGACGTATATGCGATGGAGCCAGTCGCCCCAAAGTTCAAACCGTGGTCTTCCTGCCCGATCACTTTTGATCGAAGGACCACCCACTAGCATCCGCCATGGCGGATTCGCCGCATTGGTTCTAGACCCAATCATTGACGGATTTCACCTCACTAGAGTCCTAATGGACGACGGCAACCTGAACTGCTTTATCGGGATACGGTGCAAAATGGGCATAGACCCATCAAGGATTAAACCCACTAAGACGACCTTTAAAGGCGTCATACTGTGTGTAGAGGCCAAGCTATGCAGGCTCGGTCACACTTGAAGCGGTCTTCGGATCCCCGGATAACTTCCGAAGCGAGGAGTTAATTTTCGACATAGTCCCGTTCCACAGCGGCTATCACGCACTGCTCGGACGAACCGCATTTGCAAAGTTCAATGCGGTGCCACACTACGCATATCTCAAGCTCAAGATGCCAGGTCCTCGAGGAGTCATTACGGTCAATGAAAACACCGAACGCTCTCTCCGAACGGAGGAGCATACGGCGGCCCTCGCGGTGGAAGTACAAAGCAGCCTCTTAAGGCAATTCTCGAGTCCCGCTATTAAACGTCCGTACACCGTCAAGCGCACCCGGAGTAACCTACAACAAGACCGCCTGGCACGTTTCGAGCATGCATAGCAATGTGGCACAAACCCCAGCCCTCGCGAAATTGCGAAACCAGTACACGTGTACATAATTACGCTCTGGAAATACCATGGGCATAGGGGGAAGGGCACAACCACGGCATGCCCAGAATGCGGCTCAACCGCACCAGGGGCTCCCGATTGTGTCATTCTTTTCTTTTCTTCTTTCTTTTTTACTTTCAGGACTCCGTTCTCACGAAGCCCTGTCCGGTAGTAGAATCGCTGAACACACGATGCAACAGCCAGGGAAGCAGAAAGCTACGTCGAGTGTCCAGGTGGTCTCTATTACGAGCAGTATACCTGTTTTACATACCATCCCGCATGACTTACCCTCGGAGGGGACATGTTAAAAGTCCGTCCCTTGCTTATCGCACTATTTGTATCGTTCTGCTCTTCTGCAGCCCTTTTGAATAAACAATACATAGCCGCCTATTATTGAATTCCTTTTTTCCATATATATATATGTTCAGTTATGAATATTGTGCAACTGTACACTTTGGTACGAGCAATACACCAGGGGCTTAAGTACCCCACAATATGGTGTGATAAGTCTGAACACTTTCACAAGTGCGGCACCCCGAACTTATAGCATTATATGCATCGGCTCCGAATCATGTCTTGGGTCAATAGTTGGGTTTGTCCGGCTCCCATGTTTTGGTACCTTATGTTCCGTTATATCGGCTAAGGAGCGCTGGGAGAACCACTTGGATTGTGCCCCGGTTGAGCTGGGTTAAGCACCTCAGTGGAGAAAACTAAAACTGACCGTCATGATAGGGCGAGAGCCGGTCGCTGTTCGAGAGGTTTTTTGAGTCCCTAAAGACTCCGCTTACAGCGAGGAGTCGACTTTGTCCGGCCTAGGCATGGATAGCGCCCCGAACTCGGTCTTCCGAATACCAGGGGCTTCGCCGAAATTTAAAATTATAGAATTCTATGGCTAAGTGAGAGTGTTCAAGCATTATAGTCCGGTTGCCTTGTTCGTTGCGTTGAGCGCCTCCCTCGAAGGACCCAAGAATGGGAACAAGAGCGCTCAAGTTTATCCCGAACACCCCAACACTCGTGGCATGGGGGCTGAAGCCGACGACTCGCCTTCTCTCAAATTTAATAAACGGCCGCACAAAAGGTAATATTTTAAATTCAAAAGTGTTGCTTAGCGCATATGAACAAGTTTTCAGTCTGACAGGTAACAAATGCGAGTCTACTAAAAATTACATCTTTGGAGCATTCACCGCTATAAGGCGGGCACCCTTGAGACGCCCTCATAATACATCTCAGGCTTGCGATGCTCCTTGCCCGGTGGTAGTCCGTCCGTCACAAGCTTCTCGGCGTCCATCCTGCCCTTCAAAGTGCACCTTAGCACGGGCAAGGGCCCTACGGGCACCTTCGATGCAGACGGAGCGCTTGACGACTTCAACCCATGGATAGGCGTCCACCAGCCGCCTCACCAGCCCGAAGTAGCTCCCAGGCATGGCTTCCTTGGGCCATAGCCGAACTATGAGGCCCTTCATGGCCTGTTCGGCCACCTTATGGAGCTCGACCAGCTTCAATTTGGTCGCTCAAGGGCACCGGGTGTCCGGCCTCAACATCTTGAGACCGAACACCTTCTCCGCCGAGCTCCCTCCTCGGCTCGGTAGAATGCGGCAAAGATCGGACACCTTCTTGGGCAGATCTGTGAATGCTCCTGGAGAGCTCCGGATTTGGGTAAGTAACAGATAATTCACTCACGTGCTTGCTTTGCATAAAGAATGCCTTACCCGGCGCTATCTTTTTCATCGCCTCGATTTCCCGGAGGGATTTTTGGGCTTCGGCCTTAGCGGCTTTGGCGCTCTCAAGGGCCGAGGCGAGCTCGGACTCTCGAGTCTTTGAGTCACGCTCCAAACTCTCGTGTTTTTCCACGAGAGCCTGGAGCTCTTGCCGCACCTCTGCCACTCGCGCCTCCTGCTTCTCTCGCTCGGTGCACTCCACAGCCCCATTGCTTTCGGCCTTGGACACCGCTTCCTTCTGGGTCGCCACCTCGTTCGTGGCCCCTGCAATATTCACGTTATTCCTGTCATTTTTTGCAACCACATCTTTTAAATACTCCCATAAGGTATTACTTACCTTCCTTGTCCTCGAGCTGCTTTTTGGCAAGGTCGAGCTCGTTCTCCGGACCGCTCGAGGCTCTGCTTCAATGCATCAACCTCCGCAGTCAGTGCGGCAGAGGTCAGTAGCGCAGCCTGCATTCCCATATTGACATACTTATGTTAGACTCCTGCGTATATCTTTTAGATCCTCAGTTCAGCTTTTTCTTTCCGAACACCAAACTGAGCATCAGGGTCTACTGTCTATGCAGTAATATTTTACATATCTTAAATACATACCTCAAAGCCTGTTAGAAGGCTGGCACAGGCTTCGGTCAGCCCACTCTTGGCAGATCGAACTTTACGGATCACCACACTCATAACGGTGTGGTGCTCCTCGTCGATGGAAGCGCCGTTGAGCGCCTCCATCAAATTATCCGGTGCCTACGGTTGACGGAGGTCACCGGCGTCGCGATCTTGCCCTTCTTACGAAGTGGTCGTCACGCGGACTCGGAACTGCTGAAGGTTCGATGCGGAGTCGACAGGGCGGACTTAAAGCCCTTCGAGGTTTTATCCCTTTGCGCCGGAGTCCGGAGGTCGCCTTCTTGGCGCCTCGGCCACCTCCTCTGGCTGGGCCCCTTTGGGACTCCACCTCGGCGTCATCCGCGGTGGGAGGAGACGAGGCGGTCGAAAGTGAGGTGCTATTCACATCCAAGCGAATCCAAGGAGCCGCTCGTCGAAGCGTCGAGCCCGTCCTTGGGCGGGCTGCATGGTTATATTCGGTGTTAGAAGATGTTGTGCGACAAATGGAATGCCATGAGTTATTCTGGTGTCCGGACACTTACGATTTCGCCAGGGGCTTGGTCCTCGGTGGCCACTCCTCTTCGCCGTTGTCGGCGTTGGTGGTGTAGTCTGGAGGAAGGGTCCTTCCCTTCTTGGACCCTCCGGCCTCCCCAGTTGGGGCGGCCTTCCTTTTCTTCTCTCCCCCCGCTGGGGGAGAGGCCTCTTTTTCCTACTCCTTGTATTCGCGAGAGGAGTCCGCCTCGGAGTCATCAGACGATGAGTCCGACGACACCTGGCGCCGGGAACTCCTTCGAGTTCCAGTGGCCTTCTTCTTGGCCTTCTTCTCCGGCACCACGTAAGGTGCCAGAACCAGCAGCCCCATCAATCGGGCGTCCGCTGGGTCTTCTGGCAAGGGAGCCGGACAGTCAACCTGTCCGGACGTCTTACGCCAATCTGTCCAAAGGTGAGGGAGTTTTAGATCACGCATAGAGTCAAACTATGAAAAAAGAGTCCGTAAAGGGTAAATAGCTTACCTCGCTGGCTTGATGTCATGAGCTAAATCCAGCGATCTTGATGGCGGATGCGGAGCCTCGGCGCCTTGAACAGCACCTTCCGGGCATCTTCGCACGTAGTGTGAAGAGCCGGCTGTTGTTCGGTGCTGTGCGGATCAAACTCCCACAAGTTGAAGGCCCGTTCTGGCATGGGAGGATCCGGCGGATGAGCATAACACGGACTACATTGACAAGCTTGAGCTTATTGTCCGCCAGTTTCGGACCTTGAGGTTTGGAGTCCGGTCAGCTCTTCCGAATTACCCCACGTCAGGCCCGTCTCTTTCCATGAGGTGAGCCGTGTAGGGAAGCCAGATCGGAATTCGGGGGCCGCTGCCCATTTAGAGTCGCGCGACTCGGTGATGTAGAACCACCCCGATTGCCACCCCTTTATGGTCTCCACGAAGGAGCCCTCGAGCCATAGGACGTTGGCCATCTTGCCAACCATGGCACCTCCGCACTCCGCTTGGCGGCCGCCCACTACCTTCGGCTTGACATTGAAGGTCTTCAGCCATAAGCCGAAGTGGGGCTGGATGCAGAGGAAGGCCTCGCACACGACGATGAACGCCGAGATGTTGAGGATGAAATTCGGGGCCAGATCGTGGAAATCTAGGCCGTAGTAGAACATGAGCCCCCGGACAAATGGGTGAAGTGGAAAACCTAGTCCACGGAGGAAGTGGGTGAGGAACACCACCCTCTCATGGGGCCTGGGGGTGGGGATGAGCTGCCCCTTGTCGGGGAGCCGATGCGCGATGTCGTCGGACAAGTATCCGGCCTTTCGCAGCTTTTTGATGTGCCCCTCCATGACGGAGGTCCACTTGCCTCCCGCTCCGGACATAGTTGGAGAAGGTTGAGGTGGGGTGTGCGGACTTGGGCGCTAGAGCTCAAGTGCGCGGAAATGGATGAGCAAAGGAGGAAGAAGGCATGTGTGAAAAAGTGGATCCTTATCCCCTTATATGGACGGACAAAGCTATGCGTCCCCACCGGCCTGATAAAACTTGCTTATCTCCCAAGCGCCGTAATCAATGGCGCGGTTGGGTTACCCACGCCCGTATTGATGAGAATCCTGGAATAAGGGGACACGATCTCTGCTTTGACAAGATGTGCCAAGCAAACCGCCTCACTAAACGCGCTGAGGTGGGACAGTAAAAACGATTCGAATAAAGGCTTGGCCATGGTGCGATGTCCGCTGCGGAATACGTCAGCAGATTGAGTTTGTGTAAATAGTATTCTCTCTACGGTGGTATGTGGAACTTATTTTGCAGAGCCGGACACTATCCTTGTATTCAAAATCTTCTATGAAGAATTCGGAGGAGAAACCCGTCTTGCAATGCTGAAGACAATATGCGTGACGGACTCGTCGTCATTGAAGCTTTGGTTCGAGACTCTTGAGGAGTCTGGATTAGGGGGTGTCAGGATAGCGGACTATGACCTTTGGCGGACTCTGGACTATGAAGATACAAGATTGAAGACTTTGTCCCGTGTCCGGATGGGACTTTCCTTGGCGTGGAAGGCAAGCTTGGCGATACGGATATGTAGATCTCCTACCATTGTAACCGATTCTGTGTAACCCTAACCCTCTTTGGTGCCTATATAAATCGGAGGGTTTTAGTCCGTGGGGACGAACAACAATCATACCATAGGCTAGCTTCTAGGGTTTAGCCTCTACGATCTCGTGGTAGATCTACTCTTGTACTACCCATATCATCAATATTAATCAAGCGGGGAGTAGGGTTTTATCTCCATCGAGAGGGCCCGAACCTGGGTAAGAACATCGTGTCCCTTGTCTCCTGTTACCATCCGCCTAGACTCACAGTTCGGGACCCCCTACCCGAGATCCGCCGGTTTTGACACCGACAACCTCCCTAAGGGAATGTCCAAGTAATATTAGGGTCCTAACGACAATACATCAGTAGTTTGAAAGACAGGGGACGAAAGGGGAGAAAGTGAGTTCCACGCATTGACAAGAAGCCCACCGCACATGCTCGCAATTGAGACGCACACTATGAAACGAAAACCTGACAACACCCATGCAAAATAAAGGAGGTATAGATGTAACTTGTTTGGTTAATTTCACATAAACATGAAGATTCAGTTCATGTCGCTTGGGATTGTGTGTGAGATGGGGGTGGGGAGTAGGATGATTGAGCACACGGGAAAGTGCATGCATGAATATTAAAGCAACATAGATGTCTCATATATGGCCCAAGAAACGCGGCGACGATTTTTCTGGTCCGTGTGTTTTTTCCCGGTGAGAAACTTGAGATTTGTGTGCACTTTAGATCTAGGGATCTTTCAACACAAGGTACAAAGCAAAACTATCGGATTGGTGAATCTCAAGAACTTACCTCATAAATTGCTCGAAAGTGTTGCACGTTTGTATGTTTTAATAACACATGAATGTTGTTTTCTCCCAATTAGAGACAGGTATAGGAGATATGAGCCGTCATGGATATGAATTTTCCTTTGTGTTGCAACCATTCTTATTTCTCGAAGATTTGTTGTTCCAAATTTCCCTTTGACAGAGGAAGTCCAAAAAGGAGGCTTAAAGCGAATATCCATTTTGGCTCCCGAGCTCATTTGATCACACTGAACAGTAAAATCGAAAGATACTAAAAGAATTCAAACAATTCCAAAATTTTTTAAATGAACGATATTTTAGTGCGTGAGGTCCGTGCCAGATTTCAACTCATCTGAGCATCTAAGCTGCTCTTAGCAAAAATAACAAAATCGGTCCTGAACGGTGCAAAAGAGTTAACTTTTTCATATACCTTATTTTTTTGCTGAGAGTTATTCAGATGTCCAAATAAGCTGAAATTTGAAAGAAACATCACGCACTAGATGTTCCATGCAAAAAATCAGAATTTTTACAATTTTTCTATATATATTTTTTACTGTTCATGCGCAGGAGCAGATAAGCTAGGGAGCCATTTAGCCGCTCTGGCCTTAAAAGCGAAAAATATCAAAGAAAACACAAATGATGAGAGAGAGAGAGAGAGTTAGGACAGATGCAACAACTGTCTCCAGGTAAGGAAAATTCAGAGCTCGAATGTGCCGTCGTGGTCGCGTATGTTTGGAGCATCTTCCAGGCCCCAAGGCCAGGCATTCCGGGTTCTAGCTCAGCTCAACTGCTCCACGCAGTTTGCAGCAGATCTCAGCTTGGTTGGAAGGCGTGATTTCCCGGCGACGTAGGTGCTACCCGCTTTTGCGGTAGATCAATTTCTTAATCGATCAGATCGACCCACCCGAGCCAGGCGTTGTTGTGCTGTTGTTTTTGTTTTCACGTACTCCCTCTATAAATTAATATAAGAGCGTTTAGATAATTAAAATGGTGATTTAAACACTCTTATACGTATTAGTTACGGAGGGAGTACCGATGGACGGACCTAGGTATAGTTCACGGCTTGTGAGGGTGCCTTCTGCCGTGCGATGCGTGTACGCACGCTGTACGACCCAATCAAGCCGAATCAGTGGGATGATGGGCCGTCCCGACCACGCCAAAGAGAAAACGCTCCCCAAATCCCTGTACGTCTTTTCTTTCGGACACAAATCCCTATACGCCTGGACGGACAGCTTTCACTGACCGGAAGAAAAATAGATGGTCGAGACGGGCTCTTCGTATCTATTAGGATTTAATTAAGGACGTCGATAACTGCCACACGGGTGGCAAGAAGATGCATCACATGTCTCTAATGCAAATAGATTGTCACGTCATCGTATGCATGCATGCAAGAATCTTTTTGAATTTTTAGTTTTTAAAATGTTTTATCTTTTAAATGAAAAATCCGATTGAAGATCCGTTTTCACAATTAAATCCCTCGTGACGAGATCTTCGAAATTAGATCTCATATCAATATATTTCGACGATTCTTTTTTTAAGTTAAGAGTTGCCATGTCTATTGCACATGAATTGCCATGGTGTTTATACTGAAGTTGCCATGATATATTTCAGTTATTTTCCTTTACATTTAAAAGTAATTTTTGATATATTATAAAACGAGGAATTAAGAAATTAGACTTGCCATGCACCATAAACTAAAATTGCCATGATACATGCACTTAAAATTGCCATGGTTCATACAAAAAAATATTTTCATGGTAAAGTACTGGAATTGTCATCATCAAAAAACTAAAATTGCCATGATCTACAAACTAAAGTGCCACATGGCAACTTTAGTTTAAGCACTATGGCAACTACAGTGTAAACATCATGGCAACTTCTGGGCAAAAAAAAAATTCATCGAAACGTATCAACATGGAGTCTAGTTTTGAAGATCTCGTTGAGACGGATTTAATGGTGAAAACGAATTTTTAATTCACTTTTTTAATTAAGAGATAAAACATTTTTAAGCCGAAAACCAAAAAGATTTCTGCTGATGTCATTTATTCATACGTGGAAAAAATGAGTGGTGATGAAGGCGTGTGGGTGATGTGCAAACTCCCACACGTGTGGGCGTTAGTTTTTCCGTTAATTAACTATTAGCAAAAGAGCCCGTGCGTTGCAACGGAAGAGAAAACATAACACACGCTCTTAACTCAACAACCATCACTCAAGATTACAATAGGTCCATCTCCTTTATTTTTGCGAGGTATCATATTTGTGTTGCCGCTTATCCTCCTTTTCACTCTCGCCGGTGATGACCTCGGTGTTCACACAAAACAACAAAAAACATGTGTTGAATATGGTTAATCCTAAGGCGTCTCTCTCTTCCCTCTCCCTCCCTCTCCCTCCCTCTCTCCCTCTCTCTCTCCCCCTCTCTCTCCCTCTCTCTCTCTCTCTCTCTCGCTCGCTTTCTCTCACTCTCGTGATGAGAAATCTGTTGTTTTCCCCTGCGACATTTTTCAGAGGTATGCATGTGTAGTTATTGATGTTTTCTTTTCTGTATATGGTTATAATGGGGTGTTTATTTGCAATCTGGATCACCGCCGGTATGAAAAAAAAAATCTTGCGCTATAAATTATAAGTTTGCTTCCATAACAATATTTTAAAAATATTTAACAGGTAAAATTAACATCATATTTAGATTCCACACATTTTCCTAATAAAATTTCATATATAATATGTTAAAATCGAAGTTACGGTTTAAAAGATACAGATAAATTAGAAAATTATTTGGTTTGACTCAAATATATTTTAAAATAATATTTAAAAATACTTAACAGGTAAAAAATCTCATATTCATATTCTACATATTTTTCTAATCAAATTTTATATATAACATGTTCAAATCGGAGTTACGGTTTAAAAGATATGGATGATTTTAAAAAGCATTTGTTTGACTTATATGATCCGCGGATGAATTACCTAAAACATCAGGGGGGTTTCGAAAAATGTAAAATAACGGTTCGGGTGTGACTTAAATCCGGGCGGCGGGTTGATTTCAAGAAAAGACAAGGACTTTGTGTAAAATACGAAATTAACGATTCGTTTTAACTTAAAACAGGATTGCGGGTTGAATTCTTTGAAATAGAGGGACTTTCCTGAAAATGCCATGGCGGACGAAAGAAACCTAATTTGCTTTATTATTATTAGGTAAAGATTAAATTTAATTAAATAGAATCTCTGCATTTGGAACGGAGAGCCGGTTTCTCTCCCGAATGATCACATCCTATTGCAACGAACGGGTCGTTCTAATCGTGCCTATTGTAAGCATCGCGCGTGTGTGATGCGCCTCTTAAGGAGGTATAAATATGTACATCATCTATGTCAATAAATATCAATCATTACTGTTCACTAATAAAAATGCATGTGCGTTGCCACGGGCCAATAAATGAAGTTGTAAACAATGTCCATTTTTCTCTCCACAAACGAGCACGGTGCATGGAATATTTAATCACAACACAAATACAAAGATCTTTTTTTCTCTCTATTTTTACAAACACCACACATCCCTCTAGCCGTTCTTTCCCATTGATTTAACTTGTCATCAATCACCTTCTTTGTCCATACATAATTAATCCTCTTAATTTATTGCCCCTTGACGCTTCTCGACACACCATCTAGATAACAAAAAACTACTCTACAACTTTTCTATATTAACTATCATGATCCTAACATATAAATAAAAATATTTGAACAAGAAATGAAGGTCTCATAATAATGCTATACTCTCTAAATCATACATCCCATCTACATGTGAGAAGCGGCAACAAACACACGCGTGAATAGCGGTGCCCGTGCCAGCAGTGGCTGCATCTCCCCAGATCCATCATCTCCAACTTCCCTCCCTAGTAATTCCAATTAGAAGAGAATGGGGCTCCACCTCCCTAATAATTCCAATAAGAAGAGATTGGGAGATAGTCATGTAATTGTAATTGGTAAGAATAAAGCTCTCGCCTGATAAACCATAAATCCACAATTCTCTCTCCCTCTCCCCCTCCCTCTCTCTCTCTTCCTCTCTCCCTATCTGTCTCTCTCTCTCGCCCTTCCTCTCACTCTTCTATCTCTTTGAAAAGGCAATCACGTACCGCGACGGATGATATCCTGTTCTGTGTATGATTGACATGTAAAACGGTTCTCAGCTATCGCAGGAGGTGGTAGTGCACTAAATTATTGTTTTTGTAAATAATGATGAAGTTAATGATGCATGTATTGTAGTGCCAATGTTTGTTTCTTCTTGTCTTAGACCGCGAGATAAAGCTTGACAACAGCCTTGGTTATCCCTAATGAAAACCTAAAGCGATAAGATTCAGAAGGCGATAAACCATAAATCCACAATTCTCTCTCCCTTTCTCCCCTCCCTCTCTCTCTTCCTCACTCCCTCTCCGTCTCTCTCTCACTCTCTCTTTCTCCCTCTTCTATCTCTTTGAAAAGGCAATCACATACCGCGACGGATGATATGCTATTCTATGTATGATTGACATGTAAAATGGTTCTCAGCTATCGCAGGAGGTGATGGTGCACTAAATTATTGTTTTTGTAAATAATGATGAAGTTAAAGATGCGTGTATTGTAGTGCCAATGTTTGTTTCTTCTTGTCTAACTCTTAGACCACGGAAAGATAAAGCTTGACAACAGTCTTGGTTATCCCTAATGAAAACCGAAGGCGATAAAATTCACAAGTTGATTTCCAATAGTAGGCCAAGCAGCAATGATCAATTGATGCTATCGAACAGCTTGATCACCACCTCGACTTTGCTGCACCGACATTCCAAGTGCATAAAGCTAGACAACGCTTAATTTTTGGTGTTTCTTAAGTTTGTAACAATAGCTTATGCGTGTCAATTATGCAATTCCATCAGATGACAAGTAGACACATAAATTATACCAAATAAAAAAGAGCAAATCTGACTTTCCAACTCGAAAATAATGTCACTATTGACTTTAAAAATATTTGATTCTACATTTTCATGCTCATACTCCATATACACGTTTGGAAGGTCCCTCGAACAAATAAAAACAATCTCAATTCGCTTAAACCATAACCCTCTACTAAAACAGATTCTATTGAAAAGGGGCGAGGTACCTAAACCTTCAAACATGAACTTGTAATATGATACTGAAGAATAACGGCCCGCCGCTGTGAGAACAACAATCGGTCCTTCTGGCTAATGTTTCCTCCTGTAGTAGCGGTCCCAAAATATCAGACAACTGCGTTAATTCATCAAAGTCTTGCTGGTAAAAGGGAGATAGTGAAAAACACAAAGTCCTTCAATACTGCTGATGTCTACTACGCAACCTTCTTCTTGTAGACGTTGTTGGGCCTCCAAGTGCAGAGGTTTGTAGGACAGTAATAAATTTCCCTCAAGTGGATGACCTAAGGTTTATCAATCCGGGGGAGGCATAGGATAAAGATGGTCTCTCTCAAACAACCCTGCAACTAAATAACAAAGAGTCTCTTGTGTCCCCAACACACCCAATACAATGGTAAATTGTATAGGTGCACTAGTTTGGCGAAGAGATGGTGATACAAGTGCAATATGGATGGTAGATATAGGTTTTTGTAATCTAAAAATATAAAAACAGCAAGGTAGCAAGTGACAAAAGTGAGCGAAAACGGTATTGCAATGCTTAGAAATAAGGCCTAGGGTTCATACTTTCACTAGTGCAAATTCTCTCAACAATGATAACATAATTAGATCATATAACAATCCCTCAACGAACAACAAAGAGTCACTCCAAAGTCACTAATAGCGGAGAACAAACGAAGATATCATTGTAGGGTATGAAACCACCTCAAAGTTATTCTTTCCGATCAATTCATTGGGCCATTCCTATAAGTGTCACAAACAACCCTAGAGTTTATAGTAAAATAACACCTTAAGACACATATCAACCAAAACCCTAATGTCACCTAGATACTCCAATGTCACCTCAAGTATCCGCGGGTTTGATTATATGATATGCATCACACAATCTCAGATTCATCTATTCAAACCAACACAAATAACTTCAAAGAGTGCCCCAAAGTTTCTACCGGAGAGTCAAGACGAAAACGTGTGCCAGCCCCTATGCATAGATTCCCAAGGTCACGGAACCCGCAAGTTGATCACCAAAACATACATCAAGTGAATCAATAGAATACCCATTTGTCACCACGGGTATTCCACGCCAGACATACATCAAGTGTTCTCAAATCCTTAAAGACTCAATCCGATAAGATAACTTCAAAGGGAAAACTCAATCCATTACAAGAAGGTAGAGGGGGATAAACATCATAAGATCCAACTATAATAGCAAAGCTTGCGGTACATCAAGATTGTGCCATATCAACAACAAGAGAGAGAGAGAGAGAGAGAGAGAGAGAGATCAAACACATAGCTACTGGTACATACTCTCAGTCCCGAGGGTGAACTACTCCCTCCTCGTCATGGAGAGTGCCGGGATGATGAAGATGCCACCGGTGATGGATCCCCCCTCCGGCAGGGTGCCGGAACAGGGTCCCGATTGGTTTTTCGTGGCTACAGAGGCTTGCGGTGGCGGAACTCCCGGTCTTGGTTCTGTTCTGGAAGTTTGGGGATATATAAGAGGTGTTGGCGCCGGGAACAAGTCAGGGCGGTCCACGAGGCAGCCACGAGGTAGGGGGCGCGCCTAGGGGGGTAGGGCGCACCCTCCACCATCATGGTGGCCTCGGGACTCTTCTGGTCCATCTCCGAGGCTCCGTAGGCTTCTTCTGATCTAAAAATAATCTCCATAAATTTTCAGGTCTAACCGAGATGAGCGATCGGTCCCACCGAGTTCGCAATGCAAACTCTCTGTTTCCCTTTCGTAACGTTTTTGTCTCACCGAAATGAGCGAATCGGTCCCATCGAGTTTGCCTGACCAACTCTCTAGTTAGCTTATTACCAAAATTGGTGCCACCGAGTTTGTGTAATTGGTCTCACCGAGATTACGTTATGCCCTAACCCTAATGAAATCGGTCCCACCGAGTTGACATGTCGTTCCCACCGAAAATCCTAACGTTCACATTTTAAACTAAATCGGTCCGACCGAGTTTCATGATTCGGTCCCACCGAGTTTGGTGATTCGTGTGTAATGGTTAGATTTTGTGTGGAGGCTATATATACCCCTCCACCCTCTCCTCATTTGTGGAGAAAGCCATCAGAACGTGCCTACACTTCCAGCATACATTTTCTGAGAGAGAACCACCTACTCATGTGTTGAGACCAAGATATTCCATTTCAACCACATAAATCTCGATCTCTAGCCTTCCCCAAGTTGCTTTCCACTCAAATCATCTTTCCACCAAATCCAAATCTGTGAGAGAGAGTTGAGTGTTGGGGAGACTATCATTTGAAGCACAAGAGCAAGGAGTTCATCATCAACACACCATGTATTACCTTTCGGAGAGTGGTGTCTCCTAGATTGGTTAGGTGTCACTTGGGAGCCTCCGTCAAGATTGTGGAGTTGAACCAAGGAGTTTGTACGGGCAAGGAGATCGCCTACTTCATGAAGATCTGCCCTAGTGAGGCAAGTCCTTCGTGGGCGATGGCCATGGTGGGATAGACAAGGTTGCTTCTTCATGGACCCTTCGTGGATGGAGCCCTCCATGGACTCGCGCGGCCGTTACCCTTCGTGGGTTGAAGTCTCCATCAACGTGGATGTATGATAGCACCACCTATCGGAACCACGGATAAAAAATCTTCATGTCTACATTGAGTTTGCTCCCTCAAACTCCTCCCTTTACCTTCATGTGCAATACTCTTAGTATTGCATGTGTCGGTTGATTGCTTGACTTGTGCAAAGTTGCTAAAATCTACCAAGACTTCAAATTGGGAAAAGGCTAGATTTTTATTTGGTCAAGTAGTATAATCACCCCCCTCTAGACATACTTTTGATCCTACAAGTGGTATCAGAGCTACGATCTCCATTTTCCTTGATTTCCATAGTTTTTGGTGATCATAGCCTTGGTTTCACAACCTAGGAGAGTATGGCGTCTAGCGAGGGAAATTACCACCGTAGAGGTCCTTACTTTGATGGTACTAATTTTGCTAGTTGGAAGCATAAGATTAAAATGCATATTCTTGGACGTAACCCCGCCATTTGGGTTATTGTGTGTATTGGCTTGCAAGGTGAATTCTTTGATGGGAGAGAACTGAACAGTGAAGCTACCGCGGAAGAGTTGAAGATGCTGCAATACGATGCTCAAGATTGCGATATCCTCTTCAACAGATTGTGCCCCGAAGAATTCAACAAAACCAGCTGTCTTGAGAATGCAAAGGAAATTTGGGATACTTGATATGCACGAAGGTACCGACTCCGTCAAGGAATCCAAATTGGATGTGCTTCAAAGTCAGCTTGACAAGTTCAAAATGAAGGATGGTGAAGGTGTCGCTGAAATGTACTCTAGGCTTGTTCTCATCACAAATGAGATTGTCGGCTTAGGAAGTGAAGAGATGACTGGCAGATTCATCATCAAGAAGATCCTAAGATCCTTGGATGAAAAATATGATATCGTGTGCACATTGATCTAAATGATGCCCAATTACAAAGATCTCAAGCCTATGGAAGTCATTGGAAGAATTGTTGCTCATGAGATGTCACTCAAGGATAAGGAAGAGCTTCACAACAAGTCAAGTGGTGCTTACAAAGCCTCATGTGATGCTCCTACGTCATCAAGTGAGAAACAAACCTTCAATGAGGAATTGAGCTTAATGGTGAAGAATTTCAACAAGTTCTACAAGAGTAGAAGCAAGGAAAGAAGTTCCAAGTCAAGGTCCTACAATGACAAAAGATCTTCGAGTCGTGAACGTAATTACTACAATTTTGGAAGACCCGGACACTACTCCAATGAGTGTACGGCTCCCTACAAGAGAAGAGAAGATTCACCCAAAAGGAGAAGTAGAAGAGAATAATCACCACCAAGAGAGAGAAGGAGTAGAGATGATCGTTATGAACGAAGAACCTCTCGGAGAAGCAAGGATTCGAAAAGGAAGGACAAATCATCAAAGAGCTACACAAAACTAAGACATCAAGCTCATGTTGGTGAATGGGTATCCGGCTCCGACTCCGACCATCACTCCGAAAGAAGTTATCACTCCGACTCCGAATATACTCAAGATGAAGGTGTTGCCGGTCTAGCACTTGTGTCAACCAACTCCTACGACATATTTGACTCACCAAATGAAGGAATTGGAAGGTGCTTCATGGCTAAAGGCCCAAAGGTATCACACCCCGAGTATGTTGATTTCAATAGTGATGAAGATGATTTGCTAGGAGATGATGATTTACTTGTTGACAACTCTAGTTATGAAAACTATGATGAACTTGCTATTAATCATGATAATCAAGATAAAACGAATGATGATCATAAGAAGGAGATTGAGCGTCTAACTAAAGAACTAAACACTCTTAAGTTAGCTCATGAAACTACCTTGGAAGATCATCGAGAACTTTTAAAGACTCATGAGAAGCTACGCTTTGAAAAGCTCAACCTTGAGCAAGAGTATGGTTCTTAAAAGCAATCAATGATGATCTTCGCAAGAAAAGTTCTTCTTACATTGCCAAGCGTTTACTCTTGTCTACTTACATGCCACAAGTTAAAACTAGCAACAAGAGTAAGAAAGATTCTTCATCTAGTAGTAACAATAATCATGCTAAATCCAATGTTGTTACTTCTAGTAGTTCTCTTGATTCCACTAATGATTCTCTTAGCCAAGTTACACTTGAGCAAGAAAATAGCTTATTGGAGGGTATTATAGAGAAAGGTGTTTACAAGAGCCTTGCCGGAAGTAAGCAATTTGAGGAAATTGTACGCAAGCAAGGAAGGCACCGGAAGAATCAAGGTGTTGATTTTGAACGAAAGTTCAATGCCAATGGAGTTGAGTTGGAAGAAGATCAATACCCCAAGACGAAGTTTGTTCCTCAACAAGAGAAGTATGATCCTACTTGTTTCCAAGGGACACAAGCTCAAGATTATCTTCCACCACAAGTCCACAAGCAAAAAGGCAAGGATAAGCTTCAAGAGGAGATTGATGCATTTGAAGAAACTCCCGAGGCCTTGGTCAAGTGGGTTCCCAAGACTACATCAAGTTCTACTTCATCAAGTACGACTACAACTCCAAGGATTCCCATCAATATGATGTGGATCCCGAAGAAGAAAAACTAGAGAGTTCTTGAGGGTGACTCCGCCAACATATTTCACTCATATCATCTTGGCAAGGACAAGTGCAAACAACTCCCACATCTTGCACTAGTTCAAGGAGTCACAAACCCTCTTGTTGGTAAGACAAGGGACAAGGTAACCTAATGCTTTCATGGACATCATCATATATGAACTTCATTCTATGTCTATGGATATCCTTGTTTGTTCCTTGTGGGACTAACCCGTGTAGGTATTGAAAGTGAAACTCACTCCAATGTACTGCTCCAAATGATCTACATCAACATTGAGCATCCACATCTTCAACACCTACATGAAGTCATCAGCGACAAAACCCAAGGTTAGTTCATCCCTCTTAGGGGGAAATCACATCTAGGGGGAGATTTACTCTAATCAATTGAGCTAAAGCAACTCTAATGGTGTGAACACATCAATGCTTTATGTAAAAGTGGTAACCCCACTTGTGCTTAAACGATGAGTATGACCTATGATCAAATGTTCTCATTTTACTCCTAAGTCAATATACTCATATATAGATGATCTAGTCATCGCCAATTGCTTGATAGATGCTAGAGTGTTTGTGCATGCTTCGTCACATATTTCATTTGCCATTTTATTGTGTGAGCATGTTGGATGCATATTTTACTCATTCGAGGACATCCATTTGTTGCTTTGATTGTTTGGCTCTTTCTCTTTTGCCAAATGGATGGACAAGAATTCCTAAGAACTCCCTCTAGCTATCTATGCTTTTCTCGTCTCAAACTCTATTCATGCTACATCACAAACTTTGATCAAGTCAGATTCGAACCACTCTGTGTGAGGAGCACTCGGAGTCCCCAATTCGTCATAGACTTAAACTTCCAAAACCTCTTTGTGTAAATTTGGTATGACCGAGTCATCCACTTTGGTCACACCGAGTTCACTAAGTTGATCTAGGTTTCAATCTCGATGCAACCGATTTGAACTTTTCGGTCACACCGAGTTGCAGTAACCGCCTGCGATTCTGCATCTCGGTGCCACCGAATTGTTCCACTCGGTCACACCGACAGGGTCGGGATATATATACCCACGGGTGAGATTTTGGAAACTTCTTCAAACTCCTCAGCCCGCGCGTATCCTGCTCTGCCGCCTCGAGTCTCCGGATCGTCTCCTCATCGCCAGCAACCTCCCGCTGCTGGTTTCCATCACCGTCAACGGATTTCTGCCCCGCTGTTGCCGCCGTAGCGAACTCATCGCTTAACTAGGGTATGAGTTCGACCCCTTGTGCTCTCTTTTTTACCTCCGATTCTAAGCACAAGGTCAATGCCATGTTCTTTACCACGTATGAGATCAGTCTATCCAGAGAAAAACTCCACTAGATTAGATTTGATTCAAAAATTTAGGGTTAGGTCTCCGCCGAACTCATCTCTGACCAACCGAGTTGTAGAAATCGGTCTCACCGATCTGGCTTAGGCCATAGCACTTGCAGTTCTCGGTCTGACCAAAACTTGCAAATCGGTGTGACCGAGTTCAACTATCTGTGAAACCCTAGCAATCTCGGAGCCACTGAACTGTGACTCAGTCCGACCAAGTTCACTAGTTTAGACTCCAAAAGTTGCTTCGGTGTCACCGAGTTTAACAAATCAGTAGCTCCGAAATGCTTTCTGTGGAGAACTAAAACTAAGTTTTTGACTCATCTGTTTTGCAAAAAACTCTGCACTTTGTGATGCTCATCTACTCTACCTCATCTTTATCTATTCACAGCGTCTGTTGTCAGTTCGCTTTGCCAAGATGTCTGACCAGAGTGATAGCCAGAACAAATCTGAAGAGCAAGTGCAAATGAGTGAGGGCACTAGTCCCTCTAGCAGCTATGATGAGGGCAGCAGGAGCACTCCAAGAAATTTGCCCAAGGCAGCCACTAGAACAAGGAAGAAGAGAACCTCAGACTCTGAGGATGAGGACGTGGCAGTTGAGGATGATGCCACCTCAAGGAAGAAAGTGTTGAAGAAGGAGTATGGCACTGCTGCTGCAACAAAGCCTAGTATGCACAAGAAAGCACCTGCCAAGAGAGTGCCAACATCCAAGCCTAGGAAAGTAGCCTTGGAAGAAACAATGGAGTTCACTCTTGAACCCAAAGAGGCTGGAGAAGGCAAGAAGAGAAAGGAGAGGGTCAGGAAAACCATTGCCAGAATTATTGGCAAGCCCTCCATGATGAAAGATCCATCTGATGAGGATGAAGAGGAAGAGGATGCTGCACCAGCACCCAAGTCCAAAAATCTTATGGGAGATGCTATCAAGTCAGGGGCTGCAACATCAAAGCCCAAAACTGCTCCCAAAGCTGCTGCTCAAACCATCATGTCTGCACCCAAGAGAAGCACCAGAAACATCCCAGCTGAAGAGAAGAACAAGGCCCCAGTGCCTGAAGTTGAAGAAGAAGATGCTGAAGCCCAAGTGCTGAGAAAGCTCAAACCAAAGATCCAAGACCACAATGACACTCATCCAGTGGCAGAGGACATGAACATCAGCAAGGATGCATGTCTGAGACTTTGGAGGAAGAATGATCCTTATGTTGTGAGAAGGAGAACTGCAGTGGACTACAGGTTCCACACCAAAGAACAGCAAGATTTCTATGATACTATTTTGCTTGAAAAGAAGCCAATTGTCTGTGACATGAGATGGGTTGATTGGGAATACATCAAAGAGAATGAAGATCACTTCCCAGGTGTACATGACAGCTTCAAAGCCTATGGAGTTGACAAGTTCGTTGGACAGAAGCTCACCAAATGGAATGATGAGCTAATCATGCAATTCTACCCCACTGCTCATTTCTATCCAGATGGAAGTACAGTATGGATGTCTGAAGGTACAAGGTACCAATCAACTGTTGATGAGTGGGCCAAGTTGATCAATGCCCCGGAAGAACATGATGATGATTTGGATGTGTATGCCAAGAAGAAGAAAGACCACAACTCAATGGCAAATATGTACAAGGAGATCCCAGACAAATCTTTGGAGAAACACAAGCTTGGATCGGTACATTATTTGTTGTGTGGTCTGCCTATTATCAATACTATCTTAAGGCATACTCTGCTACCCAAGTCTGGAGATCACAAGATGATTAGAGGACATTCCATCAACTTGTTGCTGCTATTTGATGTGCCTCAGAAGTTCAAGGTCATGAGTCTGATTGTAGAGACAATCAAAAGGATAGTTGCTGACCAGAAAAGATCTTGTGGGTATGCTCCACATATTCAGGTGCTCATCAACTCCAAGATGGGCACAGTCACTTATTTGTTGGACAAGGAGCATTTACCTCTGTACCCAGAATTTGAAGACAACACAGTTGTGATGAATGAGGAAGAACCTTCATCAGTTCAAGCACAAGAGAAGAGAGCAAAGGCAAAGGTAGGGAAAGCTGCAAAGATGCCAAGTGTTGAGGAAGCATCTCAAGTGTTCTTGAAGAGCAAACAAGATCAACTAGCCTATCTGATTCAAGCTACATTGAGGATTGAGAAGGGCTTGGCCACCCTGACTCGGAATCAGGAGAGCTTGGAGAGGATCATAGAGACAAACTTTTATGATCTTGATCTGAAAGTCACTGAGATACAAACTGCAGTTGAGCAGCTCCAGGAGGAAGCAGAAGAGAGGAAAGGAAAGGCAACTACAGATGCTTTTCAGCGAGTGCCAAGAGGTCAGAGGTCAGCTGCAGTGCCAATGCCAGATACTAGAGCTACATTAGCAGCATCAGCAGCTACAGCTTCAGTGCCACCTCCAACAGCCACTCCACCAACTCCAGCTACACCCACTGATGCCTTCGTCCTTGGATTTCTCTCCACACCACCGCCCAAAGACCAAGCCTGAGATACGCATAGCACTATGCATTTTTGAACTTTTTGGTAACTTGTTGCCAAAGGGGGAGAAATGTATAGATCATAGGCTTTGAGAGAGAGTGTTTTGCTTCTTTGTCTCTCTTGCTTTTTGGTTGAACTTTATTGTGTGCTTGTTTAATACTCTATGTCTGCGTGTGAGATACTTGTATGATCATGTGTTCGATCATATGCTACTTTAATGTTTGCTTGGATGAGATTATCTTTTATATCCATATATGATCATTCACTTTGCTTGGTGATGAGTGCATGCTTTTAATTTATATCATTTTGAGCGCTCCACCAAGATGTATGTGACATGGAAGAGTAACCCATGATCCTAATCGATTGTGCATTTGCATTCAAAAGCAAATTCTAAATAATGCACAAATTTAGGGGGAGCTCTTGCTTATCACATACTTTTCAAAGCGACGATGTATTTCAATCTTATTATCATTTGTCGAAGCTTTGATCTATATGTTGTCATAAATTACCAAAAAGGGGGAGATTGAAAGTGCAACTATCCCTGGGTGGTTTTGGTAATTACTAACAACATATAGCTCATTGAACTAATGCCATTTCAAGATAAATATTTCAGGAAAGTTCAATGATTGGCATGGCATGGATTAGGAATGCGGACCCCTCAAAATGCTAAGGACACATATTGGCTCAAGCTCAAGATTCTACATTTTACGTTTAGTGATCCAAGATCACATTGAGTCCATAGGAAAGCCAATACTATTAAAAGGGGGTGAGGTGTTGCTTAATGGATTTTGCTCAAAGTGCTTAGTGATATGCTCCAAAACCCTCAACCACTTTCTCATATCCACATATGTCCGAAACCAAAAGTCAAACTCGGCCCCACCGATTTGATCTATCCGGCACCACCGAGTTCATTTGACATAGCCACTGCCAGAAACCCTCGTCACTTCGGTCTCACCGATAGGGATCTCGGTCTAACCAAGATGGGATTGCAAACTCTCTGTTTCCCTTCGTAAAGTTTCGGTCTAACCGAGATGAGCGATCGGTCCCACCGAGTTCGCAATGCAAACTCTCTGTTACCCTTTCATAACATTTTGGTCTCATCGAAATAAGCGAATCAGTCCCACCAAGTTTGTGTAATCGGCCTCACCGAGATTACGTTATGCCCTAACCCTAATGAAATCGGTCCCACCAAGTTGACATGTCGTTCCCACCGAAAATCCGAAAGTTCACATTTTAAACTAAATCGGTCCGACCGAGTTTCATGATTCGGTCCCACCAAGTTTGGTGATTCGTGTGTAACGGTTAGATTTTGTGTGGAGGCTATATATACCCCTCCACCCTCTCTTCATTTGTGGATAAAGCCATCAGAACGTGCCTACACTTCCAGCTTACATTTTCTGAGAGAGAACCACCTACTCATGTGTTGAGACCAAGATATTCCATTCCAACCACATAAATCTTGATCTCTAGCCTTCCCCAAGTTGCTTTCCACTCAAATCATCTTTCCACCAAATCCAAATCTGTGAGAGAGAGTTGAGTGTTGGGGAGACTATCATTTGAAGCACAAGAGCAAGGAGTTCATCATCAACACACCATCTATTACCTTTTGGAGAGTGGTGTCTCCTAGATTGGTTAGGTGTCACTTGGAAGTAGGGCTGGACCAAAAGCTCGTAGCTCACAAGCTTAATGGACGCTCGATAGTTCGGCTCGTTATGCTCGTAGCTCCCTTCTTAATGGACAGAGCCAATCATTGATTTCTGCTCGTTAAGCCTAATGAGCTAACGAGTTTCACGAGTAGCTCGTTAAGATCATTAGTAACAATGCAACACATATTTTCATCGTACGTGATAAACTTTTTGTAGCACCTCAGTCAATCTATTCAATCTAATCGACATATGAGGCAACAAACTGTTGCATTTCTTTTTGTAGTCACTATATTTAATCTTGAAAATCACACATACACATTCATCCTATATATCTTAACACATTATAATATGTTAACGAGCGCTCGCGAGCGCTCACGAGCTTAACGAGCTTCAAACGAGCCGAGCCGAGCAAGGTTTTCTCCTCGTTAGTCTTAACGAGCTTAATGAGCCGAGCCTTATCGAGCACGAGCTTAACGAGTACGAGCTTAATGAGCCGAGCTGCTCATTAATCCATCCCCTACTTGGGAGCCTCCGTCAAGATTTTGGAGTTGAACCAAGGAGTTTGTATGGGTAAGGAGATCGCCTACTTCGTGAAGATCTACCCTAGTGAGGCAAGTCCTTCATGGGCGATGGCCATGGTGGGATAGACAAGGTTGCTTCTTCGTGGACCCTTCGCGGGTGGAGCCCTCAATGGACTCGTGCAGCCGTTACCCTTTGTGGGTTGAAGTCTCCATGAACGTGGATGTACGATAGCACCACCTGTCAGAACCACGGATAAAAAATCTCTGTGTCTACATTGCGTTTGCTCCCTCAAACTCCTCCCTTTACCTTCATGTGCAATGTCTTTACATTTCGCTGCTATACTCTTAGTATTGCATGTGTAGGTTGATTGCTTGACTTGTGCTAAGTTGCTAAAATCTACCAAGACTTAAAATTGGGAAAAGGCTAGATTTTATTTGGTCAAGTAGTCTAATCACCCCCCCCCCCTCTAGACATACTTTCGATCCTACAATACTCAAAAACAAGAAGAAAAAAACAGAAACTGGCACTGGGCTCTAGGTTAGTAGGTTAGTCCCAAAAATCATATAAAATAGCATAAAAACACATATAAAACATCAAAGATGGATAATGTAATAGCATGGAACAATAAAAAATTATAGATACGTTGGAGACGTATCAAGCATCCCCAAGCTTAATTCCTGCTCGTCCTCGAGTAGGTAAATGATAAAAACAGAATTTTTGATGTGGAATGCTACCTAACATATTTATCAATGTAATCTTCTCTATTGTGGCAAGAATATTCAGATCCATAAGATTCAAAACAAAGGTTTAATATTGACATAAGAACGATAATACTTCAAGCATACTAACAAGGCAATTATGTCTTCTCAAAATAATATGGCCAAAGAAAGTTTATCCGTACAAAATCATATAGTCTGGCTATGCTCCATCTTCATCACACAAAATATTCGAATCATGCACAACCCCGGTTTCAGCCAAGCAATTGTTTCATACTTCAGTATTCTCAAACTTTTTCAACTTTCATGCAATACATGAGCATGAGCCATGGACATAGCACTATAGGTGGAATAGAATGGTGGTTGTGGAGAAGACAACAAGAAGGAGATAGTCTCACATCAACTAGGCATATCAACGGGCTATGGAGATGCCCATCAATAGATATCAATGTGAGTGAGTAGGGATTGCCATGCAACGGATGCACTAGAGCTATAAGTGTATGAAAGCTCAAAAAGAAACTAAGTGCGTGTGCATCCAACTTGCTTGCTCATGAAGACCTAGGGCATTTGAGGAAGCCCATCATTGGAATATACAAGCCAAGTTCTATAATGAAAATTCCCACTAGTATATGAAAGTGAAAAAATAAGAGACTCTCTATCCTGAAGATCATGGTGCTACTTTGAAGCACAAGTGAGGAAAAGGGATAGTAACATTGCCCCTTCTCTCTTTTTTTCTCATTTTTTCTTTTTCTTTTTCCCTTTTTTTATTTTTTTCCTTTTCTTCGTTTTTTTCTTGGCTTCCTTGGCCTCTTTTTTTATTTTATTTTATTTCCTCACATGGGACAATGCTCTAATAATGATGATCATCACACTTCTATTTACTTACAACTCGAAAAAATTACAACTCGATGCTTAGAACAAAATATGACTCTATACGAATGCCTTCGGCGGTGTACCGGGATGTGCAATGACTCAAGAGTGACATGTATGAAAGAATTATAAACGGTGGCTTTGCCACAAATATGATGTCAACTACATGATCATGCAAAGCAATATGACAATGACGAAATGTGTCATAATAAACGGAATGGTGGAAAGTTGCATGGCAATATATCTCGGAATGGCTATGGAAATGCCATAATAGGTAGGTATGGTGGCTGTTTTGAGGAAGGTATATGGTGGGTGTATGGTACCGACGGAAGTTGCGCAGCACAAGAGAGGCTAGCAATGGTGGAAGGGTGAGAGTGCGTATAATCCATGGACTCAACATTAGTCATAAAGAACTCACATTCTTATTGCAAAAATCTTTAGTCATCGAAACCAAGCACTACGCGCATGCTCCTAGGGGAAGGGTTGGTAGGAGTTAACCATCGCGCGATCCCGACCTCCACACAAAAGATGACAATCAATAAATACATCATGCTCCAACTTCGTTACATAACGGTTCACCATACATGCATACTACGGGAATCACAAACCTCAACACAAGTATTTCTCAAATTCACAATTACTCCAATAGCATGACTCTAATATCACCATCCTCATATCTCAAAACAATCATAAGGAATCAAACTTCTCATAGTACTCAATGCACTTTATATGAAAGTTTTTATTATATCCCTCTTGGATGCCCATCATATTAGGACTAAATTCATAACCTAAGAAAATTACCATGATGTTAAGAGACTCTCAAAATAATATAAGTGAAGCATGAGAGTTCATCAATTTCTTCAAAATAAAACCACCGTCGTGCTCTAAAAAGATATAAGTGAAGCACTAGAGCAAATGACAAACTACTCCAAAAGATATAAGTGAAGATCAATGAGTAGTTGAATAATTATGCAACTATGTGAAGATTATCTAACATTTAAGAATTTTTTATCTTAATATTTTATTCAAGCAGCAATAAAATCCTAATAAAATAAAATGACGCTCCATGCAAAACACATATCATGTGGTGAATAAAAATATAGTTCCAAGTAAAGTTACCGATGAACGAAGATGAAAGAGGGGATGCCATCCGGGGCATCCCCAAGCTTAGGCTCTTGGTTGTCCTTGAATATTACCTTGGGGTGCCTTGGGCATCGCCAAGCTTAGGCTCTTGCCACTCCTTATTCCATAGTCCATCGAAACATCACCCAAAACTTGAAAACTTCACAACATAAAACTCAACAAAAAATCTTGTAAGCTCCGTTAGTATAATAAAAATCACCATTTTTGGTACTGTTGTGAACTCATTATTTATTTATATTGCTTTAATATCTACTGTATTCCAACTTATTTATGGTTCATACCCTCCGATACTCTTCATAGATTCATCAAAATAAGCAAACAACACATAGAAAATAGAATCTGTCAAAAACAGAACAGTCTGTAGTAATCTGTAACTCTCGAATACTTCTGTAACTCCAAAAATCCTTAGAAATTAGGAAGTCCTAATAAATTTGTTTATTAATCTTCTGAAAAAAGAATCAACTTGAAATCACGCTTCTGTGAATTATGAAAATTGTTTTCGTGAGCGCGAAAGGTTCTCTTTTTCAGCAAGATCAAATCAACTATTACCGTAAGCCATCCCAAAGGTCTAACTTGGCACTTTATTGAAACAAAGATATAAAACATGATTACTAAAGTATATTAACCATGTGAACATACAAAAACAATAGGGGTAAATATTGGGTTGTCTCCCAACAAGCGCTTTTCTTTAATGCCTTTTTCGCTAGGCATGATGATTTCAATGATGCTCTCATACAAGATAAGAATTGAAACATAATGGGAGCATCATGAAGCATATGAATAGCACATTTAAGTCTAACCCACTTCCTATGCCTAGGGATTTTTTGAGCAAACAATTCATGGGAGCAAGAATCAACTGGCGTAGGAAGGCAAAACAAGCCAAACTTCAAGATTTTAAGCACATAGAGAGGAAACTTTATATTATTGCAATTCCTACGAGCATATACTCCTCCCTCATAATAATTTTCACTAGCATCATGAATGAATTCAACAATATAACCATCACATAAAGCATTATTTTCATGATCTACAAGCATAGAAAATTTACTACTCTCCACATAAGCAAAATTCTTCTTATTCGGAATAGTGGGATTATCATAAGAAACTCGAATACTATAAATTGTTTCATCATTAAAAGAGTAATGTTCAAAAAAGGGTAATCATAATCATGACAAGTTTTATAAATATAGTCATCACTACTTTTTATAACATAAGTGTCATCACAATAATCATCATAAGTAGCAACTTTATTCTCATCATAATCAATTGAAACCTCTTCCAAGATAGTGGAATCATCACTAAATAAAGTCATGACCTCTCCGAAACCACTTTCATCAACATAATCATCATAAATAGGAGGCATGCTATTATCCTAATATATTTGCTCATCAAAACTTGGGGGACAAACAATATCATCTTCATCAAACATAGCATTCCCAAGCTTATGGCTTTGCATATCATTGGCATCATGGATATTCAAAGAATTCATACTAACAACATTGCAATCATGCTCATCATTCAAATATTTAGTGCCAAATATTTTATTGCATTCTTCTTCTAGTAATTGAGCATAATTTTTAGAATCCTTATTTTCACGAAAGATATTAAAAAGATGAAGCATATGAGGTAACCTCAATTCCATTTTTTTTTGTAGTTTTGTATTATAGACTAAACTAGTGATAAAACGAGAAACTAAAAGATTCGATTGCAAGATCTAAAGATATACCTTCAAGCACTAACCTCCCTGGCAACGGTGCCAGAAAAGAGCTTGATGTCTACTATGCAACCTTCTTCTTGTAGACGTTGTTGGGCCTCCAAGTGCAGAGGTTTATAGGACAGTAGCTAATTTCCCTCAAGTGGATGACCTAAGGTTTATCAATCTGTGGGAGGCGTCGGATGAAGATGGTCTCTCTCAAACAACCCTGCAACCAAATAACAAAGAGTCTCTTGTGTCCCCAATACACCCAATACAATGGTAAATTGTATAGGTGCACTAGTTCGGCGACGAGATGGTGATACAAGTGCAATATGGATGGTAGATATAGGTTTTTGTAATATGAAAATATAAAAAACAGCAAGGTAGCAAGTGAAAAAAGTGAGCGAAAACGGTATTGCGATTCTTAGAAACAAGGCCTAGGGTTCATACTTCCACTAGTGCAAGTTCTCTCAACAATGATAACATAATTAGATCATATAACAATCTGTCGATGTGCAACAAAGAGTCACTCCAAAGTCACTAATAGCGGAGAACAAACAGAGAGATTATTGTAGGGTACGAAACCACCTCAAAGTTATTCTTTTTGATCAATCCATTGGGCTATTCCCATAAGTGTCACAAACAGCCCTAGAGTTCGTAGTAAAATAACACCTTAAGACACACATCAACCAGAACCCTAATGTCAACTAGATACTCCAATGTCACCTCAAGTATCCGCGAGTTTAATTATATGATATGCATCAGACAATCTCATATTCATCTATTCAAACCAACACAAAGAACTTCAAAGAGTGCCCCAAAGTTTCTACCGGAGAGTCAAGAAGAAAACGTGTGCCAACCCCTATGCATAGATTCCCAAGGTCACGGAACCCACAAGTTGATCACCAAAATATACATCAAGTGAATCAATAGAATACCCCATTGTCACCACGGGTATTCCACGCAAGACATACATCAAGTGTTCTCAAATCGTTAAAGACTCAATCCGATAAGTTAACTTCAAAGGGAAAACTCAATCCATTACAAGAAGGTAGAGGGGGAGAAACATCATAAGATCCAACAATAATAGCAAAGCTCGCACTACATCAAGATCGTGCCATATCAACAACACGAGAGAGAGAGAGAGAGATCAAACACATAGCTACTGGTACATACCCTCAGCCCCGAGGGTGAACTACTCCCTCCTCATCATGGAGAACGCTGGGATGATGAAGATAGCCACCGGTAATGGATCCCCCCTCCGGCAGGGTGCCGAAACAGGGTCCCGGAACAGGGTCCCGATTGGTTTTTCCTGGCTACAGAGGCTTGCGGCAGCGGAACTCCCGATCTGGGTTCTGTTCTGGAAGTTTGGGGATATATAAGAGGTGTTGGTGTTGGGAACAAGTCAGGGGGTCCACGAGGCAGCCACGAGATAGGGGGCGTGCATAGGGGGTAGGACGCGCCCTCCACCCTCGTGGTGGCCTCAGGACTCTTCTCGTCCATCTCCGATGCTCCGTGCGCTTCTTCTGATCTCCGTAAATTTTCAGGTCAATTGGACTCCGTTTGATATTCCTTTTCTGCGATACTCAAAAACAAGAAAAAATAACAAAAACTGGCACTGGGCTCTAGGTTAATAGGTTAGTCCCAAAAATCATATAGAATAGCATAAAACATCCAAGATGGATAATATAATAGCATGGAACAATCAAAAATTATAGATACGCTGGAGACATATCAACGGTTGCCCGCATAACATGAAGATATCTAGATTATAAGCAAAGGAGAACAATTAAGGAAAATGAATCACTAAAATCTGCACGTGCAAATTCTCCTTATAGGAAGGAAGCTAGACCAAACCAGAAATGTATTTTGAGCCGAGTTAAACCTCACCAAAACCATGCCCTCTTATCTTGGATAAACACTCTCCATATATAGGCCCTTCCTAGCAGCCAACACCATCTTGAAGGCACTTTCAAATGCAGAGGATAACTTGCACCAAAAGCAACAATGGAGCCACCCTTTTATTTATTTTTCCTGTGGCAATAGATGATGCAGACCATCAGTTGCATAAATGGAACATAAAGACTAAAGACACATATGTACGATTACCATTGTACTGGAGTCATAAGAGTCACCCCGCAAATGACAAGAAAATGAAAAATAAGTTGCTTTGCAAGCTAGCCGAATGACATGAAACCGGGTTCAAGGTTGGTGCGGATTTTTGGCTAGCAAAGATATTGGGCAAGCACCACATGTTGGAGGATCTATGACAATATAACTTCTATGTGAATATAAGCAAACATAATTCATTATGTTGTCTTCCTTGTCCAATGTCAACAATTTGACATTAAATACTTAATGGGGGCTCACAATCATAAAAGATGTCCAAGATAGTGTATTTGCATGTGAATCCCTTATTAATCCTTACATGAATTGCATCATTGACCAACGCTATGTTTGTTAACTTTCAATAAATTTTACCACTTATACTTTTCCTTATTTAATGTCATTACTTTCCATTGAATTATCATATGATCTTTTTCATTATTTTCATTGCGAGGATTGAAACATAAAAGTAAAGAAGCAAAAACTCAAACTACTCCTTATTATATATCTTTGAACTTGATTACATAGATAGATAGATCACGAAACTAGCACTCAAAAATAGATCATACTGAACTTTTATTCAACTAAATCACGAAATAACTAAGGATCGAACTAAAAATAGGTAAAGATAGTAAAAGTGATGGTGATACGATACCGGGGCACCTCCCCAAGCTTGGCACAAGCCAAGGGGAGTGCCCATACCCATGTACTCAAGTTTCTTTCTTCGGTGATGGTGGTGGTGAAGAAGTGGTGGGCTTGGTCCTCAATTTCCGCTTGAGAACACAGTTTTCTTCCTTCAGCTTGCTAATTTCTTGCTCAAGCTCCACTATCTTCTCACACAATACGTTCTAGTTTTCCTGTAGAAGACGAAAAGGGATAAATTGGATCTTCAATTTGTTTACTGTGTTTGGGAGGCTCGACTTCTTGAATTCCACATGCATGTCTCCTGGTTGAGGTAGAGGGGCATTGTCTCCATCTGAGCTTGCGTCTTCCGTGTGTCGGTGTAAAAACCGGCGGATCTCGGGTAGGGGGTCATGAACTGTGCATCTAAGGTTGATGGTAACAGGAGATGGGGACACGATGTTTGCCCAGGTCTGTGCCATCTCGATGGAGGTAATACCCTACTTCCTGCTTGATTGATCTTGATGAATATGAGGATTACAAGAGTTGATCTACCACGAGATCGTAATGGCTAAACCCTATATGTCTAGCCTGTATGATTATGATCCTCCTCTATGGACTAAACCCTCTGGTTTATATAGACATCGGAGGGGCCTAGGGTTATACAGAGTCGGTTTACAGAGGAAGGAATCTTCATATCCGAACACCAAGCTTGCCACCCACGCAAAGGAGAGTCCCATCCGGACATGGGAGGAAGTCTTCTATCTTGTATCTTCATGGCCCATCAGTCCAGCCCACGTCACATAGGCCGGACGCCCGAGGACCCCTTAATCCAGGACTCCCTCAGTAGCCCCTGAACCAGGCTTCAATGACGATGTGTCCGGCGCGCAGATTGTCTTCGGCATTGCAAGGCGGGTTCCTCCTCCGAATACTTCAAAGTAGTCCTCGAACACAGAAAATGTGTCCGGCTCTGCAAAACAAGCTCCATATACAGCCGCAAAGAATACAACATTTAACAAGTCCCATCTACTGACATCTTTTGTAGTGAGACGCCACGTCTCTGCATGGTCATATTTTTGAACCATTTTTAGCCTCCCGCTCCATGTTTCGAGATGTAGTTTCTATTGGCGCGTCTTGTCGAAGCAGAGATTGTGTCCCCTTATCACGGGATTCTCATCAATACGGGCGTGGATAATCCAACCGCGTTGTCTGCACGGCCCTTGGGGAATAGACGAGTTTTAAGGTGAGTGGGGAGGTGCTTGATATTCGCTGCCTTTATAAGAGGATAAGGACCCATTTTTTCACCCACGCCTTCTTCCTCTTCTCCGCCCATCCGCTCTCGAGCTCCAGCGCCCAAACTTCCATCTTTTCTGCCCTCACAAAGCACTCCAACCATGTCCGGATCTGGAGCACAGGGCAAGTGGATGGCCTCCTCCGTCAAGGAGAAGGATATCACGAAGCTCCGGGAGGCGGGGTACTTGGCCAAGGAAATCGCCCACCGGCTTCCGGCCAAAGGGAAGATCGTCCCCACCCTGAAGCCCAACGAGAGGGTGGTATTCATCCCTCGCTCCTTCTGTGGGTTAGGATTTCCCCTTCATCCCTTCGTCCGCGGACTCATGTACTACTGATACGTCTCCAACGTATCTATAAATTTTGATTGCTCCATGCTATATTATCTACTGTTTTGGACAATATTGGGCTTTATTATCCACTTCTATATTATTTTTTGGGACTAACATATTAACCGGAGGCCCAACCCAGAATTGCTGTTTTTTGCCTATTTCAGAGTTTCACAGAAAAAGAATATCAAACGGAGTCCAAACGGAATGAAACCTTCGGGAGCGTGATTTTGGAGCGAACATGATCCAGGAGACTTGGACCCTACGTGAGAGAAGCTTCCAGGAGGCCACGAGGTAGAGGCGCGCCTACCCCCAGGCGTGCCCTCCACCCTCGTGGGCCCCTGTTGCTCCACCGACGTACTTCTTCCTCCTATATATACCTCGTGCACCCCAAGCGATCACAGACGGAGCCAAAAACCTAATTCCACCGCCGCAACCTTACATACTCCACGAGATCCCATCTTGGGGCCTGTTAGGAGCTCCGCCGGGAAGGGCATCCATCACGGAGGGCTTCTACATCAACACCATAGCCTCTCCGATGAAGTGTGAGTAGTTTACCTCAGACCTTCGGGTCCATAGTTATTAGCTAGATGGCTTCTTCTCTCTTTTGGATCTCAATACAATGTTCTCCCCTCTCGTGGAGATCTATTCGATGTAATCTTCTTTTTGCGGTGTGTTTGTTGAGACTGATGAATTGTGGGTTTACGATCAAGTTTATCTACGAACAATATTTGAATCTTCTCTGAATTCTTTTATGTATGATTGGTTATCTTTGCAAGTCTCTTCGAATTATCAGTTTGGTTTGGCCTACTAGATTGATCTTTCTTGCAATGGGAGAAGTGCTTAGCTTTGGGTTCAATCTTGCGGTGTCCTTTCCAGTGTGATGGGGGCAGCAAGGCACATATTGTATTGTTGCCATCGAGGATAACAAGATGGGGGTTTTATCATATTGCATGAATTTATCCCTCTACATCATGTCATCTTGCTTAAGGCGTTACTCTGTTTTCATGAACTTAATACTCTAGATGCATGTTGGATAGCGATGGATGAGTGGAGTAATTGTAGTAGATGCAGGCAGGAGTCGGTCTACTTGTCTCGGACGTGATGCCTATATACATGATCATACCTACATATTCTCATAACTATGCTCAATTCTGTCAATTGCTCAACAGTAATTCGTTCACCCACCATAAAATACTTATGATCTTGAGAGAAGCCACTAGTGAAACCTATGGCCCCCGGGTCTGTCTTCATCATATTAATCTTCCAACACTTAGTTATTTTCTTTGCTTTTTTACTTTGCTTTTATTTTACTTTGCATCTTTATCACAAAAAAACCAAAAATATTATCCTATCATATCTATCAGATCTCACTCTGGTAAGTGACCATGAAGGGATTGACAACCCCTTATCGTGTTGGTTGCGAGGATTTATTTGTTTTGTGTAGGTACGAGGGACTCGCGCGTAGCCTCCTACTGTATTGATACCTTGGTTCTCAAAAACTGAGGGAAATACTTACGCTACTTTGCTGCATCACCCTTTCCTCTTCAATGGAAAACCAACACAGTGCTCAAGAGGTAGCAAGAAGGATTTCTGGTGCCGTTGCCGGGGAGGTCTACGCAAAAGTCAACATACCAAGTACCCATCACAAACCCTTATCCCGCATTACATTATTTGCCATTTGCCTCTCGTTTTCCTCTCCCCCACTTCACCCTTGCCATTTTATTCGCCCTCTCTTTTCCGTTCGCCTTCTTCCCGTATGCCTTTTTGTTTGTGTTTCCACGTGCCTTCTATTTGCTTGCATATTTGCTTGCTAAAAATCTATTGATATGGATCCACTTAAAGTGTTCTACTTGGATCATCTTCGATCCTTATGCGCTCGTGCTGAAAACCCAACTAGCCTAGTTGATGGGAAATCTTTAGATGAGCATGCTGATTTTGTGTGTCACCGTTTGTCTGAAAAAGGGAAACTCTTATGGAATCAAATAAACAAATTGTTGTGTTATGCTTGGAATCTTTGTGAAATTTGTGATATTACTTGTTGCTCTAAGAACCCTAAAAAACACCTTCCCTACCTATGTGAGTTTAATGAAAATGAAATATTATCTTCTTATGCAAAGGGTGTTTATAGCTACTATGATATCGAACAAATTGAAGAACTTGTTGCTTTTAAGGGTTCTTATGAAGTTGCTTCTTTGATTGAAAAGTATGATACTACTTTTTACGAATCTGAAAATCTTGACATACTTGAATATTGCTATGAAAACTATGCTCATAATGTCTATGTCAAAGAATTTATTGAAAGAATGACCGTTGCTTCAAAAGAAAATAATGATATGCACGAATCTATAGATAATTATGATTCCAATAATTTGATTGAAATATCCCTTGATGAACATGATGCTTGCTATCCTTGTGGTCATGATGCCAATATTTATGAAGATGAATTTGCTATAGTTCTTACGTTAAACATGAGATTGTTGCTATTGCACCCATACTTGGTAGTTCCTTCGATGAAAAGCATGATTGCAATGATTTTACTATAAATTCTCTTGATGTCAATTTTGCTAATAATATGCAAAACCCTAAGCTTGAGGATGCTAGTTTTGCTATGTCTACTACTTGTTGCAATGATCATGATTGGGGTGATTCTTCTTATGATCTTGAAAATTTATTTAAGCCCCATGATGAATATGAGATTGATAATAGTGTTTGCAATAATATTGAAAGTGGGTTTGGAAGAGTTTCAACTTTAGATCCCACATATTTGGAGAATGTTCAATCTTATGTTATTTTTTATAAAAGTGGGTTTGGAGAGGTCATGACTTTAGTTAATGTCAATCCCACTATTTTGGAAGAGTGTCAACTTTGCATGCATGTGGATCGTGTTGAAAATATTTTATGTGATAGATATTTGCTTATGATCCTACATGTAATTATTATGAGAGAGGAAAATATGGTTGTAGAAATTTTCATGTTACTAAATTACCTCTCGTTATGTTGAGATTGCTATCGTCTCTTTCTTCTTCCTTGCATATGCTAGTTTTTGCTTGCCTTGATAATTTGTTTGCCTATAAGATGCCTATGCATAGGAAGTATGTTAGACTTAGATGTGTTTTTCACATGCTATATGATGCTCTCCTTGTGCTTCAATTCTTGTCTTTCATGTGAGTATCATTAAAATTATCGATGCCTAGCTAGGGGCGTTAAACGATAGCGCTTGTTGGGAGGCAACCCAATTTTATTTTTAGTTTTTTGCTTTTTGCTTATGTTTAGGAATAAATATTTGATCTAGCCTCTGGTTAGATGTGTATTTATGTTTTAATTAGTGTTTGTGCCAAGTTTAACCTATAGGAACTTCTTGGATGATAGTTATTTGATCTTGCAGAAATTTCCAGAAACTTTCTGTTCACGAAAATAATTGTTAAAAATCACCAGAACGTGATAAAACATTGATTCGAATTGCTGCTGATCAATAAACAAATTTTCTATGATGTCCTATTTTGGCTGATATTTTTGAGTTCCAGAAGTTTGCGTTAGTTACAGATTACTACAGACTATTCTGTTTTTGGCAGATTCTGTTTTTCGTGTGTTGTTTGCTTATTTTGATGAATCTATTGCGAGTAAAATAGTTTATAAACCATAGAGAAGTTTGAATACAGTAGTTTTAACACCAATATAAATAAAGAATGAGTTCATTACAGTACCTTGAAGTGGTCTTTTGTTTTCTTTCGCTAACCGAGCTCACGAGATTTTCTGCTAAGTTTTGTGTTGTGAAGTTTTCAAGTTTTGGGTGAAAGATTTGATGGATTATGGAACAAGGAGTGGAAAGAGCCTAAGCTTGGTGATGCCCATGGCACCCCCAAGATAATATAAGGACATCTAAAAGCCAAAGCTTGGGGATGCCCCGGAAGGCATCCCCTCTTTAAATCTACGTCCATCGGTAACTTTACTTGGAGCTATATTTTTATTCACCACATGATATGTGTTTTGCTTGGAGCGTCTTGTATGATTTGAGTCTTTGATTTTTAGTTTGCCACAATAATCCTTGCTGTACAAACCTTTTGAGAGAGCCATACATGATTTGTAAATTATTAGAATACTCTATGTGCTTCACTTATATCTTTTGAGTAGTATAATTTTGCTCCAATACTTCACTTATATCTTTTAGAGCACGGTGGTGGATTTGTTTTATAGAAACTATTGATCTCTCATGCTTCACTTAGATTATTTTGAGAGTCTTAAATAGCATGGTAATTTGCTTAAATAATCCTAATATGCTAGGTATTCAAGATTAGTAAAAACTTTCTTATGAGTGTGTTGAATACTAAGAGAAGTTTGATGCTTGATGATTGTTTTGAGATATGGAGGTAATAATATGAAAGTCGTGCTAGTTGGGTAGTTGTGAATTTGAGAAATTCTTGTGTTGAAGTTTGCAAGTCCCGTAGCATGCACGTATGGTAAAAGTTATGTAACAAATTTGAAACATGAGGTGTTCTTTGATTGTCCTCCTTATGAGTGGCGGTCGGGGACGAGCGATGGTCTTTTCCTACCAATCTATCCCCCTAGGAACATGTGCGTAGTGCTTGGGTTTTGATGACTTGTAGACTTTTGCAATAAGTATGTGAGTTCTTTATGTCTAATGTTGAGTCCATGGATTATACGCACTCTCACCCTTCCATCATTGTTAGCCTCTTCGGTACCGTGCATTGCCCTTTCTCACATTGAGAGTTGGTGCAAACTTGGCGGTGCATCCAAACCAGTGATATGATACGCTCTTTCACACATAAACCTCCTTATATCTTCCTCAAAACAGCCACCATACCTACCTATTATGGCATTTCCATAGCCATTCCGAGATATATTGCCATGCAACTTTCCACCATTCCGTTTATCATGACACATTCATCATTGTCATATTGCTTAGCATGATCATGTAGTTGACATAGTATCGTGGCAAAGCCACCGTTCATAATTCTTTCATACATGTCACTCTTGATTCATTGCATATCCTTTACACCGCACGGAGGCATTAATATAGAGTCATACTTTGTTCTAGTATCGAGTTGTAATCATTGAGTTGTAAATAAATAGAAGTGTGATGATCATCATTTTCTAGAGCATTGTCCCAAGTGAGGAATAAAAAAAGATAGGCCATAAAAAAAGAGAAGTCCCAAAAAAATGAGAGAAAAAGATAGAAGCTACAAAGCTACAAACATTTGCCACACATGAGCTTCAAAGAAGCACCAAAATCTTCATGATAGAGAGTCTCTTGTATTATCAATTTCAAATACTAGTGGGAATTTTTCATTATAGAACTTGGTTTGTATATTCCAAAATGGGCCTCCTCAAGTGCCCTAGGTCTTCGTGAGCAAGCAAGTTGGATGCACACCCACTTAGTTTCTTTTGTTGAGCTTTCATACATTTATAGCTCTAGTGCATCTGTTGCATGGCAATCCCTACTCTTTGCATTAACATCAATCGATGGGCATCTCCATAGCTCATTGATTAGCCTCGTTGATGTGAGACTTTCTCCTTTTTGTCTTCTCCACATAACCCCCATCATCATATTATATTCCACCCATAGTGCTATGTCCATGGCTCGCGCTCATATATTGCGTGAAAGTTTATAGGTTTGAGATTACTAAAGTATGAAACAGTTGCTTGGCTTGTCATCGGGGTTGTGCATGATGAGAGCATTCTTGTGTGACGAAAATGGAGCATGACTAAACTATATGATTTTGTAGGGATGAACTTTCTTTGGCCATGTTATTTTGAGAGGACATAATTGCTTAGTTAGTATGCTTGAAGTATTATTATTTTTATGTCAATATGAACTTTTATCTTGAATCTTTCGGATCTGAATATTCATACCACAATTAAGAAGAATCATATTAAAATTATGCCAAGTAGCATTCCACATAAAAAATTATCTTTTTTATCATTTACCTACTCGAGGACGAGCAGGAATTAAGCTTGGGGATGCTTGATACGTCTCCAAGGTATCTATAATTTTTGATTGCTCCATGCTATATTATCTACTGTTTTGGACAATATTGGTCTTTATTATCCACTTTTATATTATTTTTTGGGACTAACCTATTAACCGGAGGCCCAGCCCAGAATTTCTGTTTTTTGCCTATTTCAGAGTTTCACAGAAAAAGAATATCAAACGGAGTCCAAACAGAATGAAACCTTCGGGAGCGTGATTTTTGGAACGAACATGATCCAGGAGACTTGGACCCTACGTAAGAGAAGTTTCCAGGAGGCCACAAGGTAGGGGCGCGCCTACCCCCCCCCCCCAGGGCGCGCCCTCCACCCTCGTGGCCCCCCTGTTGCTCCACAGACGTACTTCTTCCTCCTATATATACCTACATACCCCCAAACGATCAGAGACGGAGCCAAAAACCTAATTCCACCGCCGCAACCTTACATGCCCACAAGATCCCATCTTGGGGCCTGTTCCGGAGCTCCGCCTGAGGGGGCATCCATCACGGAGGGCTTCTACACCAACACCATAGCCTCTCCGATGAAGTGTGAGTAGTTTACCTCAGACCTTCGGGTCCATAGTTATTAGCTAGATGGCTTCTTCTCTCTTTTTGGATCTCAATACAATGTTCTCCCCCTCTCTCGTGGAGATCTATTCGATGTAATCTTCTTTTTGCGGTGTGTTTGTTGAGACGATGAATTGTGGGTTTATGATAAAGTTTATCTATGAACAATATTTGAATCTTCTCTGAACTCTTTTATGTATGATTGGTTATCTTCGCAAGTCTCTTCGAATTATCAGTTTGGTTTGGCCTACTAGATTGATCTTTCTTGCAATGGGAGAAGTGCTTAGCTTTGGGTTCAATCTTGCGGTGTCCTTTCCCGATGTGATAGGGGCAGCAAGGCACGTATTGTATTGTTGCCATCGAGGATAACAAGATGGGGTTTTTATCACATTGCATGAATTTATCCATCTACATCATGTCATCTTGCTTAAGGCGTTACTCTGTTTTCATGAACTTAATATTCTAGATGCATGCTGGATAGCGGTCGATGAGTGGAGTAATAGTAGTAGATGCAGGCAGGAGCCGGTCTACTTGTTTCGGACGTGATGCCTATATACATGATCATACCTAGATATTCTCATAAATATGCTCAGTTCTGTCAATTGCTCAACAGTAATTCGTTCACCCATCGTAAAATACTTATGCTCTTGAGAGAAGCCACTAGTGAAATCTATGGCCCCCGGGTCTATCTTCATCATATTAATCTTCCAACACTTAGTTATTTTCTTTGCTTTTTACTTTACTTTTATTTTACTTTGCATCTTTATCACACAAAAACCAAAAATATTATCCTATCATATCTATCAGATCTCACTCTCGTAAGTGACCGTGAAGGGATTGACAACCCCTTATCGCGTTGGTTGCGAGGATTTATTTGTTTTGTGTAGGTACGAGGGACTCGTGCGTAGCCTCCTACTCGATTGATACCTTGGTTCTCAAAAACTGAGGGAAATACTTACGCTACTTTGCTGCATCACCCTTTCCTCTTCAAGGGAAAACCAATGCAGTGCTCAAGAGGTAGCATCTACTACGGGCTAGATTTTCATGATCTGGCCCCGAATTCCTTCATCAACATCTCGGCATTTATTGTCGTTTGCGAGGCCTTCCTCCGCATCCCACCCCACTTAGGATTGTGGCTGAAGACCTTCAATGTGAAGCCGAAGGTGGTGGGGGTCAGCACGTCGAGTGCGGAGGCGCTATGGTGAGCAAGCTGTCCAACGTCACATGGCCCGAAGGTACCTTCGTGGAGACCGTCAAAGGGTGGCAACAGCTGTGATTCTACATCACAGAGCCCCGTGACACCGCCTAGGCCGCGGCTCCCGAATTTAAGTCCGGGCCCCCGATGCGGCTCAGCTCCTGGCTGGAGAAGGGCCTGGACTGGGCTTCGTCGGACGAGCTGACAGCGCTGCAAGCGCGTGTCAAGAGCATGGTGGACAAGAACACCAAGCTCGTCAACGTGATCCAGGTGATGCTCGTTCGTCGAATCCTCCCTTGCCAACGCCAAACTTGCCAATTGTGGGAGTTCGATCCGGCCAAGCACCAGACCTTGCAACGATTCTTCGGTGTTACACACGAAGGCATCTGGAAGGTGCTATTCAAGGCGAATCAGACGTGGCCAAAGACGACCGAAGACCGTGGTCATGCCCTGACTCATCCAGCCAGTTCGGTGAGTTTTCCATATTTCAAGGTGTATCCTCCACCTGTATATTCAAGGAAGATGTCTAAGCTTCCCCATTTTCTCTCTTCAAGGCTGGACAAAGAAGGCGGAGCGGATCCAGTGTCTGGCTCTGCTGCCAGAAGACCCAGTGATCCCACTTCTGACGAAGATGCTGGTTCCGGCGCCCTACCAGGCACCGGAGAAGAAGGCCAAGGAGACCAGAAGTGGCCTCCGCCGTAAAGGCACTTCGGACGCATCGTCCGAAGAAACCAAAACCCACTCCTCCCCCATTGAGAACGACGAGGAAGAGGAGGAGGAAAGCAATTCTCCCCTTGAGGGGGGAAGGAAGAAAAGGGCGGCCTCCACAAATCTCGAGGCCAAGGCGTCCAAGAGAGGGAAGAAGGTGTCTACTGCGGATAATTCCGTCGTATACACCAATAGTAGCCCTGAGTGGCGTCCCAGACCGAAGCCCCTGGCTGAATCGTGAGTACTCAAAGGCACTTATGCACATATATATCCAGCTTCTTTACTTCGTGATATTTAACATGTTAAACCATGCGTTACAGTCCGGCTCACGGCCACCCCCAGCGATCCTCATCTTCAGGGAATTTGCTGGATCCCAATGTGATGGACAGCGGGTCGCCTCCGCTGGCCTTCTCCCCCAAGGCTACGGACGACACCGAAGTGTTGTCCCGAAGGACCGTCCCAAGTCGGGGAGGAGCACAGGAGACCGTCACGGTGGCGCCTGAGGGTGATACCTCGTCCGCCGGACGCATGGGGGAGTAGACTCCCCTGGCAACTGGCAATGGGGACCACATTCAATTTGTCCCCCAGCCGAATACTATTTCAGAGACCCATACGTCTCCGAAATCAGGCAAGCAACCTTCTTTGAAAGAAGGAGGTGCGCCTATCCCGCCGGTGACCTCTGTCCATCCAGAGGCACCTGATACTCTACTGAAAGCGCCGCGAGGTGCGTCCATTGTGGAGGAACATTGTATCCTTATGGGTACGGTGATTGAGAGGGTGCAGTCTGCCAAGAGCGGACTGGCCGAAGCCTGCACCAGCCTTCTAACAGGCTTTGAGGTATGTGACATAATTATACAAAAAGAATGCCACAGTATAGACATTAGCCCCTGAGACTCTGTCTGGTGTTCCAAAAAAAAGCCAGACTGAGGATCAGATAATTTTCGCAGGAGACTAACCATACATGTCTATGTGAATTAGCAGGCGTCGATGCTGGCTACGACCTCCCATTCTGCCGAAGTTTCCAAACTAAAGCAAAGTATGGAGCGGGCCGAGGAAGAGCTCGGCTGTATGAAACAGCAATTAGAGGACAAGCAAGGTATGCCAAAGCCTATTTAGATCAAAAAAAGATATGAATTGTTCATGTTGATTGTGTTATCATGATATTTCGTAGGAGCTGCGACCGAGGTAGTCCCTCAAGAACGTGTTGGTCGAGGCCCAGAAGAGAGCGGCGGAGGAACAAACCGCCTGCAAAAAACGCGAGGCAAGGGTCGAGGAGGTCCAGCAGGAGCTCCAGGACACCGTAAAGAAATGCGAGTCCTTGGAGCATAAGATGATGGACCAAGAGTCTGAACTTGCTAAGGCCTGCCAAAGCACACAAGAAGCCCGGGTTGAAGCCCAGGGCGCCCTCCAGGAAATCCAGGAGGCCAAGAAGATCGCGGGGGGTAAGGCCTTTATTATGCAGAGCAAATTTGTGAAGAAAAGGTACCTCTTACTGACCCGGATTTGGAGTTCTCGGGAGGCGTTCTTGATACGGCCACTTGTGATGTCGCTGATGCTGTGGAGTTCTTCCAAGACGAACAGGGGAGCTCAACGGAGAAGCTGTTCTGGTCGCAATACCTTGCGCCAGAGCATCCGGTGCCCTTTAGCGATCAGCTGAAACAGCTGACCGAACTGCATAGGGTGGCTGAATTGGCCATGAAGGATGTGATAATCCGTCTATGGCCTGCCGAAGCCATACCCACCAGCTACTTCGGGCTCGTGAAGCAGCTGGTCAATGGCTGCCCTCGGCTTGACGCCATCAAGTGGTCAGTCTGCATCGAAGGTGCGCGGATGGCCTTCGCCCGTGTCAAGGTGCAGTGGGCGAAGATGAACGCCGTCAAGCTCGTGACCGAGGGACCACCCGCGGGTAAGGAGCACCGCACGCCCGAGCGGTATTTTGATGATGTCCTGGAGGGATCCCGCATTGTAGAGGGCTAGTGTGTGAAAGACATTATTTTTGAATGAAGAAATCATGTTATCCCGCCCTATAATATGAAACAAAGCCGATATGTAATATAATGCATGTTTGTTTGTTTTAAATTTTTACCTCCTGTGCGGTCGTTTTATTAAATCTGAGAGTTGGCCAGTCGTCGGCTTCAGCCCCCACGTAGGTAGTACGGGGGTGTTCGGGTTAGAACCTAAACACTCTTGACCCAATTGTTTGGTCCTTGAAGGAGGTGTTTAGCGCAATGAACCAGCCAATTGGACTATGTGGCTTTACCACCCTCACTTAGCCATAGGAGTTTGACAATAGCAATGTAGGCGCAACCCCTAGTTAGTATTTGTTAATCCAGACTAGGGTGCTGTAAACACCTGATCGGATGAATCCGATCCGTCGCATAATGCGGAAAACTAAGAGGTTTTAACCTCCGAATAGCTGACCAGCTCTCGCCGCATCATGACAGTCAGTTTTCGGCTTTCTCTACTGAGGTGTTTGTCCGGATGAACCAGAAACACAATCGCAGTAGTTCTCCCTTTACTACCCTAGCCGATAGGACGGAACGTAAGGTAGTAAGCACAGGAACCGGGCAACCCAACTATTGACCAAAGACATGATTCGGAACCGATGCATATAATGCTATATTCGGGGTGCCGAACTATACTTGTAAAAAGTGTTCGGACTTTGTTGCCATCGTATGGAGCTCAATGAAGCCCCTGGCGAATTAAGTCATACCAAAATGTACGGTTGCAATCGATGAGAATAGCAAAATGAAATGAAATAGTAAGTCAGTGCCGCATAAATTGGGCCTCAAACTATTTCCATTATAATGTGATTAATATGTCAAAGCGTATTTGTACAAATAGTGCAATAAGCATCAGGGCTATTTAACATGCCGAGACCAAGGAAGAGCTGCGTGCGGGTCCTAAAGACAGGTAGGGTGATCTTCAAGAAGACCACCTAGATATTCCACCACACGTCTGTGCTTCTTGCCGCCTTGGTATATCCATCCTTCGAAAGGATCGCTAATCAGGTTGTCGTGAAGGGCCTGTTGGAAAAGAAACCTAAAAAGGATAAAAAGAAAAAAGAAAAAAGAAAAGGGAAAGTACGTGTGCCCAGGTAAGGTCGAGCTGTATTGTGAACCACAATCGAGTTATGCCTCCATCTTTGCCCATGGTATTTTGAGTGCGTAGTTGTGTACGCGCGGTACGTACGCCGCCATTTGGTCGGGACTGAGACGGAGGCCGAATTGCTAGTCGGACACCTGACAAGCCGGACCGTCATGCTGCGGTGTAGTCCGGACTCGTTTGACGGTGTCCGGGAGCTTGGCCACTGAATTAATATTCTGCTTGATAAGGCCGCTCTGTACTTCCGCTGCCAGGGCCGCGGTGTGCTCCTCGGTATGGAGGGAGCGTTCCATGTTTCCATTGACTGTTAGGACACCGCGTGGTCCGGGCATCTTGAGTTTGAGATAAGCATAGTGTGGCACCGCATTGAATCAAGCAAATGTGGTTCGTCTCAGCAGTACGTGATAGCCACTTCAGAAGGGGATGATATCGAAGATCAAGTCTTCGCTTCAGAAGTTGTCCGGGGATCCGAAGACGACTTCCAGTGTGATTGAGCCCGTGCAGCGGGCCTCCACATCTGGTATTACTCCTTTAAAGGTAGTTTTTGTGGGCTTGATCCTTGATGGGTCGATGCCCATCTTCCGGACTGTTTCCTAATAAAGCAGGTTAATGCTGCTGCCACTGTCCATAAGGACTCGTGTGAGGTGGAATCCGTCAATAATTGGATCGAGGACCAGTGCGGCAGAACCGCCATGACGGATGCTGGTCGGATGGTCCCTGCGATCAAAAGTGATCGGGCATGACGACCATGGGTTGAATTTTGGGGCGACTGGCTCTATCGCATAGACGTCCTGAGCAAGCGTTTGCGCTCCCTTTTGGGGATATGAGTAGCGTATATCATGTTCACCGTTTTGACTTGGGGAGGAAATTTCTTCTGCCCCCCTGTGTTCGGCGGACGGGGCTCCTCCTTGTCGTCCTCACTTTGCGACCCCTTCTCCTTATTCTCTAACTTGTCGGCCTGTTTAAAGACCCAACAGCTTCTGTTGGTATGATTGGCTGGTTTATCGGGGGTGCCGTGGATCTGACATGGACGATCGAGTACACAGTCCAAGCTGGATGAGCCCGGATTGTTTCTTTTAAATGGCTTCTTCCGCTGGCCGTACTTGGAGCCACTAAATACGGCGTTGACCGCCGTGACATCGGCATTATCACCGTTGCTTCGACGCTTGTGCCTGTTGCATCGGGGCTTACCGTTGCTATTTCTGGCTTCAGAGGTGCCAGGTTAGCTTGTATTGTTATTGCTACGGGCCAGCCAACTATCTTCGCCCGCGCAGAAGCGGGTCATAAGTGTCGTGAGGGCTGCCATGGACTTCGGCTTTTCTTGGCCGAGGTGTCGGGCGAGCCATTCGTTGCGGATGCTATGCTTAAAGGCCGCTAGGGCTTCGGCATGCGGACAGTCAACAATACGGTTCTTTTTAGTTAGGAACCTAGTCCAGAATTTCCTACCTGACTCTCCGGGCTGTTGAACTATGTGACTTAAGTCATCGGCATCCGGAGGTCAGACTTATGTACCTTGGAAGTTGTCATGGAAGGCGTCTTCCAGGTCCTCCCAGCTGCTAATAGAGTTTTCTGGCAGGCGGTTTAACCAGTGTCGGGCTGGTCCCTTGAGTTTTAGCAGGAGGTATTTGATGGCATGAAGATCATCATCGCGGGCCATGTGAATATGGAGGAGAAAATCCTCAATCCATACCACGGGATCTATTGTTCCATCATATGATTCGATATTCACGGGTTTAAACCCTTCTGGGAATTCGTGCTCCATTACTTCATCAGTGAAGCAGAGGGGGTGTGCGGCGCCTCTATATCGGGCCAAGCCGTGACATAGCTCGGATGGAGTCCGTCTATGGTTTTCGGCCCGGACGTGGTTATGCCTGTCACGCCCGGCTAGATAGCCGTCGTCTCGCGTCGGGGCACATCCTCGCGATCCATAGATCGATCTGATTTGACCTGCTCTACTTTCCAGGTCCTGCCGCAGGTCATATGTATATCCCCGAGCTGTTGTGTCTCTTGCTTTACGGCGAGCTAGGATGGGCTGGTGTTCGGCTTGAGTTGCAGTTTTGTCCCGGGCACGTGGTGGTCGGTCACCCGCGTTATGTGTTGATGGTACGGGCTCAAGTGCCTCGTCGTTGAATTGAGGCAGCAGTTTACGCTTCGGGTAACTTTTGGTTGGGCGCTCGAGGCCGTATTCCTTGGCTGCCAGGACATTAGTCCACCTGTCGTTGCGTAGATCTTGATCAGCTTGAAGCTGTTGCTGCTTCTTTTTTAGGCTCCTTAAAGTGGCTATTAGCCGGCGCTTAAAGCGCTCATGCTCGAGGGGTTCCTCAGGCACGATAAAGTCTTCGTCGCTGAGGCTCGCCTCCTCCTCAGAGAGTGGAAGATAATTACTATCCTCCGAGTCTTCGTTTACGACCTGTTCATTAGGGCTAACTTGCCCATCTTCCTGCTTGTCCTGTTCAGAGGTTGGCTCGATGGGGTTTTCTTGGTCTTCGGTGTCGTCCAGAGTATCGTTGTCTCGCGTGCCAGTACTGTTATTTTTTCCATGGCGTGATTTAGAGCAGCGCTGCTGACGTCAGCGTTTTGGTTGTGTCTCGGGAGGTATATCCTCAACTGGATTTTTCTCGTTATCGCCGCTATCCTGTTTGGGTGTATCCACCATGTACACGTTATACGAAGAGGTGGCCGTCCAGCGTCCGGTAAACGGTGGGTTTTGGGCCTGCTCTTCTCCGACATCGTCGTCCATACCGTCGATGTCTTCGGAGCCTTAATCGAGCATGTCAGTTAAGTCCTCGACAGTGGCTATGAAGTGGATGGTGGGTGGGACGTAAAATTCCCGGCTCTCAGCCCCTAGTCCGTGCTAGGCGTAGTTTGAACGTTGCTCCTCTGTAATGACGAGGGATTGCATCAAGTCGAGCCTCGCTTAAGGGCGAGGTTCGGTCCGGGAGAAGAGAGTCCGTGGAGTACGGCGGGAAGGAGACTCCTCGGCCGAGCTCACGCGATGCTGACTCCGAGGGTTCGGAGCTAGTGTCCGGAGAAGAGTCCGGCCACGTGATGGTTGCCAGCGACACTGCTTCCTCCGGTTCTCCCGTACTGGGCTTAATGGCCGCATATAGTCTAGCAGGCTCAGGAATCCCGTCTTCGGACTTGGTGGTGCGCTCCGGATCTAAGGCCAGAGCGGAGATTGGGGTCGTGAACCCTTGGAAGATCAAGTCTCCTCAGATATCAGCGACATAATCCAGATTTCCAAAACTAATCTGGTGACCTGGGGTGTAGCTGTCGACCTGCTCTAGATGGCCAAGCGAGTTGGCCCGCAGTGTGAAGCCCCCGAATACGAAGATCTGGCCAGGATAAAGATCTCCCTCAGGGCAGCATCGTTGTAGATGATTGACGGAGCCATCGAACCTTCTGGTGACGACACAGCGGAACTCTCAATGAAAGCACCAATGACGGTGTCAAAACCGGCGGATCTCGGGTAGGGGCTCCCGAACTGTGCATCTAAGGTTGATGGTAATAGGAGACAGGGGACACGATGTTTACCCAGGTTCGGGCCCTCTCGATGGAGGTAATACCCTACTTCCTGCTTGATTGATCTTGATGAATATGAGGATTACAAGAGTTGATGTACCACGAGATCGTAATGGCTAAACCCTAGATGTCTATCCTCCTCTATGGACTAAACCCTCCGATTTATATAGACACCGGAGGGGCCTAGGGTTATACAGAGTCGGTTTACAAAGGAAGGAATCTTCATATCCGAATGCCAAGCTTGCCATCCACACAAAGGAGAGTCCCATCCGGACACGGGAGGAAGTCTTCTATCTTGTATCTTCATGGCCCATCAGTCCGGCCCACGTCACATAGGTCGGACGCCCGAGGACCCCCCCCCCTGGACTCCCTTGATACGTCTCCAACGTATCTATAATTTTTGATTGCTCCATGCTACTTTATCCATTGTTTTGGACTATAATGGGCTTTATTTTCCAATTTTATATTACTTTTGGGACTAACCTATTAACCGGAGGCCCAGCCCGAAATTGCTGTTTTTTGCCTTTTTCAAGATTTTGAAGAAACAGAATATCAGACGGAGTCCAAACGGAATGAAACCTTTGGAAACGTGATTTTCTCACCGAACATGATCCAGGAGACTTGGACCCTACGCCAAGGCATCAGAGAGGCAGTCACGAGGGTGGGCCCCCCCAGGGCGCGCCCCCTGCCTCGTGGGCCCCTCGAAGCTCCACCAACGTACTCCTTCCTCCTATATATACCTACGTACCCCCAAACGATCGGAACAGGAGCCAAAAACCTAATTCCACCGCCGCAACTTCCTGTATCCATGAGATCCCATCTTGGGGCATGTTCCGGAGCTCCGCCGGAGGGGGCATCCACCACGGAGGGCTTCTACATCTACACCATAGCCTCTCCAATGAAGTGTGAGTAGTTTACTTCAGACCTTCGGGTCCATAGCTAGTAGCTAGATGGCTTCTTCTCTCTTTTGGATCTCAATACAATGTTCTCCCCCTCTCTCGTGGAGATCTATTCGATGTAATCTTCTTTTTGCGGTGTGTTTGTTGAGACCGATGAATTGTGGGTTTATGATCTAGCTTATCTATGAATAATATTTGAATCTTCTCTGAATTCTTTTATGTATGATTGAGTTATCTTTGCAAGTCTTCGAATTATCCGTTTGGTTTGGCCAACTAGATTGGTAGTTCTTGCAATGGGAGAAGTGCATTGCTGTGGGTTCAATCTTGCGGTGTCCTTACCCGATGTAAAGCGGTTGCAAGGCACGTATTGTATTGTTGCCATCGAGGATAACAAGATGGGGTATTTATCATATTGCATGAATTTATTCCTCTACATCATGTCATCTTGCTTAAGGCGTTACTCTATTTTTAACTTAATACTCTAGATGCATCTTTGGATAGCGGTCGATGAGTGGAGTAATAGTAGTAGATGCGAGAATCGTTTCGATCTACTTGTCTCGGACGTGATGCCTATATACATGATCATACCTAGATAACCTCATAACTACGCTCAATTACATCAATTGCTCAACAGTAATTTGTTCACCCACCGTAGAATATATATGCTCTTGAGAGAAGCCACTAGTGAAACCTATGGCCCCGGGTCTATTCTCATCATATCAATCTCCATCACTTTTATACTGGCTTTTTTTACTTTGCCTTTTACTTTTCACTTTGCATCTTTATACCAAAAATATTATCTCTATCAGATCTCACTCTCGTAAGTGACCGTGAAGGGATTGACAACCCCTAATCGCGTTGGTTGCGAGTAGCTATCGTATTGTGCAGGTACGAGGGACTTTTGCGTGGCCTCCTACTGGATTGATACCTTGGTTCTCAAAAACTGAGGGAAATACTTACGCTACTTGCTACATCATCCTCTCCTCTTCGGGGAAAACCAACGCAAGCTCAAGACGTAGCATCCCTCACCGTGCCCTTCAAGTTGACGTCTAGCTCCTCCTCCGTGGACCATCCATAGGGATCTACATCCCCATAGATTCTTGCGTTTACAACATAGTGTGATATGAAGCTCTCCCCATCTGAGTCTTGAGACGACATACTTTCGGATCTGTCAGAAAAATAGCACGAAACAAGAACAGAGGATATTCCTGCGATAGGGTGGTCAAAACATCCGGGAGTATATATAAAGAATTTTTATCTTGCAAAACAAGTATTCCAGAAGAAAACGGAGTCGAGAAGGCTCATGAGGGGCCCGCAAGCCACTAGGGCACGCCCAGGGGGTGGGCGCGCCTTGGTGCCTCGTGTGCACCTCGTGGGCCCCCTCAGCTGTTTCTTAGTTTTGTATTTTTTTCTAATATTCCAAAACTGATAGAAAGCATTTTTATGGAATTTTTAGAGTCGGTTTACTTACCGTATCATTTACCTCTTCCTTTTCAGGGTTCTAGAGTGTTCTGGAAGGTCTCTCTTATGAATTCCTCTGGTGTCATAGTTTGAATAATGTTAGTTTCAACATTAATAGGTGTACATGAGATGTAATGCTTAATTCTTTGCCCATTAACCACCTTTGGATTAGTGCCTTCAACGTTATTGATCTTAATGGCTCCAGAATGATAAACTTCCTCGATGATATAAGGTCCTTCCCATTTAGAGAGAAGTTTTCCTGCATTAAATCTAAAACGAGAATTGTACAATAGAACATACTCACCCACTTTGAATTCTCGTGTTTGGATTCTTTTATCATGCCATCTTTTAACTTTTTGTTTAAACAATTTGGCATTTTCATAAGCTTGGGTTCTCCATTAAACTAGAGAGCTAAAATCAATAACCTCTGTTCACCAGCAAGTTTAAAATCATAACTGAGTTCTTTAATTGCCCAATATGCTTTATGTTCTAACTCAAGAGGTAAATGACATGCTTTTCCATAAACCATTTTACAAGGAGACATACCCATAGGATTTTTATAAGCAGTTCTATAAGCCCATGCATCGTCAAGTTTCTTAGACCAAGTCTTTCTAGATCTATTGATAGTCTTTTGCAAAATTAATTTTATTTCTCTATTGCTCAATTCAACTTGACCCCTAGATTGAGGGTGATATGGGCATGCAATTCTATGGTTGACATCATATTTAGCAAGCAATTTACGAAATGCACCATGAATAAAATGTGAACCACCATCAGTCATTAAATATCTAGGGACTCCGAACCTCGGGAAAATAACTTATTTAAGCATTTTAATAGAAGTGTTATGATCAGCACTACTAGTTGGAATAGCTTCTACCCACTTAGTAACGTAATCAACAGCAACTAAACTATGTGTATACCCATTAGAGGTAGGAAAAGGTCACATATAATCAAATACCCAAACATCAAATGGTTCAATAAAAAGTAAATAATTCCTAGGCATCTCCTGACATCTACCAATATTACCAATTCTTTGACATTCATCACAAGATAAGACAAACTTACGAGCATCCTTGAAAAGAGTAGGCCAATAAAAACCAGATTGTAATACCTTGTGTGCACTTCTGTCTCCTGCATGGTGTCCTCCGTAAGCCTCGGAGTGACACTTTCGTAGGATTTGTTCTTGTTCATGCTCAGGTATACAACGTTTAATAATACCATCTACTCCCTCTTTATAAAGATGTGGGTTATCCCAGAAGTAGTGTCTTAAATCAAAGAAGAACTTTTTCTTTTGTTGGTATGTGAAACTAGGTGGTATAAATTTGGCAACAATATAATTAGCATAGACTGCATACCAAGGAATATTACAAGAAGCATTTATGACAGCTAATTGCTCATCAGGGAAACTATCATCAATAGGTAGTGGGTCATCAAGAATATTTTCTAACCTAGACAAGTTATCAGCTACGGGATTCTCAGCTCCCTTCCTATCAGCAATATGCAAGTCAAAGTCTTGTAGCAATAGCACCCACCTAATGATTCTAGGTTTAGCATATTTCTTTTCCATAAGGTATTTAATAGAAGCATGATTGTCGGGGAGGCTGATCGTACCCACGAACACCTATGGGGCCGGTGGACCAGGCCCCTTGTGGTTCGGAGGGGGGCGGAGATCGCACGAAGAGCGGATCGAGGCGAGGCACACGAGCGGTTTACCCAGCTTGAGCTCTCTGGAGAGATAAAACTCCCTCACGATGCTTGTTTGATGTATTGTGTTCTTGCTAGGGAGCGATGCAAGCTACAAAACCTAAGCGTGAGCGTCTCGTCTCGAGTGAGTCAAATGAACCGAACCCCCTACGCTATGCATGGGCCTCCTTTTATATGCTCAAGGGGTCTCCGACAGGTGGCAACATAGATGAGGGTACAAATGTAAAAACAGAGGTTGGTACACCTACTTGAACAGTGTACAGTGCAAAATACCTAACTCTGACGGCAAGGGACAAAAGCAATAAATGCCCGTCTGTGTCGCCTAAACAGTGCAACAGAGATCGTCAGGTGCGCCACCGCTCGCCACGATGGCAAGCTTGTCAGCGCCGCTTGTCGCTGCTCTCCGCTGGCTGCACAGCCTCTTGACACGCGCGCATGGAATGGCCTCATGGCGACACGTTGTTGGATGAGCTGGAGCGGAGATGGAGAGAGGTTGCTTGCCGCGGCAATCGCCTCGCCGCGGCTGAATCCTTGTCGCGTCTGGAGGCTTGTCGCACTCCGAGCCTTCCCGGCAAGCTCCTCTTGCCGGGGCCTTGTCTTCTGCATGCCTTGAGTGGCCTTCCGGCAAGCTCCTCTTGCGGGGCCTTGTCTTCTTAGTCAAATACTTTGTTCTTGAATGGCTCCAAAGGAGCCACGGAGGATCTTGGCGGTGACCAGGCAAACCTGCCGCTGGGTGTCAGAATCGTCTGCAATCTAGCACGGGATACTAGGGTACCCCTACTCTAGTACACCGATAGGAGCCCCTGCTGGGCCGTACGGTGCAGTGCGCGCTGTCGGGCCAGGCCCAAAAGCGATTACACAGTCCACACGCGACCTCGATCACGCCGTAACTCGCCCCGGACCCACCACGACCCCCACTGACGGCACGCACCGAACGTGGCGTCGTGCGAGAGATCGTGGGCGTGGTCGTGGGGGTTTCTTTATTAAGAAAAGTGGAACGTCCGCCCCCTCCCCCCTCCTCATAAACAGGGGAAACAGGGGCAGGTCCATTGCTGTCTTGTCAAGAAAACCACCGCCGCTCCCCCTTCTTCTCCAGTGCGAAGAGAGCAGCGCCCCGCCCCCTTTCGCCACAAGCACACTCACCGCCGTCGGCCTCCTCCGCCGCCCCCGCCATGGCTCCGAAAGCCGACAAGGAGAAGGGCGTCAAGTCGGCCGAGGCGCAGCGGCTCGCGGCGCTGCGCAAGGAGCGGGCCATCTTCTCCCCCCAGCTCGGCGCAAAGGAGCTGCGGGAGCTCTTCTCTCTCTTTTGGTCGACGGAGACGCCAGGCGCATCCGCACGCGAAGGTACTCCCCGCCTCCGCTTCTGATTCGGCCCCAATTGGGTACCCCTTCTTTGCCTTTTTCTTCTATTGCGGGCTTTGCCCGCCCTTTTCCGAGTTCTTCTGCGATATCATGAACACATATGGCCTCCGCCTCCTTGATTTCACCCCCAACGTTGTCTTGACCATGGCAGTTTTCGCACACCTTTGCGAAAACTTTGTCGGGATTTACCCAAATGTGGCACTCTTCCGCCACTTCTTCGTGCCCCGCGTCGAGAGAGGAGAGCCACTTGCCGGAGGGATAGCTTGGGTCTCCAGGATCGGCAAGAAAGAAGCCTATCTGGAAGGAGAGTTCCCCAACAAGTGGGAGGAGTGGAGAGCCAATTGGTGTTGGGTCGTAGAGGAGAACCCGCAGCCCTTCACTCCCGTGCGCCAAACCCCAATAGTGCGCGGCAAAGATTGGAGTAGCTTGGCGCCGGAGGATGCTAGGTTGAAGATAGCTGTGACCCGGATTTTGCGCCTCGGGCTTGCCGGACTAACCGTAAAGCGCGGTTGGCGCAGACTTCCTTCGCCATCAGACGCTCCCTTGCAGGAGAGGAGGAGGCCTGCTTGGGAGTTCCAAAATGCGGCAGACATCATGAGGTTGCGCCCGGGCCTGAATTGGAATTTCACCGTCCTGGAGCTGGATGCGATGCTGCTAGAGCTGTTCAAGAACGACCCCGATCACCCTGAGTGGTTTAGGTTGCCGAGGGGGGTCGTCCCATTGTGCAACAACTCGGCGCTTGACCGCATCCACGCCATGATGCCGTTGTGCGATTCCCATGGGATCGTTCCAACCTGGCAGGAGCCTCCCGACGAGGTCGTGCAGCAGTTCTTCGACGACTTGGAAGAAGTGCCGATCCGCTCCGACGAGCAGAAAAGGCTCACTCGCGAAATCAAATCCAGCCGTGGAGTCAACAATCTGGTCGATGCGCGGTAAGGGAAATGGATCTTTGGGACAAGCTTTATTAACATCCGTGAAGTCAATACAAAGTCTCCATTTTCCATTTGCTTTGTGCACGACTACAGGATTGGCCAACCACGTAGGATGGAGCACTCCTCGACAAGGCCCGCCGCTTCCGGTTCTTGATCTCTTACGCTATGAATTCTTGGCGCCCACCGCTTGCTTCCCGACTTTTTGCTTCGACGGGCGGCAAGATGAGGACAAACAGCCAGCGGTGCTCAATCACTTTCACAGGAACACCGGGATGTCGACGGTTGCCATGCAAACACGTCGACATTCGCCCGCAGGAAAGCAACGAGCGCGCCTTCCTATTTAGGGTCGAGAGAGGCACTGATGGTGAAGGTACCACCAGTGCCGTCCTCCTTGGCGGGCACCTTCTTGGTCCTTGGCGGAGCTACCATCTTCTTCTTGCACTTGCCGGTGGAGCTCGATGGTGCGTCCTCGACGGTAGCGCAGCACTCCGAAGAGGTGCGCTTGCCGGAGTGGGCATCAGAGCTCTTGCCGGACTTGGACTTTGTCTTCTTCCCCCGGGGAGCTTCAGCGGCAAGTGTTTGGCAATCTGTCATGCTGCTGCATCCAGTAGACCTTGTCGGCACAGATAAGGGCATCCTTCTTGTCGCCATGGACAGAGATGACGCTTATCGGGCCTGGCATCTTGAGTAAGTTGTAGGCGAGTGAGAGGCTGCCATGAACTTGGCGAGTCTTTGGACGGCCAAGTATCCCATTGTAAGGCACCGGGAAATCGGCAACGCCGAATGTGACCCTCTCGGTCCTAAAGTTCAGCTCGCTGCCAAATGTTACCGCAACGTAATCTTCCCCTTCGCTTGCTCCTTCTCGGATTGATTCCTTGGAAGGTGCGGTCTCTTCGAGCTTCATTGTCGAGGATTTGAAGCTTCTAGAGCACCGCGGAGGAGATCAGATTCAAGCCGGCCCCGCCGTCTACTAGCATCTTGGTGACCTTGAGGTTGCGGATGGTTGGTGAGACCAACATCGGCAAGCACCCGACGCTGATTATGCGATCAGGGTGGTCCTCAATATCAAAGACGATAGGCGTGCTGGACCACTTCAGAGGCTTGCGTGACTCTACGGACGGTTCCGCTGCATTGACCTCCCGCATCCATTGCTTGAGTTGGCGGTGGGAGGTATGCAGGGAAGCACCTCCGTCAACGCAGAGGACCTCTGTGGCTTTACGAAACTCCTGCTCATCGGCGTCGCTGCGTCTTCCATATCTTCGTCGTCGTCATCATCTTCATCCTTGTCGCGCCGCTGGGAGGTCTGTCTCCTTGCCGCTGCTTGGCCTTGCCTTGACGTCCTCCCGGCGGGGCGTTTCTTGCTTGCTCCCCGGCACCTTCACAGGCCTTTCTCCTTGTCGCGGCCTTCGTACTCAGCCCTCTGCTGTTCGACAAGCTGCTCGACCTTCTTGCAGCTCTGGAGGTCGTGGCCCTTGGTGCGGTGGATCTTGCAAGATCGCTTGCCGGAGCCGTCACCGCTTGTCGGCGGCCGCCTGATTGGTGGTTGGCGTCTGACAACCTCCTTGTTGGGGCCACCAGCCTTGGCGTTCTTGTCGCCACCTCCGTTGCCGGACTGCTCAACAGCTAACACTTCTCCGCCTTTCTTCTTCCTGTTGCCTCGCCATGGCCCTTCTTTGCCGGGCGGCCTCCTCCTTGTCGAGATCACGCTTACGCATTCTCTCACAGGAGTCTCCTCCCTTCCTCGTAGCGTGCACACTTGTCGGCCAAGGCGTACAACTCACTAATGTCCTTGACTTTGCACATCGCCATCATCTCCTCCTCATCCTGCGGTTCCGCGTTACGATGAAGCAGCGCTGATCACCTTGGCGGGGTGGACATCCGGGATGTTGTAGTGCACACGGTGAATCTCTGAATGAACTTGCGCAGGACTCTCCTTCCTTCTGGGCGAGCAGATGAAGGTCACTCTCTTGGCCATGAGGTTTGTGGCCACCTGTGAAGGCACCAACAAACTGATGGCATAGATCTGCCCAAGAGGATATGGAGCTATCCGGCAAGTGCATGAGCCAAGATTTGACGTTGGGCTTGAGCACGAGCGGGAAGTAGTTGGCAAGGATCTTGTCGTCCCGTCCCCCCGCAGCTTGCACCGCGATGGTGTAGATGCTGAGGAACTCTGACGGATGCGTCCTGCCATCATACTTCTCCGGCACATTTGGTTTGAAGTTTTTCTGGCTGGGCCTTTGGACTTGCCGCAGCTCGCGAGTGAACGCAGGGGAACCTACCGCTGCACGGCAAGTCGCCTGCTCCTCCGGGCGCGATGCATGTCAACAGAGGGCCCAGCGCTTTGTCGGACCGACGTCGCGCTTTCTCCGCCGGCCGATGCGAAGTTCGAGCGCCCTCTTGTTGTCGCTCATGAAGAACTTGGTGCTGATCGCGGCGAAGCTCGCGGATCCGGCGACGCGTGGAGTCGCTGTCGAGGTGGATCCGGTGAGTCGGCGATCTTGGCCTTCGGGGCGGAGAGTGCATGGTAGTTGCACCTCCGACAGTCTCGTCGCCACCGGCTCGTGCCTTGTCGTCTTGCCGCGGCAACGACGGCGTTGGTTGCCGTGGAGCGTCGCCGTTGGCAAAGCCGATGAGGCTCTGGATAGTGGCCCTCCACTCGTCGACCTTGTCGGCCGTTGGAGGGTAGTCGAGGAGCGGTGAGCTCGCCAGCTTCTGCTGGAGTAGTGGGTGGCATTGGTGAACGGTGCGAGGAGCGGGATATGCTCGGACTTCTAACTATGTTAGAAGGAGCAGCACCCCGTCCAGGCAACCGTATCTCACTCGTGCCAGCATGTTGGCGCGCATGCTAGTCTTGAGGGTTTCGATCCAACGAACGTATGGCATTGTGAACGCCATGACGTTGTTGGTCCCGCGTCTCCTGAGATGGGCGCGGGGGATGCGCGGACGCCGAGGTTTGCGGGGCCTTTCCCTTGGACTTGGCAACGTCGCGAACACCTTCGTCGGCGCCCGTTCCTCCGCCGGCGTCTGCCCCACCACCCATTTGCTGCGGTGAGGGTGGGTACGACGCGGACGGCTCTGCTGCCGCCGAAGCCTTCTTCTTCGGTGGCATGTTGAGGAAGATGTTGAGGACGCTGCTCGTGTGAACGTCAGATCAGATTCACACGGCCTCGACGCCCCTACAGCGCGCCAAAGATGTCGGGGAGGCTCATCGTACCCACGAACACCTATGGGGCCGGTGGACCAGGCCCCTTGTGGTTCGGAGGGGGGCGGAGATCGCACGAAGAGCAGATCGAGGCGAGGCACACGAGCAGTTTACCCAGCTTCGGAGCTCTCCGGAGAGATAAAACTCCTCTTGCTGCTTGTTTGATGTATTGTGTTCTTGCTAGGGAGCGATGCAAGCTACAAAACCTAGCGTGAGCGTCTCACGGTCTCGAGTGAGTCGAATGAACCGAACCCCCTCTACGCTATGCATGGGCCTCCTTTTATATGCTCAAGGGGTCTCCAGACAGTGGCAACATAGATGAGGGTACAAATGTAAAAACAGAGGTTGGTACACCTACTTGAACAGTGTAGAGTGCAAAATACCTAACTCTGACGGCAAGGGACAAAAGCAATAAATGCCCGTCTGTGTCGCCTAAAGAGTGCAACAGAGACCGTTAGGTGCGCCACCGCTCGCCACGATGGCAAGCTTGTCAGCGCCGCTTGTCCCTGCTCTCCGCTGGCTGCACAGCCTCTTGACACGCGCGCATGGAATGGCCTCATGGCGACACGTTGTTGGATGAGCTGGAGCGGAGATGGAGAGAGGTTGCTTGCCGCGGCAAGCGCCTCGCCGCGGCTGAATCCTTGTCGCGTCTGGAGGCTTGTCGCACTCCGAGCCTTCCCGACAAGCTCCTCTTGCCGGGGCCTTGTCTTCCGCATGCCTTGAGTGGCCTTCCTGGCAAGCTCCTCTTGCCGGGGCCTTGTCTTCTTAGTCAAATACTTTGTTCTTGAATGGCTCCAAAGGAGCCACAGAGGATCTTGGCGGTGACCAGGCAAACCCTGTGGGTGTCAAGAATCGTCTGCAATCTAGTACGGGATACTAGGGTACCCCTACTCTAGTACACCGACAATGATCGGTGTGAACAATTACTTTAGAATCAACTATGTAAGATCTAAATTTATCACAAGAAAACACAACTGCTAAAAAATATTTCTCAGTAGTAGCATAATTTCTTTGGGCGCTGTCTAGAGTTTTACTAGCATAGTGGATAACATTTAATTTCTTATCAACTCTTTATCCTAGAATAGCACCAACAACGTAATCAATAGCATTACACATAATTTCAAAAGGCAAGTTCCGATCAGTTGGTTGAACAATAGGTGCAGAGGTTAAGGCTTTCTTAAGTGTTTCAAACGCTTCTACACAATTATCATCAAAAACAAATGGAACATCTTTTTGCAAGAGATTAGTAAGAGGCCTAAATTTTTTGAGAGAAGTCTTTGATAAATCTCCTGTAGAAACCAGCATGACCAGGAAAACTTCTTATACCTTTAATATCTTTACCACATGGCATTTTCTCAATTACATCAACATTGGCTTTATCTACTTGAGTACCTCGTTCAGAAATTTTATGCCCAAAGACAATACCTTCATTCAGCATAAAGTGGCACTTCTCCCGATTCAAGACAAGATTAGTTTGTCCACATCTCTACAAAACTCGATTAAGGTTGCTTAAGCAATCATCAAAAGAAGTTCCATAAATGGAAAAATCATCCATGAAAACCTCAACAATCTTTTCACAAAAGTCAGAGAATATATTAGTCATACATCTTTGAATGGTATCAGGTACATTGCATAAACCAAAAGGCATACGTCTATAAGCATAAGTTCCAAAAGGACAAATAAAGGTGGTTTTCTCTTGGTCGGATTGTGATACATGTATTTGAGACAAACCAGAATATCCATCAAGAAAGCAAAAGTGTGTATGCTTAGACAATCTTTTTAACATTTGATCAATAAAAGGCAAGGGGTAATGATCTTTTCTAGTAGCTTTGTTTAAGTTTCTAAAATCAATTACCATCCTATAGCCAGTTACAATTCTTTGTGGAATGAGCTCATTTTTATCATTAGGAACAACGGTAATGCCTCCTTTCTTAGGGACACCATGAACGAGACTTACCCATCTACTATCAGCTATGGGATATATTATACCTACTTCCAGAAGCTTTAATATTTCAGTTCTTACCACCTCCTTCGTCTTAGGATTTAATCGTCGTTGATGATCGATAATTGGTTTAGCATCAGGCTCCATATTAATTTTGTGCTAACATAGAGTGGGACTAATGCCTTTAAGATCATTGCTACTTCTTGAGCTTGTGTTGGTTTTTTCCTTGAAGAGGAAAGGGTGATGAAGCAAAGTAGAGATAAGTATTACCCTGAGTTTGAGAACCAAGGTATCAATCCAGTAGGAGTTACAAGCAAGTCTCCAATCTATGCACCTGCACAAACAATCAAACACTTGCACCAACCGCGATAAAGGGGTTGTTAATCCCTTCACGGTCACTTGCAAGGATGAGATCTGATAGAGATGTATATAAAAGATTACTAAAATTTAAAACAAAGTAAAAGTAAAAAAATCAACGAGGTATTTTCGGGTTTTTGGTTTATAGATATGAATATATATAATGAAAAATAGACCTGGGGGCCATAGGTTTCACTAGAGGCTTCTCTCTTGAATAAAGCATATGGTGGGTAAAAAAATTACTGTTGAGCAATTGATAGAAAAGCGCATAGTTATGACGATATCTAAGGCAATGATCATGAATATAGGCATCATGTCCGTGACAAGTAGACCGAAACGTTCTGCATCTACTACTATCACTCTACACATTGACCGCTGTCCAGCATGCATCTAGAGTATTAAGTTCATAAGAACGGAGTAACGCCTTAAGTAAGATGATATGATGTAGATGGATAAACTCAAGCAATATGATATAAAACCCATATTGTTATGCTTAATGGCAACAATACAATACGTGCCTCGCTACCCCTACTATGTAACTTGGTGAGGACACCGCAAGATTAAACCCAAAACAAAGCACCTCTCCCGTTGCAAGAAAAACCAATCTAGTTGGCCAAACCAAATCGATAGTTCGAAGAGAAATACAAATATATATTAATCATGCATAAAAGAGTTCAGAGAAGACTCAAATAATACTCATAGATAATTTGATCATAAATCCACAATTCATCGGATCTCAACAAACACACCGCAAAAAAGTATTACATCGGATAGAACTCCAAGAACATCGAGGAGAACATTGTATTAAAGATCAAAGAGAGAGAAGAAGCCATCTAGCTAACAGCTATGGACCCGTAGGTCTGTGGTAAACTACTCACGCATCATTTGTAGGTGATGTCGCTTGAAGCTACGTCGGTATTTCCACAAAGAAGAAGGGATGATGCAGCACAGCGGCAGTAGGTATTTCCCTCAGATATGAAACCAAGGTTATCGAACCAGTAGGAGAACCAAGCAACACCAACGTAAACAGCCCCTGCATACAGATAACAAATCCTCGCAACCTGACGTGTTAAAGGGGTTGTCAATCCCTTCCAGGGTACGACGCCTCAAGATAGGCAAAACGGACATGAGGAAAATTTAGTAGATTGGTAGATCGAACGCCAAACAAAATAAATAAGAATAAACTGCAGCAAGGTATTTTTGTATTTTTGGTTTAATAGATCTGAAAATAAAAGCAAGGAAAAAGTAGATCGCAAAGGCAAATATAGAGAAAGAAGACCCGGGGGCCGTAGGTTTCACTAGTGGCTTCTCTCGAGAAAAATAGCAATGGTGGGTAAACAAATTACTTTTGGGCAATTGATAGAACTTCAAATAATCATGACGATATCCAGGCAATGATCATTACATAGGAATCACGTCCAAGATTAGTAGACCGACTCCTGCCTACATCTACTACTATTACTCCACACATCAACCGCTATCCAGCATGCATCTAGTGTATTAAGTTCATTGAAAAACAGAGTAATGCAATAAGAACAATGACATGATGTACACAAGATCTATCTATGTAGAGATAGACCCCATCGGTTTATCCTTAGTAGAAACGATACATACGTGTCGTTTCCCTTTCTGTCACTGAGATCAAGCACCGTAAGATCGAACCCACTACCGGGCACCTCTTCCCATTGCAAGACAAATAGATCAAGTTGGCCAAACAAAACCCAAACATCGGAGAAGAAATACGAGGTTATAAGAGATTATGCATATAAGAGATCAAAGAAACTCAAATAACTTTCATGGATATAAAAAGATATAACTGATCATAAACTCAAAGTTCATCAGATCCCAACAAACACACGCAAAAAGAGTTACATCATATGGATCTCCACGAGACCATTGTATTGAGAATTCAGAGAGAGAGGAAGCCATCTAGCTACCAACTACGGACCCGAAGGTCTACAAAGAACTACTCACGCATCATCGGAGAGGCACCAATGGAGGTGGTGAACCCCATCCGAGATGGTGTCTAGATTGGATCTTGTGGTTCTGGACTCTGCGGCGGTTGGATGAATATTTCTTTGAATCCCCTAGGGTTATGGAATTTTTGGGGTATTTATAGAGCAAAGAGGCGGTCTGGGGGCACCCGAGGTGGGCACAACCCACCAGGGCGCGTCAGGGCCTCCTGGCGCGCCCAGGTGGGTTGTACCCTCCTCGGGACTCCCCCTAGGTGCAACCAGGGCCCAATATCTTCCTTCTAGTCCATAAAAAATCTCTGTAAAGTTTCGTTGCGTTTGGACTCCGTCTGATATTGATTTCCTGCGATGTAAGAAACATGCAAAAAACAGCAACTGACACTTGGCACTATGTCAATAGGTTAGTACCAAAAAATGATATAAAATGATTATAAAACATCCAAGATTGATAATAAAACAGCATGGAACAATCAAAAATTATAGATACGTTGGAGACGTAGCAGCATCCCCAAGCTTAACTCCTGCTCGTCCTCGAGTAGGTAAGTGATAAAAACAGAATTTCTGATGTGGAGTGCTGTTTATCATGTCATATCATATTATTTTCTTTATAGCTTGGACATTTGGACTTTTATGTGATTCAAAGCAATAGTCTAATTTTGACATAATAATTTAGATACTCAAGCATATCAACAAGCAACCATGTCTTTCAGAATATCAATGCTAAAATAAGTTATCCCTAGCCCATCATGCTCAAACATTGATCCATTCATGAAACACACTCGCATATTAGCTACACCCAATACTCAAGTACGATCATATTGCATCCTAGTTGGTGCTTTTATAAGAGAAGATGTAGACTCAAATTCAAAATAAAAATTGCATAAAGTAAAAGAAAGGCCCTTCGCAGAGGGGATTAGGGATTTGTAGAGGTGCCAGAGCTCAAAGCGAAAAACTTAGAGATAAAAACATTTTGGGAGGTGTATCCATCCCACCAACGAAAACGACTTAGAGTTCCCAACACTTTCCATCCTAGATATATCATAGGCGGTTCCCAAACAGAAAATAAAGTTTATTCCTTTTTCCACCATTCTTTCACTTTCCATGGCTAGCCGTATCCACAGTTTCCCTCCATACCAACACTTTCGGGACTGGGCATCCCTAAAACCTTTGCCTTACTCTCGTGCAATGACAAGTGAATAAACACTTATCATGAGAATAACACATCCAACATGGAAAATATTAGCCACCCGTCACCGTTCCGCAAGTGAAACGAACACACAAAAGAGAAGTTTATTTTGAAAATTAGAGATGGCACATGCAAATTTGCTTAGAACGGCAAAAGAATACCGCATATAGGTAGGTATAGTGGACTCATGTGGCAAAACTGGTTTAAAGGATTTTGGATGCACAAGTAGAGATCATACTTGGTGCAAAATGAAGGCTAGCAAAAAGATTGAGAAGCGACAAACCAAGAAACGAATAATCTCATAAGCAAGGATTAAGCATATTAACACCGAATAATGCACCATAAGTAGGATGTAATTTCATTGCATGACTATTGACTTTCGTACTTGCATAGGGAATCACAAACCTTAACACCAATATTCTTACTAAAGCATAATTACTCATCAACATAACTCACATATCACATCATCATATCTCAAAACTATTACTAAGAATCAAGCTTATTTTGTCCAATGATCTTCATGATTTTTTTTACTTATCCTTCTTGGATATCTATCACTTTGGGACTAATTTTCATGTGTTGCTTTTCATAAGCTCAAACAAATATAAGTGAAGATCATGAGCATAAATTTTTTCTTTCTCTCAAAATAATTTAAGTGAAGCAAGAGAGAATTTCTTCAAAATTTTACTAACTCTCAAATAAATCTAAGTGAAGCAAGAGAGCATTTCTTCAAAAATACTAAGCACACCGTACTCAAAAAGATATAAGTGAAGCACTAGAGCAAGTCCTAGCTCATAAAAGATTTAAGTGAAGCACAAAAACCAATTCTAACAAGTCATGACATAATTTTGGCTCTCTCAAATAGGTTGTTCGGAAAGGTTTGATGACTTAAAACACAAAATAAAACAATGAAAGACTCATATCATACAAGACGCTCCAAGCAAAACACATATCAAGTGACGAATAAAAATATAGCTTCAAGTAAAATAGCGATGGTCGTTAGAAGAAAGAGGGGATGCCACTCGGGGGCATCCCCAAGCTTAGTTGGTTGCTCATTCTTGGATAATAGCTTGGGATGCCAGGGCATCCCCAAGCTTAGGCTCTTCTATCCTTCTTTCATCCATCGTAAGATAACCCAAAATTTGAAAACTTCAATCACACAAAACTCAACAAAACCTTCGTGAGATCCGTTAGTATAAGAAACCAAACCATTACTATAAGTATTGTATCAAACCAATTCATATTTTGTTTTTGTATTATATCTACTGTATTCCAACTTTTCTATGGCAAAAACTCATCAAAGAAAACCATAGAGTCATCAAAATAAGCACACAACACAAAGAAAACAGAATCTGTCAAAAGCAGAGCGATCAGAGTAACAATCGACTATTTGAATACTACGAAACTCAACAAATTCTGAAAAATTAGGACGACCAGGGTAATTTGTATATTAATCTTCTGCAAAAACAATCAGGGAAAAGAACTTTTATGTGATTTATGAAAATTATTTTCGTGAGTGCATAAGTTTCTGTTTTTCAGCAAGATCAAACAACTATCACCCAAGAAGATCCTAAAGGCGTTACTTGGCACAAACACTAATTAAAACACAAAAAATGCAATCATACCAGTAGCATAATTGTGCAAACACACAAGAACAGAACGCAAAAAAGCAAAAATAAAATTTATTCATTGGGTTGCCTCCCAACAAGCGCTACAGTTTTACGCCCTTAGCTAGGCATAAAGCAAGGATCTAAGTTTTGTCATCCTTGTCCTTTTGAAAGCAGATGGAAATTTTCCTATCAATAGAATTTAATCTTCTATTTTGTGAAAGCACATGACCATTGATAGCAGAAGAAAGATTAAGCACGTTGCAAAAATTTGTATCTAAACGAGCCTTCATCTCTTTGCTTTTTTCATTCTGATAAAAGCATAGAAGGGTAGTTGGCTCAAAAAATTTCTCCCTTGAGGTGCCCGAATATAGTTTTCATCTTTTCATTAGTATCAACGGCATCTACTTCAAGAAAACCGTTTTCAAATATAGAATCTAAAACTTGCTTAAAGGAAGAAGGCAAACCAGCATAAAAACTTTTCAAGTATATTTCTACCTGATATTGCGGCACATAGCTAGATCAAATTCTTAACAGTCTATCCCAAGCATCTTTCAAAGATTCATCAAGCAAAGAACGAGAAAATCCGGGATCGTCTTCATCCAAATTGTCAAAATTTTCCTTGACAATCCCGGTAAGTCCTTCCATAGCATCATTATTTATGAGCTTGGAGAGGATGGAGGGGCTGTCCAAAGCACTAAAACTGGGGGGCGGGGGCTAACCTTTTTAGGGTCGGCCATGGCAATAGGAAAAACGACGAGCGGAAAAGGAGAGGCGAATAAAACGGCAAAGTTTTGTGAAGTGGGGGAGAGGAAAATGAGAGGCAAATGGAAAATAATGTAAATTGCGAGGAGATGAGATTTGTGATTAGGAACCTGGTATATGTTGAAGATCCTCCCCAGCAACGGCGCCAGAAATTGGCACGTTGACGGGAGACTATCTTGACTTGATCTTCCCCGGCAACGGCCCCAGAAATTCCTTTTGATGTCGCTTGAAGCTACGTCGGTATTTCCCCAAAGAGGAAGGGATGATGCATCACAACGGCGGTAGGTATTTCCCTCAGATATGAAACCAAGGTTATCAAATCAGTAGGAGAACCAAGCAACACAACGTAAACAGCCCCTGTACACAGATAACAAATCCTCGCAACCCGACGTGTTAAAGGGGTTGTCAATCCCTTCTGAGGTACAGCACCTCAAGATAGGCAAAACAGACGTGACGAAAATTTAGTAGATTGATAGATCGAACGCCAAACAAAATAAATAAGAATAAATTGCAGCAAGGTATTTTTGTATTTTTTGTTTAATAGATCTGGAAATAAAATCAAGGAAAAAGTAGGTCGCAAAGGCAAATATATGAGAAAGAAGACCCGAGGGCCGTAGGTTTCACTAGTGGCTTGTCTCGAGAAAAATAACAAACGGTGGATAAACAAATTACTGTTGGGCAATTGATAGAACTTCAAATAATCATGATGATATCCAGGCAATGATCATTACATAGGCATCACGTCCAAGATTAGTAGACCGACTCCTGCCTGCACCTACTACTATTACTCCACACATCGACCGCTATCCAGCATGCATCTAGTGTATTAAGTTCATGGAAAAACGGAGTAATGCAATAAGAACGATGACATGATGTACACAAGATCTATCTATGTAGAGATAGACCCTGTCGTTTTATCCTTAGTAGCAACGATACATACGTGTCGTTTCCCTTTCTGTCACTGGGATCAAGCACCATAAGATCGAACCCACTACCGGGCACCTCTTCCTATTGCAAGACAAATAGATCAAGTTGGCCAAACAAAACCCAAATATCGGAGAAGAAATACGAGGCTATAAGAGATCATGCATATAAGAGATCAAAGAAACTCAAATAACTTTCATGGATATAAAAAAATATAACTGATCATAAACTCAAAGTTCATCAGATCCCATCAAACACACCGCAAAAATAGTTACATCATATGGATCTCCAAGAGACCATTGTATTGAGAATTCAGCGAGAGAGAGGAAGCCATCTAGCTACTAACTACGGACCCAAAGGTCTACAAAGAACTACTCACACATCATCGGAGAGGCACCAATGGAGGTGGTGAACCCCATCCGAGATGGTGTCTAGATTGGATCTGGTGGTTCTGGACTCTGCGGTGGCTGGATGAATATTTCGTCGACTCCCCTACGGTTCTGGGATTTTTGGGGTATTTATAGAGCAAAGAGGCGGTCCGCGCGGCACCCGAGGTGGGCACAACCCACCAGGGCGCTGATGGGCCTCCTGGCGCGCCCTGGTGGATTGTCCCCTCCTTGGGACTCCCCCCAGGTGCAACTAGGGCCCAATATCTTCCTTATGGTCCATAAAAAATCTTCGTAAAGTTTCGTTGCATTTGGACTTCGTCTGATATTAATTTCCTGCAATGTAAAAAACATGCAAAAAACAGCAACTGGCACTATGTCAATAGGTTAGTACCAAAAAATGATATAAAATGACTATAAAATAATTATAAAACATCCAAGATTGACAATAAGTCAACATGGAACAATAAAAAATTATAGATACGTTGGAGACGTATCAGTAGGGCAACAAGGTTGATGTAGAGGCCCTTCGTGATTGAGTCCCCCTCCGGCAGATCACCGGAAAAGGCCCCAAGATTGGATCTCATGAGGTGAGAGGCTTGCGGTGGCGGAAAAGTATTTTGGTGGACGCTTCTGATGGTTTGGGAATATTTAGGAATTTATAATGCAAAGATTATGGTTGGGGGTCTCCCAAGGGGGCCACAAGCCAGGGGCACCCCCCTAGGGCGCACCCTGAGGGCTTGTGGGCTCCTCGGGACTCCTCTAGCCCCCTCTCCAAGCTAGGTGGATGTCTTCTAGTCCAAGAAAAATAATCGCGAAAGTTTTATTCTGTTTGGACTCCGTTTGATATTCCTTTCTAAAAATGCCCAAAACAAGGAAAAAATAGCAACTCGCACTGGACACTAGGTTAATAGGTTAGTCCCAAAAAATGATATAAAATAGTATATTAATGCATATAAAACATCCAAAACAGATAATATAATAGCATAGAACAATCAAAAATTATAGATACGTTGGAGACGTATCAAGCATCCCCAAGATTAACTCCTGCTCGTCCTCGAGTAGGTTAATGATAAAAACAGAATTTTTGATGTGGAATGCTACCTAACATATTTATCAATGTAATCTTCTTTATTATGGCATGAATTTTCAGATCCATAAGATTCAAAACAAATGTTTAATATTGACATAAAAAAATAATACTTCAAGCATACTAATAAAGCAACCATGTCTTCTCAAAATAACATGGCCAAAGAAAGTTATCCCTACAAAATCATATGCTCTGGCTATGCTCCATCTTCACCACACAAATTATGTCATGATGCACAACCATGGTATTAGCCAATCAATTGTTTCATACTTTTATGTTCTCAAACCTTTTCAACTTTCACGCAATACATGAATGTGAGCCATGGATATAGCACTATAGGTGGAATAGAATATGGTGGTTGTGGGGAAGACAAAAAGAAGGAGAAAGTCTCACATCAACTAGGAAAATTAATAGGCTATGGAGATGCCCATCAATTGATATCGTTGCAAGTGAGTAGGGATTGCCATGCAACGGATGCACTAGAGCTATAAGTTTATGAAAGCTCAAAAAGAAACTAAGTGGGTGTGCATCCAAATTGCTTGCTCACGAAAACCTACGACACTTTGAGGAATCCCATCATTGTAATATACAAGCCAAGTTATATAATGAAAAATTCCCACTAGTATATGAGAGTGAAAAAATAGGAGAGTCTCTATCATGAAGATCATGGTGCTACTTTGAAGCACAAGTGTGGAAAAAGGATAGTAACATTGTCCCTTCTCTCTTTTCTCTCATTTTTTCCTTTTTTCTCTTTTCTCTCTCTTTTTTATTTTTGTTTGGGCTTCTTTGGCCTCTCTTTTTTATTTGGGCTTCTTTGGCCTCTTTTATTTTCTTTAAAGTCCGAAGACTCATCCCAACTTGTGAGGGAATCATAGCTTCCATTATCCATTCCTCACATGGTACAATGCTCTAATAATGATGATCATCACACTTTTACTTACAACTCAAGAATTACAACTCAATGCTAGAACAAAAATATGACTATATGAATGCCTCATGCATATGAGAACAATATGACAATGATGGTGTGTGTCATAATAAATGGAACGGTGGAAGTTGCACGGCAATATATCTCGGAATGGCTATGGAAATGCCATAATAGGTAGGTATGGTGGCTATTTTGAGGAAGGTATATGCTGGGTTCAATGCACCGGCGAAAGTTCTTGTGATGCATTACTAGAGAGGCTAGCAATGGTGGAAGGGTGAGAGTGCGTTTAATCCATGAAATCAACATTAGTCATAAAGAACTCACATACTTATTGCAAAAGTCTATTAGCCATTGAAACAAAGTATTAATATGCATGCAGCTAGGGGAAGGGTTGGTAGGAGTTAACCATCGCGCGATCCCGACCTCCACACAAAGGATGGCAATCAAAAAATAAATCATGCTCCGACTTCATCACATAACGGTTCACCTTACGTGCATGCTATGAGAATCACAAACTTTAACACAAGTATTTCTACCAATCCACAATTACTCACTAGCATGACTCTAATATCACCATCTTTATATCTCAAAAAAAAAGCAAGGAATCAAACTTCTCTTATATTCAATGCACTTTATATGGAAGTTTTCATTATATCCCTCTTGGATGCCCATCATATTAGGACTAAATTCATAACCTAAGCAAATTACCACGCTGTTTAAGACTCTCAAAATAATATAAGTGAAGCATGAGAGTTCATCAATTTCTATAAAATAAATCCACCACCGTGTTCTAAAAAGATATAAGTGAAGTACTAGAGCAAACTGCCTAGCTCAAAAGATATAAGTGAAGCACATAGAGTATTCTAATAAATTCAAGATTAATGTGTGTCCCTCTCAAAAGGTGTGTACATCAAGGATGATTGTGGAAAACTAAAAAGCAAAGACTCATATCATACAAGAAGCTCCAAGCAAAACACATATCATGTGGTGAATAAAAATATAGCCTCAAGTAAATTTATCGATGGATTAAAGACGAAAGAGGGGATGCCATCCGGGGCATCCCCAAGCTTAGATGCTTGGTTGTCCTTGAATATTTCCTTGGGGTGCCTTGGGCATCCCCAATCTTAGGCTCTTGCCACTCCTTATTCCGTTGTCCATCAAATCTTTAGCCAAAACTTGGAAACTTCACAACACAAAACTCAACAGAAAACTCATAAGCTCCGTTAGTATAAGAAAAGCAAATCACCACTTTAGGTACTATTGTGAACTCATTATAAATTTAATATGGTATAATATCTACTGTATTCCAACTTCTCCATGTTTCATACCCCCCGATACTACCCATGGATTCATCAAAACAAGCAAAGAACACAATAAAAATAGAATCTGTCTAAAACAGAACAATCTGTAGTAATCAGGAAACTTCGTATACTTCTGTAACTCCAAAAATTCTGGAAAATTAGGACAAATTAGGAAATTTGTATATAAATCTTGTGTAGAACTTTCAGAACCAGATAACGTTCCTGTGAATTATCAAAATTATTCTACTGGACGCAAAAGTTTCTATTTTTCAGCAAAATCAAATCAACTATCTTCCAAATCATCCCAAAGGTCTTACTTAGCACAAACACTAATTTAAAACATGAAAACACATCTAACCAGAGGCTAGATGATATATTTATTGGAAAACAGCAGCAAAAATTAAAAACAAAAATAAAATTGGGTTGCCTCCCAACAAGCGCTCTTGTTTAACGCCCCTAGCTAGGCATATTGCAACGATCTAGGTATTCTCATCTTTAGTATTTAAACCATAAGTGCCCCTCATAATAGATTCATATGGCAACTTAATTTTCTTTCTTCGAAAGTGTTCCATGCCCTTCCTTAACGGAAATTGAAATCTAATGGTTCCTTCTTTCATATCAATAATTGCACCAATCGTTCTAAGGAAAGGTCTACCAAGAATAATAGGACATGTAGGATTGCAATCTATATCAAGCACAATAAATCTACGGGCACATAATTCCTATTTGCAACAATAAGAACATCATTAATCCTTCCCATAGGTTTCTCAATAGTGGAATCCGCTAGATGCAATTCAAAGAACAATCATCAAGTTTATGGAAACCGAGCACATCACATAAAGTTTTTGGAATTGTGGAAACACTAGCACCCAAATCACACAAAGCAAAGTACTCATAATATTTAATTTTAATCATAATAGTAGGTTCTCACTCATCACAAAGCTTTCTAGGGATAGAAACTTCCAATTCAATTTTTTCTTCAAACGATTTCATCATAGCATCAACAATATGTTTAGTAAAAGCTTTATTTTGATTATAAGCATGAGGTGAATTCAACATGGATTGTAACAAGGAAACACAATCTATCAAAGAACAATTATCATAATTAAAGTCCTTGAAATTGATAACCCACAAGTATAGGGGATCGCAACAGTTTTCGAGGGTAGAGTATTCAACCCAAAATTGTTGATTCGACACAAGGGGAGCCAAAGAATATTCTCAAGTATTAGCAGCTGAGTTGTCAATTCAACCACACACGAAACTTAGTATCTGCAGCAAAGTGTTTAGTAGCAAAGTAATATGATAGTGGCGATACGGTAACAAAAGTAAAGACACCAAAAGTAATGTTTTTGGTATTTTGTAGTGATTGTAATGTGAGTAGCGGAAAAGTAAATAAGCGAGAACCGGTATATGGAGAGCTCGTAGGCACCGGATCGATGATGGATAATTATCTTTGGATGCGGTTAGGTCATGTATGATCATAACATAGGGTGACACAGAACTAGCTCCAATTCATCAATGTAATGTAGGCATGTATTCGAATATAGTCATACGTGCTTATGGAAAAGAACTTGCATGACATATTTTGTCCTACCCTCCCGTGGCAGCGGGTCCTATTGGAAACTAAGGGATATTAAGGCCTCCTTTTAATAGAGAACGGAACAAAGCATTGGCACATAGTGAATACATGAACTCCTCAAACTATGGTCATCACCGGAGTGGTCCCGATTATTGTCACTTGGGGTTGCGGATCATAACACATAGTAGGTGACTATAGACTTGCAAGATAGGATCAAGAACACACATATATTCATGAAAACATAATAGGTTCAGATCTGAAATCATGGCACTCAGGCCCTAGTGACAAGCATTAAGCATAGCAAAGTCATAGCAACATCAATCTCGAACATAGTGGATACTAGGGATCAAACCCTAACAAAACTAACTCGATTACATGATAAATCTCATCCAACCCATCACCGTCCGATAAGCCTCACGATGGAATTAGTCACGCCTGGCGGTGAGCATCATGAAATTGGTGATGGAGGATGGTTGATGATGACGACGGCGACGAATCCCCCTCTCCGGAGCCCCGAACGGACTCCAGATCAGCCCTCTCGAGAGAGATTAGGGCTTGGCGGCGGCTCCGTATCATAAAACGCGATGATTTCTTCTCTCTGATTTTTTTCTCCCCAAAAGCCAATATATGGAGTTGGAGTTGGCGTTGGAGGGTCTCCAGGGGGCCCACGAGGTAGGGGGCGCGCCCAGGAGGGGGGGCGCCCCCACCCTCGTGGGCGGTGTGGGCCCCTGGTCTTCATATTTAGCGAGGATTTTTTATTATTATCTATAAGACATCCCTTGGAGTTTTAGTTCATTACTAGAACTTTTGTTTTGTGATCAGAAAACAACACCATGGCAATTCTGCTGAAAACAGCGTCGATCAAGGGTTAGTTCCATTCAAATCATACAAGTTAGAGTCCAAAACAAGGGCAAAAGTGTTTGGAAAAGTAGATCTGACGGACGTATCAACTCCCCCAAGCTTAAACCCTTGCTTGTCCTCAAGCAATTTAGTTGACAAACTGAAAGAGAAAAAGAAAAACTTTTACAAACTCTGTTTGCTCTTGTTGTTGTACTTATGTCAAGCCAGCATTCAGGTTTTCAGCAAGGATCATAACTAACCACATTTGCAATAATTCTCAAGTCTCATGTTTACTCATATCAATAACATAATCAGCTAGCAAGCCATAATAATAAATCTCGGATGACAACACTTTCTCAAAACAATCATAATATGATCTAACAATATGATATCTCGCTAGCCCTTTCTGAGACCGCAAAACATAAATGCAGAGCACCTTCAAAGATCAAGGACTGACTAGACATTGTAATTCATGGTAAAAGAGATCCAATCATAGTCATACCTGATATAAATTAACAATAATGAATGCAAATGATAGATGTGCTCTCCAGCTAGTGCTTTTTAATAAGAGGGTGATGACTCAACATGAAAGTAAATAGATAGGCCCTTCGTAGAGGGAAACAGGGATTTGTAGAGGTGCCAGAGCTCGGTTTTGAAATAGAGATAAATTATATTTTGAGCGGCATACTTTCATTGTCAACATAACAACTAAGAGATGACGATATCTTCCATGCTAAACAAATTATAGGCGGTTCCCAAACAGAATGGTAAAGTTTATACTCCCCCTCCTCCACAAGCATCAATCCATGGCTTGCTCGAAACAACGAGTGCCTCCAACATTCAACGGGTCCCAGGGGGAGTTTTGTTTGCAATTATTTTTATTTAGTTTGCATAAAGCATGGGACTGGGCATCCCGGTGACCAGCCATTTTCTAAATGAATGAGGAGCGGAGTCCACTCCTCTTGAGAATAACCCGCCTAACACGGAAGATAAGGGCAGCACTAGTTGATATATGAGCTATTCGAGCATGCAAAACAGAATGTTTATTTGAAGGTTTAGAGTTTGGCACATACAAATTTACTTGGAGCAGCGGTAGATACCGCAGATAGGAAGGTATAGTGGACTCATATGGAATAACTTTGGGGTTTAGGGATTGGATGCACAAGCGGTATTCCGCTTAGTATAGGTGAAGGCTAGCAAAAGACTGGGAAGCGACCAACTAGAGAGCGACAACAGTCATGAACATGCATTAAAATTAATAAACATTGAATACAAGCATGAGTAGGATATAATCCACCATGAACATAAATATCGTGAAGGCTATGTTGATTTGTTTCAACTACATGCGTGAACATGTGCCAAGTCAAGTCACTTAAATCATTCAAAGGAGGATACCACCCTATCATACCACATCATAATCATCTCAATAGCATGTTGTACGCATAGCGTAAACCATTATAACTTGTAGCTAATCAAGCATGGCACAAGCAACTATGATCTCTAATTGTCATTGCAAACATGTTTATTCATAATAAAATTTGAATCAAGAATGATGGACTCATCATATTTACAAAAACAAAAGAGGTCGAGTTCATACCAGTTTTTCCCATCTCAGTCAGTCCATCATATATCATCATAATTGCCTTTCACTTGCACGACCGAATGGTGTGAATAATAATAAGAGTGCACGTGCATTGGACTAAGCTGGAATTCCCCCAAGCTTAGGCTTTTGGCCTAAGTTGGTCTATTGCCAGGGATAGCCTGGCTGATACCCATAGGTGTAGCCGGGTCGCATCTGCGATGAAGAATAGTTGGGATCATAATGTGATGAAGAGGACTACGGCCACATTGGTGGCAACCGCCTCAGGATCCCAAGAATAAACAGACTATCGTGGAGGCTCATCTTGTGGTTCCGGTTCGGGGTTGGTGCAGGATTCCGATGAAGCTTGAACAGCCATGCAGGACAATGTAAGGACCTGTAGACAAGTTAAACAAAGAGGATCGAGCAAAGTAATAGTCTCGGGGTGATGTTTATCAAAGTACAATTTATATTTGAGCTCCCTTCGCGACTCTTAACAAGAAAATCATGCGCTAGCATACTCTTATAATCTAAATAAACACGGGCAATCTTGTTTCTTCTTTCTCCTCATGCCTAATAGGTATTTCAAAATATTCAGCTAGGCGTGAAGCATAAATGCCTCCAAAGATGGGGCCCTTAGTACGGTTCAGACTTAACCGTCTAGCAACAATTCCACCCATACTAACAGAGTTATTGCGGTATAAACCATGGAATGAAATGATAATATCGGGAATGCTAAGGTCTCCACAGTTCCCACGACCAATCAAGCAACGACTAGGAAATAAGGCAAAGTAGCGTAAAACAGGAAAATGTATGCTAGTAATTCTTGCATCAGAAACCTTCCTGGTTTCTCCCACAGTGATAGTGTTAATAAAAGCTTCCACTTCATTACGGTGTGGTTCATCTAAGGTGCCCTCAAAAGGTATTTTGCAAACCTCGCAAAATTCAGCTAATGTCATCTCCTTAACAACGTCATATAAATGAAACTCTACTGTTGGAGGTGATTTCTTAGGGAAAAAGTAGAAGTTCTGCACAAAAGTATTTGTGAGTAAGAGATACTGATGGCGTTGGTCGGCGGAGGAAATCGGTGAGGCCGGCATTCTCAATTAATAGATAGAAATCCTCATAAATCCCGGCTCTCCTCAAGAAGTCATCGAAAGGCCATTCACACGACCGGACCTCCGTGGTGCGAGGCAAATTAAATGTGGGCTTCTGCTCTTCTTCCTTTTGTTTTTCCTTCGAGCTTCGGCTCGACGAGCCCCTCAAAAGTCTCTTCATTATTTCTGAAATAATCTGAAATTTTTAGTAACTTCAAGCAAAAATGAACCAACTTCAATAAAACTGATAGCAACTACTCATACAAATGCCTAGAGCATATATCAAGCATTAGAACTACTTGGAACCATATAAATTTGACATGCAAGCTCAAGAACATGGTCACCTATGCAGCACAAATTTGCAAGGAATAAAGCACTAGAACAAAAACTAATTGGACAAATGGAGGAGTCACATACCAAGGAACAATCTCCCCAAGCAGTTTTGCGAGAGGTGCTTTGAGAAAGGAGATAAAAATCACAGCAAAAGTGGCTGGAACACGAGCTTGAGTTGGTTTTTCTGGTTTGTGTGAGGCAGAGGAAGAAGATGGGTGCAGGGATAAGTGGAGGAGGGCCACTGTGGGCCCACGAGGCAGGGGGGCGCGCCCAGGGGGTAGGGCGCGCCCTCCACCATCGTGGCCAGGTGGCAGCTCCCCCGGTGGTATTTTGCACTAAAAATCCTCAAATATTCCTGAAAAAATCATATTAAATTGGCATGGCATTCTGAGGACTTTTATTTTCGGGATATTTTTATATTGCACGGATAAATCAGGAAACAGACAGAAAAATACTATTTTAATTTATTTCTACTAAAGAACAGAAAATATAAAGAGGGTACAGAAGTTTGTGCTTCTAGTTTCATCCATCTCATGCTCATCAAAAAGAATCCACTAACAAGGTTGATCAAGTCTTGTTAACAAACTCATTCCGATAATCATGGAACCGGAGAAATTTCAAATAACACTATGTTACCTCAACGGGGATATGGACATCCCCAATAATAAGTATGTCATATTTCTTCTTGACAGTAGGGAGAGGAAATTCAAAACCTCCAAATATAATCGATGGAATTTTTTGAATAGAGTTGATACTATGAACTTGAGGTTGTTTCTTCGGAAAGTGTACCGTATGCTCATTACCATTGACATGAAAAGTGACATTGCCTTTGTTGCAATTAATAACAGCCCCTGCGGTATTAAGGAAAGGTCTTCCAAGAATAATAGACATACTATCATCCTCGGGAATATCAAGAATAACAAAGTCCGTTAAAATAGTAACGTTTGCAACCACAACAGGCACATCCTCACAAATACCGACATGTATAGCAGTTGATTTATCAGCCATTTGCAAAGATATTTTAGTAGGTGTCAACTTATTCAAATCAAGTCTACGATATAAAGAGAGAGGCATAACACTAACACCGGCTCCAAGATCACATAAAGCAGTTTTAACATAATTTCTCTTAATGGAGCATGGTATAGTAGGTACTCCTGGATCTCCAAGTTTCTTTGGTATTCCACCCTTAAAAGTATAATTAGCAAGCATGGTGGAAATTTCAGCTTCCGGTATCTTTCTTTTATTAGTAATGATATCCTTCATGTATTTAGCATAAGGATTCATTTTGAGCATATCAGTCAATCGCATTCGCAAAAAGATGGATCTAATCATTTCAGCAAAGCGCTCAAAATCCTCATCATCCTTTTTCTTGGATGGTTTCGGAGGGAAAGGCATGGGTTTCTGAACCCATGGTTCTCTTTCTTTACCATGTTTCCTAGCAACAAAATCTCTTTTATCATAACGTTGATTCTTTGATTGTGGGTTATCAAGATCAACAGCAGGTTCAACTTCTACATCATTATCATTACTAGGTTGAGCATTAACATTTTTACTAGGTTCATGTTCATTACCAGATTGTGTTTCAGCATCAGACATAGAAATATCATTTGGATTATCAGGTGGTTCAGCAATAGGTTCACTAGAAGTTTGCAAAGTCCTATCATTTTTCTTTTTCTTCCTGTTAGAAGAACTAGGCATATCAATATTATTTCTCTGAGAATCTTGCTCGATTCTCTTAGGGTGGCCTTGAGGATACAAAGGTTCTGAGTCATTCTACCGATTCTAGTAGCCACTCTAACGACATAATCATTCTTCTTACTATTCATTTCATCAAGCACTTCTTTCTGAGCTTTAAGTACTTGTTCTACTTGAGTGGTAACCATAGAAGCATGTTTGCTAACAAGTCTAAGTTCACCTCTAATATTAGCCATATAATCACCCAAGCGTTTAATCATATTGGAATCATATTTCAACTGTTTACCGAAATAAGCATTAAAATTATCTTGTTTGACAATAAAATTATCAAACTCATCGAAGCATTGCCTAGCATACTTATAATGAGGAATATCACCTTCATCAAATCTGTAGAGAGAATTCACCTTTACTACCTGTGTCGGGCTATCGGGATCAGGAGGTTCTTCAATAAGTAATGGATCAATTCCATAAGTTTCTTCAACAGGCGGTAGATTAAGACCATTTATTTCTTCAATAGGAGGTAAATTCTTAACATCTTTAGCTTTAATACCTTTTTCTTTCATAGATTTCTTTGCCTCTTGCATATCTTCAGGACTGAGAAATAGAACACCTCTCTTCTTCGGAGTTGGTTTAGGAATAGGCTCGATGGTGGCTCGGGAGTTGGCTCAGGAGATGCCCAATTATTTTCATTTGTCAATATATTATTTAATAAAATTTCAGCTTCATCCGGTGTTCTTTCCCTGAAAGAGAACCAGCACAACTATCCAGGTAATCTCTGGAAGCATCGGTTAGTCCATTATAAAATATATCAAGTATTTCAGGTTTCTTAAGAGGATGATCAGGCAAAGCATTAAGTAACTTGAGAAGCCTCCCCAAGCTTGTGGGAGACTCTCTTCTTCAATTTGCACGAAGTTGTATATTTCCCTCAAAGCTGCTTGTTTCTTATGAGCAGGGAAATATTTAACAGAGAAGTAATAAATCATATCCTGGGGACTACACACACAACCAGGATCAAGAGAATTAAACCATATCTTAGTATCACCCTTTAATGAGAACGGAAATATTTTGAGTATATAAAAGTAGCGCGATCTCTCATCATTAGTAAATAGGGCAGCTATATTATTTAACTTAGTAAGATGTGCCACAACAGTTTCAGATTCATAGCCATAAAAAGGATCAGATTCAACCAAGGTAATTATATCAGGATCAACAGAGAATTCATAATCCTTATCAGGAACACAGATACGTGAAGTAGCAAAAGAAGGGTCAGGTCTCATCCTATCTCTAAGAGATTCTTTATCTCCGTTTAACTAGCAGCCTCTTAAGTTCATATCTATCCTGGCAGGAAAAAATAGCTGCGGAAGATTCCGCATCAAAAAGATAACCCTCAGGAATAGCAGGCATATTTTCATCATCACTTTCATCATTGTATTCAGTTTCAATAATTTCTCTTTCTCCAACCCTAGCAATTTGTTCATCTAGAAATTCACCAAGGGGCACAGTAGTATCAAGCATAGACATAGTTTCATCATAAGTATAATGCATAGCAGAAGTGGTATCATCAATAACATGCGACATATCGGAACGAATAGCAGAAGCAGGTTTAGGTGTCGCTAGCTTACTCATAACAGATGGTGAATCAAGTGCAGAGCTAGATGGCAGTTCCTTACCTCCCCTCGTAGTTGAGGGATAAATTTTTGTCTTAGCGTCTTTCAAGTTCTTCATAGTGTCCAGCAGGTATAAATCCAAAGTTACTCATAGAATATAGCTATTCTCCCCTGCAACGGCGCTTGAGAAAAAAGGTCTTGATAACCCACAAGTATAGGGGATCGCAACAGTTTTCGAGGGTAGAGTATTCAACCCAAATTTGTTGATTCGACACAAGAGGAGCCAAAGAATATGCTCAAGTATTAGTAGTTGAGTTGTCAATTCAACCACACCTGGAAACTTATTATCTGCAGCAAAGTGTTTAGTAGCAAAGTAATATGATAGTGGCGGTAACAGTAACAAAAGTAAAGACAGCAAAAGTAATGTTTTTGGTATTTTTGTAGTGATTGTAACAGTAGCAACGGAAAAGTAAATAAGCGAGAACCAATATATGGAAAGCTCGAGGCACCGGATCGATGATGGATAATTATGCGGATCACGGTTCATCATGTAACGATAATAACATAGGGTGACATGAACTAGCTCCAATTCATCAATGTAATGTAGGCATGTATTCGAATATAGTCATACATGCTTATGGAAAAGAACTTGCATGACATCTTTTGTCCTACCCTCCGTGGCAGCGGGTCCTATTGGAAACTAAGGGATATTAAGGCCTCCTTTTAATAGAGAACCGGAACAAAGCGTTAGCACATAGTGAATATATGAACTCCTCAAACTATGGTCATCACCGGAGTGGTCCCGATTATTGTCACTTGAGGTTGCGGATCATAACACATAGTAGGTGACTATAGACTTGCAAGATAGGATCAAGAACACACATATATTCATGAAAACATAATAGGTTCAGATCTGAAATCATGGCACTCGGGCCCTAGTGACAAGCATTAAGCATAGAAAAGTCATAGCAACATCAATCTCAGAACATAGTGGATACTAGGGATCAAACCCTAACAAACCTAACTCGATTACATGATAAATATCATCCAACCCATCACCGTCCAGCAAGCCGTACTCACGCACGGCGGTGAGCATCATGAAATTGGTGATGGAGGATGGTTGATGATGACGACGGCGATGAATCCCCCTCTCCGGAGCCCCGAACGGACTCTAGATGAGCCCTCCCGAGAGAGATTAGGGCTTGGCGGCGGCTCCGTATCGTAAAACGCGATGATTTCTTCTCTCTAATTTTTTTTCTCCCCGAAAGCCAATATATGGAGTTGGAGTTGGCGTCGGAGGGTCTCCAGGGGGCCCACGAGGGGGGGGGGGCGCTCCCCATCCTCGTGGACAGGGTGTGGGCCCCCTGGTCTTCATCTTTGGCGAGGATTTTTTATTATTTTTCATAAGACATCCCGTGGAGTTTCAGGTCATTCCGAGAACTTTTGTTTTACGCATAAAACAACACCATGGCAATTCTGCTGAAAACAGCGTCAGTCCGGGTTAGTTCCATTCAAATCATACAAGTTAGAGTCCAAAACAAGGGAAAAAGTGTTTGGAAAAGTAGATACGACGGAGGCGTATCAGAAATCCAAAAGAGTGGGTTCATCGCTACTTAAAATCTTGACCTCTCCAATCCCACTTTTATTAATTTTTTCATTAAGATCTTTAAACTCCAAATCATTGGGATGCCTTCTAGCTAAAGTTGACTCATCTCCAGTCCAATATTTATCAAGATTTATATTAGAAAACAAAGATTCAATAGGAGTCACACCAATCATTTTAAAATCTTCATCATTATTATCACAAGAAATAGAAGAACACGCTTTTACAAACCAATCTTGCTTAGAACGCATCCACCGGTTCTTTCTCTACATTCATCCATAGATATTTTAATAGGTTTTAGAGATTCACTAATATCATGCTTGTGTGGCATATATCTCATCTTCAAAGAATCAATCTCAAGATAAATTTTATCAACGTTCCTAGCCAAAGCATCAATCTTAAGCAATTTTTCTTCTACCATAGCATTGAAATTATTTTGAGAATTTATAAAATCTTTAATATTATTCTCAAGATCAGAGGGTATCTTATTATAATTTCCATAAGAATTGTTGTAGGAATTACCATAATTATTAGAGGAATTAGTAGGAAATGGCCTAGGATTAAAATTACCTCTATACGCGTTATTACCAAAATTGTTCCTACCAACAAAAATCACATCCATAGATTCATTATTATTCTCAATCAAAATGAACAAAGGCATATCATTAGGATAAATAGGAGCACTCTTAATAGCAATCAATTTCATTAGTTCATCCATCTTTCCACTCAAAGTATTAATTTCTTCAATCGCATGCACTTTTTTACTAGTGGAAGATCTTTCGGTATGCCATTGAGAGTAATTTGCCATAATATTATCTAGGAGCTTAGTAGCTTCTCCTAATGTAATTTCCATAAAAGTACCACCCGCGGCGGAATCCAAAAGATTTCTAGATGGAAAATTCAATCCGGCATAATTTTTTTGTATGATCATCCACAAACTTAAACCATGAGTAGGGCAATTTCTTATCATCAATTTCAGCCTCTCCCAAGATTGCGCAACATGTTCATGGTCAAGTTGCTTAAAATTCATTATATCGTTCCTAAGGGAGATGATCTTAGCGGGAGGAAAATACTTGGAAATAAAAGCATCTTTACACTTATTCCATGAATCAATACTATTTTTAGGCAAAGATGAAAACCAAGTTTTAGCACGATCTCGTAGTGAGAACGGAAATAGCTTCAATTTAACAATATCATTATCCACATCTTTTTTCTTTTGCATATCACACAACTCAACGAAAGTATTTAGAAGGGATGCGGCATCTTTGCTAGGAAGGCCAGAAAATTGTTCTTTCATAACAAGATTCAACAAAATGACATTAATTTCATAAGATTCCGCACTAGTGGCGGGAGCAATCGGAGTACTAATAAAATCATTTTTATTATTGTTGGAAAAGTCACACAACTTGGTATTCTCTTGATTCATCATGACAAAGCAAGCGATCTAGCACACAAGCAAGCAAAAAGCAAACGAAAAGACAAACGGAAGAAGGGCGATAAAAAGGTAAATATTTTTGTGTTTTTCTGAAAACATTTTAGAAGTGGGGGAGAGGAAAATGAGAGGCAAATGGAAAATAATGTAATGCAAGAGATGAACGTTTATGATAGGTACTTGGTAGGCTTGATGTAGAACCTCCCCGGCAACGGCGCCAGAAATTCTTCCTGCTACTTCTTGAGCTTGTGTTGGTTTTTCCCTTGAAGAGGAAAGGGTGATGCAGCAAAGTAGAGATAAGTATTTCCCTCAGTTTGAGAACCAAGGTATCAATCCAGTAGGAGGTACAAGCAAGTCTCCAATCTATGCACCTGCACAAACAATCAAACACTTGCACCCAACGCGATAAAGGGGTTGTCAATCCCTTCACGGTCACTTGCAAGGATGAGATCTGATAGAGATGGATATAAAAGATTACTAAAACGTAAAACAAAGTAAAAGCAAATAAAACTCAATGAGTTATTTTTGGGTTTTTGGTTTATAGATCTGAAAATATATAATGTAAAATAGGCACGGGGGCCATAGGTTTCACTAGAGGCTTCTCTCTTGAATAAAGCATACAGTGGGTAAAAAAATTACTATTGAGCAATTGATAGAAAAGCGCATAGTTATGACGATATAAGGCAATAATCATGAATATAGGCATCACGTCGTGACAAGTAGACCAAACGATTCTGCATCTACTACTATTACTCCACACATCGACCGCTATCCATCATGCATCTAGAGTATTAAGTTCATAAGAACGGAGTAACGCCTTAAGTAAGATGCCATGATGTAGAGGAATAAACTCAAGCAATATGATATAAACCCCATCTTTTTATCCTTGATGACAACAATACAATACGTGCCTCGCTACCCCTACTATGTCACTGGGTGAGGACACCGTGAGATTGAACCCAAAACTAAGCACCTCTCCCATTGCAAGAAAAACCAATCTAGTTGGCCAAACCAAATCGATAGTTTGAAGAGAAATACAAAAATATCTTAATCATGCATAAAAGAGTTCAGAGAAGACTCAAATAATATTCATATATAATTTGATCATAAATCCACAATTCATCAGATCTCAACAAACACGCCGCAAAAAAAGTATTTAGAACTTCAAGAACATCAAGGAGAACATTGTATTGAAGATCAAAGAGAGAGAGAAGAAGCCATCTAGCTACTAGACCCGTAGGTCTATGGTAAAATAATCATGCATCATTGGTAGGGTGGCAAGGTTGATGTAGAGGCCCTCCGTGAGCGAATCCCCCTCCGGCAGATTGCCGGAAAAGGCCCCAAGATGGGATCTCACGAGGTGAGAGGCTTGCGGGGGCGGAAAAGTATTTTGGTGGACGCTTCTGATGGTTTGGGAATATTTGGAAATTTATAATGCAAAGAGTAGGGTTGGGGGACTCCCGAGGGGGCCACAAGCCAGGGGGCGCCCCCCCTAGGGCGTGCCCTGAGGGCTTGTGGGCTCCTCGGGATTCCTCTAGCCCCCTCTCCAAGCTAAGTGGGTGTCTTCTGGTCCAAGAAAAATCATCGCGAAAGTTTTATTCTGTTTGGACTCCGTTTGATATTCCTTTCTGAAAAAGCGAAAAACAAGGAAAAAACAGCAACTGGCACTGGGCACTAGGTTAATAGGTTAGTCCCAAAAAATGATATAAAATAGTATATTAATGCATATAAAACATCCAAAACGCATAATATAATAGCATGGAACAATAAAAAATTATAGATACATTGGAGACGTATCAATCATCAAGAGTATATCCAATAGAAGCACGGTGCTTCCTTAGAGTTTTATTAATCTCTTTTCTTCATGCTCTAAAAGGTTAACACTAATAATAACGGGATATATCTTCTTTTCACCAAGATAAGCATATTTTAATGTATCAGGCAATTGTTTCAATTCAAATACAGGGTCAACCTTAGGTGGAGGAGGACCTCCAAGAGTTTTAACAGGAAAATTGTGTTTAAGGATAGGTGGTTGATCAAAGAACATCTTATCTATTTCATTCCTCTCACTCATGTGCATATCATTTTCATGGTCTAGCAAATATTGTTCTAACGGATCAGTAGGAGGTATGGCAATAGAAGCAAGACCAATAATTTCATCTTTACTAGACAATTCTTTATCATGAGCTTGTCTATGAAACTTAGAGAAACTAAACTCATGAGATATATCACCAAAGTTAACACTGACAGTTTCTTTAGCGCAATCAATCTTAGCATTAACAGTGTTCAAGAAAGGTCTACCAAATATAATGGGACAAAAATCAGCTTGTGGAGAACCAAGAACTAGAAAATCAGTAGGGTATTTTATTTTTCCACGCAAGACTTCAACATCTCTAATGATCCCAAGCGGTGAAATAGTATCTCTATTCACTAGCTTAATACTAACATCAATATCCTATATTTCATTAGGTGCAATGTCATTCATAATCTCTTGATATAAGGTAAACGAAATAGCACTCACACTAGCACCCAAATCACATAAACCATGATAACAATGACCTCCTATTTTAACTGAGACAACAGGCATGCCAACAACAGGCTTATTCTTATCTTTAGGATTGGGCTTAGCAATTCTAGTAGCTCCATCATAGAAGTAAATAACATGCCCATCAATATTATCGACTAACAGATCTTTAACCATAGCAACATTAGGTTCAACTTTAATTTGTTCAGAGGGTCTAGGTGCTCTAATATTACTTTTGTTAACCACGGTTGAAACCTTAGCATGTTCCTTTATCCTAACAGGGAAAGGTGGGTTCTCAATATAAGCAGTAGGAATAACTAGATCAACATTGTAAATGATAGTTTCATCTTTAACTATAACGGGCTCCTCAATCTTTTATTTAATAGGGAGATGATATTTAAACCACTTCTCTTACTGGAGATCAACATGAGTAGCAAATGATTCACAAAAAGAGGCTACTATCTCAGAGTCAAGTCCATATTTCGTGCTAAACTTATGAAAAGCATCGGTATCCATAAAAGATTTTACACAATCAAACTTAAGCATTATACCTAACTCATTACCTTTGTCGAGTTCCCAATCTTCAGAGTTGCGTTTAATTCTTGCCAGAAGATCCCATCCGAATTCAATAGTTTTCTTCATAAAGGAGCCAGCCGAAGAGAATCGAGCATGGTTTGATCGTCATGAGAAAGCCGAGCATAAAATTATGTAAGATAATTTCTTTTGAGAGCTCATGATTGGGCCATGTGTACATCATGTAATTAAGCCTCCCCCAAGCTTGAGTGATGCTTTCTCCTTCACGAGGCCAAAAATTATATATATAATTCCGATCATGATGAATCAGATGCATAGGATAAAACTTTTGATGAAATTCCAATTTCAATCGATTCCAATCCCACATTCCAATATCATCACATAGCCTATACCATGTCAATGCCTTTACCTTCAAAGATAAAGGGAAAATCTTCTTCTTAACTTCCATCTCCGGGTAAACCCGCAAGATTAAATAATCCACAAACTTCATCCAAATAGATTAGGTGCATGTCAGGATGTAGTGTTCCATCTTTTGCATAAGGATTAGCTAGTAGTTTCTCTATCATACCTGAAGGAATCTCAAAATAAATATTTTCAGTAGGTGCAGTAGGTTGAGTGATACGTCCATTTTGCATCATGCTTTTAAATTGATATTTATTGCATTATGGGATGATATTGCACGTTATGTCACAATACTTATGGCTATTCTCTCTTATTTTACAAGGTTTACATAAAGAGGGAGAATGCCGGCAGCTGGAATTCTGGGCTGGAAAAGGAGCAAATATTAGAGACCTATTCTGCACAACTCCAAAAGTCCTGAAACTCCACGAAAGTCATTTTTGGAAATAATAATAAATCTTGAGCGGAAGAAGTTCACGGAGGGGCCCACATCCCACGAGGGTGGGGCGCACTTCTACCTCGTGGGCCCCCTGTTGGCTCTCTGATGGCCATCTTCTTCTATATGAGGTTTTTCGTCGAGGAAAAAATCATAAGCAACCTTTCGGGACGAAACTCCGCCGCCACGAGGCGGAACCAATCTAGGGCTCCGGCAGAGCTGTTCTGCCAGGGTCACTTCCCTCAGGAAGGGAAATCATCGCCATCGTCATCACCAACGCTCCTCTCATCGGGAGAGGGCAATCTCCATCAACATCTTCACCAGCACCATCTCCTCTCAAAACCCTAGTTCATCTCTTGTATCCAATTCTTGTCTCCAAGTCCGGGATTGGTACTAGTAGGTTGCTAGTAGTGTTGATTACTCCTTGTAGTTGATGCTAGTTGGTTTACTTGGTGAAAGATCATATGTTCAGATCCTTTATGCATATTAATACCCCTCTGATTATGGACATGAATATGCTTTGTGAGTAGTTACGTTTGTTCACGAGGACATGGGAGAAGTCTTGCTATTAGTAGTCATGTGAATTTGGTATTCGTTCGATATTTTGATGAGATGTATGTTGTCTAGCCTCTAGTGGTGTTATGTGAACGTCGACTACATAACACTTCACCATTATTTGGGCCTAGAGGAAGGGATTGGGAAGTAATAAGTAGATGATGGGTTGCTAGAGTGACAGAAGCTTAAACCCTAGTTTATGCGTTGCTTCGTAAGGGGCTGATTTGGATCCACATGTTTCATGTTGTGGTTAGGTTTACCTTAATACTTTTGTTGTAGTTGCGGATGCTTGCAATAGAGGTTAATAATAAGTCTGATGCTTGTTGAAGTAAGAACAACACCCAAGCACCGGTCCACCCACATATCAAATTATCAAAGTACCGAACGTGAATCATATGAACGTGATGAAAACTAGCTTGACGATATTCCCATGTGTCCTCGGGAGCGCTTTTCCATATATAAGAGTTTGTCCAGGCTTGTCCTTTTCTACAAAAAGGATTGGGCCACCTTGCTGCACTTTATTTACTTTTGTTACTTGTTGCTCGTTACAAATTATCTTATCACAAAACTATCTGTTACCCCTTATTTCAGTACTTGCAGAGAATACCTTTCTGAAAACCGCTTATCATTTCCTTCTGTTCCTCGTTGGGTTCGACACTCTTACTTATCGAAAGGACTATGATAGATCCCCTATACTTGTGGGTCATCAAGACTCTTTTCTGGTGCCGTTGCCGGGGAGTGAAGCGCCTTTGGTAGGTGGAATTTGGTAAGGAAAAATTTATATAGTGTGCTAAAATTTACTGTCACTTGTTACTATGGAAAGTAATCCTCTGAGGGGCTTGTTCGGGGTATCTTCACCCAGACCAGTAGAGCAAAGAGTTGCTCCCCAACCTACTGAACCTACTGAAAATGAAAATGTTCCCTTTGAAGTTCCTCCGGGTATGTTGGAAAAACTGCTAGCTAATCCTTTTGCAGGAGATGGAACAAAGCATCCTGATGAGCACCTAATATATGTGGATGAAGTTTGTGGATTATTTAAGCTTGCAGGTATACCTGATGATGTTGTCAAGAACAAGATCTTCCCTTTATCTTTGAAGGGAGATGCATTGACATGGTATAGGCTATGTGATGATACGAGATCATGGAACTACAGACGATTGAAATTGGAATTTCATCAGAAATTTTATCCTATGCATCCTGTTCATCGTGATCGCAATTATATATATAATTTTTGGCCTCGCGAAGGAGAAAGCATCGCTCAAGCTTGGGGCAGGCTTAAATCAATGTTATATTCATTCCCCAATCATGAGCTCCCAAGAGAAACAATTATTCAAAACTTTTATGCTCGGCTTTCTGAAAACAATCACACCATGCTCAATACTTCTTGTGACGGCTCTTTTATGATGAAGACTATTGAAATCAAATGGGATTTATTGGATAGAATTAAATGCAACTCTGAAGATTGGGATCTCGACGAAGGTAAGGAGTCAGGTATGACACCTAAGTTTGATTGTGTTAAATCTTTTATGGATACCGATGTTTTTCGTAAATTTAGCACTAAATATGGACTTGACTCTGAGATAGTAGCTTCTTTCTGTGAATATTTTGCTACTTATGTTGATCTCCCTAAGGAGAAGTGGTTTAAATATCATCCTCCCATAGAAGTAAAAGTAGCTGCACCTACTAAAGTTGAAGAAAAGATTGTCACTTATAACGATCCTGTTGTTCCTACTTCTTATGTTGAGAAACCACCTTTCCCTGTTAGAATAAAGGATCATGCTAAAGCTTCAAATGTTGTTCGTAAAAGTAATATTAGAACTTATACACCTCCTGAGCAAGTTAAAGTTGAACTTAATATTGCTATTGTTAAAGATCTCTTAGCTGATAATATTGATGGGCATGTTATTCAGTTCTGCGGTGAAACCGCTAGAATTGCCAAACCTTGTGCTAAAGATAAACATAGGCCTGTGGTAGGCATGCCTGTTATTTCTGTTAAAATAGAAGATCATTGTTATCATGGCTTATGTGATATGGGTGCTAGTGCTAGTGTTATACCTCATACTTTGTACGAAGAAATTAAGCATGAAATTGCACCTGCTGAGTTAGAAGGTATTGATGTTACAATTAAACTTGCCAATAGAGATACTATATCAGCAATGGGAATTGTTAGAGATGTTGAAGTCTTGTGTGGGTAAACTAAATATCATGCTGATTTTCTTGTTCTTGGTTCCCCACAAGATAGCTTTTGTCCCATTATATTTGGTAGACCCTTCTTGAACACTGTCAATGCTAGAATAGACTGCGAAAAGAATGTTGTTACTATGGGTTTGGGTGATATGTCTCATGAGTTTAATTTCTCTAAGTTTAGTAGACAACACCGTGAGGAAGAATTGCCTAGTAAGGATGAAATTATTGGTCTTGCTTCTATTGCCGTACCTCCTAGTGATCCTTTAGAACAATATTTGCTAGACCATGAAAATGATATGTTTATGAAGGAAAGAAGGGAAATAGATGAAGTATTCTTTAAACAGGAACCTATTCTGAAACACAATTTGCCTGTTGAAATCCTAGGGGATCCCCCTCCACCCAAGGGTGATCCCGAGTTTGAGCTTAAACCATTGCCTGATAATCTTAAATATGCTTATCTTGATGAAAAGAAGATATATCCTGTTATTATAAGTGCTAACCTTTCAGAGCATGAAGAACACAGATTATTGAAAACTCTGAAGAAGCATCGTGCTGCTATTGGATATACTCTGGATGATCTTAAGGGCATTAATCATACTCTATGTCAACATAAAATAAATTTGGAAGAAGATGCCAAACCGGTTCGTGGTCATCAACGACGGCTGAATCCTAAGATGAAAGAAGTGGTAAGAAAAGAAATACTAAAGCTTCTGGAGGCAGGTATAATTTATCCCATTGCTGATAGTCAGTGGGTAAGTCATGTTCATTGTGTCCCTAAGAAGGGAGGTGTTACTGTTGTTCCTAATGATAAAGATGAATTGATTCAGCAAAGAATTATTACAGGCTATAGGATGGTAATTGATTTCCGTGAATTAAATAAAGCTACTAAGAAAGATCATTACCCCTTACCTTTTATTGATCAAATGCTAGAAAGACTATGCAAACATACACATTATTGCTTTCTAGATGGTTACTCTGGATTCTCTCAAATACCTGTCGACTAAAGATCAATCAAAGACGACTTTTACATGCCCTTTTGGTACTTTTGCTTATAGACGTGTGCCTTTTGGTTTATGTAATGCACCTGCTACCTTTCAAAGATGCATGATGGCTATATTCTCTGACTTTTGTGAAAAGATTTGTGAGCTTTTCATGGACGATTTTTCCGTCTATGGATCGTCTTTTGATGATTGCTTGAGCAATCTTGATCGAGTTTTGAAGAGATGTGAAGAAACTAATCTTGTCTTGAATTGGGAAAAGTGCCACTTTATGGTTAAAGAAGGTATTGTCTTGGGGCATAAAGTTTCTGAAAGAGGTATTGAAGTTGATAAAGCCAAGGTTGATGCTATTGAAAATATGCCATGTCCCAAGGACATCAAAGGTATAAGAAGTTTCCTTGGTCACACCGGTTTTTATAGGAGGTTCATTAAGGACTTCTCAAAAATTTCTCGGCCTCTGACTAATTTATTACAAAAAGGTATACAAAGGTATAAGAAGTTTCCTTGGTCACACCGGTTTTTATAGGAGGTTCATTAAGGACTTCTCAAAAATTTCTCTGCCTCTGACTAATTTATTACAAAAAGATATAGCATTTGTCTTTGATGATGATTGTGTAGAAGCATTTGAAATACTTAAGAAAGCATTGATCTCTGCACCTATTGTTCAGCCACCTGATTGGAATTTACCCTTTGAAATTTTGTGTGATGCTACTGATTTTGCTGTAGGTGTTGTTCTAGGGCAAAGAGTTGATAAGAAATTAAATGTTATCCATTATGCTAGTAAGACTCTAGACAATGCTCAAAGAAATTATGCTACTACTGAAAAAGAATTCTTAGCAGTTGTATTTGCTTGTGATAAGTTCATACCTTATATTGTTGATTCTAAAGTAACTATTCACACCAATCATGCTGCTATTAAATATCTGATGGAAAAGAAAGATGCTAAACCTAGACTTTAAGATGGGTTCTCTTGCTACAAGAATTTGATTTGCATATTGTTGATAGAAAGGGAGCTGAGAACCCCGTTGCTGACAACTTGTCTAGGTTAGAGAATGTTCTTGATGACCCACTACCTATTGATGATAGCTTTCCTGATGAACAATTAAATGTTATAAGTACTTCTCGTAGTACTCCATGGTATGCTGATTATGCTAATTATATTGTTGCTAAATTTATACCACCTAGTTTCACATATCAGCAAAAGAAAAAGTTTTTCTATGATTTGAGACATTACTTTTGGGATGACCCACATCTTTATAAAGAAGGAGTAGATGGTGTTATTAGACGTTGTGTACCTGAGCATGAACAGGAACAGATCCTACGCAAGTGTCACTCCGAGGCCTATGGAGGGCACCACGCTGGAGATAGAACTGCACATTAGGTATTGCAATCTGGTTTTTATTAGCCTACTCTCTTCAAGGATGCTCGTAAGTTTGTCTTATCTTGTGATGAATGTCAAAGAATTGGTAATATTAGTAGACGTCAAGAAATGCCTATGAATTATTCACTTGTTATTGAACCATTTGATGTGCAGGGCTTTGATTATATGGGACCTTTTCCTGCCTCTAATGGTTATACACATATTTTAGTTGATGTTGATTACGTTACTAAGTGGGTAGAAGCTATTCCAACTAGTAGTGCTGATCATAACACCTCTGTTAAAATGCTTAAAGAGGTTGTTTTTTCGAGGTTTGGAGTCCCTAGATATTTAATGACTGATGGTGGTTCACACTTTATTCATGGTGCTTTCCAAAAAATGCTTGCTAAATATGATGTTAATCGTAGAATTGCATCTCCTTATCACCCACAGTCTAGTGGTCAAGTGGAATTGAGTAATAGAGAGCTCAAATTAATTTTGCAAAAGACTGTCAATAGGTCTAGGAAGAATTGGTCCAAGAAACTTGATGATGCATTATGGGCCTATAGAACTGCATATAAAAATCCTATGGGTATGTCTCCATATAAAATGGTTTATGGAAAAGCATGTCACTTACCTCTCGAACTAGAACATAACGCATATTGGGATATTAAAGAGCTCAACTATGATTTCAAACTTGCCGGTGAAAAGAGGTTATTTGATATTAGCTCACTTGATGAATGGAGAACCCAAGCTTATGAAAATGCCAAGTTGTTTAAAGAAAAAGTTAAAAGATGGCATGACAAAAGGATACAAAAGCGTGAGTTTAATGTAGGTGACTATGTATTGCTATACAACTCTCGTTTAAGATTTTTTGCAGGAAAACTTCTCTCTAAATGGGAAGGCCCCTACGTCATCGAGGAGGTCTATCGTTCCGGTGCCATAAAAATCAACAATTTCGAAGGCACAAATCCGAAGGTGATAAACGGTCAAAGAATCAAACATTATATCTCAGGTAATCCTATAAATGTTGAAACCAATGTTATTGAAACCGTAACCCCGATGAATACATAAGAGACACTTTCGTAATGTTTGAGACTCGAAAAGGAATAGGTATGTGGTACGGTAAGTAAACCGACTCCAAAACAGTTTTTAAGGCAATATTTCTCCGTTTTGGAATATTTAGAAAAATAGAAAAATAAGTGGCAGTCCGGAAGGACACGAGGGCCCCACGAGGGTGGAGGGCGCGCCCTCCCCCTGGGCGCGCCCCCTACCTCGTGAGCACCTCGTGTGCCTTTCGGACTCCGTTTTCTTGCACGATACGTATTTTGGTCGGTAAAAATTCATTATATATTCTCCCGAAGGTTTTGACTCCTGTATCACGCAATTATCCTCTGTTCTTGTTTCGAGTTGTTTTCTGTCAGGGTTGTCAAGGCCAGGCATCATGTCGTCCCCCTCCTCCAACAATGATGACAACGATGCTTGGCTAATGAAGATAGAGCTGAAGAGGGAAGAACCCATGGAGATCAACATGGATGGAGGGATCAAGAAGGCCACGGAGGATCAGGCTCCGGCAGCAGAAGACACCCTTCAAATTGATCATAATCTTCTTACCCCAACTGAGATTGAAGCTTTCAAGATGATTGAGTTAGCTCGTATACAGAACAAGTATCTCACACGTGAAAATATTTTGTTGAAGGAGCATATTGTTGCACTCAAGGTCATTATCCGCAAGCTGGAGGACCTCTTACGCTCAATGTGCGACTATCCATCATCACCACCATCCTCTTCACCAGCAAAGGAGACATAATCACATGGGTATGGGCACTCCCCTTGGCAACTGCCAAGCTTGGGGGAGGTGCCCCGGTATCGTATCACCATCACACGCGTATCTTTACCGTTTTTATTAGTTCGATCCTATTAGTAGTATCTTGATCTAGTAGAATAAAGTTTATGGCATGATCTAGTTTTGAGTTTTTGCTTTATGATCTCTCTATGTAATCGAGTCCGTGAGCTATATAATAAAGATTAGTGTTGAGTCAAGGGCTTGATTATTTTGCCATGATCTTGAGTGAATAAAAGAAAAGAGAAAAAGAATAAAAAGAAACAAAGAGATCATATTGATCTTATTAAGAGTAATGACTTTACATAGGAGGAGTATGATGATTAAAAGTTTGTTGGGAGTTGGCAAACATAGCTTTGGTCATCGTTGCAATTAATAGGAAGTAATAAGGAAAGAGAGGTTTTACATATAAATATACTATCATTGACATCTCTTATGATTGGGAGCACTCATTAAAATATGACATGCTAAAGAGTTGACGTTGGACAAGGAAGACAACGTAATGGGTTATGTTTTCTTATGTCTGAGATGAAGTATGTTGTCATGGATCATCCAACATGTTGAGCTTGCCTTTCCCCCTCATGCTAGCCAAATTCTCAGCACCAAGTAGAGATACTACTTGTGCTTCCAAAACCCTTAAACCAGTTTTGCCATGAGAGTCCACCATATCTACCTATGGATTGAGTAAGATCCTTCAAGTAAGTTGTCATCGGTGCAAAGCAATAAAAATTGCTCTAAATATGTATGATTGATTGGTGTGGGAGAAATAAGCTTTATACGATCTTGTGATGTGGAAGTAATAAAAGCGACGGACCGCATAATAAAGGTTCATATCACAAGTGGCAATATAAAGTGACGTTCTTTCGCATTGAGATTTTGTGCATCCAACCATAAAAGCACATGGCAACCTCTGCTTCCCTCTGCGAAGGGCCTATCTTTTATTATTATCTTCTACCTTATGCAAGAGTCATGGTGATCTTCACCTTTTCTTTTTACATTTTATCCTTTGGCAAGCACGTGGTGTTGGAAGGATCACGATATATATATATATATATATATATATATATATATATATATATATATATATATATATATATATATATATCCAATTGGATATAGGGGAGCATGAGTTATTATTGTTGACATTACCCTTGAGGTAAAAGGTTGGGAGGCGAAACTATAAGCCCTATGCGTTCTCTGTGTCCGATTAAAACTCCGTAACCACAAGTATTGCGTGAGTGTTAGCAATTATGAAAGATTAAATGATAGTTGAGTATGTGGACTTGCTATTAAAGCTCTGACATAGACTCTTTCTGATGTTATGATAAATTGCAATTGCTTCAATGACTGAGATTATGGTTTGTTGGTTCTCAATAAAGTTTCTGATTCGTACTCTGCATTGTGAATGGATTATTACTTGAGCATAAGAAATCATATGACAATACCTATATATGTTGTTGTTATGAGAATAATCATGATGCCTTCATGTCCGTATTTTATTTTTATCGACACCTCTACCTCTAAACATGGGGACATATTTATCGTTATCGGCTTTCGCTTGAGGACAAGCGAGGTCTAAGCTTGGGGCAGTTGATACGTCCATTTTGCATCATGCTTTTATATTGATATTTATTGCATTATGGGCTGTTATTGCACGTTATGTCACAATACTTATGGCTATTCTCTCTTATTTTACAAGGTTTACATAAGGAGGGAGAATGCCGTACTGAATTCAATGGAAAAGGAGCAAATATTAGAGACCTATTGCACAACTCCAAAAGTCCTAAAACTCCATGAAAGTCATTTTGGAAATAATAAAAATATTGAGCGGAAGAAGTTCACGGAGGGGGCCCACCTGTCCACGAGGGTGGGGCGCGCCTACCCCTGGCGCGCCCCTACCTCGTGGGCCCCCTGTTGGCTCTCCGATGGCCATCTTCTGCTATATGAGGTCTTTCGTCGAGGAAAAAATCATAAGCAACCTTTCGGGACGAAACTCCACCGCCACGAGGCGGAACCTTGGCGGAACCAATCTAGGGCTCCGACAGAGCTGTTCTGCCGGGGTCACTTCCCTTAGGGAGGGGGAAATCATTGCCATCGTCATCACCAACGCTCCTCTCATCGGGAGAGGGCAATCTCCATCAACATCTTCACCAGCACCATCTCCTCTCAAAACCCTAGTTCATCTCTTGTATCCAATTCTTGTCTCCAAGTCCGGGATTGGTACTAGTAGGTTGCTAGTAGTGTTGATTACTCCTTATAGTTGATGCTAGTTGGTTTACTTGGTGAAAAATCATATGTTCAGATCCTTTATGCATATTAATACCCCTCTGATTATGAACATGAATATGCTTTGTGAGTAGTTATGTTTGTTCCTGAGGACATGGGAGAAGTCTTGCTATTAGTAGTCATGTGAATTTGGTATTTGTTTGATATTTTGATGAGATGTATGTTGTCTAGCCTCTAGTGGTGTTATGTGAGCGTCGACTACATAACACTTCACCATTATTTGGGCCTAGAGGAAGGCATTGGGAAGTAATAAGTAGATGATGGGTTGCTAGAGTGTGAAGCTTAAACCCTAGTTTATGCGTTGCTTAAAAGGGGCTGATTTGGATCCACATGTTTCATGCTATGGTTAGGTTTACCTTAATACTTTTGTTGTAGTTGCGGATGCTTGCAATAGAGGTTAATCATAAGTGGGATGCTTGTTCAAGTAAGAACAGCACCCAAGCACCGATCCACCCACATATCAAATTATCAAAGTCTTGAACGCGAATCATATGAACGTGATGAAAACTAGCTTGACGATATTCCCATGTGTCCTCGGAGCGCTTTTCCTTATATAAGAGTTTGTCCAGGCTTGTCCTTTGCTACAAAAAGGATTGGGCCACCTGGTTGCACTTTATTTACTTTTGTTACTTGTTGCTCGTTACAAATTATCTTATCACAAAACTATCTGTTACCACTTATTTCAGTACTTGCAGAGAATACCTTGCTGAAAACCGCTTATCATTTCCTTCTGTTCCTCGTTGGGTTCGACACTCTTACTTATCGAAAGGACTACGATAGATCCCCTATACTTGTGGGTCATCATTGAGGAGCAACTCTTTGTGCTTTCAGCTGAGGTGAAGATACCCCGAACAAACCCCTCAAAGGATTGTTTTCCGCAGTAACAAGTGACAGTAAATTTCGGCACGTAATATAAATGTTTCCTTACCAAAGGCGCTTCACTCCCGGCAACGGCGCCAGAAAAGAGTCTTGATGACACACACGTATAGGGGATCAATCATAGTCCTTTCCATAAGTAAGAGTGTCGAACCCAACGAGGAGCAGAAGGAAATGACAAGCGGTTTTCAGCAAGGTATTTTCTGCAAGCACTGAAATTATCAGTAACGAGTAGTTTGATAGCAAGATAATTTGTCGGGTGATAAGTAGTAACGGTAAAAAAAAGTGCAACAAGGTAGCCCAATGCTTTTGTAGCAAAGGACATGCCAGAACGGTCTCTTTTAATAAGCAAAGCGTTCTTGAGGACACACGGGAATTTCATCTACTCACTTTCATCATGTTTGTTTGATTCGCGTTCGCTGCTTTGATAATTTGATATGTGGGTGGACCGGTGCTTGGGTGTTGTTCTTACTTTAACAAGCCTCCCACTTATGATTAACCCCTCTCTCAAATAACCGCAACTATGAAAGAAGAATTGAGATAAATCTAACCATAGCATTAACCATATGGATCCAAATCAGCCCTTTACGGAATAGCGCATAAACTAGGGTTCAAGTTTCTATCACGCTAGCAACCCATCATCTAATTACTACTTCACAATGCATTCCCTTAGGCCCAAAGATGGTGAAGTGTCATGTAGTCGATGTTCACATGACACCACTAAGAGAATCAACAATATACATATCATCAAAATATCGAACGAATACCAAATTCACATGATTACTTATGACAAGACTTCTCCCATGTCCTCAAGAACAAAAGTAACCACTCACACATCATATTCATGTCCAAGATCAGAGGTGTATTGATTAGCATAATGGGTCTGAGCATATAATCTTCTACCAAATAAACCAACTAGCATCAACTACAACATGTAATCAACACTACTAGCAACCCACATGTACCAATCTGAGGTTTTGATACAAAGATTGGATACAAGAGATGAACTAGGGTTTGAGATGAGATGGTCCTGGTGAAGATTTTGATGAAGATTTGTCCTCCCACGATGAAAGGGTTGTTGGTGATGAGGATGGCTTCGATTTCCCCCTCCCGGAGGGAAGTATCCCCGGCGAAACCGCTCCGTCGGAGAGCAAAAGTGCTCCTGCCCAAGTTCCGCCTCGAGAAGGCGGCGCTCCGTCCCGAAAGTCCTCTCTTTATTTTTATTTTTTCTAGGGCAAATGGGCTTGTATACCAGAAGATGGGCACCGGAGGCTGGCCAAGGGCCCCACAAGCCACCAGGGCGTGCCCTGGGGGTGGGCATGCCCTGGTACCTCGTGGGCACCTGGGTGGCCCCCTCTAGTACTTATTTTCTCCAATATTTTTTATTTATTCCAAAATAAATCTCAGTGAAATTTCAGCTCATTCAGAGATGTGCAGAATAGGTATGTCTGACATAGCTTTTTCAGGTCCAGAATTTCAGCTGCCGGCAATCTCCATCTTCATGTAAATCTTGCATATTAAGAGAGAAAAGGCATTAGAATTGTTCCACAAAGTGTTATATTGATTAAAAACACTATAAATAACAGTAGGAAAACATGATGCAAAATGGACGTATCATACAGTGGCGCTACGGTCGTTTATGACGAAGGAAAAGGTGGAGCTGCAAGTGTGGCGCGATCACCTACAGCCCTATTGGGTGCTTGGTGCAAACCGCACCCCTGAGTGACTGACCCCATGATCGCAGAAGCCCTAGTAGTTTGGGATGGAGTCATCTTTGCAAATCTCAGAGGATTCTTGCATGTGGTGTTGGAAACTGACAACCTGGAGATGGTTAACCTCCGGAACACTCGCCTCAACAGTCGATCAGTTGTGGCACCAATTCTTCTAGAATGATGAGCTATCTGTTAGTTTTAAATCTTTTGTAATACACATGTAAGTAGATCAGCCAATGGTCCAGCTCACCTTTGTGCAAAACATGCTTGCACGGCGACTGCTACCGTAAGCCAGTCGTCACCGAAAGCTGGCTTACGGAAACTCCTAGCTCAGCGAACGCTTTCGTTTGAATAAAGCTCAAAATTCCCTGCCAAAAAAATGTGTTTTCCACCTGGAAAAAGAACGACGGACAGAGCTATGTATATTTTACAAGTGTATATCGCTGTAAAATGATGATCCAATCAGGGTTTTCTGCTCCGGCGGCGGTCTCTGATCTCCGGTGAGAGATTCTTGTTTATCTTCACTGATCTCCACACCGAGTGGATTCGGGAGGGGACCAGGGGTTGCTCCAGCCTATTTCCTCATGGATGGGGCATTGAGTTCGACCTCGGCGGCGGGGAAGACAATGGAGGAGAATTTGGAGGAATTGCTCAAACATCATGATCTGCCGGCTCATGAGTTGGATGACGTCGTGGTGGGAAAAGGTAAGAACTTTGAGAAGGAGGCTACACTACTGGAAAATCGGTATTTTTTTTAGAAAAAACCATTCGGCGTATTTTATTGATTCTCAAACACGTTACATTGTTTTCTTATGAGCTTATTAAATAAAAAGCTAGGGGCACCATCATCCCATATACAGTCGATATGATCACTAAAACTATGCATAGCTAGCTCATGAACAACCTCATTGGCCTCCCGATGAATAGGAGATTCTCAAAGAAAAAAGATGATTGATGAATAGGTTTGGCCGCTCAACCCGTCGTCGCCTCCGTGCTAGGGCATCACCAGCTGATGGCAGCGATTCATGTCTAGTTCGATTATCGCCTCTTGCTGGCCGTTGCCTGTGACCTGCATGTGCGGTGTGCGCCGATCTCATAATTTCCTACCCGGTGCTTGAGATTTTAACAGTCAAGGCTGCACGACAGGACTCATGCCAGATCAAATGTATTATCATAGAACTCATGTCTAGGCTTGCACAAGTTATTACTATTATTAGATCTGTATAAACCGGTAGACGCTAGTTATTGCTTGTCAGGTTGATTATAAATTCCATACCGGAGTGTATACATAGTAGTTTTGACCCCAAATTTTCCATCTGTAGCTCCAAGCTACTACCAATCAAATATTTTGACACAAGTAGAATTGCAAAACAAGCTGGAATTAAAAGCACACCATATGAGATTATCAACTTTGTTCTATTTTTTAGGTTTATGAGCTACATTCAATCTGATAGAAATCTATTTTCTTTACTCCGTTTGTCAAATACTCCCTCCGTCCCAAAATAAATGTCTCAACTTTATATTAACTTTAATACAAAGTTGTACTAAACTTAAGACACTTATTTTGAGACGAGACTCGACCAATAAGTTCTTGATAAGCGATATCCCCACCATTCATGGAGGGAGTATATATTATCTAGCATTCCACTTGTATGGTCACGTACAGTGCAGAAATAAAGCGCCAATGGCCGTGAGAGCAGCTCTTACTCATAAACTTGGAAAACTCAGTCAGGTACAGTGCAGAAACGAAGCTCACGCGGACAAGGGAAAGGGAGGAAACAATGGATTCAAACGCCTTGCACATTCCAACGATTTCTTTGCTGTACACATTACAGTCCTGCTGTTGCATCTCTATTCGCTCTCGGCGGATAATCTGTATTTAATTACCCTTTCATATTTCCGGTTCATCGCTCTACATACACGACAACATACACATACATACACTGACAACTCAGAACTAACATACATGTACAGATCGCTTGCTGTGCCTCTTGCAACTCTTTCAGGCACTCCCGAAAAACTGGACGCGCAGGTATCGACGGTGGAGTTCGCCGTCGCAGCCATCTCACCAGGCTTGCTTTCGATTAGAGAGCGAGAATCACAAAACCGCCTTCTCTCCTGCCATTTCTTGATCTCTCTTCCTTTGATGCAATGGCACTCAAAATATGAGGAAATGCTCTGACCTTGTAACGTCCGCGTTCACTTGGAGCTCTTCTTCCCCCACCATCTTTTCCGAGATTTCTCGTCATGACTGCCGACCTTCTGAAGGTTTACCTTCGTTTCCTTCAACCGAGATTTGTAGTCTTTCTTCCATGTAGCGAACCGGTCCTTCAGCTTCCTGAGTTCATCGTCCGGATTCATATTTGAACCAATCTGTCCGGATTTCACGGCGACAAGGAAGCCAGCATCGTCGTCGAATACCTGCCGCCTGTCCTCAAACTCCTTTGCTAGGTGATTCACAGCATTTATCCGCCTATCTGAGTTTCCTGTCGCCAGTCTAGGTTCAGGGTTGTGGTTTTGGTATTTCAACTCTGTCCCTTCTGGGGTATGGGTCCCTGTGGACATTGTATCTTCAGAGTCGTATTGAGCATGCGTTGGAGTGGTATCAGTCCGAGCTGCTCGGGTGACCATGTCATCAGCAGCTAGGCTCTTCTTAGCAGCCACAAGACTCAACTGAAAGGAAAACAAGAGGATCGCATTATCTCAAGGGTAATGCAAAAAAAACTACCGAATGCCATGGAATTATGAGACACTCTTCTCTAACATTCAAATATTCAAACTCTACATGCATCTAGTCTTTAGTTCAAGGCATGCTTGACACAACATTCGTGAATACTTCAAATTTCATCACACAAGGCATGCTGAAGTAGTATATGTTGTCATTATCTTTGTCAGATGAATTTCATGTTTTAGAAGATGTTGATCAAATGCCTTAAACGAAAACAAAAGCTACTATAAATGATTTACCTGCAGAGAAGAGAGCTGTTTCTTCCATGCCTCTTCCATAACTTTCATCTTGGTCTCATACTCTGACCATTTATTCTCATACTGTTCCAATTGTTGCTTCAGCATCGCATTTTCTTCCTCTTTGTCTCGTAATAAGGCCTCAGCTTTCGAAACGCGCCCCTCGAGTTCTGTGACAACTGGTTGGCGAGGATACTCGCCATTCATTTCCTGACATGGGATGCAAATCATTAAAAACTATCAAACCTTTGACGCCTCTACCATTAGGCAGTTGAACCAAGTGCAGGGAAATCTTATATTAATAAAACAAACATTTTCAATAGCTCTTTGTTGATGATTAGGCACGTAGTAGAGTAGTTCCCATCCAGTGCTGAACTCAATAGTAAATTATTACCCATCCGATGCTGCATAAAAGTGGTATGCAGCAGCAGCCAGGGTCTTGCTAGATTTATAACGGATAAAATATAGAGATATGGTGACCTAGAACTCACATGGCATAACCTCACTTGTGAAATATTATCCCTTACATCCCTTCTAACTTTGCTGTTGATGACTTTAGATTCCTTTTCTTCCTGCAAGCACTTGAATTTCTTCCTGGCCAGGCACCCACGCATCACTGTAGAAATATACGGAAGCAGATGATTAGATGAAGTGATGAACGCGATAATCTACTGCAATATTGTGATACTACGCCTTCATAAATTACCAGACTGTAGAACAACAATATTTTTTAGCTGATCAGTAAACATGGTGGCTGCAAGTCGACGCCTAGTGTACTTCTGTATGAGAACAGCTGCCCTCCATCTCTTGAAAAGGTAATCAAATCGAAATCTTGCCTTTTCACCTCTTACAACTGTACATTGGCAAATGTAAAAAGGTAAGTGAAATAACCAAGATTTTGCTGATTAACAGAGCCAGGAGAATTATTTCAATTTCAAAGTCTGCACATCCTAGAAAGGCAAGTTATTTAAAATATTACATGACTGCAAAGCTATTGCTCCTTTCTTCAGTGTGTGATATTCTCGTCGAGTATGCAACCCACGGAAGTTTCTCTGAATCCGAAGAGCTCCATGGAGCATCCGGTTTTTAGCATTTTCCAATGCAGCAACCTACAAAATTATCAATAAGAATGACAAGCAACATACATAATTCCACATACACGAATAGAAAATCATTGCGAAGTAAATTTGATTACGGTGTACCAAAATATTATTTGATCTTGCAAATTAAACTGGATAGTTACGTGTACGACGAGAACTATTAGAATGATTGTTATACCTGTCCCGTACGAAGAAACAATTTTGTGTAGCCAACTTGATACATTTCTGGGGGTATACTGAATTGTTGTAATACAGCAACTGAAATACTAAGTGGATTCTGAGATGCGACAGAATGAGAGAGAAGAAATCCATATCTGCAGTTTATTATAGAAAGATGGAACCTGGAAGTCAGCTCATGTGCTAGTATTGAACAAAATAAAGAAGTGCGCTCATTAAGTCTAGCTCTGCATTCCAAGCAAAAAATAGTGTAGCTCAGCAAAGTAGCAACCTTTCAGCAAACTGTTGGTGTGTCATCCGAGTTGGATAGCCTGCTCTTGATATCCTCACAACTTCAAACACCCCACAGCACTTAAGCTGGTGCAAGACAAGGTCATGTTCGAATTGCCTCGGGCGTTGTTTGTTATTTGGCTGGATGCATCGAATGAAATGAGGACTTGTATTCTCTAATTGCTGCATTAGCTTGAATAGTTGAGCCTGGGTATTAAAGAGAGTATCGAGATCGTTATATGTAAAGCCATCTTGAAAATAATGCAAACAACATCATGCATTGAGATGTTACCAGAAAAATAAATGCAAATTATAAAACGGGAAAAAAAAATCATAGAGCTTGAGAACATGCTCAAACAATCGATCAAATGAATAGATGATGAATACCTTAAATTTGTTCACAACACTTTGTTTTTGTGAATCAACTAATAAGTGACGTGACAGACTTGATTTATTCTGAGAATCAGCAATCATGACAGACGCAAAATCTTTTGGAAGATCACTTTTGCACGAAGAGAGTAATTGAATTGACTCAGTGTGCAGTGGATCTCTATTCTTCTCCAAGAACCCAGTTGTATCATATGAAACCTAGAATTACAGTGTGCACAATTATCAATTAGCATATAGAGCTTCCACACAAAATAATGATGGTTTATCGAACAAGCTCACAAATGGAGAGATATGTATTTGAGGACCACCAACCTCTCCAGCATAATGACAAATCTTAAAAGCACCATCCTGTTCGCCCTTAAATCCAGGGTTTCCACTCAAGTGCTGCTTAAGTTTGTTAGCAAAGGAAAGATCTGTTGCCTTTGGGAACGTAGACTCTTCATCCAGCAAAGACAATAGCCCTAGAGGCTTCTGTAACATAAAAATATTGTAAAATAGTGCACATACAATTATAGAACATGTAAACAGTGAAACTAATATCAAAAGGTATTAATATGTCATCACCATCAAGGACTCAAGGTAGCACAATTCTTTAACAATTGCAGCCAAACAATAATGTGTGCATTTATGATTTTTAGTGTTCTCTTTTAGGAAAGCACAGAGGCACTCCTCTTAAAGATATTTAAATCTATTAAAAATCACTTTATCATGGATGATGTCATTTATGCTGGAGTAGCTCAATACGAAGTACTTAAGTAACTCAGAGAGTCTCAGACATCAGTGAGCCCAAGGAGATTTGCTTACAGGCATGATAAATTTCTGCACTGCAAGACATTCGCGTGGCAGAACTAGTAACAAGAAAAACAAAATAACCAAATAAAGGAAATTTGACTAAAAGCACATCCAGTTACAGGTTGCACGTGTCAGGTCAGTAATTATAAAAGAAATGCATAAAAATATCAAAATTGCAACATTACTCCAACCGGTAATGTATAGCTCGAGGATATGGTTCATAAGTAAAGTTGGTCCATGAAAAATATACTGCATACCTTCTCAAAGAGAGATAAACAGTCAGTGTTGTCCACAAATTCTACACTGGCCCAGTCAATTCCATCATCCAGGTACTCCTGAAAGAATAGAATTAGCATGCCTACATAGATGCAGAGGAAAAAGCATAAAACAAAACTGGAAACACGTGAACCCATGAGCAGATAAAATGAAAACAGCAAGAATCAGTTTTAGAATTCTACAACACGGAAACTAAAACAAGCTGCATAGATCCTGAAACAACTTCGCAATTTGCAAAGTTGGGCTCGATCATTGGTAAGATGCAACTTCCAACCAGTGTTCTAACAATACTGGAAATGGTATTAGGTGCATTAGTTAGGTCTCAGACGTCCTTACTCCCTAGCTACCCCAAAAAAGGATGATATCCCAGTCAGTTAGGCAAGGAGGATTAGACATTGCATCATTTGAATTGGAACAGGATCTTTCTTCCCTTCATATACAAGGGGATGGATGTATCCATTATGAATGTTAATCAAGGTAATAAAAATAGTTTATCAATCGGGTCCACCCACGTTCTTCGTCTCACCTATGTTCTATCCCTCAATCCCCTACATTGTAATGCCATGCCATCCTCATGGCGGTAGTTACCCAGTATACGATATATCCAGAAGGCCAGAACTTGCAAGCCAAACAGAAATCTACTGCGTCCTGTGGTTTATTATCTTTTCGTGTTTCCTGGAACATATCGAGTTTTTCTGTTTCCCACATCTTAGGAAATAACAAAGTTTACCATATCCTCAAAATACCATAAAACAAGGTTTGGTGTTCGCTAATCGCAGTATAGGGTGAAAGAGCTCAGTGACCAACCAAGGCCTGCTATTGTTGAGGTTTATCACCTTAGCTACAAGAACTTTTGACATCGTTTCTATTGAGGAAAGCACAGGCACACTCAGAGTCTCAGAAGACAAGATATAAAACAGGTAGTATCGGATATTGTATGTCCAGATTTGGATGGCGTGCCAGTGATAGACTTCTTAGTTTATAGAGTAGTCTTGCGTGGTAGGCTAATAGCTCTTGATTGTGTTTTAACTCTGTGCCAGTGATAGACTTCTTAGTTTATATTGTATGTCGAGAGCACTTTTCTTGATGATGTAACAAGCTCTGCAATAAGTATGGCTGCATGCATCTATGACATAGAGGCCGGGGTTAATAAAAGCTTCCATTATTGTGATTGAATCAGAGCATGTATACATAACTTGGGCTTTGTAAAATCAACTTCAGCATCCAACTAGTGCCCGAGTTATAAAAAATTCAGGAAATTTCGTCCTTCACATCTTTAGCACACAAGCACTGAGAGCACAATGTACCCTAAACCCTGGTTTACAAGGAAGAACGTGTATTTTTTTTTTTTTTTTGAAAAGGGGGATTCCCCGGCCTCTGCATCAGATCGATGCATACGGCCTCTATTATTAAAATGCCCAAGTGTATACATAATAGGTGTAAACATAATAGGAAGAACGTGTATGTAATAATAAGACTTGTAACTGTTTACACCTATTATGTTAAACAAACAAATAATCCAGAGAAGTGTCAGAATCTTACCTCCTGTTCTAGTTTGAATAGATGTCGGTTAAAATGCTGTTGCAGTCTTTCATTGGCATAATTTATACAGAACTGTTCAAAGCCATTTTTCTGCATGGTATAACTTGATGTCATCTAAAGAGCACTCAAGCATAAATTGTATTCGGTAAAATGCAATGGACTCCATACATTGAAAGACTCGAAGCCATAAATATCCAAAATACTTATGGATCTTCGTGTACGTTGTCTCCCCGTTCCAAGCGAGTGGTTAATTTGCTCAACAATCCAGTCAAACAGATGAGCATAGATTGACTTCGCTAGAGCATCCCTTGCATCGATTGCCTAGAGAAAGCAGAAATTATAAGTAAAAACCAAGAGTAGAAAATCAATAAGCAACAGCTGACAGATAGCCCCAGATAGATAAATTTTCCAGGTAATTTCAAACCTGGGTTAACGTCAATCTTTGAACAATATTTTCCTTTCCAGCTTGGATTTTACGAGTTGAGAGAGCAATCACCAATTGAGGAACACTGCAACCTAACAGCTTTGCTGCATTAGCCAACCCTGTGAAGACATTAAACAATGGGAAGCAATGGTCATTCAACGAACTCCATGAAAATCAAATGACACCAATATCAACTTTTTGGTATAAATGTGGAACACAGTTTACACTTTGGGATATTTCTACAGGGTATTATCAAAACAGAAAAATATGGAAGGGAATATGGTTTTTTGTACAAAGAGGAGCACATTCGCCAATGGGTAATTGGTACCTTCATTTGAATCAACTTCCACATGGTTTTCATTGTCTATCACAGAGAATGAAATATTTCCCAGCCACAAGACAACTGCAAGCATAGAAAATAATTCCATCTGGTTTTCCCCAGATATCTGAACAATATCCAATGCACCCTGCAAATGAAAAAAATGAATGAGTAACAAGTAACGATAATAGCCAAAGTTTCGTCCAAAATGTGGTTGATTTGTAGAAACATTACCAATAATGATGAAAATCTTTTAGCATCATCAACACCATCAATTCTCAAGCAAGAACTCTGCTTCAAGTAATTATAGTAATTGGCGTCTCTCAGTAACAATTTTTCTGCAACAGCACATGCATATAACAGGTCAAAAATGAGAGGCGATGCAATGAAATGTAAGATATATATTAATTCCTTGATAGGAATGTGCGGTTACTTCTGTGAAGAGGAGAAGCTCCAGAGCACAGCTGATAGAAAATATGATATGATCTCTCTCCTGGTGCCCTCCGAACAACCCTCGACTGCACAAGCAAGATATAAGATATTAAAGCTTTCACAAATACTAAAATATGGAGTTTTGGATAAAGTCTAAAGCTATTGTACCTTCTCAAGCAGGACTGTTCCATTAGATTCAGTTAGAGGAACACGTCATACATGCCCAGAGAAACAAGTTATCAGGAAGTTTGACAATATTATGACTAGCTATGTCAACAATATATGGTGCAGAAGGCTTACATGTTTGTATTTTAGCGCCACAAATCTTTCCGGTTTCAGAAAAGTGCATTTCAGTAAGCTTGCCCTGTATCAATACCATCAAGGTGTCATAAGAATTACCTAAGAATGATGAATTGACAACATGTCACTAAAGATAAACTCACAAAGCGGCTCGAGTTATCATTTCTTGATGTTTTTGCATTCCCTAATGCTTCCAGAATAACATTGGTCTGTAGAACTTCAGACTCCATTCCATTAGCTCCCCCTAGAGCAGCCAAATACTGCATCGCAATTTTAGCTGTTTCAGTTTTTCCTGCTCCACTTTCACCACTGAAATAAGACAAACATCATAGAGACCAGGTTAAGATTGGGCAACCCAGAGCTTTTAAGATACTGCGATTACTATTATAAAGGGCAAAGTAGATCATTCTGACCTTATTATTATAGATTGGTTTATGCCATCTGCAAGGTATCATAAGTTGCATTAGAAGATAAATCTTGCAAAACAATCCTATAAAACTGCCTACTCCTTTTAAACACCTACCTCTTAGCATTTCATTAAAAGCTATATCAGCAATTGCATACACATGTGGATCATTTGTGAGCTTCTGTCTGTATTTTCTGATGAAATCTTTCCCATAGAGTGGAACCTCTTTCAGTGGGTTGATAGCAATCAGAACAGGTCCTGCTTTTGTCTGCAAGGATAAGAGAACACAAATGAAGAGACATTGACTGGACCATGAACAATCTAGAGCTTGGTGGATAGTGCGTACGTAGATAAGATCACGAGAGTATCGGTATTGCAGATTGTAAAGGACAGAAGGTTCATTTAAGTAGCTCATCTGGATCAAATCATCCACTCCATCTAGAATATCAGGGTTGGCAGGCAAAAGTCTTTCTGGTGGCAGCGTCAAAACCTGCGTAAACAAAATATAAGTAACAATGTTACCAAAGTTTACCCAAATAGCTATACCATCACAGCAACATAAGACTCACTTCTCCATTAACAAGGTGTATTTCGACGTCATCTCCAGAAATTGATTGAATCTGTCCAAGTTCCCACTTCTCATCTGATGCAGAACACCAAACCCGTAGCTTCTGAAAAACAATTAAAACATTATTACTTTGCCTCATTTTTTCTACCGTAACATCAGACTCAAATCATCAAAGGAAAGGGTTAATATCAGAACTAATTCCAAGCACATGCAAAATTGTTCTGTTTATCCAACATATTTATATTGTGAGGATCACCGTAACATGCCAAATTACTTGACACACAGGCCAAAGCAAGTATGAAATATGCTTTCCTGACCATGAACGAGCATTAAAAAACAGTGGCTTGTCTACTTCTAAATGTCGGGATAATAAGTCCTATATACTTATAGAAAAACAATAAATTCACATTAAATTCTTTTGTAGATACAGAAGGGAGTTGTAAGTAAATATGTAAAAACATATGTGAGTAGTAATTTGATTAACATTTCTTGGTGTTAAATACTGAACGAGTTTTGCCATCATATCAGAGAAAGTATTCAGCCTAATTCTATGCTACAGAGACAAATTGAACTTGTTGCAACATGTTATCTGTTACTTTGTTCACATGATAATAGGATAAATCTCATGAATTTCACCAACAATGAGATTCTAACCTTCTGGAGGACATAGTCCATGGAATCAGTAAACACTGGCTTCCCATTTCTCTTTGCTCTTGCTGATGAAAAATAAGGAGAGGGAGGCTCCTTGCAGGCCATTGCATCCTTCCTCTCCTCGTGGAGGTTCTCAACATATGGAGACTCGTCCACTGGTTCCACACTGCATAGCTTTCTCTTGGCCCCAAAGATGCGACCATTTACAGCCTTCCCCTCCTTGGCCTCCTGCCCACCAATCTCCTTCTTGACCTCTGGCGTATTCTCCTTCTCAATCTCTGGCTTATTCTCATTCACAGCTTCCGGCTTCTTGTCGGTATCCGGTACAGCTTCCGGCTTCTTGTCAGTATCCGCTGCAGCACCCTCTGCCACTCCATCCTCGAGATGAACCCTAGGAGGCGTCGGCGACCGTCTTGCCCTGGGCAGCCGGCCACGGCACGTCGGGCGGGCCGGCAATGCCGGCGGCTCATCCTTGGGCCGCTCGTCGCGCTTCTTTATGGTCTCGAGCAAGACCTCGAGGGAGCTCTTGGGAGCTGCCGGGACTGGCGCCATCACGGCGGCTGCAGAGAGCATCACCGCCGAGGAATCAACAAGCCACCGGACCAAACAAGTGAGCGCACGCAAGGGCTCACACGGCAATACGCCAAATCTTACAGCAGAACGCCGTGGAGGCCAGGAACTTCTCCATTTCTCATCAAATCAGCGCCAACTCCAGGCGCATGAACCCCCCTGGCTCGGCAAAGGCCCGAAAGCGACACCCACCCAAACCCCGAATTACGCGACCAGGCACCAGGAGACCTCAAAATCCCCCCAAGAAATCTCTCGAAATCTCACGCTCCCGGCCCCGAAAACAGCACCAATCGCAAGCGCCAAGGACAGATTTTGGCGGTGCCGCACCGAGGGACGGGGGTGAAAAGAACCCAGACTCCGCGCGATTTTTCAAGGGAATGGGAGGGGACGACGCGGCCAAGAAGCCTGGGCAGCGGCAAAAGCCGGCGATCTCTGGCGTAAGGAAAGGCGAAAGAACCCGAAACCAAAGCAAAGCCTGCTCCGAATCAAGGCACTAGAAGCGGCAGCGGCAGCAGAAATCGCCCAAGAAACGCATCAAAAGCGAGCAGCACCGGAGAAACAGGATGATTTCTCCCCCCACTCAACCTCCACTCCCGAATCAGGACGAAAACCCCAACAAAAACGCAATTACTCCGCTCGCTATCTCCCTCTCTCCCCCCGCTCCCCTCGGGGCTTTTGTTTCGCTTCTGCCTCACAATTTCAAACCTCCGTCCCCTCCACCATGCCCCTTGTGTCTTTTTCCCCTTTGCTCTTGATCCGTTACTTAGGCCGCTGGCGAAAATATTTAGAGCAGAGGAAACCGAATTACTAATGTGCCCCTGCGAGCAGCGCCGGACTGCGCCGGCCGGACGGTGGCACTCTCGTGGATACTGCGGGGACGGAGGGGCGGGGTGCGCGTGAGCTGTCTGTGGATTGGAGGCTCCGGTTTGGACCGTTGGATGCGGGCGGCTGCGCCCTCCGCTCCACGACTTCAGTTGGGGTGGTGAAGTTACCCAACTGCCCCTGGAGATTAGTGGTCTCGCACCACCAACACAACACAGGTCTGACTGCTTGTTTCCATTTCTGTGTTGACGACTTCTTTTGTGTTCTCATTAAAATACTAATACTAAGATAAAGAAGGCCCCATTTAATTGTTTCCGATTTTGTTCGTGTTCATTAAAATGCAAGAAGATTAAATGGATAAGTAGATTCCATTTGGCCGGCCTTGTTTGTTTATACTACTCCAGTTTTTGTTTGAAGCATTTAGTTGTGGTGTTTGTGTAGTATTGTATGTTCCATGGAAAGAATCAAGGCGCCATTCTTTTATCATAAAAAAATGGTCGTGTTATGGTCAATAGGAGGTCGTGCATTACAATAAGTAGATATATTTTTCTATCGGGTTCTCGCGTTTCCATGAGCCTGGATGGGTGCGCTTATTGGTGTAGTCTATGGATAATAATAATAAGTGGCTAGGGCCTTAGGTTTGTTGTCGATCGTCGCCTCAGCTCACTCATTTGCTTGGAGATCCATGAAGATTCGTTTTCTTTACTGAAAGCAACGATTTCGACGAACCGCACTCGAGTAAAAAGGGCCAAATATGCTTCAACCGGGACAATGTGGGGTTGCACGAGTCCCGTGCAAGTATTTGGACCCAAGGTAAGTAAGTGCCCGTGAATTGTTTGAGCCGTCGTGTATACTACGATTTTTAAGAAAACTAGAAAATGATCAATTGCTAAGAGAAAAAAAATACTGCTGGAAAATATTGTACTAGTAGTAGGTGCAAGTACCTGACCCTGAGTTTATTTGACAGAGAATGTCCTGTGGCGGCCCGCTGGCACGGCCGCGATATTAATCGAGAGACGAGCGCCGGTCGTTTGCAGCAAAATTCTATGGCCATGGAAGGACGCCTTCTTCGTCACAAGTCCAACATTTATTTACGGGGCGAGATCGCAAGTACGTACGGTTTACCTGCAACGCGAAAAGGAAACAGATCGTTGAGAGGACTTGATTACACTGCAAAGTCGCGAGTTTCTCGTTAGTTATCCGGAAGCTTATCTGGGCTTTTATGGCCACCAAACGTAGGCAGAACGACCGCCAACATCCCATCATCCCTGCAGTAACGTGAAATTCCTTTCTCGCAAAAAAAAAAGTAACGTGAAATCCCTGTCAGTCACAGTACCGCGGCCCCACCCCAGCACGGCACGGAGTTGTCGATCCTACCCTCTCATGGTGACAGCGGAATTAGTTACTGTACTGCCCACAGCTAAACAGAACGTGGCCTGCAGAGTACGCAGATCCTGCTCGTACTCGAATGCGAAAGCCGATCCTAGGTATAACCGTGTATGGAACACGCCTCGCGGCTGTCACTGCGCGCTGGGCCCGTGTAGCGGCAGCCGGTCGTGGGGCCCGGGGGCAGCGAGATGGACGAGCCGGGCCGCGCGTGGCAGACATGCAACGTGACAGCTAACAGCCGCGGCAGCAGGCGCACGCACGCCGCACGCTGTTTCAGTCAGAGGCGGTTAAGGTTGGAGACCGTGACTGATTACTACGGCCGGTGGTGACCTGCTTTGTTTTTGTGGTGCGCTTGATTTGCTTTACGAAAAAAAAAGGTAAAAATATGTGCTGATCCTCATGGTAATTCTGCGCCATCCTCTCTTTGGGCTTTGGCTTTGCATGATGATGAAGGGCGGTGCGGCTGGGGGCAGAGGTTGCGGGCCTTCGGTTGGGTGCACCGCGGCGGGGAAACACACGAGCGCGGATCTCCTGGCGGTTGCTGCGACGGGCGCCAACATCCCCACTCCCAGGGCGGGTTACCACGATCATGATGCCCTGACGTGATCCACCTGCAACTGCAAGCCGCGTGTGGGGCGGTCTTCTTCTTCTGGTTCCAGATCTCGCCCAGACCCCGGGCACGCGAGCGAACCGTCGCCGGGAAAGGAAAAGGTCAGGTGGGGCTCTGCTGCTTCTCACGCTGCTAGTTTCCCCGTCCTGCTGAGCTCGTTACTTTCCGTCCATCACCGCTACCACGGCATGGAGGAAGAATCTTGTAGTAGTAGTTCATTTTACTTTGGTGAATAGCACCCTTGTTCGTTGCACCCAGAAATGGATCGTCGAGACGTCGACGCACTTTGGATATTGTGTGGTGGTCCACGCATCTCGTCCGGATGATGGGTGATCCTACGTGCAGCAATGTTCCTAGCTAGCTAGCCATGCTTTCTTTCTAGCCAAAACAGTTGGCGACATGACCAACTCATTCTCTTCTCAGCCGAATCTTGGTACTGCTCCGAGCCCTTTTCCGTAGCTTCATTCCATTCTAGTAGGCCTTTAGCCTTTTCTTTCAAATAGCATAGGACGTCTTTAAATAGACAACCGAACAAAAGAGAGGGAAAATTCACTTGCTCCATTATCAGCACATCATCATACCAGCACTACTGTAGTGGATGTGACGATGACTTTGCGCCAAGCACTACGTACCCCGCGGTGCACGCACCGTCGCGGTTGCATGGGCAATCAATGTGCCGTCTTAACGAATGATTAGGTGTAGCAAAACTCGGTCAAGATCATGGGGGGGGCGTGCCATCATTGCGGGCCTTGCTTGCAAGCGAGGGTGCACTAGGACGCCAGGGCCAGGAGACAAGAAACCAACCGGGCGGTGTCCTCCCCCACTGAGCTGACGGATCCTACGCATTGAACCGCAGAATTATTTTCGGGGACCAGCTTTATCTCTGTAGCATCAAGCTATCGCAGCTTGTGTGTATGGTTATGCAACTGTCATTTCAAGCTTCATTTGTGAACTGTGATTTCTACTCAAATGCTTAGTACTTACTTGACTTGAAATGAAGGGTTTACGTAAGCTGGTACCCGGATTGTATCAGCAGCTAGCGTGTGCCGTTTAATCAATAATAATATCATTGTCGTGTTTCGTAAAACTCAAAATAGAGATGAAGCTGGGGAAGAAAGCAGCCTTGTCACAACTGAAGTCATTTCACATACTCTCTTCGAACCATATTAACTGACACTGCTTTAAAACAACTTTGTAGTGAAGTCATTTCATATACCCCCTTCATATCCATATTAATCGATGTTGCTTTAGTATAACTTTGTACTGAAGTCATTTTCATATTTATTCATTTCCATAATAATTGACGCCGATTTAGTACAACTTTGTAAATGTTGTTCCAAAACAATGTCAATTAATATGTATCGGAGGGGTTACTTTTTTAGTGAAAAAATAGCACGTTTTGGCTCATCACGTGAAATATGGTTGTTGTGCGGAATATCATGGCAATAAGAAAAGTATTGTTTTGTTATTTGTCAAGAGGCTGGGAGATAATTATGTATTTACAAGTCATTGCTAATAATCGTTCAATCTAAATACGAGATTCAAGCAAGGATGATATGATTCTGAACAAACAACTATAAATATCGATTCAAAACATAACTATTTTAAGCCAGATGATACATATAGTTACTTCCAAAAATCCAAAGCTATGTTGGTGAGATAACCTATGTATACATGGTATTATAAGGGTCCACCAGAGCAATGTTTGTTTATGTCAACTCCGGTACCGCGTGGGGGGGGGGGGGGTCCACCACGTTTCGAAACACTAAGGCGGCAGGGGCGATCGCGAGGGTTAGGGTTTCTTCGCGTGGGTGGTTAGTCTCCGGCGGCTTGTAGGGCGGCGACTGCGCTCCCCTATTCGTCGGCCGGTGGTGTCTGCGCCCTCCTGCGATCGGGCGGAGCTGATGGCGGAGGCGGCAGAGCGCGGAGTGGAGTCTTCACTGGCGCTGCCGTCTTGGCCGTCAAGGGCGGGCGACGCCGTTGGTCCGGAAGGAGGGTTCTTCTGCCAAGTCCCCAGGAGGGAGCAAGACCCCGGACCCGGCGGCTAGCCTGTCGGAAAGGCTCGATGGCATGGTGCTGATGGACAAGGAGGTTCAAGGCTTTGTTTTTGAAGATTCAGATCCTGGGGTTCAGAAGCAATGCCGGTGGATGGCAGTAGGCAAGGTATGCTCTCCTAGACCCATGAAGATGTCAGCTCTGGAGAGGACGATGCCGCGTGCATGGGGGTTGCACCGGGAAGCCAAGTTTAGTGAGATCGGACCAAACATCATTATGGTGCAGTTTGGAGGTGAGGGGGATTGGAGGCATGTGTTGAATAATGGTCCTTGGCAGTTTGATTTCAGTGTGTTGATCATGAAGGGCTATGAAGTGAAAGTGCGTTATATCGACTAGAGGGGGGTGAATAGGCGATTTTTATGAATTCTTCACTGAGGAAAATTTGCCGGTGAGGAAATTCCTTAGCGAAGAACTACTTGCAATGAATAAGTACTCGAAGTAAGCATAAGAGAACGCGGGCATGGTCATCATGATGAAATGAAGACAAACAAAGAGTCTGAAAAGCGTAAACACAGGATAGCACAAGATGAAGACAAACAGGTGAAGAAATTGAACTGAGGAAATTGAGAAAGTCTTGACCAAAGTCTTCAAACACAGATATGAACAAATACTCAACACAATAATGAGGAAATGAAAGGGTTGAGGAAATAGAACCCGAAGGTTGGTGAAGACAATGATTTGGTAGACTAGTTCCAATTCTTTGCCCTCGGTTATGCGTCTCGTTGGAGCGGTGAGTATTTAAACTCGAGGACACACAGCCCCGGACACCCGGGCCGAAAGCACGCAGCTCAGGACACCAAGTCCTCACCGTATTCTCCTTGAACTAAGGTCACGGACCTCGTCCAATCACTCGTGGTAAGTCTTCGGAGACTTCCAAACCTTCACAGACTTGGTCACTCGGCGATCCACAATTCCTCTTGGATGCTCTAGACCATGACGCCTAACCGTCTGGAAGAAGCACAGTCTTCAAAGGTAACAAGCGTCGGATCCACGCAGGATCAATCTCTTGATGATGCTCAATCACTTTGGGTTTGTAGGGGTTTGGTTTTGGGTTTTCCTCACTTTCGATGATTTTCGCTCAAAGTCCTCGGAGGATGGGTTGCTCTCAAATGACAAGTGTCAAGTTCTCTCGGAGCAGCCAACCAGCTAGTGGTTGTAGGGGCGGCTATTTATAGCCTAGGGAGCAGCCCGACATGATAAGACATAAATGCCCTTCAATGATATGACCGTTAGGTGGATAAGATATTTTGGGACGGTGGCCAAGAAGACAAAGAACGGCCGGAAATTTGAATTTCAAATTCCTCAGGGCTATCATGTTCCTCATCGTGTAGGCAATCCATTTGGCGAATTCTTAACTCCTCGGTCGAACAAATTCCTCGTGACCGGAAGAACTTCGTCTACATCCTTTGAAGAAATTGACCGAATCGTATGAGATTTCCAAAGGCTTCACTCGAAGGGATTGGTAGGTGTAGGATTTTGAGTTGAGCATCACATGGAAATTTTTCCTTAGTATTTCCTCGACCCCTTTAACAAAGACGGTGTTTCCTATGACTCAAGAAAGAGAAAATGAAACTACGAAAACAAAAGTCTTCACGCTTCATGTTCCTTAAATGAATATCAAGTCTTCAAGGTCACACCAATTTCTTCACTTTCAAAGTCTTCAGAAAGTCTGCAGAATATCAAAGTCTTCAGTCGAAGAACTTCATTTTTAGGGGTCGACTTTCTCTGTAAACATCAAACTCCTCATAGACTTATAGACCTGTACACTCACAAAGCATTAGATCCTTAACCTATAAGTCTTCAATACACCAAAATCCCAAGGGGCACTAGATGCACTTACAATCTCCCCTTTTGGTGATTGATGACAATATAGGTTAAGTTTTCAACGGGATAAACATATGAAGTGTAAATATCGATATTGAGGAATTTGATTGCAAGATTTAGAAGAATTCCCCACGAAGATGTGCATAGTGAGGAATTTGCTTTTGAGGCAATGCACATTTGAAGAGTTGAATCATGGAGATCTCCCCCTATATCTTGTAATTCATACACGCATTTGACATATAATATGAAGAATTTGAAATGCATGATGAGATATGATGCTTGACGTAATTCGGCATGCGTATGCGATAACATTAATGAGGAACAAGCATGCAAAATAACGCATCAAGAGTATCGAGCTCAAGAAGCTCAAGAGAATCAGAGCATAGTGCAAGAGCACAGTGCATCAAAAGTATCAAAGCACCATCGGGTTTAAGATTACAACTCGATCCAATAAAAGTTTCAGAAGAACGAGAGTTGTAACTTAACAAAATAAATTGCCCATATAATAGACCCGCTTGAAGACTAACTCAAATTTCTCCCCTTTGTCATCAAATGATCAAAAGGATCGAACGAGGACTAACGCCTCAAGAATTTCAAGTTGAAGAAGGAGCGCCCGGCGTTGTTAGGGTCGTTTGTTGTAGTAGGGCCTTCTGCGGTGTCGTCCAAGTCTTCATTTTCATCAGTGTCGTGCGATGAAGAATAGGAGATGGACACCATGGAAGGAACTTTGACCTTCTTGTATTTCTTCGGAGGATGTGCAGACCGGTCAAATTCTTCCTTGAGTCCCATTGTCGCCGATTCTTCCGCCTTTGTAGACATGTGAAAGAACAGCCCATGTGCGTTTGAAGGTTTCATGGAGGTAGTAGTGGTTTTCTTCTTTGCATTATGTGTTGAGGTCATGTTGTGAAGAATTGAACCAAACTGACGCTTGACCCATTTATGATTACGATCAACCTTCTGATGAAGACTGAGGAGTAACTCACGATCAGCCATCACCACAGGTGCGATGAGCTTGAGGACTTTGCTTGACCGAGGTATTTGCGGCAGAGTCATGTGTGGCAAAGTCATCATTGGTGGAGTAGGATGTCGCTTTGCTAAACTGTCCATCCAATGGACGAATGCCTTCATCGATCACGCATGTAGCCTTGCCCTTGTCATCACCGAGGTAAATGTCCGCTTTGAGGACTTCAATCGGGGCAAGTAGCTGCAGTGGTTCGTAGTATCAGCCTTGTAATTGAGTGAAGACCTTGTCTGATGATTCTCATTATCCAAGGCGCATAAGGCTTCAGCTCAAATGGTGACATAGCAATGTTTGCGAGTCCTCATGAAGAAATCATGGAAGTTGACGGAACGCCATGGATGATGTTGAAAAGCATATTCTTCATGATGCCAACGACTTCTTCATCATTTGAGTCGTGGCCTTTGATAGGACTCACTTGTCTTCGCTGAATCCGGTGAGACGGTCAAGGCACATACAATAATTCCTTGACGAGGAATTTGGTTCTTGGGGCCTGCCTTGGCTTCAAAGGCTTCATCAAGACTTGCATATAGTGATTTGAAGTTCTGGTTCGTTGTAGATACAACGAGCACCATCAAGTGGAGGATCGAGTGGTAGAGCACGAAGCAATTCGATTCTTTGGTGCCTTGTAGTGAGTATTTTCGGACATCTAGTCTAATACCCATGAGTTCACGTCTTGGCGTCTCCGGTGATGTGCAGCGTTGCATAGAATTGAAGAATGAATTCTTCATTCGATCCACAGATATCGGTCAGAGAAATTAGAAGTCCTGCGTCGTGAAGAACACCGAGGACTGGCTCGAAGCTGGCAGAGACTCCATGTCCACATGAGGAATATGAGCATGATCGAAGACTTTGTCTTTATTGAAAAGCACCGAGGAATAGAAATTGGCTTACCGGGCAGTCGTAAACGCCTCTTCCTTATGCGAGCGTAATCATATGGATTGTAATCGATGAAGAATACGTGTTATTTGAAGAAGTCTTTAGCCTTGAACTTTTGCTTTGTTGAGAAGGGATCCTTGGGCTTTGGCGGTGGAGTGTCGATGAGTTGCATCACGACCTCTGGAATCGCAATCTCGTGTTCTTCAGTGAGGAATTTCTTGTTCCTCAATAGGTGCGATCGAGGATCGAAGCACAGTTCATCACTCTAGTGGCTGGAATTTCTTGAGGATGAGATAAAGTGGGATGAGTTTCTTGAGCCCATTTGAGCAGTGGGAGCAGGGACTGAGGTATCTGTTGGATTGGGGTGAAGAGTGGAGAATTTGGATGCTGACTTTCCCAAAAGTCATCATTCATCACTGGCGTTGTGCTTCTAATATCCACATCTTCTTCAAGTTCCTCAACACCGGCCTCTTCAGCTGTGAACTGAGGCATAGGTGAGGAAATGACTGGGGTTGAAGGGATTGCTTCCATTTCAATTTCTTCATCAATCTGCTCTGACGGGCGGCAGAATGATTTTCTTCATCGATCCGCTTGGGATCACATAATCTTCATCAAAAGGAACAAGGTCCTTTGATGGAATTGAGGAAATTGGAACAGCATCAATTGGATTTTCAAAGGAGCTCGTCATTGGCTTCATTTTCTTCGCACCAAGAATTTGACGAATCGATGCTTTCCGTTTCTTCACAGCAGCTCGTCTTGCAGCCTTTGGTCTTCTTCACATCGAGGCAGATGGAAGAATTGGAGTTGGTGTTGGCGCGGAGGAGCCGAGGAATCTGGTTGATTTTCCTCGGTATGGCCCGATGCGGTTGCCTGTCTTGTTCGATTTCTTCAGCGCACCACTAGTGGATGCCCCAGCAATTTCTTTAGCGGATGGAATGGGATCATCACTCGAACTGGCATTTTCTTCAAAGCTGAACTTCATCGCGGTCTTGGCATGTTCTTCAGTTGGAAGTGAGGCTCCGGCTGAGGAATTTCATGTTGCGTTGGGGCAGCAACATTTGTGAACTTCTTCGTCTGTTGACGAATCGACCTTGGCTCCTTGCCAATCAAAGCATAATAAGCATCAAGTTTTTGCTCAGGGCTTGGATTTCATTACGGACCTTGAGAAGTTCCTCAGTGTCATTTTGACAACGTTTTCTTCGAGAACTTCTCCTTTCTGTATTGAGCTTTCTTGATCTCTCTTGCCTTTTCAAACTTCCATTTCTCTTCAGTGATGAAATGTGTCAACATATGACTTTGTTCAGGGGTCAGATGAAAATCAGGCATAGGGGTATTTGGATCCTTGCGCCAGAGATCAATATAATCGAGGATTTTCCTCGGATCCAACAGCAGTGGCACAGTGTGCCTTTGGCTCTAGCGGCCCTTTCTTGGCGATCTCTGATGATTTCCGCAAGTTCATCATCATCAGCCTCATCATCTTCAGGTGGCTCTTGGAAAGCAACCTGTTTCTTCTTGGGACTTGGCCGAGGACCTCGTCCAGCTGTGGCCTTAGTCTTCAGCAGAGTCGGGCCAGATGAAGACTTTGGTGCAGCTGAGGAACTTGCTGAGACACCAGAGGCAATGGAGAAGACTGCAGTCCTTTGGCACGTGGCCAGATGCACAGGTGCTAAGGACTTTGTTGGAACTGCTGAGGATTTGGGAGGAGCTGCTGAGGACTTTGAAGGAGCTGAGGATTTTGGAGGAGCAGGAGCAGCATGAGGAATTGGCCGTGAGGGCAATGCTGAGGAACTTGGCCGTGAGGGCACTGTTGGTGAAGCACTTGGCTTGTGAGCGGGCTTCTTTGGCATAGATGTTCTTGGCTTAACAGAGGCCTCAGGGGCAGCAGCAGATGTGAGTCCTCATTGAATTTCTTCACTGCCTCATTGGCTTGTCTTGCCAACTTGGCTTGGCGCTTGGCCCATTCTTCAGGAAAGTCCTCACCACGCTTGATGCTGGTGGGGTCGGCTTCTTGGCCAGGTGCCAATGGAGCTCTTGGGCATGGAGGATTGAGTGCAAATTTCTTCATGTACTTTGGAGTTACATACCTGTACTCCCTCCATTCCCGTGCCCATCTCCGTTCAATCCTTTGGATGCGCACCTTGCGCTAATTTTTGTTCTCTTTGCCGAACTCGGCTTCATCAGGTGTGCAATAATCAGCATAAATTTCCCCAGGGATTTCAAATGCGGTCATGACCTCAGGCCTCTTTCCTCCTTTCTGTGGCTTCTTTCCTTCAGCCATATTCTTCAGCTGAGGAATTTGACAAACGAATTCTCTGAAGAAGTATGCAACTTTTCTTCGAGGAACGCTGCAAATGAGTTAAGTTGATGAGAACCTAGTGATTCAGCAGCGGACATGAGTACCTGTGAACAGAGTATAGTTGTGAGGAATTTTGAGAGGTCATATGCGTTCTCAGAAGGTTTTTCAAAAAGAACAAGTTTTGAGGATTTTGACCAGATAAGCCTTGAAGAATTTCACTAAGCGTTCTTTGTCTTAGGTTCCAGAGTTGTACAGATCGAGGATCCACACAATTGAGGAATCTTGAAGAAAAATGATTGCTTAGAGAAACGAATCAAGAGCATATAACTTGTGAGGTGTTTGTGTGTGTGAGGATTTGAAGAATGAAACACCTTTGAAGATTTTGTAGTGTAAAATTTTGGATCAACGAGGGCAGTAAAAGTAACTTTTAATTACCCTAAATGAAGAACACGAATTTAACCGGGTGTTGTAGATGTGAAGCTCGTCTGTTCAGATCTTCCACGCCCTAACTTGGCGGAGGAAGACAGCTACGGCGGCGGCGGAGTGAGGATTTCCACAGTCGGCGTGAGTATGTCGGCGACGAGGTCGAGGCAGCGAAGCTCTTCCTCACTGGCGACGATGGAGTAGCGGCGGCGCTACGGTTTGAGGAGCTCGAATGAGAGAGAGAGGTCGAGCGGAGTAAAAGAAGTGAGGATGGAGAGAGGGGTATTTATAGAGGCAGTGAAAAACTGTTCGCCCGAAGATTTAGGACTTAACGTGCCTCGACCATTCTCCTTCTCACGACATGTGTCACCCACGTACTGTGTAGTGGAGATCGTGTGCGATCGTGGGTGAGTAAAATAATGCATCGTGGGATGCGGAACGGTTTGAGCGGCAAAACCAAAAATTTGGATAAGATCAGTTTTAAAGTTACGTTCGCAATTTCTTCAGCTGACAAGGACACAGTGAAGATTTTGAACGAGTTTCAAATAGAACGCACATGAAGAATTTGTGAATAGATTGGGTTGAGTATAGCATAGAGAGGGAAGGGTCCGATCACATTCACTTAGCGTAAAAAGCGACTTGAAGAAATAGCCATAAGTGAATCTGTAGAGGACATAAACCCATATATATATGTATTGCCAATGAAGAAAGACGACGGAAGCAGTGAAGATTTTGCAAAGTTGAAGAATTTGAAAAACTGAAGAATTTCAAAAACTGAGGAAAAACTCAAATTGAAGATTTTCAACTTTGGTGGTGGCGTGACCCACCGTATAAGAATGATGATTTTAGACACTGCGTACAATTGTCGTAGGGTTCTGAGAATCAAAATCTTCATTAATTTCTTCACACTTAGAATGTTATTCTTCATTGATTGAAGAAAAACGTTTCTTCATGTGTTGCACATCTAAGTCATCAATTTTGCATAAGTGTCAGGATGTGTGTCCTTTTCAAAGAACGTTCAAAGATTCTAAGATATTTAGCTCACACCGCAACTTGCTAAATCTCTTCTCATCCAAGGGCTTAGTGAAGATATCGGCTAGCTGTTCTTCAGTCTTCACATGCCTTTCGATGGAGATGTCGCCCTTCAACACATGATCACGAAGAAAATGATGACGAATTTGAATGTGCTTTGTCTTCGAGTGCTGAACTGGGTTGTGAGCAATCTTGATGGCACTCTCATTGTCACGAGAGAGGCACATTCTTCACGTTGATGCCGTAGTCCTTGAGAGTCTGCTTCATCCACAACAATTGAGCACAAAGCGAGCCTGAGCAATGTATTCAGCTTCCGCGATGAAGCGGTGATACGTGATTCTGCTTTCTTCGAGGACCAACGGACCAAAGATCGTCCGAGGAAATGACAAGTACCAGATGTTGACTTGCGGTCCACACGATCACCAAAGATAGTCGAGTCGAATATCCAATGAGATCAAAAGTAGAGCCCTTGGGGTACCATAATCCTAGTGTTGGTGTGTGAGCTAGATATCGAAGAATATGCTTCACGACCTTATTGTGTGATTCCTTCGGTGTAGCTTGAAATCGGGCACACATGCAAACACTAATCATTATATCCGGCCTAGATGAACATAAGTACAATAAAGAACCAATCATGGAGCGGTATACCTTGTGATCGAAGTCAATACCATTTTCATCATTGCATAGATGGCCATTTGTGGGCATAGGAATTTTGACACCTTTGCAATCTTGCATGCCGAATTTCTTCAGGACATCTTTGAGGTATTTCTCCTGAGATATGAATATGCCATTGTGTTGTTGATTTAATTTGAAGACCTAAGAAGAATTTCAACTCTCCCATCATAGACATTTGATATTCTTCACTCATCATATAGGCAAATTCATCACTATAACATTGGTCAGTACAGCCAAAGATAATATCATCAACATAGATTTGGCACACAAACAGTTCACCATCATATGATTTAGTAAAGAGAGTAGGGTCGAGTGAACCAGGTGTGAAGCCATTCTTCACGAAGAATTCCTTCAAAGTATCATACCACGCCCGTGGGGCTTGTTTGAGACCATAGAGGGCCTTGTTGAGTCACGAAGACTTTGTCGGGATTCTTTGGATCTTCAAAACCTAGGGGTTGAGCAACATATACTTCTTCCTCAAGCTTACCATTGAGGAATGCACTTTTCACATCCATTTGATATAAAGTGATATTGTGATGGTTAGCATAGGCGAGTAATATGCGAATAGACTCAAGTCTAGCAACAGGTGCAAAAGTTTCATCGAAATCAATTCCTTCAACCTGGGTGTAGCCTTGAGCTACTAGTAGTGCCTTATTCCTCACCACAAGGCCATTTTCATCTCGATTGTTGCGGTAGATCCACTTTGTGCCAATGATAATATGCTTGCGAGGATCTGGACGTTTGACCAGTTCCCAGACATTGTTGAGCTCGAACTGATGTAATTCTTCTTGCATGGCCTGAATCCACTCAGTTCCGTAAATGCTTCATCTACCTTAGTGGGCTCTGTGATAGAGACAAAAGCATAGTGCCCACAAAAGTTAGATAAATGTGAAACTTTTGAGCGTGTGAGAGGACCTGGCGCTTCAATGTCATCGATGATCATGTCCACTTGTACTTCTTTTGCAACGCGAGGATGAGCTGGTTGTCGTCGAGGAATTTGATCATTTTCCTCAGCACCATTGTCTTCAGCATTATCTTCAGGTGCATCAGCTCGACGTTCTCAGCGTCAGAGGAATGAATTCTTCAGCAGATTCTTCAAGAGGAATGACATCCTCGGATGCCTTGAACACGATAGATTCCTCGGTGCTGGTTCATCTAACACAGAAGGTAGGTGCTCTCTTTGCGAGCCATTAGTTTCATCGAACCGCACATCTACTGATATCAACAATCTTGTGAAGAGCGATGTTGAAGACTACGTAGGTGTGCGAGTCCTTTCCGTAACCAAGCATAAAACCTTCATGTGCTTTCGGTGCAAATTTAGAATTGTGATGAGGATCTCTAATCCGGCATTTAGCAATCAAGACTTTGAAATAACTTACATTGGGTTTCTTGTCGTTGAGGAGTTCATAGGCGGTATTATTGAAGAATTTGTGAAGATATACTCCATTGATGATGTGGCACGCGGTATCAATTGCATCAATCCAAAAACGACTAGGCGTTTTGTATTCATCAAGCATAGTGCGAGCCATCTCAACAAGAGTTCTGTTCTTGCGCTCCACGACGCCATTCTGCTGAGGAGTATAGGGAGCAGATAACTCATGAGTAATACCAAGTTCATCAAGATAGGCATCAAGACCGGAATTCTTGAACTCAGTTCCATTGTCACTCCTGATGTGTTTGATCTTCACACCAAAGTTAGTTGAAGCCCTCGAGGAAAATCGTTTGAAGACTTCACGCACTTGATTTTTGTAAGTAACAATGTGTACCCATGTGTAACGAGAGTAATCATCAACAATAACAAAGCCATATAGAGATGCATCATTAACGACAAATTGAGTAATGATTAGGACCAAAGAGGTCCATGTGAAGCAATTCAAGGGACGAGTAGTGGTCATGATAGTCTTATTTGGATGCTTGGCCTTGGTCATTTTTCCAGCTTCACAGGCTCCGCACAAGTGATTCTTGAGGAATTTGACATTCTCAATGCCTATGACATGCTTTTTCTTTGCAAGCGTGTTCAAATTCCTCATGCCTGCGTGACCAAGTCGTCGATGCCATAGCCAGCCTTCTGAAGCTTTTGCAAGTAAACACACGGCTGGTTGTGGTCCTGTAGAGAAATCAACAATATACAAGTCTCCTCTCCTAAAGCCTTCGAAGACTGACTTTTGCCTTTGTCAGCAAAGATGATATGCTTCAGATGTGACGGAGATAAGGGAGCATCCATCAAAAGATTCTTGTCACCAGTCATGTGATTTGTACATCCACTATCGAGGACCCACTCGGTGGCTTTGGGTTGATCATCCTGCAGATGAATTAGTACAACTTACGATCTCATATACTTCATTAGTGAAGAATATGATATCAAGTTCATCGATGAATTTCATCGATCGGTATTAACAGATAAGCGGTATGAGGACGTGTGAAATGAAAGTTCATTTCATCATGATTAGCCTCAAGGCCCTTTCTGCATTTTTGTCGTGCCCTCAAAGAAATTCTTCACACGCTCAATGCACGCCCGAGACCTGACCTGCAGAAGAGGTTAGTTCTTTTTCTTCACCACCCACATCTGAAGGGGTGGCAAAGAGTTCATCACTCTGCGAGCACCATATGAGAATGGTGGCATAGAGGCCAATCCATTTCGTTTCACATAAGTGGGGTTAGGGTAAGCATATGAATAAGCAGAGAAATTCTTCGAGGACTTATGAACATATTGGTTTCAAGAATAATGCACATATTCATAGCCCTTAGCTCTACCCTGCGAAACAGAGTTATTAGCACGATGATAATCATAAGAGGACTTTGATCCTTTTGAGGAATTTGATCCACGTGAGGAATTTTGTCCGTATGAGGACTTGGATCCATATGAAGAATTTGGTCCATATGAAGAATTTGATCTGGGGTTCCTATTCTTCACAAGTGGTGTCATGAGGACATTCACTGAAGACTTTCAAGGCACTTCTTGGGAACCCAGATTTTCTTCATAGGGGAACCGTTCTCGCAGATTAGTGCCAACATATCTAGCAAATACTTCACCATTACGATTTTTGAACAGTTTATAGTTGGAGTCAAATGACTCATCGGAAGAATGAGGAGATTCACATGTAAAGCGGATAAGTTAGATGGATCAACTAGAGGTCCCTTTGCAGCAACCCATGAGGTTTTGGGATACCGCTCGGGCATCCAATATATTCCATCAAGCATTGAGTTTCCTCTCAAAGGCAATACCCTCTTTCCTAGGGTTCCGTTGAGGATCTCGCTTTTAAGCACATCACAAAGAGTCTGATGCCCTTTGAGGCTTTTGTACATGCTCATCATATACAATTCCTTCAGCCTTGCATCGTCGGTGATACTAGCAATGTCCTCGAGATGAGGAATTAGTGATAGCAGAGGCGGTGAAGAATTTGTAACAGTTGAAGCATTTGAACATTCAGGTGAAGAATTAGCAGATTCACGTTCAATGCACTTTAAGCATGGAGGAACAAATTCTTCCTGAGAATCGCTGATTTGTTGAGCAAGTAATGAATCACGCTCCTTCTGAAGATCTTCATAATTCACTCTTAGCTTCTCAAGATCTTTCTTTCTTTGAAGAAATTCATAAGAAAGTTTCTCATGATCAGATAAGAGAGTGTTATGATGACCTTCAAGGCTGTCAAACCTAGACTGAAGTCTCTGAAGATTTTCAGTCAGGGCTTTAGTGCGATCCATTTCTTCACCTAACATATCATCACTCTTACCTAACATGTTTTGAACCTTTTCCAAGGCATGTTGTTGTTTGGTGGCAATGCAAACAAGGTTGGTATAGCTAGGTTCAATATCATCATCAGATCCATCATCATCAGATTCACAGTCACTAAATTCAGATGAGGAACATTCGGTTACCTCGACACCCTTTGCCATGAGACATGATGCTGAAGATGATGATTCTGGTTCGAAAGTCATCGTTTTGAGAGATTCCTTGAAGTCCTCAAACCAGGGATCATGACGGGTTCGATGACCTTCATAGACGTCGGAGACTAGACGTCGGAGATTCGGTCCCAGATAAGCTTCGCATTGCAAAGATGCATAATGCGCTTGAATTCATCTCTAGATAGGCAGGAACAGATGATATCCTTTGCCATGATGTCAAGTCGAGTGTACTTGTGAATATCATCTGCGTTCGCCGTCTTGCATAGATCAGTAAGACCAATTTCAGTGACGGTCCACAACTCGCTGTCCATTGCCATGAGGCGCTTCCTCATCATGGCCTTCCACTTGGGATAATCATGACCGTCAAAGATAGGGCATGTCACTTTCTTCATACCTGCGGTCGACATAACTAAAACTCCGGTGGTTAAACCAAAATCACACGGAACAAGGGAGTACCTTGCTCGATACCAATTGAAAGTGCGTTATATCGACTAGAGGGGTCAATAGGCGATTTTTATGAATTCTTCATCGAGGAATTTGCCAAAGGAGGAAATTCCTTAGCGAAGAACTACTTGCAGCGGAATAAGTACTGAAGTAAGCATAAGAGAATGCGGGCACGGTCATCATGATGAAATGAAGACAAACAAAGAGTATGTAAAGCGTAAACACAGGATAGCACAAGATGAAGACAAGCAGACTGAAGAAATTGAACTGAGGAAATTGAGAAAGTCTTCAGTCAAAGTCTTCAAACACAGATATGAACAAACACTCAACACAATAATGAGGAAATGAAAGGGTTGAGGAAATAGAACCGATAAGGTTGGTGAAGACAATGATTTGGTAGACTAGTTCCAAGCTCATTGTCTCGGTTATGCGTCTGGTTGGAGCGGCCGAGTATTTAAACTCGAGGACACACATCCGGACACCCGATCGGCCGAAAGCACGCAGCTCAGGACACCAAGTCCTCACCGTATTCTCCTTGAACTAAGGTCACAGGACCTCGTCCAATCACTCGTGGTAAGTCTTCGGAGACTTCCAAACCTTCACAGACTTGGTCACTCGGTGATCCACAATTCCTCTTGGATGCTCTAGACCATGACGCCTAACCGTCTGGAAGAAGCACAGTCTTCAAAGGTAACAAGCGTCGGATCCACGCAGGATCAATCTCTTCGGTGATGCTCAATCACTTTGGGTTTGTAGGGGTTTGGTTTTTGGGTTTTTCCTCACTCGATGATTTTCGCTCAAAGTCCTCGGAGGATGGGTTGCTCTCAAATGACAAGTGTCAAGTTCTCTCGGAGCAGCCAACCAGCTAGTGGTTGTAGGGCGGCTATTTATAGCCTAGGGAGCAGCCCGACATGATAAGACATAAATGCCCTTCAATGATATGACCGTTAGGTGGATAAGATATTTTGGGACAGTCATGCCAAGAAGACAAAGAACGGTCGGAAATTTGAATTTCAAATTCCTCGGGGCTATCATGTTCCTCACTTGTGTAGGCAATCAGACTGGCGAATTCCTAACTCCTCGGTCGAACAAATTCTCGTGACCGGAAGAACTTCGTCTCACATCAAGAAATTGACCGAATCTGTATGAGATTTCCAAAGGCTTCACTCAAGGGATTGGTAGGTGTAGGATTTTGAGTTGAGCATCACATGGAAATTTTTCCTTAGTATTTCCTCGACCCCCTTTAACAGTACGGTGTTTCCTATGACTCAAGAAAGAGAAAATGAAACTACGAAAACAAAAGTCTTCACGCTTCATGTTCCTCAAATGAATATCAAGTCTTCAAGGTCACACCAATTTCCTCATAGACTTATAGACCTGTGTACACTCACAAACGCATTAGATCCTTAACCTATAAGTCTTCAATACACCAAAATCACAAAGGGGCACTAGATGCACTTACATGAAGGAAGTGTGAGGCCATCTGAGATGGTTTTTGACAGGGTTGACGTGTGGGTGCGAGTACTTGACTTGCCCCTCGATAGAAGGACGGAGGCTTTCGGCAAGGCTCTTGGGAACTGGCTTGGTGACATTGTTAAAGTTGATGTGGACAGAGAGGGATTCGCCAGAGGAGGTTGTTTAAGGGTGCGAGCCACAATTTCAGTGTTTGATCCTCTGGTTCACGGTTTCTATCTCAAGAAGTCGAAGGACGCCGAAGAGAAGACCTGGTTTGATTTCTACTACAGAAAGTTCCTCATTTTTGCTTCGATTGTGGGAGACTAGTTCATGTTGGTGATCGCTGTGTTCCTCCAATTGACTCGGCTGATCAGTGGGGAAGCTGGCTTCGGGCGTCTCCGGGGCGGAATGCACCAGCAGGAGAGGGGACAACTAGTGCGGGGTCTGGTAGTTTCCACAGCCGGAGTGGCACTCACACTGGTGATGCTGCTCGGTCTAGTTCTTCAAACCCTAAAGTGAGGGAGATGCATACAAGGAGGAACCTACATGCGGAGTTTTCTGGGTCGGGTGACGTTCGCACTGGCGAGAGTTACTCCAGGGCCGGAGCGGAGGTCAATAGCCCAGGCAAGCCAAGAGCAAGGTTTGGTGCTGATCAGCGGGCAGACCTGCGGGGTTGTCTGGAACAACGTCGTGAACATGGCTTACGACATCATCTGATGGAGCAGAAATACGGGCCCAGATTTGAGGAGAATCATTGTGATGATATGCATGGCAAAGGCAAGGGGAAGGAGAAGGAGGGCGATGGTCGGTACGGTGGAGTGTTCGCAAGGGGCTCACGGAATGCAGAGAGGGACAGGGAGGAAGCGCATGGAAGGCGAAAGGGTGCCTACAGAAGGATGCATAGAGATGATGTGAGCAGGTGGCCTCGGCATGAGGCACATCATAACCTTCCTGGTGACAATAGGAAACGGAGGACGAAACAAGTGTGGGTGGCTAAGGGGGAGCAGGATGCTTTCACCCGTGAGACAAGACAGAAGACATCTTCGGTTTTTGATCGCATTGCTAGCAAAAAGGGAAACTCATCGGCGGACCGTGGCTACCAGGGCCGCCGGGATCAATGAATATTCTAGCCTGGAACTGTCGAGGATTGGGGTTGGACTCGACAGCGGGCGAACTTCGTGACCTGGTACGGTCCCACAACCCAGCGGTGGTGTTGTTGTCGGAAACTAAGAAGAAGTCTAGAGGGATGGAAAAGTTGATGTGGAGTTTGGGTTTTAGGTGTGGTGTGGCTGTTGATTGTCAAGGTCTTAGTGGTGGTTTGGCTCTTTGGTGGAGAGATTTTGTGCATGTATCAGTCAGGTCTTACTGCCAATATTTCATTGATGCGGAGTTGAGGTTTGAGGAGAAGACCGTTAGATTCACTGGTTTCTACGGGGAACCGTGCACGGAGCTCAGGAAGAAATCTTGGGATTCTATCAGATACTTGAGAGCCCAGGATAATATGCCATGGATTTGCGCGGGTGACTTCAATGAAGCTTTATTTCAGTCTGATCAAATGGGGGGTAACCCCAGAAGTTTTAACCAGATGGAGGACTTTCGAGATTGTTTGTCGGAGTGTGGCCTTGCTGATCTGGGATTTTCTGGCTATAAATTTACATGGGACAACAAAAGGGAAGGTGTGGATAACATCTAGGTGCGCCTGGATAGGGCGGTTTGCAATGCTGATTTTTTGGCTCTATTCCCCGAAACCCATGTTGAGCATCTGATGACGGAGGAGTCGGACCACCTGGCCCTTTTGATTCATGCATGGGAGACGGCTCCCTGTGTGGATGATCGTGGCCCCCGGCCCTTCCGATTTGAGGAGGCCTCGACACGCCATGATCAGTACGAGGGCATGGTGGAGGCCGCGTGGCTGGTGTCTGACTGTGGCGAGAGGAGTCCAACGGCTTTGTGCCAACGGCTAGCACAAACTGCCGGGAGCATGCAGCTGTGGGCTCGTGAGGTCTTCGGCTCGATCACGAAACAAATCAAAAATCTGAAACTCCAGTTGACTGACGCCAAGACCCGGGCGTGTACCACTGGGTACTCGCAGGAGATCAAGGATATTGAAGCATAACTGCGTGAGGTGTATGAAAGGGAGGAGGTGTTCTACCGTCAGCGGTCGCGTGTGGACTGGCTCAAAGCGGGCGACCAAAACACTCAATATTTTCAGAACAGAGCGAATCATAGGCGGAGGAAGAACACTGTCCGGGCTCTTAAACGGGCAGATGGATCCCGGTGTACTGTCAATTCCGAGATGCCTGGGATGGCAGCGTCCTTTTATGAAAACATGTTTACGTCTGAGGGCTCGGCTGGGTCAGAGGCTTTGCTGGGTGGGATCTTGCAACATGTCAACCCGGAGATGAATGCCAAGCTCTGTGCTCAAATTTCTGATCAGGAAGTTGAAGCGGCTCTTTTCCAAATGGGGCCAACTAAATCGCCGGGCCCGGATGGTTTTCCTGCGTTATTCTATCAACGACACTGGTTGTTGGTTAGAGAGGATGTTTGTGGTGCAGTGAGGGGCTTTCTTATGGGGGAGCATACCCCGGATTCTTTTAATGATACTGTGATTGTCATGATTCTGAAAGTAAACTCACTGGAGTTGCTTTCTCAGTTCAGGCCAATAAGCTTATGTAATGTGCTCTACAAGATTGCAACAAAAGTGTTAGCTAACCGTCTCAAGTGCATTCTTCCCATCCTAATCTCAGAGGAGCAAAGCGCGTTCGTACCCGAAAGGTTAATCACTGATGACGTGCTGGTTGCGTATGAGTGTGTTCATGCGATCAGAACTAGAAAGAGGAAGAAATGCCTTTGTGCGGTCAAGCTCGACATGATGAAGGCGTATGATCGTGTAGAGTGGATCTTTCTAGAGCAAGTGATGCGGAAATTCGGTTTTGAGGAGGTGTGGATAAGGATGGTGATGCGATGTGTCACCTCCGCACGGTTCAGAGTCAAGCTGAATGGAGGTTTGTCGAGGATGTTCGCTCCTTCTAGGGGCCTCAGGCAGGGAGACCCCCTCTCGCCGTACTTGTTTCTCTTATGTGTAGAGGGGTTCTCGGTGCTGCTGAAAAGGGCTCTGGAGGAGAAGACGATCAGTGGGGTGTATTTTGGTACACATGGACCGCAAGTGACACACTTGCTGTTTGCAGACGATAGTATTGTCTTTCTGGAAGGGACACAATCGAGCATGGAGGTTCTAAAGGATATTTTGGAAAGGTACGAGGCTGCTTCTAGGCAGAAGGTGAACTTGCAGAAATCCTCCATCTTCTTTGGAAAAGGATGCTCGGAGGAAACCAAGGAGATACTTAAGCAAACCAGCGGGATCTCTTATGAGGCGCTGAGTGAAAAATACTTGGGCTTGCCCACACGGTGGGGAGGTCCAAGGATGGTGCATTCAAGCAGGTTGCAGAGAGATCCAAAGGAAAGGTGGGAGGATGGAAGGGTCAGGGGTTGTCCAAGAAGGCCCGGGAGGTCTTGGTTAAATCTTCGTTGCAAGCTACACCAACCCACGCCATGAGTTGTTTCCAACTCACTAAGAAGATGTGCCGGAATCTGAAATCAATCTCGTCAAAATTCTGGTGGAGCAGCTGCAGCTAGTGCCGTTGTGGAAGTCGCCGCCGAGGAAGCAACGACATGGCGGAGATACGCCGTGGATGATGTGGCCGGCGACGGCGCCGTTGATGGAGACGCCATGTCTGCTCGGTATCGAGCACCGGCAGCCCTGTGAGATCGAATAAAAGATAAAATGCAGCGGTGAGTGCAGAACCTCCTTGGTGGCACCGAGTTGGCCTCGGCTTCATAGGAGGAATTGGTGAGGGTGTTGCGGTTCCGGTGGGGCAGGTCAAGACGGCACTGTGGGGATTGAGGTGGCGCGATAGACGAGGCAAACGTCGGGGCAGCTCCTTGGAGGTGGAGGACGGGGCGGCTGATCCGGCGGGACGACAAGATCGACAACAGATCCTCATCCGGTGCGGTGGATGAGGGACGGCGAGCTGTTGCGGTGGACGAATAGTCGGGGAAGAGTCTCCCCTGGGCGGCGGTCGGGAGGCCAACGGAGGAGCGTGGGGTTTCGCGGGTTTTGGCGGCCTCGGTGTACGAATGGGGCGAAGGGGAGGGGGAGCCAAGCTTAGGGACGCGCTTGTCCTAAATGTAGGGTAAGTTACCAGCGTACCCCCACCGGTTTTGACACCGCGCCGTGGAGCTTCATTTTCGGCTAAGGGGTAGAAGGGGGATTTCGCATGTCTAGGCTGCGGGAGCGATTTCCGATGAGGAGGGAGTTCTCGCGCTCGTCCAAATTTCGGGATAACAAGGCGCGGCGCGGGTTGAAGAAGCAGGAGTTTCAAAGCAGGTGAGACAAAAGATACTCGAGCTTGAAAATTTCGGGATAACAAGGTGCAGATTCCTTGTTCGGCAGAACAAACTTAACATGTAAAAAAACAATTCATACAAGACACAAGAGAGTCATGTCCCCTTTTACTATATTGCTATAGATGCCATTGAAAAAACGACAAGAAAAATGTACAAAAATCGGAGAACAAGATTACCACTGCAAGACCAAATCGATTCGCACTTCCCTCAACAAGAACAAAAAACAAATCAATTCCCACCAAAAAAGAGTAATGTCCCTTTTTATATGATTACAGATGCCATGATCTCGAATTTCAATTTTTGAATCCACGTTATGTTGAATTCGAATATATCATTAGGTGACCTTGCGGTTTATAATTGATGTAGTCGTACATTTTGATCTTCCATCATATATGAACATTTTACTCCACCATGTGAACATATATATTGTCGTCTACCATATGGACTAAATTTGAATCAATTTTCCTTATTTGAATACGATTGTTGTCAAGTTATGCAATAATTTAAATATTATCTTGATAACAAAAAGACATGCATATAGCAGTAATCATATTTCACTATGAACTACATGTACCATACGCTCTCCAATTTAAATATTTGTATCCATTTTATGTTGAATTCAAATCATAGTACATTATTGGTCTAGGTAGCGAGATGTTCGGGATAATCTAAACCCTATTTTCATACATTATAATTTTTGGCTGAATTGGGACAAGTTTTGGTATAAGCCTCTTGCAAAATCGGAGATTCTCTGAACGAGCCCGTGGTTCCGAGAGGGAACGTGTCACCTTTGCATCTTGAAACGATATACGTTGCCTCCCCTGATTTTATTTACAGAGGCAACATAGAACTATATGAGTGCCCTGTTAAATTTTGGAATTATTTCGGGTTCATTTGGCATTTTTATACATTAATTGAGTTTCTGGACTTTTAATGTGCATAATCTAAATATGAATTGCGTGCACATGCTCCGGTGCACAAAAGTGGGTTGAAAAATCACATGTGTGTCCTTGGTTGAATTTTTAGGTCCCATGGAAGAAATGAGAATGAAATTCAAACATCTGGGCGTCGTGACTCTGCCGAGAACATCGAGAAACTTAGATTTTAAATTCATGTAAATCCAAAACTCGCCTGGAAATCATGAAACTTGGCATGGTGTCATGTCACGGCACTAACATGTTGTGGTAAAAAATTGGGCCGATTTGGAAGCTCGTGGTTCTAAGAGGGAACGTGCCACCTTTGAGTGTGAAACGATATACGCTGCCCCCCCTTCAGTTTCTTAACAAAGGCAACATAGAACTACATTAGTGCCTGTTAAATTTTGGAATTATTCCGGGTTCGTTTGTCGTTTTTATACATTAATTGAGTTTCTGGTCATTTAATGTGCATAAGTTAAATTTGAACTACAAGCACATGCTCTCGTGCACCAAAGTTGGTTGAAAAATCACATTTGTGTCCTCAAGTGAATTTCTAGGTCCCATGCAAGAAATGAATATAAAATTAAAACATCTGGGCATCATGGCTCGGCCGAGAACATTGAGAAACTTGGTTTTAAAATTCTTGTAAATCCAAAACACGTCTGAAAATCATGAAACTTGGCATGGATGTCATGTTATGGTACTACCATGTTGTGGTAAAAAAATGGCCGAATAGGAACAAATTTTGGTATAAGCTTCTTGCAAACCGAAGCTTCTCTCAAGAAGGCTCGTGGTTACGAGAGGAACATGCCACCTTTGAGTGCAAACGGTATCGTTGTCCCCTTGAGTTTATGTACAAAGGCAACATAGAACTACATGAGTGCCCTGTTAAATTTTGGAATTATTCCGGCTTCGTTTGGCCTTATTTACACATTAATTGAGTTTTTGGTCATTTACTGTGCATAATTAAAATTTGTACTACAAGCACATGCTCCCGTGCACCAAAGTTGGTTGAAAAATCACATTTGTGTCCTCGGGTGAATTTCTACTTCCTCCTTCCATCTATATAGGTCCTAATGCATTTTTCGAGGCTAACTTTGACCAAACGTTAGAGCAATAATATATGACATGCAACTTACACAAAGCATACCTTCAAATTTGTATGTCAAAGGAGCTTCCAATAATATAATTTTCATAGTATACATCTCATGTGCTATTAATCTTGTCAATAGTCAAAGGCTGTCTTGGAAAACACATTAGGCCCTATATAGATGGAAGGAGGGAGTAGGTCCCATGCAAAAATGAGAATAAGATTCAAACATCCGGGCATCGTGGCTCGGTCGAGAACATTGAGAAACTTGGTTTTAAAATCATGAAACTTGGCATGGTGTCATGTCATGGTAGTACCATGCCGTGGTAAAAAATTGGCGAATAGGAACAAATTTTGGTATAAGCTTCTTGCAAATCGGAGCTTCTCTCAAGAAGGCTCGTGGTTCTGGGAGGGAACGTGTCATCTTTGTGTGCATAATTCAAATTTGAAATACAAGCACATGTTCCAGTGCACCAAAGTTGGTTGAAAAATCACATGTGTGTCCTCGGATAAATTTCTAGGTTCCATGCAAGAAATGGGAATGAAATTCAAAATTCTGGGCGTCGTGGCTGGGTTGGAAACATTGAGAAACTTAGTTTTTTAATTTCTGTAAATCCAAAACACGCATGAAAATAATGAAACTTGGCTTGGTGCCATGACATGGCACCAACATGCTGTGGTAAATTTGCAGTCCGATTTGCGAAAGCGCACACATAAACAATCAATAAAGTCATTTTGGAACAAGTGCTGTCATGTTACCATTGGAAACACAAGTATTATTGAAACCGTGGGCGTTCTACTTACTAGTACCATTTACGTGCCACCGCGCGTCCCCATTTTTTATTAGCTAGGAGGCGCCGTGCAGGGTAGCTATTTGAGTACGAGAGGCGTGCGATCAGACCCCTACGCGTGCTTATCGGGAGGAGAGCCCTTTGACCTCCATATGCCGTCCACCTCTCTCCCAAGGTCTCCATTAATGGCGCCCGAGCCTCTCTTTAATGGCGTGGCTATGTCTCACTCGACAGAGATTTAAGAGAGAAAAAATAAAATCTGAAAGCACGGATCTTGATGTAAGATCCAACGGACCTATATAGCATCTACTGCGACTTATAGCAAGACTGGTGAATATATAAGGACGATTAATTTTTTTTTGATCAGAGAAGGGCTTGCCCCTTCCGATTTTCATTACTGAAAACCACCACAATTCACAAGAAGTTCAGCACAACTCCAGCCTAACACGAAGGACTAAAAGCTACCAGATTGAAATCACAACATCCCAAGAGGCCAACAAAGGCCAAACATCCGCGCTAGAACCCAACATTTCATAACCGACGACACAATCCACATCCTAAACCGATTATTACATCAAAAGAAACCATGAAACTAAAGGAAGCCCAAAGAAGCAACTAGAAGAACAAAGAATGCCGTGGTCGCCACAAAGAAGAGTTTTCTTCATTCCAGCCTCGCAACATTGATCTTCCACAGAAATATAAGGACAATTAATTGTCTTACATAATTAGAAAGATAATTAAAAAGCCACATGCGGCTACGCCCGAAATACACAAGGGCAAAAGAAGAAGGAAGACAAGGATCTGGCTCGCTGATCTCTACTTTCTTGATGTGTTCTTTGCAGTCGCGGGAACTAGTCTCCGCGGCGGCGGCGATGAGCTCTTCGTGTCCTCAAGACGCTGCTTGAGAACATCCACGGATTCCTCCACCAGCCTTTGGCGCTCGCTATGGAGCATGTCATTCTCGTCCATAAGTTTCTTGACGATGACGCCGGTCCTCTTCAACAAGGCACCGGTCTCCTCCTGCTGGTACGCACTTGGACGATCTTCTCCCTCGGCCAGTAGCGCCGCCCGAGCCTCTCATTGCCCTCCCTTAGTTGCCGGATGACACCGGTAGCCTGTTTAAACGAGGCTTTCACGTCGTCCTACAACCTCGCCCAGCCGGAGATCTGATCCATCTGGCTATGGACGATCGCATGCATGCGCCAGAATAGCTTGTCGCCGCCCGCGAAAATTTTTCCCGAGCGCGCGCTGGCGGGACATCTTCGCTGCATTCGTGGCACGGCGGGACATCTTCGCTGCTTCAGCGGGCGCGATCGGACGATCTGCTGCATCGACGACGGCGGCGGGACCTCCGTGCTACTTCAGGCGCGTGGCGGGACCTTTGTGCTGCTACTTCAGCGGAGGGACATGTCGGCAGCTCTCGCAGCGAGGACATCTCTCGTGCTTCCGCTTTGATGCTCGCCTCTCCACGGTGGCAATCTCTCGACCCGTAACTCACGCTGGCCATGGCGCATTTAAGGGAAGGATGTTGAATGACTTGTTTGTTTTTGTGGATGAGGAGTTGAGGAGGAATGTGCAGTCATCTTGGCATACTGGTATTTATAACCAAGTGCTAATACGCTCCTAAGTGGGAAACCGTTTAGGTTGTGATCGGTGTGAACAGGTTTGGAATTAAATATAGCGTGGTACTAATACGCTCCTAAGTCGGAAACCGTTTAGGTTGTGATCGGTGTGAACATGTTTGCAATTCAATATAGCATGGAGTAATTTGGAATGTGACGAGACGCAAGCTACTTTATGCATGCATGCATTGCAATTAATGCATTGATAAACATAATTTTGAAAAAACAAGAGCATTAATTAGGTGCTTTGCAAACTACAAAAATATTCCATCACTCACCATCTTGGTTGGTGAGATTTTTGAATTAAGCCCTATAAACCGGAAAGGAGGGAGTACTTACGTATGCGTGCAATAACTAGCACCGTCGTATACATATCTTACGATTCTTGGGGCGTTCGACGAGGATAGCCGTGGCAAGCTCTAGGCTAGTCCTTTTTTCAGACGCATTAAACCTATCTCTCGGGACTTCTCGCACGCACCATCGTGCCACCCACAAAAACTTGTACTCTGAGTTTAGTAGTACGTTATACAGGAAGAGAAGAGGTGCACGCACACACTCGTCCTCTCACACACGCGTCTGTTTTTTCTCGAAAAGGAGGATGATGACCCCCGGCCTCTGCATCTGGGAGTCACACACGCATCTGTAGCTACTAATTGTAGTGTTCTCAACCATCCGATTGGCTCTATCATGGATGTACCTATATACTAAAACATGTCTAGATACATCTATATTTTGACAAATGGAAGGCATGTATTGTGGATCGGAGGAGTGCTTGGCATCAAAATGGATAAAAAGGGACGTATCTAGAACTAAAATACGTCTACATACATCTCCTTTTATCCATTTTGATGACAAGTAGTACTTCTTACCCAAAGTAACTTTATATCCAACAGACACAAAATATACGTTCGACTGTTGGAAATTACTGATCTGATGTCGAAGTAATTGCTACATCGCCACCAAAACCCACCATTTCTTAAGCTAAAGTAGACCAAGGTAATCCCTATATTAGCATATTACTAAGATAAACAGAAGGCACTGTAGAAACATTTAGGACGTGGGCTTGTCAATCTGAATGTGGAGGGACACAAGCTTAGCCCCGGCCAGCAGCTTCAGCGGAACTGTCAAGAAGGTCAGCTCCTGCACGTCGACCTCGTCGGGATCCTTGCTGCTTGTCACCTCCATTTCCACCTTGACGGTGCCGGTCGTGCCTTTGGGCTCCCCGTGAACCGTTCGCCCAACAGCCAAGTAGTGCGGCAGTGGGGACGCCCGCTCGTCGATGGCAGACGACCGAGACGGCGATAGGCGCCGATGTCGAGCATGCCGCCGACCAAGAAAAAGCGGCGGTCCTCCTCCATGAACAAAGAAGAGCCGTGGCTCCGGCGATGGCACTTGCAGCTGGAGCACCTTGCCGTCTTGGATCCCGTGCACGGGCATGGTATGCGCGGTGCTGATGTGGTGGTAAGCGCCCGGTAGCCAGACGCCGTAGCTTGAGGCAGACGCAGGGGCATTTGCAGGGCGCGAGCGGACACATGCTCTGGTGATTGGCGAGCTTGTGGTAAGTGACGTAGAGCCCATAGCCTTCATGCGGGCACTCCACCCTCATCGACGAAAGGATGGAGTCCACCGCCGTGTTCCGCACGTCGAAGCCACCGCTGTGCTCGCACTTCTGGCACCGCCGCTGGTTCCCGGGGCGCTCGACGCGGCAGTCCGCGCAGGCCAGGTGCCCTCCCTTGCACTACAAAAATCAATCGAACAACACATCAATCAAGAAACCTGCACCTTGCTCAATCAGCCGAACGGACGAGGTGTATTCGAACCTCATACACTGGAGGCGTCAAGGGGCGGAGGCACAAGGGGAGTGGAGCATGGTGAGGTCCATCGAGACCTTAGAGAGCTCCATCATCGGGTCCTGTTCGGTCTGCATGATCTCGCCCTCCTCGTGCACAACCATCTCTCGACTTGGGTCGGGGTATTACAAAGCTTTACCATCACATATTTTATAGTACTACTTCAAGGTGCATTAAATCAACACATGCAAGTAGTATCAAAAGAAGAGTCACGGCATGCATGCATGCGTTGTAATTAATGCATCGGTAAACGCAAATTATTGAAATACTCCCTCCTTTCCGGTTTATAGGGCTTATCTCAAAATTTTAGTTTTTCCATTTTATAAGGCTCAATTTGGTTGTTCCCCATCACATGTTCAGATTCCAAGGTGCATTAAATCATTGCATGCAAGTATTAAGAGAAAATTGACCAATGCATGTAATTTATGCATGCAAGCATTGCAATTAATGCATTGATAAACATACTTTTTTGAGAAAAACAAGACCACTAATTGGGTGCTTTTGCAAACTACAAAAAATATTCCACCACTCACCATCTACAGTACCTTGGTTGGTGAGATTTTAGAATTGAGCCTTATAAATCGAAAAGGAGGGAGTATATCAAGCGCAGTGCTTTGATGTGTCGCGTCAACTCGTACATCAACGAGAAGTTTGATTATCCTCTCCCTCGCGGACTTAACTGCACCTGCCTTTGGCTGTATGACAGGTTGGCCACACACCTGTCGGGCCCACTTGTCATACACGCAAAGACAGGAGCGTCCCTCCCTCGCCCATGAGCGTGGTGGGTGGCAAGACTAGGAGAAGCTTTCGCTACACGCTCTCCCTCCCGCAGTGGACATGCAGCGATTCAATCGGTGTCGATGGCTGAAGCGCATCAGTAGTACTCCTCCGGCAGTAGTACTCCATCATTGTTCGACTTCCCGAAGAGGCGAAGAGCCAAGCGCAGCCCGGACGCTCGTGTGGCAGTTTCATGTGTAGAGTAGTCTAGGATAGCGTGTACCGTGCTTGTAAGCTTAAAATCATTGGGGTCGGCTCCATGCTATGTGGTCGTCTCGAAGTTTTTAAAAAAATTAAAATAGTCTTCTGGCACTACCTGTCACCCTGGTGATTGTAGTTTGCACGCTCATCTGGTCAAGACAGGAATATATATTTTAATTTGTTTTTTTAAGGCGGGAATCCCCGGCCTCTGCATCAGAACGATGCATACGGCCACATATATTTTAATTTGCGGTGGGTAAATGTTAGAGGTTGCAGCAAATATATTGTACACTGCGGGTCTTTCAGCCAAGTTTAGAGGCAAGCATGTGGGGCTAGTGCTATGATGTGTCGTGTCAACTCGTACAACGAGGAGAAGCTTGATTTTACTACACGCCTTCTCCCTCTCCCATGCGCGTGGTTGCTCGCAAACGAGGACAGGCTTTTGCTTAGTAGTACTTCTACAACAAGCTATCCGTCCCGCTTGCGGTGGACGGACATGCAGCAGTGGATTCGACACTGTAAAAGCAGTAGTAGTAACATCATTGTTCGTCTTCTCGAAGAGGCGAAGAGCCAAGCGAAAAACTGAACGTTGCAGTTGCGAACATTAGAGCACGCATATAGCCAGGCTCTTGCATGAGACAAAATTGCTATGTGAGCCCACTATTGTACTAGTACGTACAACTACTTGCTAGTATAGTCCTGTAAACCAGAAAGGAGTATTTTCCCTTCTAGAGATTTCAACAAGTGACTAGACTACACCGAGACGGAGTACATATGGAGCAAAATGAGTGAATATGCACCGTAAATAAATATGTACTAGTTCTATCATTTTCCTCTCCGAGGTGCACAATATTGAGTATACTGACTAGTCTCTTTTTGACATGCATTTATGTTTTTTTGACACAGTACAGACGCAAGCGCTCATATACACGCGCATACACTCACCCCTATGAACGCACACACGCACGGCACTATCATCTTGAAATTTATGAAGTCACCATAGGCACCTCGTCGTCGACGGGTCCATAGGTGCTTGAATGCCAAGGAGGAAGAGGGTAGCGGTTCCCGAGATGTTGAACGGTCAATGATGCATCCTCAATTACATGCAGAGGGAATTAATTGGAGAAGCAGAATAGAGCCAACAAGATATGAATGCAACAGAGTTTGGACTCTCATATAATAAAGGCGCCCACCACTCCAATCCATCTACTCCCAAGTCTCTGCGCAACACTGCTCACTCCAATCCAAGATCAAGTGACCAGAAGCCACAAGCACCTATGGAGGCGATGGACGCGAGGGCGATCGGTATGCCAAATCATCCAAGGCGCCCGGCCCCAAGACCGTGCAGCGTTCCAGAGATGGTCTTGGCGACCACAGCATCGTAGCCCTCGCCGACGCCGCTTCGCCTCTCACATGGACGACATGATGGTCAACTCCATCCGCAAGTTCACTATCGTCAAGAAGCGCCAGACGACCTTGCCCGTCTTGCTCGGCCAGCGGCGCCAGTGCTCCTCATTGCACCGCCACCCTCATCGGCCTACATGGTAACGAACTCTTTCAAGCCCTGGTGGCCTGCAGGTGCCGGAGGTCGCGACGAAGAATGTGCACCTCGGTCGCGCCGCCAGCCTACCGCCATGAAAGAAACCGTCGACCTGCACATCCATGTCTACGAGGAAATCGTCTACATAGGCCACTACAAGGCAAGCGAGATGAAGACGTTGGCCTTCTTCCAACGGCTGGAATCTTTGGACGCCATTGTTCAGAAGCACGTCGACCTGGCCACGAAAACCACTGCTACTTAGGCGCCGTTCTGTGGGCCGGCGCCCTGAGTCGAGGAGGTGGACATCGTCGATGGATGCATCTCTTCTCTTGCCTCCTGTAACCAGCACTGCATCGCCTCGTGGCCTTAATGTTTTATTAGTATAGTACTCCCTCCGTTCCCATATATAAGTCTTTCTAAAGATTCCAGCAAGTGACTACTACATACGGAGCAAAATGAGTGAATCTACACTCTAATCTATGTCTACATACATCTGTATGATGTATTCCATTTGAACTAGTATCTAAAAAGGCTTATATTTATGAACGGAGGGAGTATATGGCATTTTTGTTCCAGTCATAACGTTTTCACTGTGAGGTGGGGCCGCAGTTGAGCAAACCCACCCTGCCCACCGGGTGTCAGTCGAGTTTAGAATTAGAAGAGAGAAACGAGGGAGGAGAGCTAGTCAGAGTACCTGGACGCTGTTGTCGAGATGGGACTCGTGTTTATAGAATAGGAGTCTTGAGCACTCGTGCCTCTCTTTTTTGAGGAAAAATTAGTCGTATGTCTAGTACCACTAGTTGGGTGCGTGCGACCTATAGTTGTCATCACTTTAGTCTCCTTTTTGAACCGCTGCTATGCTTCACAAGACATATTTTTTCACGCATTTATCCTCCTATATGTACTCCTAGGCTATTTCCACGTGCTCCCATTTGCCGACATGTGGGACATAGAGCATCTGGGTCGTAGTGCATGCACGACTCGGAGCATATGCCGGGTACTTTACGTTTCAGACCTCACGAATTACATGCAAACCGCCCGCAGAAGAATAAATAAATGAATGAATTACTACATGAAACCAGATTATTTTTGTGGAAACTGGAGCACGTTCATTAAATTTTGGACATAAGACGTTTATAAAAAATGACCGGACATAAACCAGTCTAAGGGCCTCTTTGATTTTTCCCGCAAAAAAAGGACCTCTTTGATTCGGCAGGATACCGAAAACACAGAATGGGGAAAGTATGATGGCGATGAACCGAGACGAGGAGAACTCTAACTCAGTTTTTTTATGGCAAGAACTCTAACCGGTTAGAGGTTAGAGTTAGATTCTAACCTAAACTAACTCTAAACCAAAGAGGTGTATGGATGGCAGGGTTAGATTGACAATAAATGCTCTATCTCAATCATTTGACTACTTTGGACCCTATTTTTAGTCAGACTAAAATAAGTCCCTTGGATCCAAGCACCCTCTTGGTGTCGCCAGCTCTTCTGTGGCCTCCTCCCCCTCACAATTGACAAAAATGAACCATCTATACAAATCAAGCATGCAAAACATGATAATTTTTACTTTGTCCATACAAATAAGATATCCCACTTAAACGTACAAGTCGTCAATCAAGCTTCACAAAATAAAAAAAAACACTTCATGAAACAAAGAATGAGCTAACTCATCACGGTAGTCATTCACGATAGGGAGGGAGCCCGGAGCCCCTCACGCACCGAGGGAGGAGCTCGCCATCGTCGCTCTGTAGGAAGGCTCAGAGAGCCCAAGCCCCGGGAACCCCTCCGACGCCCTTGAAGTTGAGTTGAGGTCGACACCGCATGGGTAGCAGGGCCGCTGTCACGATCGGGAACTTAATCTTTGGACCTCTAGAAATAAGCAAGCTCAGAACTAAAATACCTAGAAAGGTGAACTGAATCTTTGGGCCTCTAGAAATAATGCAAGCTGAAACTGAAATACCTAGAAAGGTGAACTGAATCTTTGGGCCTCTAGAAATAATGCAAGCACTGAAACTAAAATACCTAGAAAGGTGAACTGAATCTTTGGGCCTCTAGAAATAATGCAAGCTGAAACTAAAATACCTAGAAAGGTGAACTGAATCTTTGGGCCTCTAGTACTATTGCTATCATTATTCTTAAATACCTATATAGGTGAACTGAATCTTTGGGCCTCTAGAAATAATGCAAGCCTGAAACTAAAATACCTAGAAAGGTGAACTGAATCTTTGGGCCTCTAGAAATAATGCAAGCAGAAATTGAAATACCTAGAAAGGTGAACTGAATCTTTGGGCCTCTACAAATAATGCAAGCTTGAAATTGACATACCTAGAAAGGTGACCTGAATCTTTGGGCCTCTAGAAAGATTTATTACCTCCTCAAGCAGCATCAAACAATTCCATGCGTGCACCATAAATCTATAGCAAGTTTGGTCAGGATCTACTTTTCCAAATCAGAATTAGCGCTAGAGCAAGCAACATCAATGATATGGCCGTGAGACAGTGAAGGAACGAACAAACTCACCCCTCTCGCGACCTCCCTGGTAGATGTGCCGCCGTCGCGCACGACAGAGGGAGAAAAATGACTGGTGAAGGGGGAGCGGGGCGACCTTCAAAGGCCGGAGGGAGAGGGCGGCCGGAGTAGGGCGGCGGAGGCCGGAAGGAGAGGGCGGCTAGAGGAGAGAGAGGGCGAGCGGCGCTTGGGCGGGCGGCCCTATGGGGAACAGAGAGGAGTCGTGCGAGAGGGGGGGGGAGCGATCTGGTGCAGACAGGTGAGATATTTTTAGTTCTCTTTTAGTGGGCCCGAGGATAACTAACCCAATTAGAACCTCTCCACCAGGCTAGTTTTTTTAGCTGGGTTAGAGCAAATTAGCTCAAACTAACCCCTCTTGTTTCGATAATTTGAGGCTATTTCAACCCAAACTAGCTCTAACTCAGGGATCCAAACAAAGAGGAGTGTTAGTACATGCTATAGTGTGCACCGTAGCACATTGTTTTTTATGGCCTTATACCACATTGTTTTCTACTACTGGTTCACTGGGCTACCGTGGTTTGCACTGCTGGTTCACTGGGCTGCCGTGGTTCGCACTCCTCCGACCTGAGTAGTACTCCCTCCGTTCCTAAATATAAGTCTTCGTAGATATTTCACTGTGGACCACATACAGATGTATATAGATGCATTTTATGTGTAGATTCACTAATTTTTCTCCGTATGTGGTCCATAGTGAAATCTCTCCAAAGACTTTTATATTTAGGAATGGAGGGAGTAGTATAGTACTAGTATATACCGCATCATTCTTTTCTCCTTCTTACTACTCTGACATGTGGGAGAGCCAAAGATCCCGGGTCGACGTGTCATGCACCAGATTAGAGCCTTGAGCGGAAGGGGGCATCACCCCGGTGGAGCGCCAAGAATTCATGACTATAGTGAGTGGTCATATCACAAGTCTTTCCAGCAGTAACGCGCCGTCAAATCGCATAGCCCCACTCGCTCACTCTCCTCGCCTCTCTGTCAAACCGCCTACCCGAAAACTGTCGCGCGTACTACCCGAGAAAAGCCCCGCCGTCAACTTTTAACTACGCGAAAATAGTTTGAGCTTGTTCGTTCTATGTAAATACAGTACTTACTGTATGTTTATTCACCCGTGGGATTGTTCTATGAATGGAGGGGCGGGGAGCACAAGTGAACCTTAAATAGAGAGTTTCTTTTCTTTAATGCCACGTACACAAATTGAAAGCGCTTGTTGTGGAGAGAAAAAGATAATCACTCCACTATATATGGACAGGGGCTGCTTGGCGCTTGCTTTACTAGGGTTGCTCTCTTCATTCTCTCATCCTCTCTAGATATAAACAAGACAGCGGTAGCGACATTTTCTCTCTGCTCACCGCTGGTCACAGATCCGACCGGATCCCTTCGGCCGGTGTGTGTAGAGGACTAAAAGGTGCATCGTTCACGCGGTCATCGCCGCCGAGGGAGGAAACCCACAGCTGCCTGAGGGGCCCGATCCTCTGCCCGTGTCGTTCTCTCTGACACAGCGCCGGCTCGGGAGGTCCTCCGACCCTTCTTCCTCCTTGCCGTATTGTCCGCAGATCCAACTTGCCGCCGCTGACATCCCGGCGACCCCCATGTATAAGTTCTTTAAAAGCGGCCTTGCTCTACTGCCCCAGCTCCCCACATGTCTGCATGTGCATCTTTTTCTACTCCCATCAGCTCTTCCAAAGCCACCTAAATTTTTAGTATTATTAGAGGTAAAGCTACTTCATGCATTCGAATCTAGGGCTTTGTTCAAACAACAAAGAAAGGGGGGAAAGTTGTAGCATGAATCTAGGACTTGTTTCAAAGAGGAAATAATATGGTGAAAGTAGTAGAGACCGGATACCCAACCGGTCTCTTAGTTGAAAAGGGAAATAATGGGAAAACGCAGTACAAACTGGATAAGGAACAGATCTATTATTGGTTGAAAAAAGGATAGAAAGTGGTAATTTGGTGGACAAGTCAATGAGTATGTCCAGGATTAGATTTGCTGCCATCACATAGTAAAAGGTCTCTAGGATTAGATTTGCTGCCCTCACATATTAAAAGGTCTCAGGATTAGATTTGTTGCCCTCACATAGTAAAAGGTCTCAGGATTAGATTTGCTGCCCTCACATAGTAAAAGGTCTCTGTATTAGATTTGCTGCCCTCACATAGTAAAAGGTCTCAGGATTAGATTTGTTGCCCTCACATAGTAAAAGGTCTCCAGGATTAGATTTGCTGCCCTCACATAGTAAAAGGTCTCGAATTAGATTTGCTGCCCTCACATAGTAAAAGGTCTCTGTGATTAGATTTGCTGCCCTCACATAGTACAAGGTCTCCAGGATTAGGTTTGCTGCCCTCACATAGCGTGAACAAGCTTGGCATCACCACTTTATGCCTCCTTGTAGGTACATTGTGCTGATGCGTCCACTGCCGCATGTCCTTATACCAACCTTTTACTGTTGTTAATGTAAGGGCGCATGTAAAATGAAGCGATCACACTGTTACCTTAGGGACATGTCTAACCAGTGTTATTGTTAATATAATGCCTCGGTGATAAGATGCAATTAAACTGTGTTACAAATGGCACTCTTCTTTGTTTTCCCCAAAGTATGATAAGTAAGTTGCTCCTTTACTTCTTTGAGTGTCCTGGTGCCCCACGGTCCCATGCCCTTAAACCAACTCTTTAGCTGTTGTTGATTTATCGTATGCAGTAAACAAGCAATGCCACCAAGTAATCCCATATTTGAGGAATCTCATTGTTGATCGTAATGCTTACGGTAACATGAAGCATTGTCAAGTTTTAAAATTTCTACCGTCCTGCGTGATTGCCATGAACATAATTAAGATGCTTCTTTTCATTTTGTATATGTTTCGTATATTCTTATTGACCAAAGAATCGTTTACTTTCTATCATTTTGTGCAGATAGGGATATCCATTTCACCTTGTTGCTATTGTGACCTTTTGGTGAACTGCACAAAACACTTTTTTGGAATGAGTGTCTTGTGCGGTTCAACTAAAATGTCACGTGGGCAACATCTCTCAATTTTGGTGGAACTGCACAAAATGGTGATTGGAGTTTCCAAAATCTCCATCAAGTTCATTGGTAATCTCGTGCAATATTTTATTAGCCTTTGCAAGATGGAGCCATCACTTTGTCACACCACAATGGCACTTTATTTTAGTGGAACTGCACAAAAGGATAAGAAAATTATAGTTGCACCTTACATGAGCAGGACAACCAACCTTAATGTTCCTCAATTTTAGTGCAACTACTAAAGAAGAACACACTTGACTCACAAGAGCAAGTACTTCTTGCTAGTGAATGATGCAATCTTTGCTTCATTTCAGTTGAACTATGAAAAAAGGCGCATGAATTGAATCATGGAACTCGGTGAGACCTCATCCAAGTAGAAATTTGGAGTTTGAGTTCAAGGAGGCCGCTATTAAAGTGAAATCATGCTCTCCTGTCTCCTTGTTTGTGATGTGCAAACATCTTGTGCAAACAGGAATACTCAACTTCTGAGATGTTGTGACGGTCAAGAGCATTCGCCAAGTTCTTCGATTGTATGACATGGCTAGCCAAGATGGATTTAATCCGGATATTCACTTTATCAAAAGGCTCTAATGGGTTGGTTACGAATCTTGCAAGTGGGAATCGATGAGATGTATAGGCATCTTCGTTGTACTTATTATTTGAATCTTATTTGTTGGTTACGAATCCTGCTATTTGGGAATCAATGAGATGTGTAGGCATCTTTGTTGTACTTATTATTTGGGTCTTATTTGTTGGTTACGAATCTTGCAAGTCGGGAATCAATGAGATGTGTAGGCATCTTTGTTGTACTTATTATTTGGATCTTATTTGTTGGTTACGAATCTTGCAAGTCGGGAAACACGGCATGATGATGCAGAGGACAACAACCATAACAAACAGTTCAAACTTGGTAGTATTATCTTTGTGAAAGTGCGACAAATGTCTGATCGGTAAAAGGCCCCGAGAATAATAATTCTAATTGTTGTGCATGTTGAACTGTGGGACTAATAGAACGAGCGAATGCATTGCTTGTTTTAAGTATAAATTTCTATTAAAGCTAATTAAATTTAAGTAAAGTGACCACTAACTCCTGTTATTACAAGACCAATCTGCACTGGCCGTGAACCGACGTGTGGCGGAGTAGGTTTCTTAGTGGAGGCATTTGAATGCGCCGAGGGTGCATCTTACGCCGGCGTGCAGCAGACTAGGGAGGGTAGTAACTATTGTCGCTGTACACACTCGACTTCTTGTTGAATCCAGTTCCCCAAGAGCTGAAAAAGCGAGCTACCGCCGCCGCCTACACACTCGTTCACTCGAAGAGACTCCAATGGCGATCCGAGGGTGAGCCTGCTTTGGATATGGACTTCAGCAAGGAGTTCCCCTTTGAGTTCGCCGTTTAGTCCTATGGCTGCACCAAGTTGAATGTGATGTACACCAACGACACGGACTCGGTGAAGCTCTACCTCGCCTCGATCCTATGGCTGCGCCCGAGTTACGGAGCATTCGCCCGTTTTCGTCGGCAAAGACCGATCGCACCTTCGCTACGGTGGAGAGAAGGAAGAACGCGATGATTCGGCCATCCGGTGCAACAAGCTTGTCGACATCCGGAAGCAATACAAGATTATCAAGAACGGCGTGAGAAGGACTCCGTGGTTGACCTCGCTGAGACCATCATCGACCCACGACACGCCAACATGAAATAAGACGATCCGAACACGTGGGAGGTACCTGCGAATCTAGCCTACATAACCTACGCGCCAAGGACGCATACGCATGCTACGACATGTACGGGTAGATCTTGGACATGAGGGCGTGTTCCGCTTCCGTGGCCGACGAGTACCACGGACAGCCGCAGCTGGCGTCATGATCAAGCGTGCGGGAAGGTCTAGATGTTGTACTTTATCTGTTTATAAGCACCTTTATCATCCGAGTGTTTCATGCATTAGCCTATGTGTCGTAATTATCTGTTTTGTCCGAAATATTTCTTTTAAGAACCCATTAATCTGATTGCTTTTTAGTGGCTATTTGCTTATGTATGTAAACTAGTTCACTTGTCCATAAAAAAACTAGTTCACTTTCGGCCGACGTGCTTTGAATCTCCTTCCTCCCAACATATTCCTCTCCTCGGGTGGACCCAAAGAGGTTTCTGAATTTTCTTCCACTTTCTTTTTCGATGTAAACTGAGTTTTCTCCCAGTACTTTCCCCTAGAACCAACTCAACTGTCCCACGTCTAGCCTAAAAAATAATAATACCCCACGTACTATTAACTCATCAAATTAAAATGATATTTTATTTCGTAAGTTGAAAGTTCTTACAAAATAATACTCCAATAAAAATTGTTTATATATAACTTGCCAAGTTAACTCCTAGTGATTGCGTACATAAGCTTGCAAAATTTTTACTGACGTGCAATCATGTGTTTATGTTTTTATAACATTTCTTCGTCTAGCTGAATATGATATTTTCACCCAGCCCAGCAAGTCCGCGGATTTCGAGAAAAATGCAAATGGGATTTAAACATGCTGCATAGATGCTACATCATTGTTTCACCCAGCCCACCAAATGGACTAAAAAACAAATGGACTGGCTGACATGTGGGCCAAGAGGTGAAGTTTAAGAAGGCGTTGGATTTACATCCAACGGCCGACATTCTTCTTCAATCTCGTCTTCTTCCCCAGTTGCCGGAATCACCGCTTCCAAATTTTCCTTGACGTCAATGGCGTTGTTTTATGCCTCCTCAAACGCTACCCGCCGACGGCCAAAGTGCCATCCCTCCACTCGCACCTCCTGTTATTCTCTCTGCGTGTAGGCCTACCTCGCACCAACCGATCAAGTTCCCCACTCCTCTCCGTCTGCGACTCCACCGCCGCGTCTTCCCCATCTCCCGGTCGTTCGATGGGGCCTCGCCGTCGTCCACCGCCTCGATCGCTCGGCGGCTTGGTCAACATCTGAGAGTCATTGGAAGAGGATCAGACGTGGAGAGCTCGACGGCTGGGACCCACGAGGTCCATGGTCGCACGCAAGGAAAGTTCCTCCTTATTACGCCTTGACGTGGGAAGGGCTTCAGATTTCGAAAAAACGTATCCCCAAATGGCTGTGTCGGACCCACCAGCTATATCTTCGCACGCGAGGAAGTGCCTCCTTATGACGCACAAAAAATGAATACCCCCTGCTAGCTGGGACCCACCATAGTGGGTGGCTGACTTAGGGCCTACTAAGTTGACGAGGACAGAGGGCTTTGTCAACTTAGTCAATATGAACGATTACGGCTCCGGTGGCCGTGACGATGTCCATCCAACGGCCATAGTGCTTCTTCAACCTCTGGTCTTCTTGCTCCACCGCACAAATCAGCGCCCGGTCATGCCACGTGCTCACGCCTCTCGTGGCGGTTGTGATGCCGCGGAGGCCTCACCGCCCCTACTACTCCCACCGCTGGCCCAGTGGTATCCCTCTACTCACCCACACCTGTTATTCTGCGACGGCGGCCTCACGCCAAGACGATGAACCCTCGTACTCCTCTCCGCGTGGGCATCCACTACCGCGTCTTCCCCGGCTTCGCGTCGTCCCCTTCCTAGGCCTCGCCGTCATCCACCGCCTTGGTGCTCTCGGTGCGGCATGGTCAATGTGGTCAACGACCGACTTCCATCGGAAGAGTATCAGACGATGGAGAGGCCGATTTGGGTCCACGGCTAAAGCCCGCTTTTTTGTGATTTGCCAAGTAAGTCGCTTTGTCGTGCCTGTTGGGATGCAAATCTTTCAAGACGAGAAGAGCTTCATTAATTGGCCGAGAAAATAGCCTATCAAGAATGAGAAATTGGTTGTACATTTTTAAAACACATCAAACCCAAGCAATTAGTTTCAAATATCTTTTTTCATTTCGAGATTTTAAATTATATTAATTTTTATGCGTGGAGAATTTTTGGATTTTATATTGATATATATTTATTTTTAAAATCAGTTTGAATGTGAGTCGAAATTTCGGGATTAAAAACAGTTCGACTGCACCGAAATATGCAAAATTTCGTATAATTTTTAACCGTGGCCACAATATGGGCTGTAATGCTAACAACAAGAATATGGGCTCCAAAAAAACCTTAAGAATTAGCAAATGGGCTGTAAATTATTAGAAATAATGGCGAGATGGGTTGTATGCTGTTTTCCATGATTTGAGTCTTTCCTAACAAAAGGTTGACGACAAGCGGATCGTTGGATATCCATCCAACGGCCGTCGTCTTCTTCAATCTCCGCTCTTCTGCTCCGGCCGCTCAAACAAGCGCCATGGACTGCTCGCTTCCTCCTCCTCATGGTCGGCTGTCTTGCCGCAGCCTCACCGCCCCACCATACTCCCATCGCTGGCCTAGCCATCCTCTACTCACCCACACCCATCGTTATTCTCCGTGACGGCGGGCAGACGGTAAACCCTCAGATAGTCGTACTCCCCTCCGCATGGGAAACAATCGCCGAAGTTTTCCACCTTGCCGTGTCGTTCCTTCCTAGGCCTCGCCGCCGTCCACCGCCTGGTGCTCTCGGCGCTGCCTGGTCAACATGGTCAACGACCGACATGCATCTGAAGTGGATCAGACGTGGAGAGGCCGATACCTGGGTCCACGGCCGCACGCAAGGAAATGCCTCCTTATTACGCAGCGAAATAATGATTCCTCCACCGACATCGGGGACCCACCGAAAGGGCCTCAGTATTTCACGAAAAAACGTTATCGCCACCGACGGCTCGGACCCACCAGCTATATCTTCGCACGCAAGGAAGTGCCTCCTTATTACGCACAAAAAATGAATACTCCCCGTTAGGCTGGGACCCGGTATAGTGGCAGGCTGACTTGTGGGCCTACTAAGTTGACGGGACGGAGGGCTTTTTCAACTTAGTCAATATGCACGATTCTAGCTCCAAAGGACTGACGATGTCCATCCAACGGCCGTAGTGCTTCTTCAACCTCTGGTCTTCTTGCTCCGGCCGCCCAAACCAAATACCGGTCGTGCCTCGTGCTCCTTCCTCCCGTGGCCGACTGCGATGCGACGGAAGCCTCACCGTCCCCTACTACTCCCACCGCTGGCCAGGCCATCCCTCTACTCACCCACACCCCCTGTTATTCTGCGGCGACGGCAGCCTCACACCTCAGCGAACCAGTGAACCCTCGCACTCCTCTACGCGTGGGCATCCACTTCCGCGTCTTCTCCGGCTCCCCGTCGTCCCCTTCCTAGGCCTCGCCGTCGTCCACCGCCCTGGTGCTCTTGGCGCGGCGTGGTCAACGTGGACAAGGAATGGCTTCCATCGGACGTGGATCAGACGTGGAGAGGTCGATACCGGGTCCACGGCCGCGACAAGGAAGTGCCTCCTTATTACGCCGCAAAATAATTATTCCTCCACCGACAGCGGTGACCCACGGACGAGCCACCATATTTCTCGAAAAACGCTTTCTCGATTGCTGGGACCCACCAGCTACATCTTCGCACACAAGGAAGTGCGTCCGGGCAAAAAAAAATGATTCGCCCCCCTGACTGTTGGGACCCACTAGCTACATCTTTGCAGACAAGGAAGTGCCTGACAGTCGAGACCCACCTTGGCGAAGCGTACGTAGCATTGTCTTTCTGGTCGCGAACATGTACGTACATACTGGTCGTTGTAGAGGCGCGCACGTGTCATAGTAGAGGCGCACACATAGCATGCACACGTACGTACATCGGCGAGGGTGCAAGAGAGAAAATACGGCCACGTACGTACATACGGGCAGGGTCTCGAACGCCTACTCGCGCATACGTACGGCCAGAGGCTCGTGTACATGGCTGGGTCGGAACGGAGAAACAGCGTCGTTGTCGTGTTCATGGGGAGGCAACAGAATGCGTCGTGTTCATCGGGAGGCAACAAAATGCGTCGTGTTCATGGGGAGGCAACAGAATGCGTCGTGTTCATCGGAAGGCAATGGAATGCGTCGTGTTTATCGGGAGGCAACGGAACGCGTGGGAGCCAACCGGCTTGGACGGAACAGGCGATGGAAACGAGGCCTGGCGTACCGCACAACGGAGGAAACAGACCTCCCACGCTCGAACGGGTCTGTTGATCGGGAGGGTGTGGCATCGCAAAACGGAGGAAGCAGACCTCCCACGGTTGAAACGGGGTCCTGTTGATCGGGAGGGTGCGGCGCATCGCAAAAAACGGATTTAAACGGACCTCCTATGGTCGTAAACGGGGTCCTGTTGATCGGGAGGTGTGGCGACCGCAAAAGCGGACGAAACAGACTTGTGTTGGAGCGCTATGGTCAAACGGGGTCCTGTTCATCGGGAGGGTGTGGCATCGCAAAAGCAGGACTCCACGGGATACCGTTCATCTCCACCGTCGACCTCCTCCGGCCTCCACGGGCTCCTGTTGATCCAGCCTCCACCGCGGCGCTTACTTCACCGGCTCTGTTCAACCACCCTCCACGGGCACCCCTCCACCGCTTCACTGCTCATCCAGCCCTCCACACCACGGGTCTGTTCAACCACCCTCCACGGCCACCCCTCCACCGCTCATCGCTCATCCAGCCCTCAACCACACCACGGGTCCTGTTCATCCAGAGGCAACGCCACCGCCACTGTTCATCCAAACCCCCGCAACGCCATCGCTCATCCCAGAGGCAAGATCGATCGGCTTGATTAGCGGCGAAGCGGCGAATCGCTCGATCGGGTTCGATTAACGACCATCGATCGATCGCCGGGATCGATGAACGCGTAACTGCAGCGGCATTCGCCGGGTTCGATTAGAGCCCAACGCCTCGCCGGGTTGATTAGAGCCAACGCCGCACACACGCTGCAGCGTCGTACGAGAGAAATGCGCATCGCTTCGCCCCCGACCTCCCACCGTAATCGGAACTCCCAAATTTTCCTCCCTCGCTTCTACCACGGTTTTTCCGTCATGGACGGCCCAAAGAATGTCATGCAGCTGCGTCTCCGCCCGCCAGGACTTAAAAGCCCATTTTCTATCATGATTTTTTGTCATAGAAGTAGGAGCCCACCACATCTATGATGATACCGGGTTTTGTCACAATTATCGTCATAGAAGTGTCATATGTATGACAAAAAAAATTTCGTTCGGCCCAAAATGTCACGGATGTGTCTTTTTTTTGTAGTGTTTCTCTCTTCCCCTTCCCTTTACTCTCCGATGAAATATGGTAAGGGGGGAGGCCGAATTGGGAGGACCCCAGGTAGGATTCCTCCTACGTGGGGCGCCCCCTTGGCTGCCTCTCCTCCCATCCAACCTATATATATATATATATATATGTGTGTGTGTGTGGGGGGGGGGGCACCGCTAGAACACACTCCAACAATTGTTAGCCGTGTGCGGCGCCCCCTTCCACAGTTTACGCCTCCGGTCATATCTTCGTAGCGCTTAGGCAAAGCCCTGCGAGGATCACTTCATCATCACCGTCACCACGCCGTCGTGCTGACATAACTCTCCCTCGACAGTTTGCTGGATCAAGAGTTGGAGGGACGTCATCGATCTGAACGTGCGTAGAACTCGGAGGTGCCGTACATTTCGGTGCTTGATCGGTCGGAACGAGAAGAAGTTCGACTACATCAACCGCGTTGTCAAACGTTTCCGCTTTCGGTCTACGAGGGTACGTGGACACACTCTCCCCCTCTCGTTGCTATGCATCTACTAGATAGATCTTGCGTGAGCGTAGGATTTCTTTTAAAATTGCATGCTAAGTTTCCCAACAGATAACATTCACACCACTGTGGAAGAGCAAGTAGCCATGTTCCTCCATATTGTTCGTCATAACCAGATGTTCAGGGTTGTACACAACACCTTCAGGAGATCAATGGAGATCATCTCCAGGTACTTCAAGCAAGTGTTGTATGATGTTGGAGAACTCAGAGGAGAGATGATCATGCCACGAACCGGCCGGACTCCTACCAAGATTCGTACTAGCCCAAGATGGTATCCATACTTCAAGGTGAGCACTGACAGTATGTAGTTCATGCCTTGATATGTTGTTATTGTTCTGTTGTGGCCATAACACCATCTTATAATGCCATTCCAGGATTGCATTGGGGCAATGGATGACACTCATGTCACTACCAGAGTGCCGAGGTCACAAGCTGCAACATATAGAGGGAGGAAGCACTACACAAGCCAGAATGTGCTTGCTGCTGTTGACTTCGATCTGAAATTCACATATGTGCTGGCTGGCCAGGAAGGATCGACACATGATGCTAATATTCTCAGTGACAGCATGAGTCGTCATGATGGCATCAACATCCCTGATGGCAAGTTCTACCTAGGAGATGCTGGCTATGCATGTCGGCCAGGTGTTCTTCCATCGTTCGGGAAAACTAGGTACCATCTAAACGAGTTATTTGATAGGAACTATTATAGGACTCCTGAGGAACTATTCAATCTCAAACACTCCAGCCCTAGAGTAACAGTTGAGAGGGCATTTGGAGCTCCGGAGAATAGGTTTAAGATCCTGTATTAGAAGCCATTCCATCCTCACCCTACCCAGGTCAAGCTTGTTCTTGCATGTTGCATCATTCACAACTGGATCCTGCGATGGGGAATTGATGAACTTGTGTCGGAGGAGGAAGATGTGACTCCTGATGAGGTGATCAGCTCCGGCCATGGCGTGGAGGCGTTTGACAACGAAGCGTGGAAGAACAAAAGATTGGAGTGGGTTCAGGCAATGTGAGATAACAGATGTTAGACAAGAATCTGAAGAATCTGAAGAAGAAGAAGAAGAAGAAGAAGAAGAAGAAGAAGAAGAAGAAGAAGAAGAAGAAGAAGAAGAAGAAGAAGAAGAAGAAGAAGAAGAAGAAGAAGAAACAGAGCAACAGGCAGCAACAAACGAAGAGAAAGAGGAAGAGAATGAACTTTCACCTAGTTAGCATCGTTGAACTTTCCTCTATTCAGCCATATTGACTCTTAATAACTTGTATTGCCATTGGATAGTAGTTAGAATAAATTGTCATTTGTTACCTAGCTAGGACAAGATAATGTTCAGTATGTGTGATAAGGTCATTACTACTGAGAAGTGGTGATCACATCTTTAGCCGTTTGCAACCAAACAACGTTTTGTTTGTCTAACAACAACGATGCGGGCAACTAAACAATGTGCTAACTAATTGCTCCCCTCATGCACAGAGCCTAATGCAGGCAACCAAACTACATGCAGATGTTGGTTTTTAGCTTGCATTATCTCAAATAGACCCAACTGAGACAAGTATGCAAAATGCCCTAAAACAGAGATGTGAGCCAAACGCACCTTTAGGGCCAGTTCTTTTGGGCATTTCTAAGAGAAGCTATGAAGGGGGTCAATTTTAGGAGAATTGTCAAAAAAAAAAAACTGGACCTTAGAGTCTTGCCAAAAAAAAACGAATTAGAGGAAGGTTGTGTGCATCGAAGGTCGAACAATAGATCTGAGTTGTTCCGTCAAAAAAAGAACAATAGATCTGAGTTGTCCATAAATCCCATCAGATAAGCCCATAATCAGGGGGCATGTCGTCTTCAACAGACTCCAACCGCTAAACGCCCAAAACCCGTTCCCTACCTACGGGTCACCGATCACAATCGACACGCCGGTGTCGGCCACAGCATGGCAATGCACGCACCCGCCTCACTCACTCAGCAACTAGCTTGCAGCCCTACATGCAGCGTACCATCCAGCACACACTCCCGATCATCGATCTGTTGGTCGCGCAAGCTAGATGATCCGATCAGACAGATGAAAACGACAGAAAACATCCTCACCACACGTCCCCTGGCCCCTGCCGCTTCTCCGAGGGCTTTATCGTCCGTCGCCAATTGGAGGGATCCGAGCCTGCGCTCCATCCAAAACGCGGATGATCGATTGACCGATCGCTTTGCGTGGTTTGCCGTTTACGTTTGTCGCGCTCAGTGGCGGCGTGCGTGGCAAGCCCACCACGTTGCGTGCCCTCCTTCTCTCTCGTTCACCTGCAGGCCTGGTTGGTCAGCTCGCCCATCGAACGCCGGTTCACAAGCGAAAGCGACGCCTTCCATCTCCAGATACTGCTGCCGCTGGTCGTCGTGGGCCAGTAGTAGTGGAAGAGCAGAGTGGCAGTTATTATGGCTGTTACCTGAACGGCCGGGGAAAAAAGTAGTGTTATCTGAAAGACTGAGCGAACTGGATGGCTCCAAGTGTCTGCGCCGTGTCCTCGCCTGCCGTTCCCGTCGAGGCAGCCGGTGGTGGTGGCGAAGGGCTGATCGGGATGTGGCTCGCCTTCGTTTACGTGGTCAGGTTTTCCTCTTCGCGGCGATGCACGCAGGGATGCTGCTACGTAGCAGTGCCGTCCTTTGGACCGCTGAAATATTCAGGTCAGGAAACCGTTTCTTTTGGTTTGCTGTGACGCTGGTTCAGCCGACGACGTGGCGGCAGCGTGGCCAGCATGTTTTGCCCCAGGCGTTTGGAGCCTGGGGTTTGAGCCGTCGTCCTCTGTCTATGGTTGCCGTGCATGGCCCTGACCCGCGAATCATCGCGTCCAGAAAAATGGAGGCCATCTCCAGGAAAGTGACGGTGTAGGAGTAGGACCAGTAGTAAATCGCTCGTTCAAGATGTTTCCGGTCGATTCGTGTAATCTTTGATGTGTACTTGTGGCAGGGAAAGACATTCATTTGGCAGTTGCTGTGTGCTGGTAGTATTAACTCGTGCAGGACTACTAGTTTACATGCCTGTCACGGCAAAAACGCAGAGAGGCCCAATACCGTGCCTTTCTTCCTCGCCTGATCAATCAATTAAGACAGCAATGTGTGAGATGAACTGCTACAGCAAAGTACTATACAGTACTCTATCAACGGAACATCTAGTCATGGGTTTGCTACAGGCACTAAACTGTTACAGTATCATCTGTTCCGCAACTCCTGCCGGCGAGTCCGGTCCAAGGTTGCGGAGCGGTAGCGAGCGTCGTAGACGAAGTAGTCGAACACGCGAAAGTAAATGACACAGAGAGATATGGAGGAGACCAGGTTTTATTAATCAATGATCGGTGTTACTGATGATGTCTCCTCGTTGCTTTATATAGTGCCCAGAAATTCGAGGATAAGTACCCACTTAACGTAAAGAGGGGAAACGGGAGGGGCTATCCCGAGCGACTCGGCGCTAGCCGCCGCCACCATCGTGGTGGGCTGGTGGCCCCGGTTTCCCAACACTCCCCCTTGGGTAATTATCCGTATATCCATGCCTCAAAACTCCGAAAAATCCAGTGGGAAAAATATGGAGAAAGAGCACACAGTATACGTTGTTGTATTACACGAATTGCCTCGTCAAAAACCTCGTGCGAGAAACATCAGAAAAACTCACTCAAGGGAAAAAGAGTACAATCCACTCAACCATCAAGTTGAGTACTCGATCATCAGGATTGAGATTTTAGCGACGAGTTTGTGAAGTTTCTCCCCGAACCTTGCATCTCTCTAAGTCTCATCATACCGATTCCACGCACACACCTCTCTAAGGTTGATGCCGGTAATGATTTAGTGAACATATCAACAAGATTGTCACAAGACTTAGTATGCAAAACTTTCACCTCATTCAACTGCTGCAGCTCATGCGCATAGAAGAACTTGGGACTAATATGCTTAGTGAGGTTACTCTTCATATAACCCATCTGGACTTGTGCAACACAAGCAGCATTATCTTCATAGATAATGGTAGGGGTTTGTACGGTGTTCACCCCACATGTCTGCTGAATGTGGCCGATCATCCGCCGAAACGATACACACTCTTTTGACGCTTCAAATAGTGCCATGATTTCTGAGTGGTTTGTGAAAGTCGACACAAGTGTTTGCTTGGACGATTTTCAGGAAAACGCAGTTCCACCACAAAGGAAAACATATCCAGTCTGCGATTTGCAATCATGCGGGTCCGATAGGTACCCAAAGATCGGCATAGCCTATAATAGATAGGTCTTGATTCCTTTTATAAAACAGGCCAAGATCTTTGGTCCCTTGCGGTGTAACGGAAGACGCCCTTGACACCTTTCCAATGTCTTTTGGTAGGTTCGAACTATACCTCGCAAGCAAACAAGCGGCGAACGCAATGTCCGGCCGTGTACGGTTTGTGAGATACATGAGTGCTCCAACTACACTTTCGTAAGGAACCTCTGGTCCCAGTTTCCTCCCTCTTCCTTTGGCCCGAACGGGTCCTTGTCCGGTCAGAAGACCTCCGACCATCGGGGTCTTAGAAGGATATGCCTTATCAAATCCAAATCTTTCCAACACCTTACGGGTGTAGCCCGACCGGTGCACTAGAATCCCATCGGGGAATGTTCGATTGCCAGACCTAGACGTAACTTGGTTTTACCCAAATCCTTCATCTCAATTCACATCGTAGGAACTCGCTTCCTCAATATCCTCGTGTGTACCGATTATGTTTAAATCGTCCACGTACACCGAGATTATACAGAATCCATCTTGGGATCTCCGTATGAAAACACATGGGCAATCTTTATTGCTCGTGTAGCCCTTCTCATGAAGGAAATCGCTTAAGTGATTGTACCACATTCTACCAGATGCTCGAGTCCGTCTGATTGCCTTTTGAAGTTGAACCTGTATAGACCCTGTTTGCTCTATCATGGTTCGGAACAGGATACCTTCCGGAACCTTCATGTATATGTTGAATCCAAGTTACCATACAGGTAACCAGTGACAACATCCATTAGTTTCATTTTCAAGCCCATGTTTACTGCCATCAAGATCAAGTATCTAAAGGTAACTCCATCCATGACCCGGGAATAAGTCTCCTCAAAATCGACACCTGGTCATTGAGTGAACCCTTGAGCGACGAGCCTTGCTTTGTACCGTACTACCTTATTATTTTCATCTCTCTTTCGAAAATAAACCCACCTATGGCCAATAGGGCGAATGTGGGGAGGAGTTCGACAAACTGGTCCGAACACCTTCCTTTTGTTGAGAGATAATAATTCGCAAGAATTGCCTGTTGCCAATCTTTCCAATCCGACCTTTTCTTGCAATCACGGCGTGTTTGGCTCGAGGTCAAGATCTATGATTGAGGCAATTTTCGTAGCAAAGTTGATGTCGACAATCACCGCTGTTCTCGGTTCAGGGACTCCTCGTATAAATATAATTTATGGCCATTTCGTCATGGAGCGATCCGGCGCAAAACACTTGCTCTACCAAATTTCCCATTATGGGAGCAAGGTCCTTCAGATTTCAGCTACCGATGTGTAAGGCCACATCTCCACTGGTGTTTCCCCTATGGGAAAGTTTAAGTCCGGAATTTCGCAGTAATCGAATTTTCCAGACTTGTGCTGTGTCTCCGGGGCTCCTGTTTCAATTTGGGGTACTTTGACAGTGTGTGATAAATCTCTCTTATCCTTTTTCGTCAAAGGCCCCGAGTACTTGGGATTTGAGAAGCTGGATTTCTCGTCCTTTTAGGCCTTTGGACGGGAGCGGGTATACCATCATTTTTCTTCGGCATTTCAACCCTTTCCGGTGCATTGCGCGCGTGCACATGCGATTTTGTCATAGTTTTTAAGTCACTAAAGTGGGCAGGCAATTGATTTGCTAATGACTGCAAATCTATTATCTTTTGGACTTCTCTCTCGGCCTCAAAGAAGGCGCTGGTCATGAGTGTGGATCCCGTGGCTTGCCACGTGATTTCTCGACTTTTAGCATCAAGGGGTTGATTCTCTCCCTAAAGTCGGGAAAAGATCCTCGTCAAAAATGCAATCAACAAAGCGAGCCGTGTGAGTCACCGTCATGGGGTCTAGATACCGATTATGGACACCGCCTCATAACCAACGATATCCCCGACTTATGGAGCGGGCCCATCGCTGATCGCCGAGGGGTGGTATTGGTACATATACCTGGCAACCGAACCTACGAAGGTGGGAAATTTTCGGTGCCGACCCTTGCGCAAGTTGAACAGGAGAGTGGATGTTGTAGGCCGACGGCCGAAAGTTGATGAGATTAGCCGCGTGGCCCCAACATGTAGTTGGTAAATTACAACCCTGAAGGAGCGGTCGGGCAATGAATTTAATTCTTTTAATCAATGCCTTGGCAAGTCCATTTTGTGTATGAACATGTGGTACCGAGTGCTCAACTTTGATTCCCATTGCCATGCAATAATCATCGAACGCCTTTGAAGTAAATTCTCCGGCATTGTCCATTCGAATAGACTATATACGATACTCCGCGACATTATTCCTCCTTTGTATGATCTGTGAGATCAATTTTGCACAGGCATGGTTCCGTGTTGACAGCAGGCAAACATTGGACCATTTGGAGGAAGCGCCAATGAGCACCATGAAGTATCAAGCGGCCCGTGAGGGGCTGAATTGGACCGCATATGTCCCCTTGGATACGTTCCAAGAATGCGGGATTTCATCCTCACCTTGAGGGGCTATGGCCTAATGACTAACTTCCCCTTAGCGCATGCGAGCACACGAAATCATCGGATTCGGGAAGTTCTTCACGTTAACATTATGGCCATGTGAGTTGTTAATTATATTTCTCATCATCCTAAGTCCGGGTGGCCTAACCTATCGTGCTGTGAGGCGTAAGAGTTCGTGAGCTTTCTAAAGACGGTCTTGAGGGTAGTGTACACGGCGGTGCTACTATCTTAGTGTAGTATAGCCCTGTGTCAAACGAAGGAAGCCTTTTCGATAACATGTTTACCACCGGCATCCCGCTTTGTGATGAGTAGGCACTCCTTGCCGCTTTTCATCATCGGTCTCAAAGATGGAAACCATTAGCACGGATGTCTCTAAAGCTCAAAAGAGTACGAGTCGACTCCGGGTACAACAACGCATCATTAATGATCAAAGTTGTTCCCATAGGGAGTATAATAGTGGCTCGTCCGGAGCCAACTATGTGAGAACCGCAGCCGGCGATTGTCATAATACTTCCCGGAGATTTTTTAATGGACTCAAAGTACTTAGTTTCTCGTAAAATGGTATGAGTGGTGGCGCTATCGGCAAGGCACGTTTCCTCCATTCGGCGCCACACGCCGTTCTAAAATATGACATCTAATTAATGTAATGAGGAAGAAAATACATTAAAAATAAATGCACACATCTCAGAACATAACATGCTATCATGTATAAATAATGGAATAAATGAATGAAATAAATGTCATCCAATCGCCAAAGTAAAGAATAAGTTTATGCTCTCATAGAGCTTACAACCAAATCGAATTTATTCAATTTTATTGTATCAAATCACGGAATCATGATAACCAAAGAGGTATGCTAAGTGGACTCGGTGAAGAAGCCATTCACTTCAGCCGCAATCTCCATACTAGTGATTTGATCCTCCTTAGAAATCATCTTGGAGGCAGCATCAATGTCTAGTGGAGGCACCGCCGAGGCGACCATGTGGTCAACCTCCATGGCGACGTAGGTGTCGGTAGAGACCGCCAAAGCTGCCGCGATGGGCACCACGGGGGTCGCCTCTATGGGCGCAGCAGGGGGAGTAGCGATCATCACGGGTGCCGCCATGGGCGCCGGTGGTGCTCCCTCCTGAACCAAGGCGAGGTGCGTCTCACGCGCCTTCCGAGCCTTGTATGCTTCGACGACCTCCGGTGGTGCGCGGCACTGGCGGGAGAAATGCTCCACCGAGCCACAACGGAAGCAGTCCTGAGGCCTCTGCCCTCCCTTGCCCGGCTTGTTCTACTTAGCCAGGGCGGGGGGGGGGGGTGGGGGCCCTTCTTCTTGCCCTTGCGGCCCCTCTTCTTCTGTTGAGGCTTGCGGACTTTGAGAGCGTTCACCTCCTGGCGAGAACTCCCCCCAAGTGGTTGCGCGACAAAGTTCTTTTTGAGAACCTCGTCCTGCGCCTCTGCCACCTGGAGGACGTCAATCAACTCTGAATACCTCGTGTAGTTCTCTGGCGGTAGTTCCGTGAGGACTGGACCGCGTCAGGTGGAAAGTGGATAGGGTTTTCAATCTTCCGGGAGTCGGTAATCTCAAGTACCACACAACCAAGAGTCGTACAAATCCGTGCAGAGCTGAATTGTACTCCCCAACCGTCTTGAAGTCCGCAAACCTCATACGGATCCACTCGCCTCTGCGACGTGGCTTCAAAGGTACTTCACCCGCTCAAACCGCCGCTTAAGAGCGGTCCAAAGGCCGAAGCACTGCGCCACCCATATACTCATCTTTCGAGTAGGTGATGGTGATGACGGAGAAAGTGCACGAGCTGCGCATTCTCGATTTGAACTTGGGATCAGCCAGTGGGCCCCCTTACCGATCGCCCTCGGGAGGGTTTTTGCCGAGAAAAATCTTGCGGTCCGAGGACCATGACAGTAATTCAGCTGCTGGGCCAACTCAAGAAACTCCTTGTGGATAATTCCGGCCATCTGCGATTTATGCAAAAATCATGAGATTACAAAGAGGTAATCTTTTGCACAAAGCGATGTTGATAAACTTATTCAATAAAAAGACGTTCCAATATTTAAAACATGCTATTATATGACTTACTAAATGATTAAGAGTGCTAAACAATTAATCTACAACAGTAAAATCATACAATAATATCATATTACAAAAGATAGCATGTTAAGCGCATCTAGTATGTGAAAACTAGCCCAAAAATTGAATTCCCGAGGCATTTTTAAGCCCAAAGTACGTGTTTTCAGTGAAAACAGACAATTCCAGGGGCTTCTACGTGAAATATTACAGCAGGAATAAAACATGCGTAAAATCTGGTAACTACATGGGCTCAAATGCAAAGAATCGCTGGCGTGGTCCAAGTCGCCTTGAGTCGAAATGGGCCGTCGGCCGTGTGTAGCCACCCCACCTCCCCGGTTTTTAGAGGAAAAGAAAAAGGCCGGTCCACAAAGAGCGGGCCTGGCTTCACCGTGGTCGCTAGGGTTTCCTAGCGCCCGAGCGCCCGAGCGGCGGCGGCCTCGACAGTCTTGCAAGACGCATGGTGCGGCACGGTACGGCGGCGTAAGGCACGGCCATGGCGCGGCCAAGAAAGGCAACCCACGCAGCCACGCGCTGGCACGGCCACGGTGACGGCCAATGGCTACCACGCAGACGGCGACGACGCGACCGGTGGGCTCATGACACGGCGGCGACAAGTGCTGCCCGGCCACGGGCGCGCTACCTCACGCCAAGACACGGAGGCGGCCGGGACCAAAGAGGTTCGCGGCACGAAACGCGCATCGCATGGGTATGGCCATGCCGCTTGGGACGGCGACGCAGCGTCGGGATCTCAAAAACATCATCATGTTCATCGGGAACATCGACGGCGTAGCGGCACAATGGTGCGGCGGCGGTACTGCGTGATCATCCGGGTCACGATTCAGACCGACTCCCTATAGTGCAGTCAACAAGTTTCTCTTAGTCCAAGAACATCGACATTGGTCGGCGACGTGTTCATCCGCTCGGTTCTTGGGAGAAAAATCCACACCATAGGTAGATCAAATCCGAAAAAGAAACTAATCGCAAAAACGGAATCACGGTAACGAGAGGAATCCATTTTTGCAAAGATGGGGATCGAATCTTATACCTCCACGGGATCGACGAAGCTCGCGTGATGCGTGCCGACGCAGCTCGACGGAGAGTTGGTGGAAGCGAAGTTGCCGATAACGTGTTCCGCAACTCCTGCCGGCGAGTCCGGTCCAAGGTTGCGGAGCGGTAGCGAGCGTCGTAGACGAAGTAGTCGAACACGCGAAAGTAAATGACACAGAGAGATATGGAGGAGACCAGCTTTATTAATCAATGATCAGGTGTTACAATGATGTCTCCTTGTTGCTTTATATAGGGACTAGGGGGTCAAGGGATAAGTACCCACTTAATGTAAAGAGGGGAAACGGGAGGGGCTATCTCGAGCGACTCGGCGCTAGCCGCCGCCACCATCGTGGTGGCCCCGGTTTCCCAACATCATCTTCTGCTTCCTGATCCATCACAGGGTCCCGACTCTTGAGTCCTGACTCGACACCTGCGAAGTTTTTTTTTTTGAGGGTACCTGCGAAGTCGAGGCACGGGAAATTTATGATCTGGGCCAGATTTAGGAAATATAGATATTTGGGCTCAGTTTTCTTTTCTTTTTGCAAGAAATGTTTGGGCTCAGTTTTTTAGGCAATTTGGGCTAGTTGAGAGAGATGTCATGGGCCATGAGGTTTGCTAGCCGTCCTTCCAAAACTGATGGGCCTAGCTACCAGGCCTCACTAGGCCCGCTTTCTTTCATCGCAATCGCAAAGATACAACTTCCGCCCCTGCCGAGACGGCGGCGGAGAGAGACACAACCGAGCCGACCAAAGCGCCCGGGGAAACCCTAGGACGAGGAGAAGGGCGCGCGCGCAGCCATGGCCAAGGGCCGCAACAAGAACAAGGCCAAGAATGGCGCCGGCACCGCCGCCATGGACACCTCCGAGGGCGCGCCCGCTGCATCCACCGCAGCAGAAGCCCCACAACGTATTCTGTCTTTTGAGCTTTTGTCTTTCTTCATCGATTTGTTGGTTTTCCATTCTCCTTGACCCTGATTTGTTCCGTGTTTTCCCCCTTTCGCAGCGATGGATACGTCCGAGGGGAAGCAGCCGTCCTCTTCATCGGCTGCCCTCAGTTCGATCAACAGGTGAGTGAAAGGATTACACCGGTTACTTCTTCTCGCTCCGTCTGTTTATTAGTTGGCATGGATGCCTCAGGGCCGAGGTCAATCTTTCTGAGTTCACTGACTTGGGGGCAGTTTAAATTGGGGAATTTAAGTAACATGTAATATGTGGGATGAGTCGATCATATACTGATTAGTCTGACATTAGCAGTATGAAGAACTCTGTATGAAATTTATTGGATGATTCATAAAGCCTTTCTGTTTATGCATCGAGGGCACTTTTTTATAGAGCATACACAAGCAAGAGTTTGTACCTTAATTTCATTAAAGGGATAATGAAAGTAGATACAGGAGTTGGGCCCCTAGTGCCGAGATCAAAAGGTCCACGCAAGACCATAGATCGAGCAACGCTTGCAGCATATAAACAAGTAACACAAACACCCTAGCTACTCCTCACAGTGCTGCGTGCTACCAGTAGTGAAAGCCTGCACTACCACTCTGCTTCATCCTTGATTTTGTTGGCCACCGCAGCAAGAGGGCATGATTGATTATTGGACGTATAACCTGTGCTTTTTTTAGACATTGTTGAGCATCACCTCTCATTTGTATGTGTAATCAAGTTAGCAATGGATAGTTTCAGATGTTTCAACACCCAGGTCTTCATTTTTTATCTACTATGCGCTCCACTAATGTTGTTGCTCTGGCCAACTAGGATGGTGGGTTTGAAAATTAAATTCTACCTCACTTGAAATTGAGCCTTTTTTTGCTTACAAAATAGTAGGTATAATGTGTACCATCCATTGCTTTGGCCTCTCTCATTTTGTTGCTGTAATAGTAGGTATAACGTACTATCTTTTAAGTTGTTTAAGTTCCACTGCACTGTCTTTTTCTTTCATGGGAAAAGCTGTTGAGGGAAAAATAGTCGCTAGAGGTTAAAGAAATGCAAAAATAATAGGTGCTGGCACTGACCAGAGAGTTATTAGAACTCGCCTCTTAGTCCTGGTAGCATATTGCGTTAATCCCACAGATCAGTTACTGAAATTTGTAAAGTTTGTCAGCCTTCACTCCACAGCATCTTGTCACCTTCTCATTAACACCGACAATATAATTTGTATTTGGGAATTATGCAAGTATTGATGACCTCTGACCTTTATCAGCCCAAGGCTGGTTAAATCTTGCATTCATTTCCTAGCTTTCAGTAGTAGATCCTCAGGATTAAGATTATTGTTTAAGCTGTTGTTTTGCTTTATCTTTTGGCGCTAGCTATTAAAGAACAAATATACAAGCATAACAGGAAGACTACTAGAATCGGTAAATATTTCTTTTTATATGTAACTAATCAGAGTTCACAGTGCACTGTAGATTGTCCATAATGTTTTCTAGGATAGCTGTTCTACTTGGAATTCATAAAAGTAAATATGTCACTGGTGTTACATCTTCCTAATCCATCAGATATTTAAATTGTCAGAATTTTTTGCTCATTGTCAGACCATGATTAGGGCTTCCTATTAAAGTTGTGTGGAATGCACTAAAAAGTGGACAAAATTATGTTTCTATGGTATTCTTTATTCTCCTAGCCCCTCCAAGGCTCTCCAAGGCTTCTGGTTAAAGTTCTTTGATATGCTCCTGAAAGTGAATCAGTAAGAGTTTCATAGATATTGGCACCCAAGCATGCGCTTGTGCTTTCCTTCTGTTATGCCTTACCTGTTTCCCTTGGAGTGTGTTTGGTTTCTTCCAGGATACATATTCTTGGCATATGCATATATGATGAATCTCTTCTTTACTGATCACTTGTTTCTTTAACCAGGAAAATAAAAAAGGGCGTGCAAACTAAAAGGACCAAAAATATGAGGAAAATGAAAGCAGTTGAGAGGGCCATCTCAAAAACTGAAAAGTCCGAGGAGAAGGTCCTGAAAGCGAAAAGCAAGAAGTCAAGGATTCAGTCTGCCAAGTCTTTGTATGATTAAAGTTTCGGTGGTTAGCATAATTTTGTGTACCAGTATATTTCCTCCACCTGTAGATCAACGAAATCTAGGTGTTTCAAGAAAACCTGCGTTGCCTCTAAAGATTGCCACTACCTGCTTCTTTACGACACTTAAGAGATGACATGAATGACGCCTGGTATTAGTTAGTACAGTAGGAACGATGGGTTTTCATCACATTCTTTGATATCAATCATCTCAAAGTTGGAAGGTAAATTATAATGCCATGGTAGCAGCAAATTTAAGTCTTATTCTTTAGATTGCACCACTAAGCACCTCCTTCGGAATCAGAAGGTAAAAATTGGTGTGTTTATGGCTCCCGGCACCAACAAAAAAATCCTCGATTCGATGTGGGGAAAAAAGTCGTTGATTTGATATAGAGCATATTCTGTCTTTCTTATGGCAACAGAATGTCAAGCAAAATAAGGCACCATCTAGAGCATTGCAGGCCAATGTGGATCGTTCGTTCATCAGTTTTTTTTTGAGCGTTCGTTCGTTCATCAGGTTAGCTCTGCAGCCAGCAAATGGTTCTCTAATGAAAACGATCTCCCTTTCTACTGCCATTCCCGAGCTGCTTTAGCGGATCGGCGCAATTGAATAGGCCGCAAAGCGCAGCAAATCTGGCCTTTCCGCTATGGATGTAAATGGTGTGATATAAACGGCGCCGCAAGGCCCGTTTAGTTGGCTCAATAGTTTATTTTTCTGGAGAAAATTAACTTTCTTAAGACTGTTAGACCGATGAATAGGCTTAAAACAGTTTAGGTCGTGAAGCCACGCCGTGCCATGCCGGCACCCACCACTCCCGTCTCCTGGACAAACGATTCATCCACATTGAGCTTTGCTTCATTCTCCTGGCTGGTCATGTATGTGTGATGGTATTGCGCGTGTGCCAAATGCGCCAGATGATCAACACCATAGTTCGCTGCACCTCAGGTCTAGTACTAGTAGCTAGCAGCGACAGGAGCCGGTTGGGAATTGGGACCATTGTTGATGATCACACTCTCATCGGAAGTCCCATGCTCGTCGCATCGCGGACCACAAGCCGCAGCTTACGTGCACCTCGCCAACGCATGAAGAAAAGCTCTGTAGGTGTTCTCCGCCTCAACGCCGCAGACCGGCAGTGATCTTCATGTTACTCTGTGTAGCGAGTGCATTCCGAGCAACTTTCCACGCAAAGGTCCGTACTCCTGAAAAAGCATCTCTAGCAGATCCTGCAAAAGTGGCCAAACCCTTAAATTTACAGCATAAATTAAAAACACACACCGAATAAACCCCGTAATTTTTCTTATAGGCCCCGTATATTATCCCCTCCATACCTCATATTTGGAGGTCTGAAGGTTGTTTTTGAGGGAACTTATAAACGGTCAACACCGGAGCCGGCGGTCTGACGATGCCGCACATGAGGAGCTCGACAGCGGCCGGCTGGAGCGGTGCCGGAGCCTAGGTCGGCCTAGCACGGGTTACGGCCGGCCAGCAGCTGCATGTGTGTGTGTTTCGCATATAATGGATATGATTATAACAAATTTGCAATCATTACCACAAAATTACACATCATTATAACAAATTTGCACATCAAAACTTAGGAGACTAAAAATATCATCTTGATCAAACATAGCATCTCCAAGCTTGTGATTTTGCATATCATTAACATCATGGATATTCATAGAATTCACACTAACAACATTGCAATCATGTTCATTATTCAAGGATTTTATGCCAAACGTTTTATTGAATTCTTCTTCTATCAATTGAGCACAATTTTTCTTTCCATCATTTCACGAAAGTCATTATAAAGATGAAGTACGCAAGGCAACCTTAGTTTCATTTTTGCAGTTTTCTTTTATAAACCAAACTAGTGATTAAACCAGAAACAAAAAGATTCAATTGCAAGAACTAAAGATATACCTTCAAGCACTCACCTTCCGGGCAACAGCGCCAGAAAAGAGCTTGATGTCTGCTACACAATTTTATTCTTGTAGACTCGTGTAGGGCTCCAAGCGCAGAGTTTTGTAGTACAGTAGCAATTTTCCCCCAGGTGGATGACCTAAGGTTTATCAATCCGTGGGAGGCGTAGGATGAAGACGAGGTCTCTCTCAAACAACCCTGCAATCAAATAACAAAGAGTCTCTTGTGTCCCCAACACCCAATACAATGGTAATTTGTATAGGCGCACTAGTTCGGCGAAGAGATGGTGATACAAGTGTAGTATGGATAGTAGATATAGGTTTTTGTAATCTAAAAATATAAAAAAACAGCAAGGTAGCAAGTGATAAAACGGAGCACAAACGGTATTGTAATGTTTGAAAACAAGGCCTAGGGTTCATACTTTCACTATTGCAATCTCTCAACAATGCTAACATAGTTGAATCATATAACAATCCCTCAACGTGCGACAAAGAATCACTCCAAAGTTCTTATCTAGCGGGGAATATAAGATGAAATTGTTTGTAGGGTACGAAACCACCTCAAAGTTATCCTTTCCGATCAATCTATTGAGCTATTCCTATAAGTGTCACGAGCAACCCTAAGAGTTTGTACTAAAATAACACTATATCATATGCATCAACCAACTCTATCACATAGATACTCCATGTCACCATAAGTATCCGTGAGTCAATTTATACGATACACATCAAACAACATTAGATTCATAATATTCAATCCAACACAAAGAACTTAAAAGAGTGCCCCAAGATTTCTACCGGAGAAAGTATGACAAAAACGTGCATCAACCCCTATGCATAGATTACCCCAATGTCATCTCAGGAATCCACGAGTTGAGTGCCAAAAGATACATCAAGTGAATCAATATAATACCCCATTGTCACCACGGATATTCATATGCAAGAAATACACCAAGTGTTCTTAAATCCATAAAAGAATTCAATCCGATAGTAGTGAAACCTCAAAGGTAAAAACTCAATTCATCGCAACAAGATATATAAAGAGAAACACTATATGATCCAACTATATTAACAAAGCTCGCGATACATCAAGATTGTGCCAAATCAAGAACACAAGAGAGAGAGAGAGAGAGAGAGAGAGAGAGAGAGAGAGAGAGAGAGAGAAAGATCAAACAAATAGCTACTTGTACATGATGGAAATATGCCCTACAGGCAATAATAAAGTTCTTATTATTGTATTTTCTTATTCATGATAAAGGTTTATTATTCATGCTAGAATTGTATTGACCGGAAACTTAAATACATGTGTGGATACATAAACAAATACCGTGTCCCTAGTAAGCCTCTACTAGACTAGCTCGTTGATCAAAGATGGTTAAGATTTCCTAACCATAGACATGTGTTGTCACTTGATAACGGGATCACATCATTAGAAGAATGATGTGACGGACAAGACCCATTCGTTAGTTTAGCATATGATCGTTCAGTTTATTGCTATTGCTTTCTTAATGTCAAATACATATTCTTTCGACTATGAGATCATGCAACTCCGGGATACCGGAGGAATACCTTGTGTCACTGCTGCAGGATACTGCTAACACAACACTACGATCAGAGACGCTTTGCCGAAACTGTGTGCGATGCAATAATTGCAAACGATGGTGTAAAAAACCCGTCAAAAAAGGTGCAAAACGTTTGCGATGGCGGAGCCATCAAACACGGTTCAGATTTTAGTTGCATGTGCGAACACGGTTAATCCATTCTAACTGTCTGCGATGAGGCAGAACAACAAAAACAGGCAGCCATAACAATGTATGTGCGATGCAGGACACACGGTTAATCCATTCGAACTGTTTGCGATGAGGTAGAACAACAGAAATGGGCAGCCATATCAATGTGTGTGCGATATACGGCATACAATTAACTCGGACGATCTGTTTTCGATTGGGGAACACAACAGAAACGGTTCAACTTAACAAGATGTGTGTGATATTAGGCATACAATTCACATGGATGAACTGTTTGCGATGAGCCAAAAGAACACAAACGAGTCGTGTAAACAAGATGTGTGTGATACGTGGAAAACAGCCGAATCAGATGAACTGTTTGCGATGAGAAATTACAACACAAACGGTCAATACAGTTACTTCGTGTGCGATTCTGTGTGTACAAAAAACTTTAAAAAATGCAAACTAGTTGCTTGCAGTGGCGGAGTATCGCACATGATGCGTCTGCGAGTACTCGTGTGCGATGATTAGTATGTTACACATATGTTTCCTTATGTTAACATGTGTGTGAATTTGCAATATGGATAGTTAATATGCAAATGCCTTCTGGACATCGGGCACACGCTTAAACTCAATGAACTGTGTACGATACTAATACTTTCCATGAAAATTTATAAACTTGGATAACAACATTTGAGTAACATATATATATAGTGGTTACACTATTCGACAAAAGGAGGATCTTCGTAACACGGTTTTGACAACCATATCCAAATCTACATACTTAACATAGTAACAACTATCACATTTTTAGAGGCTAAGGGCCAACAACCATATGGTCCATATCTACATACTTAACATATATAGTAACAACTAGCACATTTTAAGAGGCTGAGGGCCAACAACCACAACTATCCACTGGAAGCAGCTTGTGTTGGGGAACGTAGTAATTTCAAAAAATTTCCTACGCACACGCAAGATCATGGTGATGCATAGAAACGAGAGGGGAGAGTGTCGTCCACGTATCCTCGTAGACTGTTAAGCGGAAGCGTTATGACAACGCGGTTGATGTAGTCGTACATCTTCACGATCGACCGATCTTCGATGACGAACGCACGGCACCTCCGCTGCTCAAAGACACGCTCAGCTTCGGTGACGTCCCGCGAACTCACGATCCAGTAGAGCTCGAGGGAGAGTTTTGTCAGCACGACGAGATGGTGATGATGTTGATGAAGCCACCGACGCAGGGCTTCGCCTAAGCACCGCTACGATATGACCGAGGTGGATTATGGTGGAGGGGGGCACGACACACGGCTGGGAGAGATCAATGATCAACTTGCGTGTCTTGGGGTGCCCCCTGCCCCCGTATATAAAGGAGCTAGGGGGGAGGCGGCCGGCCAAGGAGGAGGGCGCGCCAAGGGGGAGTCCTACTCCCACCGGGAGTATGACTCCACCTTTCCTAGTAGGAGTAGGAGAAGGGAAGGAAGGGAGAGAGGAAGAGAAGGAAAAAGGGGGAGCCGCCCCCCTCCTTGTCCAATTCAGACTAGAGGGGGAGGGGGCGCGCGGCTGCCCTGGACGCCCTCCTCTTCTCCCGCTAGGCCCATTAGGCCCAATATACTCCCCGAGGGGTTTCGGTAACCCCCCGGTACTCCGGTATATGTCCGAAACCTCCCGAAACCTTTCCGGTGTCCGAACATAGTCGTCCAATATATCGATCTTTATGTATCGAGCATTTTGAGACTCCTCGTCATGTCCGTGATCATATCCGGGACTCCGAACCACCTTCGGTACATCAAAACATATAAACTCATAATACCGATCGTCACAGAACTTTAAGCGTGCGGACCCTACGGGTTCGAGAACTATGTAGACATGACCGAGACACGTCTACGGTCAATAACCAATAGCGGAACCTGGATGCTCATATTGGTTCCCACATATTCTACGAAGATCTTTATCGGTCAAACCGCATAACAACATACGTTGTTCCCTTTGTCATCGGTATGTTACTTGCCCGAGATTCGATCGTCGGTATCTCAATACCTAGCTCAATATCATTACCTACAAGTCTCTTTACTCGTTCCGTAAAGCATCATCCTGCAACTAACTCATTAGTCACATTGCTTGCAAGGCTTATTGTGATGTGCATTACCGAGAGGGCCCAGAGATACCTCTCCGACAATCGGAGTGACAAATCCTAATCTCGATCGATGCCAACTCAACAAGTACCATCGGAGACACCTATAGAGCACCTTTCTAATCACCCAGTTACGTTGAGACATTTGGTAGCACACAAAGTGTTCCTCCGGTAATCGGGAGCTGCATAATCTCATAGTCATAGGAACATGTATAAGTCATGAAGAAAGCAATAGCAAAGAAACTAAACGATCAAGTGCTAAGCTAACGGAATGGGTCACGTCAATCACATCATTCTCCTAATGATGTGATCCCGTTAATCAAATGACAACTCATGTCTATGGTTAGGAAACTCAACCATCTTTGATCAACGAGCTAGTCAAGTAGAGGCATACTAGTGACACTATGTTTGTCTATGTATTCACACATGTATTATGTTTCCGGTTAATACCATTCTAGCATGAATAATAAACATTTATCATGATATAAGGAAATATAAATAACAACTTTATTATTTCCTCTAGGGCATATTTCCTTCAGTCTCCCACTTGCACTAGAGTCAATAATCTAGATCACATCGCCATGTGATTTAACATCAATAGTTCACATCACCATGTGATTAATACCCATAGTTCACATCGTCATGTGACCAACACCCAAAGGGTTTACTAGAGTCAATAATCTAGTTCACATCGCTATGTGATTAACACCCAAAGAGTACTAAGGTGTGATCATCTTTTGCTTGTGCGAGAAATTTAGTCAACGAGTCTGCCACATTCAGATCCGTATGTATTTTGCAAATTTGTATGTCTACAATGCTCTGCACGGAGCTACTCTAGATAATGGCTCCCACTTTCAATATGTGTCCGGATTGTGACTTAGAGTCATCCAAATCGGTGTCAAAGCTTGCATCGACGCAACTCTTTACGACGAACTCTTTATCACCTCCATAACCGAGAAATATTTCCTTAGTCTTCTAAGGATAATTTTTGACCGCTGTCCAGTGATCTACTCCTAGATCAAAATTTTACTCACTTGCCAAAATCAGGGCATGGTATACAATAGGTCTGGTACACAACATGGCATACTTTATAGAACCTATGGCTGAGGCATAGGGAATGACTTTCATTCTCTCTCTATCTTCTGCTGTGGTCGGGCTTTGAGTCTTACTGAACTTCACACCTTGGAACACAGGCAAGAACTCTTTCTTTGACCGTTCCATTTTGAACTACTTCAAAAAAACTTGTCAAGGTATGTACTCATTGAAAAAACTTATCAAGCATCTTGATCTATCTCTATAGATCTTGATGCTCAATATGTAAGTAGCTTTACCGAGGTCTTTCTTTTGAAAAACTCCTTTCAAATACTCCTTTATGCTTTCCAGAAAATTCTACATTATTTCCGATCAACAATATGTCATTCACATATATTTATCAGAAAGGTTGTAGTGCTCCCACTCACTTTCTTGTAAATACAGCTTCACCGCAAGTTCAGATATAAAACTATATGCTTTGATCAACTCATCAAAGCATATATTCCAACTCCGAGATGCTTGCACCAGTCCATAGATGGATCACTGGAGCTTGCACATTTTGTTATCACCTTTAGGATCGACAAAACCTTTTGGTTGCATCATATACAACTCTTCTTTAAGAAATCCATTAAGGAATGTGGTTTTGACATCCATTTGCCAGATTTCATAAAATGTGGCAATTTGCTAACATAATTCGGACAGACTTAAGCATCGCTACGAGCGAGAAAATCTCATCGTAGTCAACACCTTGAACTTTGTCAAAACCTTTTTCGACAAGTCTAGCTTTGTAGATAGTAACACTACTATCAGCGTCCGTCTTCCTCTTGAAGATCCATTTATTTTCTATGGCTTGCCGATCATCAGGCAAGTCAACCAAAGTCCACACGTTGTTCTCATACATGGATCCCATCTCAGATTTCATGGCCTCAAGCCATTTCACGGAATATGGGCTCATCATCGCTTCCTCATAGTCCGTAGGTTCGTCATGGTCGAATAACATGACCTCCAGAACAGGATTACCATACCACTCTGGTGCGGATCTCACTCTGGTTGACCTACGAGGTTCGGTAGTAACTTGATCTGAAGTTATATGATCATCATCATTAGCTTCCTCACTAATTGGTGTAGGAGTCACAGGAACAGATTTCTGTGATGAACTACTTTCCAATAAGGGAGCAGGTACAGTTACCTCATCAAGTTCTACTTTCCTCCCACTCACTTCTTTCGAGAGAAACTCCTTCTCTAGAAAGGATCCAGTCTTAGCAACGAATGTCGTGCCTTCGGATCTGTGATAGAAGGTGTACCCAACTGTCTCCTTTGGGTATCCTATGAAGACACTTTTCTCCGATTTGGGTCTGAGCTTATAAGGATGAAACTTTTTCACATAAGCATCGCAACCCCAAATTTTAAGAAACGACAACTTTGGTTTCTTGCCAAACCACAGTTCATATGGTGTCATCTCAACGGATTTAGATGGTGCCCTATTTAACGTGAATGCAGCTGCCTTTAATTCATAACCCCAGAACGATAGTGGTAAATCGGTAAGAGACATCATAGATTGCACCATATCTAATAAAGTACGGTTACGATGTTCCGACACACCATTACGGTGTGGTGTTCCAGGTGGCATGAGTTGCGAAACTATTCCGCATTGTTTCAAATGAAGACCAAACTCGTAACTCAAATATTCTCCTCCACGATCAGATCGTAGAAACTTTATTTTCTTGTTACGATGATTTTCCACTTCACTAAAATTATATGAACTTTTCAAATGTTTCAGACTTATGTTTCATTAAGTAGATATACCCATATCTGCGTAAATCATCTGTGAAGGTTAGAAAATAACGATACCCGCTGCGAGCCTCAACACTCATCGGATCGCATACATCAGTATGTATTATTTCCAATAAGTCAGTTGCTCGCTCCATTGTTCCGGAGAACAGAGTCTTAGTCATCTTGCCCTTAAGGCATGGTTCGCAAGCATCAAGTGATTCATAATAAAGAGATTCCAAAATCCCATCAGCATGGAGTTTCTTCACGCGCTTTACACCGGTATGGCCTAAACGGCAGTGCCACAAATAAGGTGCACTATCATTATTAACTTTGCATCATTTGGCTTCAATATTATGAATATGTGTATCACTACGATCGAGATCCAACAAACCATTTTCATTGGGTGTATGACCATAGAAGGTTTTATTCATGTAAAATGTAACAACAACTATTCTCTAACTTAAATGAATAAATCAGTATTGCAATAAACATGATCAAATCATATTCATGCTCAACGCAAACACCAAATAACATTTATTTAGGTTCAACACTAATCCCGAAAGTATAGGGAGTGTGCGATGATGATCATATCAATCTTGGAACCACTTCCAACACACATCGTCACCATACCTGAACTAGTTTACATTTCATTCTCGCAACTCCTGTTTCGAAGTTACTACTCTTAGCAACCGAATCAGTATCAAATGCCGAGGGGTTGCTATAAACACTAGTAAAGTACACATCAATAACATGTATATCCAATATACCTTTGTTCACTTTGCCATCCTTCTTATCCGCCAAGTATCTAGGGCAGTTCCACTTCCAGTGACCAGTCCCTTTGCAGTAGAAGCACTTTAGTCTCAGGCTTAGGTCCAGATTTGGGCTTCTTCACTTGAGCAGCAACTTGCTTGCCGTTATTCTTGAAGTTCCCCTTCTTCCCTTTGCCCTTTTCTTGAAACTAGTGGTCTTGTCAACCATCAACACTTGATGCTTTTCTTGATTTCTACCTTCGTTGATTTCATCATCACGAAGAGCTTGGGAATCGTTTCCGTTATCCCTTGCATATTATAGTTCATCACGAAGTTCTAGTAACTTGGTGATAGTGACTAGAGAACTCGGTCAATCACTATCTTATCTGGAAGATTAACTCCCACTTGATTCAAGTGATTGTAATACTCAAACATTCTGAGCACATGCTCACTAGCTGAGCAATTCTCCTCCATCTTGTAGGCAAAGTGCTTGTCAAAGGTCTCATACCTTTCGACATGGGCATGAGTCTGAAATACTAATTTCAACTCTTGGAACATCTCATATGCTCAGTGGCGTTTCAAAAACGTATTTGAAGCCCCGATTCTAAGCCATAAAGCATGGTGCACTAAACTATCAAGTAGTCATCATATCGAGCTTGCCAAACGTTCATAACGTCTGCATTTGCTCCTGCAATCAGTCTGTCACCTAGAGGTGCATCAAGGACATAATTCTTCTTTGCAACAATGAGGATAATCCTCAGATCACGGATCCAATCCGCATCATTGCTAGTAACATCTTTCAACTTAGTTTTCTCTAGGAACATATCAAAAATAAAACAAGGGAGCTAAACGCGAGCTATTGATCTACAACATAGATATGTTAATACTATCAGGACTAAGTTCATGATAAATTAAAGTTCAATTAATCATATTACTTAAGAACTCCCACTTAGATAGACATCCCTCTAATCATCTGAGTGATCACGTGATCCATATCAAATAAACCATAACCGATCATCACGTGAGATGGAGAAGTTTTCAATGGTGAACATCACTATGTTGATCATATCTACTATATGATTCACGCTCGACCTTTCAGTCTCAGTATTATGAGGCCATATTTGCATATGTTAGGCTCGTCAGGTTTAACCCGAGTATTCTGCGTGTGCAAAACTGTCTTACACCCGTTGTAGATGAACGCTGAGCTTATCACACCCGATCATCACATGGTGTCTCGGCACGACGAACTTTGGCAACGGTGCATACTCACGGAGAACACTTTTACCTTGAAATTTAGTGAGAGATCATCTTATAATGCTACCGTAAAACAAAGCAGAATAAGATGCATAAAGGATAAACATCACATGCAATCAATATAAGTGATATGATATGGCCATCATCATCTTGTGCCTTTGATCTCCATCTCCAAAGCACCGTCATGATCACCATCATCACCGGCGCGACACCTTGATCTCCATCGTAGCATCGTTGTCGCCTCGCCAACTATTGCTTCTACGACTATCGCTACCGCTTAGTGATAAAGTAAAGCAATTACACGGCAATTGCATTGCATACAATAAAGCGACAACCATATGGCTCCTGCCAGTTGCCGATAACTCCGTTACAAAACATGATCATCTCATACAATAAAATATAGCATCATATCTTGACCATATTACTTCACAACATGCCCTGCAAAAACAAGTTAGACGTCCTCTACTTTGTTGTTGCAAGTTTTACGTGGCTGCTACGGGCTGAGCAAGAACCGTTCTTACCTACGCATCAAAACCACAACGATAGTTCGTCAAGTTAGTGTTGTTTTAACCTTCTCAAGGACCGGGCGTAGCCACACTCGGTTCAACTAAAGTTGGAGAAACTGACACCCGCCAGCCACCTGTGTGCAAAGCACGTTGGTAGAACCAGTCTCGCGTAAGCGTACGCATAATGTCGGTCCGGGCCGCTTCATCCAACAATACCGCCGAACCAAAGTATGACATGCTGGTAAGCAGTATGACTTGTATCACCCACAACTCACTTGTGTTCTACTCGTGCATATAACATCAACGCATAAACCTGGCTCGGATGCCACTGTTGGGGAACATAGTAATTTCAAAAAAATTCCTACACACACGCAAGATCACGGTGATGCATAGCAACGAGAGGGGAGAGTGTCGTCCACGTACCCTCGTAGACCGTTAAGCGGAAGCGTTATGACAACGCGGTTGATGTAGTCGTATGTCTTGATGATCGACCGATCTTCAAGACTTAACGACGACACCTCCGCTGTTCAAAGACATCGCTCAGCTCGGTGACTTCCTGCAAACTCACGATCCAGTAGAGCTCGAGGGAGAGTTTGGTCAGCACGACGGCGTGGTGACGATGTTGATGAAGCTACCGACGCAGGGCTTCGCCTAAGCACCGCTACGATATGACCGAGGTGGATTATGGTGGAGGGGGGCACCGCAAATGGCTGGGAGAGATCAATGATCAACTTGTGTGTCTTGGGGTGCCCCCTGCCCCCATATATAAAGGAGCTAGGGGGGAGGCGGCCGGACAAGGAGGAGGGCGCGCCAAGGGGAGAATCCTACTCCCACCGGGAGTATGACTCCACCTTTCCTAGTAGGAGTAGGAGAAGGGAATGAAGGGAGAGATGAAGAGAAGGAAAAAGGGGGGCGCCGCCCCCCTCCTTGTCCAACTCGGACTAGAGGGGGAGGGGGCACGCGGCTGCCCTGGCCGCCCGTCCTCTTCTCCCACTAAGGCCCATTAGGCCCAATATACTCCCCGGGGGGTTCCGGTAACCCCGGTACTTCTATATGTCCGAAACCTCCCGAAACCTTTTCGGTGTCCGAACATAGTCGTCCAATATATCGATCTTTACGTCTCGACCATTTCGAGACTCCTCGTCATGTCCGTGATCATATCCGGGACTCCAAACTACCTTCGGTACATCAAAAGATATAAACTCATAATACCGATCGTCACAGAACTTTAAGCGTGCGGACCCTACGGGTTCGAGAACTATGTAGACATGACCGAGACACGTCTCTGGTCAACAACCAATAGTGGAACCTGGATGCTCATATTGGTTCCCACATATTCTACGAAGATCTTTATCGGTTAAACCGCATAACAACATACGTTGTTCCCTTTGTCATTGGTATGTTACTTGCCCGAGATTCGATCGTCAGTATCTCAATTCCTATCTCAATATCGTTACCGGCAAGTCTCTTTACTCATTCCGTAAAGCATCATCCTGCAACTAACTCATTAGTCACATTGCTTGCAAGGCTTATTGTGATGTGCATTACCGAGAGGGCCCAGAGATACCTCTCCGACAATCGGAGTGACAAATCCTAATCTTGATGTGTGCCAACTCAACAAGTACCCTCGAAGACACCTGTAGAGCACCTTTATAATCACCCAGTTACATTGTGACGATTGGTAGCACACAAAGTGTTCCTCCGGTAATCGGGAGTTGCATAATCTCATAGTCATAGGAACATGTATAAGTCATGAAGAAAGCAATAGTAGTAAACTAAACGATCAAGTGCTAAGCTAACGGAATGGGTCAAGTCAATCACATCATTCTCCTAATGATGTGATCCCGTTAATCAAATGACAACTCATGTCTATGGTTAGGAACCTTAACCATCTTTGATCAACGAGCTAGTCAAGTAGAGGCATACTAGTGACACTATGTTTGTCTATGTATTCACACATGTATTATGTTTCCGGTTAATACAATTCTAGCATGAATAATAAAAATTTATCATGATATAAGTAAATATAAATAACAACTTCATTATTGCCTCTAGGGCATATTTCCTTTAGCTTGATCACGGCGACTCGGCATCTCGTCAATGAAAAGGAAGAACCCTCCTGTGCCTTGGTAGAGCATGAGTAGAACAGTGTCTCCAATTTTCCAATATGGATGCATTGCCACGAGAAGCGAGAACTTGTTAATTTGAATGGTTCCATTTTTGTGGGAAATGCAGTACCTTGCAATCACTTTGGCGTTATTAGCAGGCACAAGTGTAATTCGACCATGCTGGGAAATCGATCCAGGAACTGCTACAGGGGGCAATTTCTGTTGACATGTAGAATAAAAACAATTGTAACATATCGTTGAAGATATATATAGTTTATGAGCATCAACATTAAAATAAGACTTTTTAATAGTGTTTTGTGCACACAATTGGTCTTGTTTAGTGTGTGCATCATAGGTCTAATTAATCCCATCCAAAATCCAGCGTTCATACTGTTGTGCTATCTCTCCGATTATCAACAAAGTTTATGACATGCTTCAAGTCCTTCCAGTGAAATTTGGTACGCTTAGTAACATACAGATCGTTCACTATGCATCCAACATATCCTGCTTAAAAGGTGGAAAGGTATTATTTATTCAGAACATGGCAGAAGAATATATAGTGCGCATAAATTTGTAAATAGAATTTGTTACTGCCTAGGAACGGAGTCCGAATATGATATCACAATTGGTTGCTTAAATAGTGATCAATTGGTTGCTTAAATTGTAATATGACAGCATGGAGAAAGTTGAAAGGACACTAACCTCGATCAGACTTTGATCGGCTGATGACATTGGGGAAGTAAACATCCATGTTAATTAGACCAGGTTGTGGTGCACGCACTAGAATTTTATTGCCAGCTTTTAGTTCATAACACTTAGACATTTTTCTCCAAAGGTCCGCATTAAAATAGGAGTGACCATCTTTATCTAGTTTTACGCTAACCGTCATTGTAAATCCATGCCGCGTTGTCAATATGACATCCTGGGAGTCATCAGCAAAGTAAAGCCCAAGATTTCCTTCTACTCATGTTCTTGCAAAGCAAGGGATGTACTGCTTGAAATGAAAATTAAGATCGTAAATTAGATATATTGAAATAACAGAGCAAGATGCAAATATGGGAGTAACTGATAGAACAAATCCATATATATATAGATGAAAGCAAAGTACAAAAATATAGAATTAAAAATAGATAATGTAACAAAGATTTGATGCAAATATATAGATAATGTAGCAACAGACGGTATATGTTCACAAATTTCGGCCATGCCGACCGTGGTAGGTTGAGATTGAACATACCGAGCGCTCCCTGAAGTCATCCAAAATGGTGATAGAACTTCGTTTCCGACTGGCCATGGCCACAGTTGCCCGATTTGTGCTCGCACTATGGACACGTGAATGAACACCCACGAATCAGCTAGAACAAAAATGATTCCACGGCGATTTCCGCCGGTTGATTAACAGCGACGGACGGACTGCGATAAGAGATGAGTGAATATTTCGCTAATTAAGTTGATTACCTTCTCCATGAGAAAAATCCCCGGCCCAATCCCGCAGAAAACCCCAGTCGACCAGAGTCTAGAATGTCGGTGTAGATAGGCGGCGGAAAGCGGTAGGGGCGAAATCTGGTGCCGTTTGGAGCGTGACCTACGCCCGCCGCCAACAGCCATCGAGCTTAGGGTGCAGAGTTGCGGAGGAGTCCGCAAAGAGTGAGTGGGGACGAAGTGGACGAGGGTTTTCTTTTTTCCTTTTGCATGTTTGAGTGGACACACACGATTCGCAGAGGCGACGAAGATGAATCGTGTGCGATAGTAAATCATTGAGATTGAATGGGAATCCAAATTTCCTTTATCCTTCATCCATGAGTTTATTTCTATGTTGAACTTAAACCCTGCTAATCACCGTGTTCAAATTTGAAACTTTTCCGGGTTCATTTACAATATTTAGGGGATTATGTGCATTTTGTAGGCATTAATGCACATAATTCAAATTCAAACAATTGATGCATGAAAGGGTACACAAGAACGGTATGGAAAAACCATACTCGTGGTATTTAGTAATTTCTCAAGCCTTTTACAAGGAATGGGCAGATATTTCAATGGAATGCGTGGCAATAGTCAACCACAAACGCGTCATTTGCTGGGTTATCAACTATAGAACAACAAAATATGTGCTTGAAAAACATGACGGTTGGCATGGTGCCATGGTATGGGCTCACCGTGCCCTGGTTAAAAGCTGAGAAGGTTTGATTTATGTCGTCATGCACACCCTTCATAAATCGAACCATCACCGAGGAAGTTCAATGCTTTCGAGAGGGAAATCACCAAGATTGAAGGGGAATCCAAATTTCTGTCCTAGTTTGTCATTCAGTTTTTTTCCAACGATCAACATACCGCCTCAAATGCAACATGTTCAAATTTGACATTTTTCTGAACTTATTTACCATATTTAGGGGATTATGTGCATTTTCTAGCCATTAATTATGCACATAATTCAAATTCGAATAATTGGTGCATGAAAAGGTGCACAAGAACGGTCTGGAAAACCATGCTCGTGCTATTTAGTACATTCTCATGCCTTTTACAAGGAATGGGCAGATATTTCAAGGAAATGTGTGGCAATAGTCAACCATAAACGCGTCGTTCTTTCGGGTTAACAACTATACAAAAATGAAATACATGCTTGGAAAACATGACACCTGATGTGGTGCCATGGTATGTGATGGTGTCCTGGATTATGGGGTACTCACCACGTCATCTCCCGATCAGTTGGATTGGGCCAAGGACCCCCATGGCCATTCACTCATGGGCTAGTTCGGACAACCGGCGTATACACAAGGAAGACTCCACAAGACTTGGTGATCAAGACAAGGACTCCTCCCCACCGGCGTATTCGACTAGGACTCTTGTTATCCTAAGCCTCTGGTACATTATATAAGCCGAGGCTAGGCTAGTCGATAGGGACAATGCTAGATCATTATGTCACATCCCTAGCTTCTGGTGCTGCCTAGTGTTTGCGTCTTGCTTGCATCATGTTCAAATTTTTTAAACTTGAATTGAGGAAATTTGGAAGCCTCAAATTTTAATTCAAGAAGGGCAAAGAACCCTGGAAAATTGCATTCAATGTTTCTCAAAATGTTCTTATTAACAGTTTGATATTTTTGGCAAGGCTTTTGCACCAAACCAAAAATAATTAACATTTGTAGGAATATTTTGGGCACTGAATTTAAATCATTATTGTATTTGAATTTGGAATTATATTCATAATATATAGAATATATTTTCAAATAACTTTGAAATGTTTTATGTGCTTTTGGAAAAGTCCATCTAGCAACATAAAATTGTTCAGCGGATTTTTGGCATTGGTTTGAAACTGTTGGAATTTCAAACAGTGGCAAGATTCAAATCAAAACAGAAAACATAATAGAAATTAAACCAGAACAACAAAACTCACCTGGGCTTCTTACCTGTAGCAGCAGCCCACCTGGCGGACCAGCCTGATGAAGTCATGTACCTGGGGTAGGGTCATAGACCTGCCCAAAGGTACCCTCCACAAGGACATTCACAAGAGAAGCAACCTTCCAGTCGACCTGGTAGGCTTCCACTCTACAGATTCAAAGACACTCGACTATGAAGACCCACTCGACCACCAAGAGTCGAAGAGCCACTTGGTGTCCAAACGGTCTGTAGTTAAATAGTCTTTATGACCTTAATGACACTTTATGTAAGACGTTACCAGTAACGCCTAGCTTTAACGCACCTTAAACCCTCTACTACGTGGGCTGGCTGGGTCTGGCGACTCTATATAAGCCACCCCTCCACAGGTAGAAGGGTTCGCACCCGTAACACATACGCAGATAATCCATCGACCGCCTCCGGCTCCGAGACGTAGGGCTGTTACTTCCTCCGAGAAGGGCCCGAACTCGTAAATCCCTTTGCGATACAACTACTCCATAGCTAGGATCTTGCCTCTCCATACCTACCCCCCATTCTACGGCCGGACTTAGAACCACGACGGTTGGCGCCCACCGTAAGGCGGTGTTCTAGCGAATTGTTGGAGAAGTTGGGATTCTCTCGATCTCCGGCATCATGGTTTCAGGTGGAGTTCTGGTCGACGGCCACGAGATTCATGTTGGTGCGCTCACGTTCTTCGCCGACGACTCCGCTTGGCTTCAGGAGGCTCCACTCGACGTGGACGCGCTCCCCGTCCGTGGGGCGACGCACTTTCGCGCGTGTGTCCGCGGCGTCCTCCTGCGGCAACCGTCGACCCAGTATGGGTCGGCTCCTGCGCTGTCTTCACTCCCGGGCCTCCCACCGCGCAAGCTGCCCGTCGGTCGAGGCTTCAGCGGTGGGTGAGGCATGCGGTGGCCCGCCATCGGCCATCCCCAAGTCGCGGCGATCGAGCCCGACGAATCCTCCACGGCCTGCTCGACTGGCTCAGAGAGACCGCGTCCGAATGCGATAGCAGTGACCCGGGCGGCAGAGGTTACGATGGTCGATGGACCACGCAGTCCCCTCGATTCACCCGCACCAACGAAGGTGGCGGTGGAGGCGATCCGTGCAAGCCCACAAAGAGTACTTGCCCGAGCCCCTCACTTCGCCTCCAGAGGGAGGAGCTTCGTCGTCGGAACATGGATGCACTTCACACTCCTATCGTTGGAGAAACCCCGAGGCTCGCGCTTTGGAGGATGCGCGCTATTAACCTGGCTGAGCGCACTCGACTGGAGAACCTTCAGCGAGTACTCGACGAGCGCGCGCGACCAAGGGTTCCAGAATCTAGTCGACGTCAGCTCTTTCAACCGCCAACTCAGGTATATCGAACTCTGATTCAGAATTTAGCAGCTGCCGCCCGTATAGCAGAGTCAATTCAGACTTCCCAGTCGGAGGCGGGTAGAGGTTTGCTGCAAATCAGAGATCTTCTTCGGGCGGCAGGAGATCAAAACTCAGTTGTATCACAGTCGCGGAACAGGATTCACAGCCGATCCGTCGCTGTGAATTCAGTCCAGTTATCCCATAGTCCGAGATCGCCCCCGAGGCGTGAGGAACGTGGGGGCCGGCGTGATGATCAGTACAAGGGCCACGAGCAGTATGAGCACCGATTCGATCGCAACGATCGACGTCGAGTGCCCACTCCTCCCCCAAGGGGTGGATCATACGCTCCTCGGCAGCAGGATGATGACGCCAAAACAAAGGTTGGGCGAAGAGTTCCAAATCGACCCTGTGGAACCGTGCTTTGATGCGAGATCTATTATCGCTCAAGGTTTGGTCGACAGAACAGAGCTCACCGAGACGGCCATGATAGAGATGTTCCTTCCAGTAGTAGAGTTCATGTCTCGGGACCAGAGTGTTTCAAAGAGAGCCATCGTGGCCGCAGTGATTCCTCCCAACTATAGGTTGGCGATCGAGTCGACAAGTTCATCGGAGAATCCAAGCTCGACACTTGGCTTGAAGATTACCGAGTGGCGGTTCAGATCGGCGGTGGCAACGATGAGGTAGCCATGAAGCATTTACTCTTATGTTGGAGGGTTCACCAGGCATGGTTGAACTGCTTAGCACCCAAAGAAGATTTACACTTGGGAAGATCTTGCCCGAGTGTTTGTCAGACATTTGAAGGAACTTGCAAACGACCAGCAGGTTTGACAGAGTTGGTCGTATGCGTGCAAAAGTCGAGAGAAACCTTGAGAGATTATATCCAGAGGTGGATCACTTTGCACCACACAAATGAGAATGTATCTCGATCACTGTGCGATCTGTGCCTTCAAGGAAGGTGTCAAGAACAGAGAATTGAGTTTGAAATTTGGTCGAACCGGAGATATGACCCCGAGTCGGATGATGGAGATTGCCACCAAATATGCAAATGGTGAAGAAGAGGATTGGCTCCGAGTGGTAAATATAAATCGCCGCCAATGAGACCGGGCGGAGGAAATTCCAATCGGAAGCGAAGCGTTAAAAGCCGAGCCAGTGCTCCGGAGAGGCCTTTGGCAAGTGACCCCTGTGAAAGTTCAAGGGGAAACCCAAGGGTCCTTGGAACCCTAAGAAGGTGAAAGACCAGGATGGGAACGACATGTTGGATTTACCATGTCATATTCATACAAAGAAAGATGAAGAGGGTAAACTCATTTACCCCAAACATACCACTCGACAGTGTCGGCTCTTGATTCAGCAGTTCCAAGGGAAACAGCCCAAGGATAAGGATAAGGAGATGCATAAAGTTGAGGATAGAGATGACAGTGATGGTGGATATCCCTGTGTCAATTCCACTCGATGATTTTTGCCGACGTTGAAAGCAAAAGTCGATTGAAGGTTATCAATCGGGAAGTAAACTTGGTTGCTCGGCGACTCCCAATTATCCGAAATGGTCCTGCACCGCCATCACATTCGGATCCCGATCACCCGACGCACATTGCCACCCCTGGGAGGCAAGCATTGGTGGTCGACCCAGTTGTCGAAGGCACTCGACTGACCAAAGTCCTGATGGATGGTGGAAGTGGTTTGAATATATTATACGCGGAGACGTTGAAGGGGATGGGCATTCTGATGTCCAGACTCAGTACCAGTAACATGAGCTTCCACGGAGTCATTCACGGAAAGAAGGCTGAGTCACTCGCCAAATTGCTCTTGATGTAGGTTTTGGTGATTCAAAGCATTTTCGAAAGAAAAGTTGACCTTTGAGGTCGCCGATTTCGAGCGCTTATCACGCTATTCGGGAGACCAGCTTATGCACGCTTTCATGGCCCGACCATGTTACGTGTATCTTAAACTCAAGATGCCTGGTCCCAAGGGCGTGATCACCGCCACAGTGCAATCGGAAGAAGGCGTAAGAGTGCTTCCTTAAAGGCTCTAAGATCGCCGATGCTCGGTTGGCGATGGTAGAGCTACAAGAGTATCGTAAAACCGCGGATCCGAGTGATTTGTTGCGAGCTAAGAAGCCCGCTATGGAATCAGCATTCCAAATGACCGGGCGAGACGTAAACAGGTTCACATTCACCCGACCGATCCCGGCGTTGCTCCGACCAACATCTCAACAACACTCGACTCAAAATAGGAAGAAGCGCTCATCCAGTTCCTCCATGAGAACTGGGACATCTTTGCATGGAAGCCTGCTGACATGCCGGGTGTTCCCAGGGGGCTGGCTGAGCATCGCCTATGAGTCGACCCAAAATTCAAACCAGTTAAAGAGTATCTTCGGTGATCCGCCGTCCAGAAGAGAAAGGCCATTGGCGAGGAGGTGGCTCGGCTCTTAGCAGCAGAGTTCATCCGAGAGATCTACCACTCCGAGTGGCTCGCCAACGTTGTCATGGTCCCCAAGAAGGACAAGTCGTTGCGCATGTGCATCGATTTCAAGCATATCAATCGGGCCTGCCCGAAAGATCATTTCTCTCTTCCTCGCATCGACCAAATAGTCAACTCAACTGCGGGATGCGAGAGGTTGTCTTTTTAGACGCCTATTCGGGTACCATCAGATCCGTCTGTATGGACCCGATGAGATTAAAACAGCGCTCATCACTCCATTCGGGTGCTTCGTTATGTCACCATGCCATTCGGGCTCAAGAATGCCGGAGCCACATTCATGAGGATGATTCGTAAGTGTTTGCTCACTCAAATCACCGAAATGTGGAAGCATACATGGATGATATAGTGGTCAAGTCACGAAAGGGTTCCGACTGTTGACCGACCTTGCTCAAACATTTGCCAATCTCGTGGAGGTATGATATCAAGCTTATACCATCAAAGTGTATATTTGTAGTTCCTGGTTGAAAGTTACTCGGTTTTCGCTTCCGAAGCGAGGAATCGATGCTAACCCGTAAAAGGTTAGCACCATACTCGAATGAAGCGCCTCGGCGTGCAACGATGTCCGTAAACTTACTTGGATGCTTGGCCGCTTTAAGTCGATTCATCTCTCGCCTCGGTGAAAAGGCATTGCCTCTTTACCGAATCGATGAAGAAGTCGAGACAAGTTCGAGTGGACTCTAGAAGTCGATGCAACGCTTTGCAGAGCTCAAAGCTCTACTCTCCACCCACCGGTGCTTGCTGCTCCAATCAGCAGAGAGCCTTTGTCGCTTTACATTGCAGCCATCGGACAAGTCGTCAAGACTGCATTTACGGTCGAGCGGGAAGAAGAAGGAAAAGCCTTCAAAGTTCAACGCCCAGCTTTATTATATTTCAAGCATCGACCCCATCAAAGCAAAGATACCCTCACTATCGTAAGCTTGTTTACGGGATCTATATGACCACGAAGAAGGTTGCTCATTATTTCTCCGATCATTCCATTACGCCGCCGTGACGCCTTTGTCGGAAATTCTTCATAACAGAGATGCAACTGGTCGAGTGGCAAAATGGGCGATTGAACTCCTTCCCCTTGATATCAAATTCGAGGCAAAGAAAGTCATCAAGTCCCAAGCAATAGCAGATTTCCTCGCCGAGTGGACTGAACAGCAACTTCCGACCCAGGTTCACTCGAAACACTGGACTATGTTTTTCGATGGTTCCAAGATCTTTGAACGGTTACGTGCAGGGGTTGTATTGGTTTCCCGAGGAGATAGGCTCAAGTATGTTCTCCAGATTCACTTTGATTCTTCCAACAACGAAGCGTAATATGAAGCACTCCTGTATGGGTTGCATGGCCATTTCACTTTCGGCGTCTGGCCGCCTTATGGTCTACGGCGACTCGGATCTGGTTGTTAATCAAGTGATGAAGGAGTGGGATGTCAGAAGCCCAGCTATGATAGGTTACTGTAATGTAGTGAGAAAGCTGGAGAAGAAATTCGAGGGGTTAGAGCTTCATTATATACCCTGACTGAAAAATCAAGTCATGGATGATTTGGCGAAGATAGGGTCCAAGAGGGAAGCCATTCCCAAAGAATGTATTTTTGAACACATTCATGCTCCATCAGTGCAGGAGGATCCTTTCACAGAAGAAGCCCCGCAGCAAAAGAGTGCCAATGATTCGACTGAAGTTGAGGTCCCAGCCGTGGTCGACCTGATTATGGAAGTTGTGGTCATCACTCCCGATCGACACTGCCGCACATCGCATATATCCTAAGGAAAGAGCTCCCGAGAGAATGAAGAAGAGGCTCGACAGATCGTCTGTCGATCCAAGGCCTTTACAAAGTGATCAAGGGACAATTGTACAGAGAAAGCGCGATCGAGTCGGCCGAAGTGTATCACGCCGTAAGAAGGTCGATGATTCTTGAGGATATCCACTGGGGACCTGTGGCCATCATGTGTCCTCTCGGACCATTGTGGCTAAAGCATACCGAGCGGATTTTACTTGGGCCGAAAGCAAATGAAATGGCAAAAAAAATAGTCGACAAGTGTGAAGGATGTCATTCTATTCCAACATGTCGCACAAGCCAGCCTCAGCCTTGAAGACCATTCCACCTGCTTGGCCCTTCGCTGTTTGGGGATTGGACATGATTGGACCGTTGAGAATCTGGCGAAGCGGTTTCACCCATTTGCTAGTAGCAATCGACATGTTCACCAAGTGGATCGAAGCCAAGCCCATCAAGAACCTCGATGCATGCACCGCTATCGGTTTCATCGAGAGTTGATATTCAGATATGGAGTTCCGCGATAGCATCATCACCGACAATGGGTCAAACTTCGATAATGACAAGTTCAAAGCCTTCTGCGCCTCTCAAGGCACGCGGGTCGACTATGCTTCAGTGGCTCATCCTCAGTCGAATGGACAAGCAGAACGTGCAAACGGCCTCATTCTCAAAGGGCTAAAACCTCGGCTGATGCGTGATCTCAAACACGCAGCAGGAGCTTGGGTCAACAAACTTCCATTAGTTCTCTGGGGATTGAGGACCACTCCTAATCGGTCGACTGGGAGAACTCCATTCTTCCTGGTCTATGGAGCTGAAGCAGTTCTGCCGAGTGACCTGCTTCACAATGCGCCTCGAGTCGAGCTATACTCAAGAAGAAGCGGAACAAGCCCGGCAAGATGCGATCGACCTCTTGGAAGAGGAGAGAGAGATGGCCTTGATCCTCTCGACTATCTATCAAGAAGACTTGCGTCGATTCCATGCCGAAATGTGAAGAGTCGAGCCTTCCAAGAGGGAGATTTGGTCCTCCGAGTGGATCAACAGAAACCACACAAGCTTGCTCCCACTTGGGAAGGTCCCTTCATCGTCATGAGAGTCCTCCACAACGGGGCATATCATCTCTACAACGTCGATCGCCAGATCGTCGAGCCTCGAGCTTGGAACACGGAGCTGCTCCGCCCCTTTTACACTTAAAAACTCACTCGGTTGAGATGTAATAAAAGTACTTTTGTAGTTTGTTTATCCAAGACAAGAATGTTATAATTTTCCCAAAGATTGTTATTTCTTTTTGTTGAAATTACCCCTCAAGCAGTGGCTTAGTCATGAATCGATTCGCCTAAGTTTGTAAAAAGAAATCCTTTTAGTGCGAGCCAGGTCTCTCACTCGGGGGCTTAGCTGCGAATCCGCTTCGCCTAAGTATTCAAAATCCTACCGAGTGGCGAGCCAGCCTCCCACTCGGAGGCTTAGCTGCAGTCCAAGTACTCGCCTAAGTATCTAAAAATCCTACCGAGTGGTGAGCCAGCCTCCCACTCGGAGGCTTAGCTGCAGTCCAAGTACTCGCCTAAGTATCCAAAATCCCACCGAGTGGCAGCCAGCCTCCCACTCGGAGGCTTAGCTGCAGTCCAAGTACTCGCCTAAGTATCCAAAATCCCACCGAGTGGCGAGCCAGCCTCCCACTCGGAGGCTTAGCTGCACCAAGTACTCGCCTAAGTATTCAAATCCCACCGAGTGGCGAGCCAGCCTCCCACTCGGAGGCTTAGCTGCAGTCCAAGTACTCGCCTAAGTATTCAAATCCCACCGAGTGGCAGCCAGCCTCCCACTCGGAGGCTTAGCTGCAGTCCAAGTACTCGCCTAAGTATTCAAACCCCGCCGAGTGGTGAGCCAGCCTCCCACTGGGGCTTATAACAGCCCAAGGATTAGCCTTTAAACATCCAAAGCGATAAAATCCCACCGAGTGGAGAGCAAACCTCCCACTCGGGGCTTAGCTGCAGCCAGTGCTCGCCTAAGTAATAGAAATCCCACCGAGTGGAGAGCAAACCTCCCACTGGGGGCTTAGCTGCAGCCGGTGCTCGCCTAAGTAATAAAAATCCTACCGAGTGGAGAGCAAACCTCCCACTCGGGGCTTAGCTGCAGCCAGTGCTCGCCTAAGTAATAAAATCCTACCGAGTGGAGAGCAAACCTCCCACTCGGGGGCTTAGCTGCAGCCAGTGCTCGCCCAAGTAATAAAAATCCTACCGAGTGGAGAGCAAACCTCCCACTGGGGCTTAGCTGCAGCAGTGCTCGCCTAAGTAATAAAAATCCCACCGAGTGGAGAGCAAACCTCCCACTGGGGCTTAGCCGCAGCCCAGTGCTCGCCTAAGTAATAAAAATCCTACCGAGTGGAGAGCAAACCTCCCAAATGGAGGCTTAGCCGCAGCCCAAAGGTTTCGCCTAAGTAAGGAATTCATCCCAATCCGCAAGGACGACGAGGTGCAGGTCGACTGCTACCTCCTCCTTCGGAGCTTCGCCACAAGCACAACGTGCGGTTCGTCCCGATCCGTAAGGACGACAAGGTCAGCCGCAGTCTGTGTTTCACCTCTACCTGCAGGATAAATGAAGCACAAGTCGATTGGAATTTCAACGGAATATCTTCCGAATGAGGAATAAAGTTCTCTCGAATGCAAGCAAATCATGTTAAAGGAAAAACCAAGTTCGGATAAATGTCCTACGGATCCAAAGGCGCTCAGGCGTTAAGCCTGTTAAAGTTTATCGATTCTGTAAACCACTCGGCATTCCGAGGAAAATTTAAAGTGGGACTTAGAAGTTTTTACTCCTCCGGCGGAGGACCGGAAGGTGCAACAAATCGGTCGAGGTCGATTCCACAAGAATACGGGTAGCAGCAGCGATGAAAGTCTCCATGAAAGATCTCAAGTCGTGCTTCCCGGTATTGGCAACCTTGAGAGACACCAGCTTGTCCTTTTGGCGCTTCTTGCGGTGGACACGAACGGAGATAGAGCAACATCAGCACCACACCGGCAGATGACTTTTTCCATTCTTGCACTCGACTTGGAATCTCATTCAATGAGTCATCGTGATTCAAGATCATTCTGGAGAGTCTGTTCTGGCCAGAGAGTCGAGTCGATCCGCGACACTGCAACTTTCAGTCAAGCAAGATAATCCACTACGCTAGCAACACGAGACTCCAATCGGAGCACATTCATAGCAGCTTCGTCCTTCACAGGAGAGTTGATGGGGTCCAAGCTGGTTTCCACTCGACTGGTTTCTTCTTCAAAGTTTTGGCAGAATTCTGAAAACACAACTCAGACTCAAAATGAAGATCATGTGATGAGCCGGTGAGAGCAAGACAGTTGGATAAAATATATTACCTTCAAGCATGAGAAACATCTTCTTGGCGAACCCTCCAAGATAAATCTCCAGGTCGTTTCGCTTCCCCGCCAGCTGGCCAACCTTGTCGATGTAACATTCTTGTCGCTCTTCACCGACCGACTTCCTTGTTAGTCACACAAGAGAGGCTTTCAGCTTGGCATTTTCATCTTCAAGTTTGTCGACTGAGGCAAGCTTCTCTTCAGTGAGCTTTGTTTTCTCCAAAGTCGCCTTCTGTGCCTCTACAAGGTCAAGGTCCTTCTTCTTCAAAGTCTCTTCCAGTTTATCTACAAAGCAACAATGAGAACAGAGTTGAGAATGAGCAGAAAAACAGAGGCAGTCGTCAAAAATTCTCACCAGCCATACCTTTTGCTTCATTCTTTGCCTTCTGCAAATTCTCCTGAGCAAGCTTCAAATCGAGGTTGAGCTGAATCTGCTTTTTCTCTAATCTCAAGATTATGAGCCACAAGCTCGCAAGATTTCTACAAAGAGACAACCAACGAAATACACCAAAGACAGATCACTTCCGAAAGTGACTAAGGAAAAATAGTAGCATTTCTAAGACTACGGTCGAATAAAAATTCTACAAAGAGTCTGGGGACTACACTCAAATGGGTGCACTCAGTGTTCCCCTTTGGTTTACCAATTTGGTTCGATCAGTCGACCAAAAGAGGCAAAAAGGTTATGATTCTAAAAACATGGCTAATTGTCAGCGGTCAGCCGCAGTAAAAAAAAACAGTTCTTTAGACTATAGTCAACTGCACGCAGTCGACCATAGTCTCGGGGACTACACCCAGTGGGTGCACTTAGCGTGCCCCCACCGGTTTTACAGTTCCATTCGACTTGGTCCGTCTGTGCCGAGTGAAGAAGATCACAAAGATAAAGACCATAGCCGATCGCACGCAATCGACCATAGTCTCGGGACTACACCCGGTGGGTGCACTCGGCGTGCCCCCACAAAAGTTCAACGACACACACACCCAAAGGTGTACAGATATGGAAATCTCCGGAAGGAAGCAGTTTGGATAGTATATCCTACCAAAGCAAGCGACGATCGACTTACTTGGACATTGCTCGAGAGCTGAATCGGCATCATAGGCCACCGACTTGCCTCTCGAGCCGCTTTCACCTGCTCCATCATGATCCCTGCCTGGCGTATGGCCTCCTTAGCAGCACTTACTTGGTCTTCCGGACGTGGTGTGTAGCAAAGAGAGATGGTGGATCAACGATTTAAGTGGGTCGGGCACTTGTCAGCAGTACAACAAAAGATACAGAAGTCCGAGTGGGGTTGCCTCCCTCGGAAATCAGCATCTCAGGAGTCGCCGCGACTTGAGCAGCCTTGCCAGCAGGCATTTTCTTGTTCCTCCTCTTCCTCAATGGCGCTTCCTCGTCATCATCGGGGAGATCAATGACGAGAGACGGAACTACAAGAGAGATCCGTAAACATGGAAGCCCAATAGACTAAAAAGCTCCAATCGGCTAAAAGTGAAACCTCGTAGATCTTACCAAGATTGGAAGTGGCCGCATCCTCCATTTCACGATCATCGTGCTTGGCTGAAGTCTCGGAGGTAGCCCGGCCAGAGATTTCAAGAGTCGGCTGATCACCATCAAGTCGACCAAAAGTTCACTCATGTTGAAAAAGGAAATACAAGGTTACATTGGTTACCCGGAGATGGTGGGGATGACCATTCGCATCTTGGGCAGGGCCTTCGCCGCTTTGACGACGCCGCCGAGGTTGCTTGGCGGCTTCTCGCCGGCGCTGGAGAAGTTGTCCTAGGTCGCCGCCGATCGACCGTAGGCACAACAGCTTTACGCGCCCGGCCGCCGGTCGCAAGGCGTCAACTTGGACCTTCCCTCCGCGCGAGGAGGGTCGACGTCTTCCTCCTCTTCTTCCTCCTCCTCCTCATCAGAGCCATCATCCTCCTCATCCTCCTCGCCGTTGGACTCCCATTCCTCCGGACTCTCACCTCCACTTCCTTCTTCTTCTTCGGCTGTTTCCTGCGCCCGTTGGGCATCGAAAGTACATCTCGGTGGTGACCTAGAAGACAACAAAACAAGGTGAAAGTCAATCGACGAAATTGACATCAAAACAGAATGAATGCAGCAGAATCACAATGGAGATAAGCGGTGATACCTTATGCGGTTGGTAACTCTGGTCGAGTGGTGGAATCCTCCTAGCTCCGCGAGGGTTGTCTTTATTTCTGTGATGGCAGTCATCCACTTCTCCAAAGATGGCGTCATCAACCTCCTCCGGATGGACCCGAGTGGTATCATCCGTGCAGTACATCCACATCGGATGACCTCGGTATTGGAGTGGCTGAATACGCCCGTCGGAGAAAAACCTCCGGAGATCCATGCGGTCACCCCATCGCGAATAAGCTGGACTACACGCTCCATCGCCAGCTTTACTTGGGCCTTCTCCTCCGGTAACACCTTCAGGGAAGATGGCTTGTTCACTCGACTCATGGAGAAAGGAGGGAGCCAATGATCGCCGGCGTCGGCTGGTCTTGGCAAGAAACCAGGTCGACCGCCACCCTCTAACCGAGTCGGGAGAGTCATAGCTGGAAAGGCGCTCTTCCCCTCATCTGGACCCCGAGTCCCCACACATTTGGATTACTTGGGTCCTCTCGTTATTCAGCTCGCTTTTCTTCACCGTCCCGAGAGCGACGGTGAATATGTGCTTGAAAAAGACCCCAATGCGGTCGACAACCCAAGAAATCTCGCAGAGCTAAACAAAAGCAACAAGATACACAATGGAGTTTGGAGTGAAATGGTGGAGTTGCGCTCCAAAAAGTTCATAAACCCCGGAAAAAGGATTTGGCGGCAGAGAAAACCCCTATCTACGTGGGTGGCCAGGGAGGACGACTCATCCTCTTCAAAGGCTGCGGTTGCAACTCCGTGCCCGGAAGCCTCGCCGACCCATGGGGGATCAGTCCTTCGTTGGCCAGATCGGTGAGATCTTTCTCGGTGATGGTCGATCGGATCCAGTCTCCTTGGACCCAGCCCTGCGGCAACTTGGACCGTGAAGAGGAACCGCCCTGACTGGGCGCTCTCCCCTTGGCCTTCGCCGCCGTCTTCTTCACCCATTCCAGGGCGGCAGTCTTGTCCTTCACCATGGTCGCCGGCGAGAAAGGTACCGAGCTTCGGTGCTGGACAGACGGAGAGCGTGGCGAGAATGTTTTGGAGGCGGAGAGAGGAGAAGTCTGAGGATGCACTGTTCAAAATGCCCGGTCCAACGCTTTATATGGGGTCACTTCCGAGTGGCTGATCGGTAGGCCTAGGCAATCCCGTCACAATCCCGCAACAGGTGCGCGCACGATACGTGGCGAAAAAGGCGGCGCGAGGATCGAGGCGTCATCGTCTTATCCCATCCGAGTGCCGCGGTTTTTCTCGCTTCGCTTCCCAAAATTCGGATCCCGCAAAATCCGCTAACCGCAGAAAGCAACTCGTCGATAACAGATTTCCTCAGATCCGCCGCCGAAATCCTCGAGTTCACAAAGTTCACTCGACAAACGTGAAGAATGGATCAAGGCGATCGAAAGAGAAGTTGATGCCATCACTAAAAGGTCGTTGATCCAGAGTAAGATGCACTCACAACACGAAGAACAGTCGGAAAGATTATCAACTCCTTCCTCACTCAAACCTCGATCCATTAGGGGCTAATGATGAAGTCATGTACTGGGTAGGGTCATAGACCTGCCCAAAGGTACCCTCCACAAGGACATTCACAAGAGAAGCAGCCTTCCAAATGACACGGTAGGCTTCCACTCGACAGATTCAAAGACACTCGACTATGAAGACCCACTCGACCACCAAGAGTCCAAGAGCCACTCGGTGTCCAAACTGTCTGTAGTTAAATAGTCTTTATGACCTTAATGACACTTTATGTAAGACATTACCAGTAACGCCTAGCTTTAACGCACCTTAAACCCTCTACTACATGGGCTGGCCGGGGTCTGGCGCACTCTATATAATCCACCCTCCCACGGTAGAAGGGTTCGCACCCCTATAACACATACGCAGATAATCCAATGACCGCCTCCGGGCTCCGAGACGTAGGGCTGTTACTTCCTCCGAGAAGGGCCTGAACTCGTAAATCCCTTGCGTATACAACTACTCCATAGCTAGGATCTTGCCTCTCCATACCTACCCCCATTCTACTGTCAGACTTAGACGTAGGGCTTCTGGTGCTGCCTAGTGTTTGCGTCTTGCTTGCATCACGTTCAAATTTTTTAAACTTGAATTGAGGAAATTTGGAAGCCTCACATTTTAATTCAAGAAGGGCAAAGAACCCTGGAAAATTGCATTCAATATTTCTCAAAATGTTCTTATTAACTGTTTGATATTTTTGGCAAGGCTTTTGCACCAAACCAAAAATAATTAACATTTGTAGGAATATTTTGGGCAATTGAATTTAAATCATTATTGTATTTGAATTTGGAATTATATTCATAATATATAGAATATATTTTCAAATAACTTTGAAATGTTTTATGTGCTTTTGGAAAAGTCCATCTAGCAACATAAAATTGTTGAGCGGATTTTTGGCACAGGTTTGAAACTGTTGGAATTTCAAACAGTGGCAAGATTCAAATCAAAACAGAAAACAGAATAGAAATTAAACCAGAACAACAAAACTCACCTGGGCTTCTTACCCAGTAAAGAAATTTCACCACTGGCGGACCAGCCCACCGGCGCCCCCTTGTCATCTTCCCCCTCCGCCAGAAGACTGGGCGTGGTGGTCGCCTGCAAGACACGCTCTTCGCCAGCTCCTGCTTGCCGCTTCCCCGGGATGCTCTGGAGACGCCACACACGTCCCCGAACCCAACCGCTCACTCCCGTCCTCTCTCCCTGGCTCTCTCTCCCTTGCCCAGCTGAACGAGCTCGCCGCTGCCGCTTGCCGATATCGCGCCACCGGCGTCCCTGTGCCCACCACCGTGCTCGGAAGGTCCGCCGTCGAGCACTTCATCTCCGAGCTGAATCCGGGGACCGTGGATGCCCTGCAGCCTCGTCACTGTCGCCATCTTCCTCGTCTGCCCCGACGGCCGCCGTCGATCGAATCACGACAACCAGCGCGTCCCCGAGCCCGCTGACCTACTGTGCTACTTCCCTATGAGCTCCTGATCTTCTCCCTTTGCTCGCCCCCTCCGTTCCCGTGCCCAGCTGCCTCCCGCCATGGCCGCAAGCTTCTGCCGCCGGCCATGACGCCGCTAGCAGAGCTCGTGCCCGAGCACCTCAACGCATTCCTGGAACTCCCAGGAAGCTAACCCACCCACCGGCATGTCCTGCAGTGCATCACAACGCTGACCCCGAGCTTGACCAAAATCCAGCCGCCGCGCTTCTCGCGGTCGGCGTTGTTTCCGTGCACCCCAGCCACCGCTTCTTGCTGCATTGGAAGCGCGCGAGCGTGCGCTTCGCGTAGAGCCAAACCCCACCGTAAATCACCGCCTGTAGCGCGAGCCCGAGCATCTCCGGCATGCCGCCACCGTCGGCTGCAGTCACCGGAAGTTAACCCCGGATTAGGTGACGTGCCTTCATTAGTTTGGGGTTAATCACATGCTTAACTAACCCCTAGTCACTGACAAGTGGGCCCAGCCCTACTAACATGTTTCATTTAGGTTAATTAGCCGTGTTAGTTAACTGACTCGATGACAGGTAGGTCCCACTGTCAGTTTTGTCTTTGGTCAATGCTGACGTCGCCGTGACATAGTGCTGACGCAGAAATGTTTCTAGAGTTTAAAATAAATCAGAAATGATTTATTTATTTCAGAAATTACTCAAAACTTCTAAAATTCATAGTAATTCAACCGTAACTCCAAATGAAATAATTTATATATGAAAAATGATAAAAAAAATTCAATCTATCCATCTGTACCATTTTCATGCATGTTTGAGAAACTTATGCCTGCTGATCAGGTCAAATCAATTAAATAGCATTTGAATAATCACATATGGAGTTTCAATTTGAATCTTGTATTCAAACCAACTTCATTTAAATCGTTGTTAGCTGCATTAGCTCAAATCGCAACATATTGCCATGTCACATTCATGCATCATATTGTTGCATTGCACTGGTTGTGTCTCGTCTCTGTTGCCGGTAATTGTCCCCCTTCACTAGATGTTGTTCCGGCGATGAGATCGATGACACCGATGAAGAACTATACTATCTTCAAAAGTGCCAGGCAAGCAAAACCCCCTTGTTCATTCCGATACAATCCCACTCTCTCGCTCCTGCTCTCTTCTACTGCATTAGGACAACACCATTTCAACTATTACATGCTGCGGTAGCTGAACCCCTTTCCTTTGCATGACCTGTCATTGCCACAGTAAATAGATGAAACCCACTAGCATGAGTAGGAGTTGTTTGGGCCCTGATGTGCCTACTCATTCATGCTTGTTTGTCATGCCTGCTACTGCTTAGAGTTGAGTCAGGTCTGATTCATCGGGGATGAATTAGTGGTGTGTGAACATGTCCTACTGTTGAGAGCTAAGTGTGTGAACACATTTTGGTAAAGGTAGCGGTGAGAGGCCATGTAGGAGTACATGGTGGGTTGTGTCTCATTGCAGCCGTCCTCAGGAACTGAGTTCTGTGTTTGTGATCCATGAACAGTTACTACCACGCATTGGAATGCTTAAGTGGCCCTCTCGACTTATTAATCAACCTGATCTCTGTCCAGGAGTTGCAACTAGTTTCTGGTGTTTGTAGGTTGTGTTAGTAGTCTACCAGGTGGCACCCGGTACAGGTGGGCTTGGGACAGACTAGGCACCGTGTCACGGTGTACCAAGCATAGATCCATCCGTCAAGGTGGGCTTGGGAACCCTGCACACATCGTTTGGGGCCATGAGCGACACCCCAGCCGGATCTCCTTGCGGATGGAACCCGAATAGGCGATAAACCTGGACTAGAGACTTATGTGGTTAGTCAGGTCGTGGCCGACTCCCTCGCCAGGCTTCCGCTTGAAGGTTGCCGAGATACACGACGTGTACATGGTGGTAAGTGGCGAGAGCGTGCATGAAGAAGTACACCCCTGCAAAGTTAACATCATCTATTTGAATAGCCGTGTCCACGGAAAAGGACTTCTGGGTTTCCTGTACAGTTCATAGACAAGTGAAAGTGGATACTCTAAAATGCGCAAGATAAGCGTGAGTGCTATGGATGGCGTTTCGTAGGGAGACGGGAGCGGATCCATAGTGGTGTATTGATATGGTGAATATGTGGACTCGTGTGCGCCACCTCAAAAGAGTTACTTGCGGTAAATGAGTTCAGGATAGCTCTTGAGTCAAAGATGGCTTGCTGCAGTCAAACTCCACCACCCCTTTGTTGATACCGATGCATATGTAGCTAGTTCTGATGTAAGTCTTGCTGGGTACATTTGTACTAACGTTGGCTTATTTTATGTTTTCGCAGAGAGACTTCAGTCTCGCTAGTAGTTCCGCGTGGACTTCGACGTTTAGCTTGTTACCTCAGCTATGATCTTGTACCCTTGGGAGGGTCTTGTAGGTAGTCAGGCTTCTCAGCCTTTTTCATTTGTAGTTGTCTGTACTCAGACATGTTTATGCTTCCGCTTGTTGCTTGTTGCTTTTATGCTCTGTATGTTGGGTCATCAGACCCATGTTTGTAATATCTGGCTCCTCGGAGCCTAATGAATTAATACTTTGAGTTGTAGAGTTTTGTTGTGATGCCATGTTGTATTTACACATATCGGGCATATTGTGTGTATGATTGAAATGCTTGGTATGTGTGGGATCCGACAACCTAGCTGTTTATCCTTGGTAGCCTCTCTTATGGGGAAATGTAGTCTAGTGCTTCCACCGAGCCATGGTAGTCTGCTACAGCTTGGTTTACCGGAGTCCTGCTAGCCCACTTACTACTGCTTCGGAACACTTGGACTGGCCGGCATGTGATCCACTTCGTTCCTGTGTCTGTCCCTTTGGGGAAATGTCACGCGGTGACTTCCGGAGTCCTACTAGCCTGCTACAGGCCGGGGTTCCGGAGTCCTGCTAGCCCAGTTACTACTGCTCCAAAACACTTGGATTGGCCGGCATGTGATCCAGTTCATTCCTGTGTCTGTCCCTTCGGGGAAATGTCACGCGGTGACTTCTGGAGTCCTGCTAGCCTGCTACAGCCCGGGGTTCCGGAGTCCTGTTAGCCCAGTTGCTACAGCCCGGATTCACACGCTGATAACCGACACGTTCGATGCTGGTTCATGTATGCATGTCCCTATAAGTTAGCGCCACTTATGGTTCACGACTAGCCATGTTGGCCCGGGTTCTCTATCATATCGATACTAGCAACACTATCATATACGTGAGCCAAAAGGCGCAAACGGTCCCGGGAAAGGTAAGGTGGAACCCGTGGGAATACCGTGATATGATGTGTTACATGCTAGATCGGTGTGATTTAGAATCGGGGTCCTAACAGCTTTGGTATCAGAGCTTTGTTGCTGTAGGGATTACCAAGCCAAACCGGGTGAAGTTGAGTCTAGAAATTCTTTAGTTATATAAGGGAATTGATTGTGGATGGGAACATAAGGCTCTTTTTACTCCTTATACCTTATGCCCTTCTGATCTGAGTCATCCTCTTCTTTTCTACGGGGATTAAGAACTAGGCTTCTGATCTTTCTATCAGGTTCACGTGTTACTAATCCATAGACTTATATGATTGATGGATTCAAGTCTCAGTTATGTTTCTACTACTTCCGTATGTTCTTAGCTGGCCTCAGAACCTTGATATTGTGATGTTGAGTGGTTATGTCACCATTTTGCAGGATGTCTCAAATCCTTTTGAGCATTTACAGCCGTTATGCTGTCCAAGTCATCCCAGGTTTCTAAACAGTCTGATGCACTTGCGAATCCCTTCTTTCCGTTCCCGATATTTCTTTGGGCCAGTTTAACCACACTAATCCATGAGTTGAGGTACTCTGTTGCCTCAACATATATGTTGGAGCTATTATTATGACCCTAGGTGTCTTAGAGGATCACCTAGTAATCTAGCCATGTTTTGTGTTCCCAGTGTGATGATTCTGGCCATCATTCTCGAAGGCATCCCGTGATGCCACTTAGTTAGTACGCATTCTATTTCTGGATTCTTGAACCCAAGATTCACCCTACTTACTTCATGTTGATAGTGTTTGCTAGTTCCTTTAGGATATTAGTAACCTTTGCGATAGTCCTTGAGGTCCGTGGTATTTTCCTCTTCCAAATACCATGAACCACTTATGGCAGAAGTTCCTCGTTGAACCGAAAGATCACAACTAGAGTGCTCTTGATGAGTTCCCGATTCTATGTTGTGACTCTGCCAGTTCTACCTTTCTGCATGGGTTATCCAGAAGAAATATGTTGAACTCGTTCGACATGCTAATCTATGCACCCACAACTCAGAAAATCGTATGTTCCTTTGAGTTGCCCCTCTTTAGTTGTTTTCTGACCTTCGTCTATCAATTGATAGTCAAGAGTATGTGTGCATTCGTTCATCGATGCCTATTATTCTTGTAGTCCGTCAAGTCGTTCTATTCCGGAATGACTAGGAGAAACAAACTCCAGTACCTCATTCATTTCGAGGATTGGGTCAAAGTAGTTGTATTCCGCAGATCAAATTGCCAATCCAGCCTTTGATATGTTCTACCTTGGAGTGTCACCCTCTTTCATACCAAGAATGACGTAAGAATTGCATAATCTCTCAAGAATTCTTGATGCAGTGATACTTCTCGCCATCATTACTCATCACTCGGTCTCCGTGTTGGTTGTAACCGGAATGCCGACAAGTGAATTGTGATGTGTGAAACTCCTAGCAACCTCGTTGCTTGGTAGTTAATGGACAATACTCTCACTCTTAGCATGTTGGTTATTGAATCATCATCCTAATATTGATCGTCCTACCTAGTCCTTATTTCTGGTGCACTCTTCGGTCAATGAGTTAGCATTATGTCAATCCCTCGCTCTTTTGATCATATCGTCTTGCCCTAAAGAGCAAGATTGATCTTGAGCTTAGTAACACATCGGTGGTTCGTGATTTTCCGAATATCTTCTCGGAAGTGTTACCAGGTTGTCACCTGACCGCTATGTTGAGTTCGTGATCAAGTTGGTTTCTTGTGAACCACCCCTTCTCCAAGAATACATGTTGGATACCCACGAGCTAGTTGGTCAAGCTAAACAACAACTTGGAGAGTTGGAAGATAAGAGCTTGTCTAACTTAGTTCATTTCCAAAGGGATATCTTGTGTTTGTGTGTTTGTTGTAGAAAGATGATTTCTTCATCGATTGGTCCTCGTGATCAGTTGTGAACCTATCGTCTTGCCCAAACCTTGATTTGAGTGTGGGCCATCGTCAAATCAAGTTAGAATCAATGATATTCATAATGTTGTCTTACTTGTGGTTGATTCCTCGAGCATACACCATTACATCTTTTGGTCTGACCAATGCTATCACCATGTTCACATAATGGTGGAAGTCCAGTGATATGGAAATTCCGATGAGTTGCTGTTGAGCCCATCAGTAGCATGTTGTCTCCTCCATGATTCGTGTTGAACATGCAGCTGGTGTTGGAAACTTGTGTAATCATTTTCTTCATGCCCCGTTCATGAAGTATATGTTTGGATGAAAGAAGTGACTTCCTCTCATTCATGTGCATTCGATGCAAGTTACCACCGTGAATTTGAGAAAGTTAGTTTTGCTCCCTTTGGAATCATCCCAAGTCAGTCATGCATGTGCAGAGTATACTATGGTTTGGTAGATTAATTACCTCCACTCCATATGAATTCCGGAGCACACCAAGCCACTGATTGACATGTTCTAGGTAAAGAAGTCTAATTTAAGTGCACAAGACCTCGATATCCTCGATGATGGTTCCCCACCTGAACTCGGTAGTATTTTATTATAAGACTACTATGTGGTCATGTTGTCTGGGACAACATGTTCACATGCGACTAGCAGGACCCGCTCATGTTTTGGAGCTTGCTATCGTAGTTCATCTCCCGAGAATCTCGCAACATCATCTCGTCGATTTGTGTTGCAACTCTTCTTTTCATACATGTTGAGTCTGAAGTATCCTGTTTCTAACCAGATCTGAATCTCAGGCAGATATGATGGTTGGAACATTCCCACCATTTGCATTTTGTTCCCAGCTTGCACCCCATTGTGCCAATCTTACCATGGGTTGCCCTCTTGGTAATTACTACTCAGGATTATCTTCAAAGTGGGCTTACCATGGGTCCCATCCATCTCCAATGATAAGCAGAAATCACTCATTGCGTTGTCTTCAACAAGGTAGTCCACATCATCCATTCTGGTCTGACTATTTCATTCTTTCAAACTCCTTCAAATGATCATTTGTGATTGCCTTAGACTGGTATAAAGAGTTCCAATGATCTCAGTATGAAAACTAATTCTTTTGCCACTTAAGGAAATAATTCTACGAGTCACCTCTTCTAAGGTGTCCCGTTATGGAATCATGGCAATTCATTCCTTGCTACGTTGAAATGCATCCACCATCTACTTTAGTGTGGAATTGTTGCCTACCAAATCGAACTTCATCATCTGTTACTATCCATCCCTCTTGATGTATATTTTGTGTTCCAATTCAAGAGATGCTTCAATGTCTCACTCCATGAGTTGATCTTGAGTGCTCGATCTTCGAGGTGATCATTTTATGTAGAGTTCCCTTCTGCCTTCATCGTGTTGGATCAAGATCTCGAAGGCAAAGACGTCAAGATCAATATGAAGCAATGGATCATGAAGACTGTGTCAGTTCCGTGCCCCCTGTGTCTTCTTACCTCACGTCTTGAATCTCGGAACGAGACACTTGTTTAGTGGGGGCGAGTTGTCACATCCCTAGCTTTTGGTGCTCCCTAGTGTTTGCATCTTGCTTGCATCATGTTTAAATTTTTGAAACTTGAATTGAGGAAATTTGGAAGCCTCAAATTTTAATTCAAGAAGGGCAAAGAACCCTGGAAAATTGCATTCAATGTTTCTCAAAATGTTCTTATTAACTGTTTGATATTTTTGGCAAGGCTTTTGCACCAATCCAAAAATAATGAACAGTTGTAGGAATATTTTGGGCAATTGAATTTAAATCATTATTGTATTTGAATTTGGAATTATATTCATAATATGTAGAATATATTTTCAAATAACTTTGAAATGTTTTATGTGCTTTTGGAAAAGTCCATCTAGCAACATAAAATTGTTCAGAGGATTTTTGGCACTGGTTTGAAACTGTGGGAATTTCAAACAGTGGCAAGATTCAAATCAAAACAGAAAACAGAATAGAAATTAAAACAGGACAACAAAACTCACCTGGGCTTCTTACCTGTAGTAGCAGCCCACCTGGCGGCCCAGCCCACCAGCGCCCCCCTTGTCATCTTCCTCCTCTGCCAGAAGGACTGGGTGCATGGTCACCCCGCGCGCGCACGCTCTCCACCAGATCCTGCCTGCCGCTTCCCCGGATCGCCCTGGAGACGCCACGCACGTCCCCGAACCCAACCGCTCACTCCCGTCCTCTCTCCCCTGGCTCTCTCTCCCTCGCCCAGCCGAACAAGCTCGTCGCCGCCGCTTGCCGATGTCGCACCCACCGGCATCCCTGTGCCCACCCACCGTGCTCGGAAGGTCCCTCGTTGAGCACTTCATCTCCGAGCTGAAGCCAGGGACCGTGGATGCCCTGCAGCCTCGTAACTGTCGCCATCTTCCTCGTCTGCCCCGACGGCCACTGTCGATCGATTCGCGGCAACCAGCGCGTCCCCGAGCCTGCTGACCTACTGTGCTACTTCCCTGTGAGCTCCTGATCTTCTCCATTTGCTCGCCCCCTCCGTTCCCGTGCCCAGCTGCCTCCCGCCATGGCCGCAACCTTCTGCCGCCGGCCATGACGCCGCCATGGCTACCGCTAGCAGAGCTCGTGCTCGAGCACCTCAACGCATTCCTGGAACTCCCAGGAAGCTAACCCACCCACCGGCATGTCCTGCAGTGCATCGCAACGCTGACCCCGAGCTTGACCAAAATCCAGTCGCCACGCTTCTCGCGGTCGGCGTTGTTTCCGTGCACCCCAGCCACCGCTTCTTGCCGCGTTGGAAGCGCGCGAGCGTGCGCTTCGCGTAGAGCCAAACCCCCCCGCAAACCACCGCTTGTAGCGCGAGCCCGAGCATCTCCGGCGTGCCACCACCGTCGGCTGCGGTCACCGGCGGTTAACCCCGGATTAGGTGATGTGGCTTCATTAGTTTGGGGTTAATCACATGCTTAACTAACCCCTAGTCACTGACAAGTGGGCCCAGCCCTACTAACAGGTTTCGTTTAGGTTAATTAGCCTTGTTAGTTTTGACTTTGGTCAATCTTGACATCATTTGTGACATAGTGCTGACGCATAAATGTTTCTGGAGTTTAAAATAAATCAGAAATGATTTTTTTATTTCAGAAATTACTCAAAACTTCTAAAAGTCATAGTAATTCAACCGTCACTCCAAATGAAATAATTTATATAGGAAAAATGATCAGAAAAATCCAGTCTATCCATCTGTACCATTTTAATGCATGTTTGAGCAACTTATGCTTGCTGATCAGGTCAAATCAATTCAATGGCATTTGAATAATCACATATGGAGTTTGAATTTGAATCTTGTATTCAAACCAACTTCATTTAAATCGCTGTTAGCTGCATTAGCTCAAATCACAACATATTGCCATGTCACATTCATGCATCATATTGTTGCATTGCACTGATTGTGTTTCGTCTCTGTTGCCGGTAATTGTCCCCCTTCACTAGATGTTGTTCCGGCGATGAGATCGATGACACCGATGAAGAACTATACTATCTTCAGAAGTTCCAGGCAAGCAAAACCCCCTTGTTCATTCCGATACAATCCCACTCTCTCGCTCCTGCTCTCTTCTACTGCATTAGGACTGTTGGGGATCGTAGCATAAATTTAAAATTTTCTATGCATCACCAAGATCAATATATGGAGTCATCTAGCAACGAGAGAGAGGAGTGCATCTACATACCCTTGTAGATCGCGAGCGGAAGCGTTCAAGAGAACGGGGTTGATGGAGTCGTACTCGTCGTGATCCAAATCACCGATGATCCTAGCGCCGAACGGACGACACCTTTGCGTTCAACACACGTACGGTTGGGGAAGACGTCTCCTCCTTCTTGATCCAGCAAGGGGAAGGAGAGGTTGATGGAGATCCAGTAGCACGACGGCGTGGTGGTGGAAGCAGCGGGGATCTCGGCAGGGCTTCGCCAAGCTCAGCGAGAGGGAGATGTGTTACGGGGGTGAGGGAGGCGCCAGGGGCTTGGGTGTGCAGCCCTGCCTTCCCCCCTCTATATATAGGGGCTCTGGGGGGGGGGGGCGCCGGCCCCTAGAGATCCAATCTCAAGGGGGGGCGGCCAAAGGGGGGGGGGACTTGCCCCAAGTCGGTGGGCGCCCCCACCTGTGGTTTCCAACCCTAGGCGCAGTGGAGGCCCATGGGGCGCACCAGCCCACCAGGGGCTAGTTCCTTCCCACTTCAGCCCATGGGGCCCTCCGGATAGGTGGCCCCACTCGGTGGACCCCAGGACCCTTCCGGTGGTCCCGTACAATACCGATGACCCTGAAACTTTCCCGGTGGCCGAAACTGGACTTCCTATATACAAATCTTTACCTCCGGACCATTCCGGAACTCCTCGTGACGTCCAGGATCTCATCCGGGACTCTGAACAACTTTCGGGTTACCGCATACTAATATCTCTACAACCCTAGCGTCACCGAACCTTAAGTGTGTAGACCCTACGGGTTCGGGAGACACGCAGACATGACCGAGACGACTCTCCGGTCAATAACCAATAGCGGATCTGTATACCCATGTTGGCTCCCACATGCTCCTCGATGATCTCATCGGATGAACCACGATGTCGAGGATTCAATCAATCCCGTACGCAATTCCCTTTGTCTATCGGTACGATACTTGCCCGAGATTCGATCGTCGGTATACCGATACCTTGTTCAATCTCGTTACCGGCAAGTCTCTTTACTCGTTCCCGTAACACATCATCATGTGAACAACTCTTTGATCACATTGAGCTCATTGTGATGATGTCCTACCGAGTGGGCCCAGAGGTACCTTTTCGTCACACGGAGTGACAAATCCCAGTCTCGATTCGTGCCAACCCAACAGACACTTTTGGAGATACCCGTAGTGCACCTTTATAGCCACCCAGTTACGGTGTGACGTTTGGTACACCCAAAGCACTCCTACGGTACCCGGGAGTTGCACGATCTCATGGTCTAAGGAAATGATACTTGACATTAGAAAAGCTCTAGCGGACGAACTACACGATCTTGTGCTATGCTTAGGGTTGGGTCTTGTCCATCACATCATTCTCCCAATGATGCGAACCCGTTATCAATGACATCAAATGTCCATGGTTAGGAAACCGTAACCATCCATTGATCAACGAGCTAGTCAACTAGAGGCTCACTAGGGACATGTTGTGGTCTATGTATTCACACATGTATTACGATTTCCGGATAACACAATTATAGCATGAACAATAGACAATTATCATGAACAAGGAAATATAATAATCATTTTATTATTGCCTCTAGGGCATATTTCCAACAAGGACAACACTGTTTCAACTGTTACATGCTGCGGTAGCTGAACCCCTTTCCTCTGCATGACCTATCATTGCCACAGTAAATAGATGAAACCCACTAGCATGAGTAGGAGTTGTTTGAGCCCTGATGTGCCTACTCATTCATGCTTGTTTGTCATGCCTGCTACTGCCTAGATTTGAGTCAGGTCTGATTCATCAGGGATGAATTAGAGGTGTGTGAACATGTCCTACTGTTGAGAGCTAAGTGTGTGAACACATTTTGGTAAAGGAAGCGGTGAGAGGCCATGTAGGAGTACATGGTGGGTTGTCTCATTGCAGCCGTCCTCACGAACTGAGTTCTGTGTTTGTGATCCATGAACAATTACTACCACACATTGGAATGCTTAAGTGCCCCTCTCAACTTATTAATCAACCTGATCTCTGTCCAGGAGTTGCAACTAGTTTCTGGTGTTTGCAGGTTGTGTTAGTAGTCTACCAGGTGGCACCCGGTACAGGTGGGCTTGGGACAGACTAGGCACCGTGGCACGGTGTACCAAGCGTAGATCCATCCGTCAAGGTGGGCTTGGGAATCCTGCACACATCGTTTGGGGCCGTGAGCGACACCCCGACCGGATCTCCTTGCGGATGGAACCCGAATAGGCGATAAACCTGGACTAGAGACTTGTGTGGTTAGTCAGCTCGTGGCCGACTCCCTCGCCATGCTTCCGCTTGAAGGTTGCCGAGATACACAACGTGTACATGGTGGTAAGTGGCGAGAGCGTGTGTGAAGAAGTACACCCCTGCGCAGGTTAACATCATCTATTCGAATAGCCGTGTCCACGGAAAAGGACTTCGGGATGCACATGCGGTTCACGAGACAAGTGAAAGTGGATACTCTAAAATGCGCAAGATAAGCGTGAGTGCTATGGATGGCGTTCTCGTAGGGAGACGGGAGCGGATCCATAGTGGTGTATTGATATGGTGAATATGTGGACTCGTGTGCGCCACATCAAAAGAGTTACTTGCAGTCGTAGTTCAGGATAGCTATTGAGTCAAAGCTGGCTTGCTGCAGTCAAACTCCACCACCCCTTTGTTGATACCGATGCATATGTAGCTAGTTCTGATGTAAGTCTTGCTGGATACATTTGTACTCACGTTTGCTTATTTTATGTTTTCGCAGAGAGACTTTAGTCTCACTAGTAGTTCCGCGTGGACTTCGATGTTTAGCTTGTTACCTCAGCTACTATCTTGTAACCTTGGGAGGGTCTTGTAGGTAGTCAGGCTTCTCAGCCTTTTTCATTTGTAGTTGTCTGTACTCAGACATGTTTATGCTTCCTCTTGTTGCTCGTATGCTCTATATGTTGGGTCATCAGACCCATGTTTGTAATATCTGGCTCCTCGGAGCCTAATGAATAAATACTTTGAGTTGTAGAGTTTTGTTGTGATGCCATGTTGTATTTACACATATCGGGCATATTGTGTGTATGATTGAAATGCTTGGTATGTGTGGGATCCAACAACCTAGCTGTTTATCCTTGGTAGCCTCTCTTATGGGGAAATGTAGTCTAGTGCTTCCACTGAGCCATGGTGGTCTGCTACAGCCCAGTTTACCGGAGTCCTACTAGCCCAGTTACTACTGCTCCGGAACACTTGGACTGGCCGACATGTGATCCACTTCGTTCCTGTGTCTGTCCCTTTGGGGAAATGTCACGCGGTGACTTCCGGAGTCCTGCTAGCCTACCACAGCCCGTGGTTCCGGAGTCCTGCTAGCCCAGTTACTACTGCTCCGGAACACTTGGACTGGCCGGCATGTGATCCACTTCGTTCCTGTGTCCGTCCCTTCGAGGAAATGTCACGCGGTGACTTCCGGAGTCCTGCTAGCCTGCTACAGCCCGGGGTTCTGGAGTCCTGTTAGCCCAGTTGCTACAGCCCGGATTCACACGCTGATGACCGACACGTTCGATGCTGGTTCATGTATGCATGTCCCTGTAAGTTAGTGCCACTTTGGGTTCACGACTAGTCATGTCGGCCCGGGTTCTCTGTCATATGGATACTAGCGACACTATCATATACGTGAGCCAAAAGGCGCAAACGGTCCCAGGCCAGGTAAGGTGGCACCCGTGGGAATACCGTGCGTGAGGCCGCAAAGTGATATGTTGTGTTACATGCTAGATTGGTGTGATTTAGAATCGGGGTCCTGACACATTATTATTCATCATACCCTTAGGCTTTAGACCTCAACATATGATCTCGAGGTAGATCAACTCTTGTAATCTCTATATTCATCAAAATCAATCAAGCAGGAAGTAGGGTATTACCTCGATAGAGAGGGCCCAAACCTGGGTAAACATCGTGTCCCCTGTCTCTGATTACACATCGATCCATGATCCACAACTCAAGACCCCTACCCCAAGATCTGCCGGTTTTGACACCGACAATGGTGCTTTCATTAAGAGTTCCGCTGTGAGATCAACAAAGGATTGATGGCTCGTCTGCAGATTAACTGCGATGTCGACATCTTCATCACCGGCTCGACTTGTCACCTTGGCTCGACCAAGGACTGCACTCTATGTCAGATCGTCATGTTCGGACGATGACCTACATCAACATCAACTCTGATCTCTCTCAAGATCATGGAGGAATCATTCATGGAGCCCGGGGGCTCAACGTCAACATTGCCCTTGAGCGACTGTGTTGTTTTTCTGGACAACGAACTTGTATCCGCTGCCACCACCTCCTCGAGTGTCGTTTTAACGATTGCTTCGGTGGAATTGTGCGGAATTAAGTCTACAACAACCGTGCAAAATTTCATCGAGTTCCGATGGAGGAATCTCCGGCAATCTACGATATACCGGAGCCCTATGAAATCATGACGGGAATCTGGACGTGGTCTCCAGAGCCAAGCTCAGAGGTCCTTTGGAAGATCTAACCGTTCATCTGATGCGGAATTCCCATATCTACCACCCCTCAAAATTTCAGCTCGATCTGACGGTTCAAACTTCGGGAACCTTCCAATGAGTGGACCAATTTTCTGATCTGTTTTATGCGTGAATACGGATCCGACCCGAATTCATGTTTCTTTATGAACGTGATATTGGACAACCTTTTTAAAGGAATTTTCTTCTAGGGTATTGTGCTTTGTTCTTAACACGTGCCCATAAAATTTTAGGCCTTCTCTGAGGTACTCTTCACCATCACGCTGGTGTCAAACCAGTCCAGTAACATTGCTCCACGGCTGCCGACCTACGCTAGACACGCCGTCGCTTTGTTGAGCCGAGCTCATCTTCTTCGGATCATCATCTCTGCGAGCCGAAAAAGAGTTCGACATTGCGAAGGATAAATCATCACCAACAACGCCGCCCCATGGATTACATGGAACGGGCGCACCGGCATCACCGTTCGTTCACTTCATCAATCCGACTTTGACCGTGTCACAAGTTATGACCAGTGTCGGCATGACCGCACTGTTGCTTCTTCAAGCCGATGTCCATCACGCCGAACTGCTTCAACACCTCGGCTGACATGGTAGTTGTAACTTCTCCTTACCGACGCGCTCCGTTACCTCAGCTAGACCGGGGGCTTCACCATCTCTTCATCAACCTACTCCAGAGACTTCGGCGTCACCCGCCGACCAGCTTCGTCACCTCAGCTGGACCGGGGTCTTTGCCTCGGCAAGCCAACCTTTTCCAGCATCGCCATGCCGCCGCTTCATCGCTCATCAAGCAATGGGTGTGCGGATCAAGTCCCAATTTTGGGAGTAACCTTTTCCCAGATTACTACAACAGATAAACCAGGTAAATTATCTGGGTTGGGCAGCGCTGTCACCTCGGCGTACTAACATACTACGTCACCTCGGCTGGACCGGGGGCTTCGTCATCACTTCATTAACCCATGCCAGGAACTTCGATGTCATACTGTCGGCCTGCTCCGTCGCCTCAGACGGACTGTGGGTTCCACCTCGCCACATTGGTCGTCTTATGTCGCCACTTCCGAGTGCCGAGCTCTTCGCTCCGCCTCCTCGGGACCGACTTAGGGGATGGGACCTCGTCCCGCTGTAAGCTCGGACCGCGTCATCAACACCGAGCACATTAACCAGCTAAGTCGCTCTCATGCTCAAAAGCTTTCAGTTTTAAATTTTGTTCGGTTCGACCAAGCATTATACTTTTTTGGCAAAAAGTTGTTCGTGAAAAACTTCCTTGTCAAAACTTTGTTTGTGACACACAAATTCAAATACCCCGTTTACTTGGGGGCACCCTTCATGAAGCCTTTCCTCTTGCATATGATTATACTTGTATGGCTTCGTTCCTTGTTCGTGTATTACGCCCTAATATGCACCATGTTGACTTAAGTGTTCCGCAAGCTGGGTTGCCTTGCTCCTGTGTTTACCCCTACGTTCCCGATTGTTCGGCTAGGGAGTAAAGGGAGCACCTCTGCGATTGTCATGATCGGGTCATCCGAGCTCGGACCTCAAACTGGGTGAAGCCGAAAGCAAGCGCTCTTATTGTTTTCAATCATGGTTGGCACACAACGGAACTCATGAGTACAAAAAATCTATTGCACAAGTCTCATAGTAACAATAAGCAACCGAAGAAAGGTATCGGTGGGGTACTATTTTCTTCGAAGATGCTTCTTACACTTCGTCAGTAATGTAGCATAAGTTCCCTGAGCGCACTTTGTCTGTTATAGCCTTATGGCCTGATTGCCTGGTTATCGGAAACACCGTCGATATTCTCGATAGGTGAAGTACATAACACTTTTCGGCCCTTGACCGAAGAGGGAGAAGCCAACGGTCGGTTAAGACGCGTTTAAAGTTCGGGTGAACAGAGATATGATATAAGTACTTCGATACATACAATCATTATACATAAAATGCTTTTACCCAAGTCACTTGGGGGCTCTTAAATTAGTATGAGCTGTTTTTGTTAGTCGCTGCACACTCTTTTTCTACCACTCCTTTGTCGACTCAGGTGTATGATCAATAGTCGGGTAGCCTGGTTTCTCTCTAAAGCCGCTCGCGTTTAGTTCGCTAAACTGGCCTGGGAAACACTCCGCCTTCGGGATAGGGAGGTTGAAGCCGAAGGCTGACCCACTTGAAGTCTAGAGACCAGATGTGTCATGTTAAAGCAAGACGAAAGTACAATTTTTAAGACCAATTTCATATTGGCACCGAACACTTGATCTAGTTCGGACGTCAAGTTTTTACTGAAGTTTTTTGGTTTTCCAAGCCTATGGAACTTTTAAACTATTTGCGTGTTTCCAGCATAAGTCTCACAGTGCAACACCAGACACCTTTATAGATTCGGCAAAAACATTCTCGGATATTGCTATATATGCATCAGTTTCGAATTGTGTCTTCGGTCAATGGTTGCGTTGCCCGGCTTTTGTGCTTTCCTTCTATGTTCCGCTTTGTTCGGCTAGGTGTGCAAAGGGAGAACCACTGCGATTGTGCTTCCAGCTCGCATGGCTAAGCGCCTCAGTGGAGAAAGCCGAAAACTGACTGTCACAATAAGCGTAAACTGGTCAGCGATCCGATGACTGTGTTAAAATATAAGATCGATGGAGGTCACCCTGTGTTAAGCAACGGGCCATTCATAATATTGGCCGAAGTGTTAACGGCTTGACCTCGGGTCTCGCTGAACACTAACCATGGGCTAGTAACTAGCCTCCCAACTTTAAGCTCCTATGACTAAGTGAAAGTTATAAAGCCCGCATATCTGATTGCCTTGTTTCCTCTAACACAACCGCCTTCGGGCAACGAGACGTCGGCTAAGGGTTGTTTTGTTATTGCAAAAACACCCTGCGTTGCATCTACAAAGGGGTGGAAGCCGACGATGGGCCATGATCAAATGATAAATGGGCACAACAGAGTCAAAATAAACATATATCATCAGTGTTGTATTCATTATACAAGCGCTGCCTTTCGTAATTATCATTATAAAGCCATAAATATGCATCGATTTGACTTAAGATTTTGGCCAAGCTAGGTTGCCTTGCTCCTGTGATTACCCCTACATTCCCGATTGTTCGTCTAGGAGGTAAAGGGAGCACCTCTGTGATTGTTACTTCCGGGTCATCCGTGTTAGTACCTCGGATTGGGATAAGCCGAAAGCTAGCCATCTTAAAGAATATAATTGGTCGGCAACAACGGAAGTGAAAATTTTGGTTCATTTAGACCACATAGTTCGGTAATTTTCCCCGAACTAAATCCTCAATATTTTCCTCCCACATTGATCGGAGGTGAGGGTTCATGATCATGATCAACATGACAACCAAAAGAAAGGAACCGATAGCGGGACTATTTTCCTTGGAAGATGTTTGTTACATTAAAAAGTAATATAATATATCTCTCCGCGTACCTTTGTTTATAAAACCGTATGACCGGATTGCCTTGTTTGTCGCAAATCTTTGCTCTTATAAAAGCTTTATAAAGAAGGACAAGCACTCCCCGGCTGCTGGCCGAGGAGGTTGAAGCCGATGGTCGATCAACAAAGTTTTGTACAATGCGGATCCGAGCATTAATGATGTAAAATACTTGGATACATAGGATCATAAATTGCGAGTAAAGTCGATTTATTGCAGCCCATCTTTGAAAGACCAAGGGGCACAATCTCGCCGAGACAACCGAGCAACTTACATAAAGCTCTCCTCAATCCCAAGTGGCATCAATTTCCTATCTATTAAGCCCCTTGGGACCAACCTTGGCGAGCCCAACTTTGGCTGACTCTAGCTCCTTTAAGAGATCTTTATTCTCTTTTCGAGAAGTTTATGTTAAACACAAACAAAATTTTTCTGTCAAACGGATATCGATCCTTAATTCGGCCACCCGTGCCCACATTAAGTCTCGGCGGCTACTGGGCTTTATACTCATTATTTATAAATATTAAAGGGGCACATCGATCCCCTGATCTGGTGTTGCCACCCGACCAGTGGCTCGAGGGCTACTGCATTGCCTATTCAATGCAGAAAATTCAAAGTGCTCAGTGTTCGGCATAACCAAACTATGGACAAGCGCGTCTTCGGACGACAATAAGTACCATATGGGACTTATACGACATCAAGTTGATATATCACGGCGTCTTCTCACGACCCTCTCTCAGGGGCCCGTCCGCCGATCACTATTACCTCTAATATATTACACTGTGTTTCTATTCCTATGTATGCTGCCGAGCTAGGAGTTGATCCTCAGGATGATTTCACGACCTAAGTATCAGAAGCTACTAGGATCAACGATTTCATATTTTCCTTCAGGTGCATCTCGGATTTTAGGCCGACAGACACCTTGAGGGCTACTGGCAATACATCTCGTCAGCAAATAAATTTATACGCATCATAAATAAAATCCGCAAACAATCAGCCCATGACCGAGGTGCAGAACCACCTCGGAAGCAGTACGAAATATAGCTCGGATGCAAGTGGCTGGCTCCTTAGAGGCCATTTTCGACATTAAGCTCGGCTAAAACTTTTTGAACCAAGGTGATCTATGGCACCTCGGATATAGTCCGGCGTTGGAGCTTGGACATAGTCCGGTGTTGGAGCTCGGACACAGTCCAGCGTTGGAGCTTGGATACAGTCCGGCGTTGGAGCTTGGATACAGTCCAGCGTTGGAGCTTGGATGCAATCTAGCGTGGGAGCTCGGACGCAAGAGGACACTGCCGCGCAGGAAACGCTTCAAACCCGAGGTGCGGCATAAAAATAACAAGGCATTGATAAAGGCCGAAGACTTAAAGGGCTCCTCGGATACCCAATGTGTGAAATCTTCAGATTTAGCTCGGCAACCCTACAGATAGAAGGTAGGAAGATTTATTGAACAAGTTTTCAAGACCGACGACCGAAGACATAGAACTATTTGGAAGAACCGAGGAACGTCCCCAACCTAAAGACCGGTTTAGGGGGCTACTGATGGTGTCCTGGATTATGGGGTACTCACCACGTCGTCTGCCGATCAGTTGGATTGGGCCGAGGACCCCCATGTCCATTCATTCATGGGCCAGTTCAGACAGCCAATGTATACACAAGGAATATTCCACAAGACTTGGTGATGAAGACAAGGACTCCTCCCCACCGGCGTATTCGACTAGGACTCTTGTTATCCTAGGCCTCTAGTACGTTATATAAGCCGAGGCTAGGCTAGTCGATAGGGACAATGCTAGATCATTATTATTCGTCATACCCTTAGGCTTTAGACCTCAACATATGATCTTGAGATAGATCAACTCTTGTAATCTCTATATTCATCAAGATTAATCAAGCAGGAAGTAGGGTATTACCTCGATAGAGAGGGTCCGAACCTGGGTAAACATCATGTCCCCTGTCTCATGTTACCCATCGATCCATGATCCACAGCTCAGGACCCCTACCCCGAGATCTGTCGATTTTGACACCGACAGTATGACCTCACCGTGCCCTGATAAAAATGTCGTCATGCACGCCTTTCATAAAAAGAACTATCACCGAGAAAGTTTCATGGTTTCGAGGGGGAAATCACCAAGATTGAAGGGGGATCCAAATTTCCCTTGTCCTTTGTCCAGGAGTTTTTTTCTATGATGAACATACAACCTGCAAATCACCGTGTTCAAAGTTGGCACTTTTCCGGGTTCATTTGCCATATTTAGGGGATTATGTGCATTTCCTAGGCATTAATGCACATAATTCAAGTTCAAACAATCAGTGCATGAAATGGTCCACAAGAACAGCCTAGAAAACCATGCTCGTGCCATTTAGTAAATTCTCATGCCTTTTACAAGGAATAATGGACAGATATTTCGATGAAATGTGTGGCAATAGTCAACCACATGTTTGTTTGTTGGGTTTTTAACTATAGAAAAAATTAAATAAATGCTTAAAAATATGGCGCTTTGGCATGGTGCCATGGTATGACCTCACCATGCCACAGTAAAAATTTGAGAATGTTTGGCTTATGTCGTCATGCACGCCCTTCATAAATCGAACCATCACCGAGGAAGTTCCATGCTTTCGAGAGGGAAATCCCCAAGATTGAAGGGGAATCCAAATTTCCATCCTAGTTTGTCATTCAGTTTTTTTTCCAACGATCAACATACCGCCTCAAATGCAACGTGTTCAAATTTGATATTTTCCCGGGCTCATTTACCATATTTAGGGGATTATGTGCATTTTCTAGGCATTAATGGACATAATTCAAGTTCGAACAATCGGTGCATGAAATGGTGCACACGAACGGTCTGTAAAACCATGCTCGTGTTATTTAGTACATTCTCATGCCTTTTACAAGGAATGGGCAGATATTTCAAGGAAATGTGTGGCAATACTCAACCATAAATGCGTCATTTACTGGGTTAACAACTATACAAAAAATGAAACACATGGTTGGAAAACATGACGCCTGGCGTGGTGCCATGGTATGGCCTCACCATGCCACAGTAAAAATGGAGAATGTTTTCCTTATGTCATGATGCACACCTTTCATAAATCGAACCATCACCGAGGAAGTTTCATGGTTTCGAGGGGGAAATCACCAAGATTGAAGGGGGGTCCAAATTTCCTTTGTCCTTTGTCCATGAGTTTTTTTCTACGATGAACATACAACCTGCAAATCACCGTGTTCAAAGTTGGCACTTTTCCTGGTTCATTCGCCATATTTAGGGGAATATGTGCATTTCCTAGGCATTAATGCGCATAATTCAAGTTCAAACAATCGGTGCATGAAAGGGTCCACAAGAACGACCTAGAAAACCATGCTCGTGCCATTTAGTAAATTCTCATGCCTTTTACGAGGAATAATGGACGGATATTTCGATGAAATGTGTGGCAATAGTCAACCACAAATGTTTGTTTGTTGGGTTTTCAACTATAGAAAAAATGAAATAAATGCTTAAAAACATGACGCCTGGTATGGTGCCTGATACGTCTCCAACGTATCTACAATTTTTGATTGTTCCATGATGTTTTATTATCAATCTTGGATGTTTTATAATCATTTTATAGTCATTTTATATAATTTTTTGGTACTAACCTATTGACATAGTGCCGATTCTTTGTTTTTTCCATGTTTTTACATCGCAGAAATCAATACCAAACGGAGTCCAAATGCCACGAAACTCCACGATGATTTTTATGGGCCAAAGGAAGCAGATGAGCCTGGTTGCACTGGGGAGTCCCGAGGAGGGACAACCCCTGTGGCACGCCAGTATTACTGGCGTGCCACAGTGGGTTGTCCCACCTCGGGTGCCCCCCGGACCGCCTCTTTGCTCTATAAATACCCCAATATTCTAGAAACCCTAGAAGTGTCGATGAAATATTCATCCAGCCGCCGCAGAGTCCAGAACCACCAGATCCAATCTAGACACCATCTCGGATGGGGTTCACCACCTCCATTGGTGCCTCGCCCCCCATGGGTAGTTCTTTGTAGACCTTCGGGTCTATAGTTAGTAGCTAGATGGCTTTCTCTCTCTCGCTGAATTCTCAATACAATGGTCTCTTTGAGATCCATATGATGTAACTCTTTTGCGGTGTGTTTGTTGGGATCTGATGAACTTCAAGTTTATGATCAGTTAAATCTTTTAATATCCATGAACGTTATTTGAGTTTCTTTGATCTCATATATGCATGATCTCTTATAGCCTCGTATTTCTTCTCCGATATTTGGGTTTTGTTTGGCCAACTTGATCTATTTATCTTGCAACGGGAAGAGGTGCCTGTCGGCGTTCTGGGAACGGGGGTCCCCAGACTTGCCTGCCTACGGCCTGCGGCGTGGCTCAAGTGGGGGCCCAGCGCGACCCAGCTTCATCAGCTCAAGCTCAAGACCCTCACGAGGGGCCAAGCCTCGCGGGGCGGATGACAGGAACCTTCCTCAGGAGCAGCCTCGTCAGGCAGGCTCGCGAGGAGGCGGAGAGATGAAGGCAGGGTACCTCACGAGGGTGCCCCGTGACGCAAGCCATGACGACCGAGACCAGGCGGGCGCCAACCTGTGCAGTGTCCTCGTTTCCCCTTTGGTGCAAAGGAGGCAAGCACAGGCCAAGGCATCAGGCAAAGGTTACCGCTTCGATGCAACAAGACCAAGACCAGCAGAGCGGCAGGACGGAGGTCATCGTGGAGCCCAGGACGGCGTCACTGCCGAGCCTTTGGCAGCCGAAGACCAACTTTAGTCAGGATAAGTGTACTGGATGTTCCCCTTCAAATTGGCCTATTGTTGGCGCCCTTCCCGCTCATTATTTGGGAAGAGGTCCAGGGCCTCCCACTATAAATAGAGCTAGCCACCACTGAGTAGAGGCATCTGATAGAGCCCTAACAGAGAGAGAGAGAGAGGCGACTGAACTCACCCAAGCAGTTCATCGCACTAGCTCAAGAACAGCCCCATGCGAGGCTGTTCTCCCTTTGTACTATTCATCATCGGCCTCAGAGGCAACCCACCACACCACAAACTAGAGTAGGGTATTACACCACAATGGTGGCCCGGACTAGTATAAACCTCGTGTCCCTTGTGTGTTCCTCTTCTTAGTTTAGATCCCTCACAATCCATGCACGCGTGAGCTGGTAGGGGAAAGATCTCCGCGCGCACCCCAGTGTTCGAACCTCAAGGGTCTGCCGGAACCCGAAATCCAACATTTGGCGCGCCAGGTAGGGGTGCACCGGAATCTTTCTTCCGCTGGTCGTGTGTGATCTTCCGTCATGTCCATGGCTGACGCTCGCCGAGCTCGCTCCAAGCGCCGGGCTGCTCGCGCCGGTCGAGTCGCCCAGACGGCTCCCGTCGGCGGACGCCCCCGTCGTTCCCGTCGCCGCTGCCGCCGCCCCACGGTCGGGCGGGGAGCAAGCAGCGAGCTGTTGGGGAGAGCTATGCGACCTCTACCTCGCCCATCGCGCCCGAGCAGCGCCCCGGTCGTGCAGCCCTCTGGCGGCTCTTGGCGCCATCTTCGAGCCGCCACGTCAAGCCGTTCACCCGCCAGATCGCCGCCGCCTCCAAGCGCCAGGGAGCCCCGCCGGGCTGGGTGGTGGCCGAGGCCTATCTGCTCTTCAACTCGGACGATCACCCCTCCAACCCCACCAGATCGGGTGCGCTCCCGATGCTGTGCAGCCCCACCATCTGCGAAGTGGCAGTCACCCGGACCCTCATCGACGGTGGAGCCGGCCTCAACGTGCTCTCTGTGGAGGCCTTCAGCCTCCTCCATGTGCCACCAGAGTGGCTCCAGCCCAGCAGGCCTTTTTCCGGAGTCGGAGCCGGTTCCACCGCCTCCTTGGGACAAATTCGCCTCCCGGTGACCTTCGGCACCCACGACAACTTCCGCACGGAGCTGATCGACTTCGACATCGCCCCCATCAGCCTCCCCTACAATGCCATCCTCGGCTACCCGGCCTTGGCCCGGTTCATGGCAGCAACTCACCCGACGTACAACCTGATGAAGATGCCCGGGAGCAACGGCGTCCTTACCGTGTCAGGAAACACCGGAGAGGCATTGCAGGCGCTCAAGCTTGTTTTCAAGGCGGCTGTGGCGGCACGGCCCACCAGCGTTGACGCTCCCGAGCCCAAGGGGGCTGCGCCGTCCAAAAAGAAGCAGCTATTCACCCAAAACAAGGCAGAAACCAAGAAGGTACCAGTTAGCGAGGACGGGTCCACTGACGCCACCTTCACCATAGGTGCAAACCTCGAACCCGGGCAGGAGGAGGCCTTGGTGAAGTTCCTGCGCGCGAACAAGAAGGTGTTCGCGTGGGGACCCGATCAGTTGGCGGGGGTCCCGAGGGGCGTGATTGAGCATCACCTCAACGTGTGCCCCAACATGCGCCCCGTGAAGCAGAAGGCGACAGTCCCACGAGAGAAACAAGCTTTTATCGTCCAAGAGACCCACAAGCTGGAGGCAGCGGGGTTATTCGCGAGGTCCGCTACCGGATTGGCTGGCCAATCCAGTTGCCGTCCCAAAACGGGGGGGGGGGAGGAACGTATGTGTGTCGACTTCACCAACCTCAACAAGGCCTGCCCACAGGATCCGTTTCCGCTTCCTCGCATCTACCAGATCGTCGACTCCACCGCTGAGTGTGACCTGCTTGTGCTTCTGGATGCCTTCTCGGGCTATCACCAGATCAAGATGGCGGTAGAAGACGTGGAAAACGGCTTTCGACCCGTGCGAGTGTCTTGCTATACCTGCATGCCGTTTGGGTTGCGCAACGCAGGCGCGACCTTTCAGCGGCTGATGCACATCGCCCTGGGCCGATAGCTCGGGAGGAATGCTGAGGTGTATGTCGATGACATTGTAGTGAAGTCTCGAGAGGCGAAGACCCTGATACAGGACTTGGAAGAAACCTTCGCGAGCCTCGATAAAGTGGACCTGCGGCTCAACCTGGAGAAGTGCGTGTTTGGAGTCCCCTCGGGCAAGCTCCTGGGTTTCCTCGTATCCCATAGGGGCATCGAGGCCAACCCGGAAAAGGTCAAAGCAGTCGAAGACATGAGCCCGCCAAAGACCCTCAGAGAAATGCAGAAACTCACCGGGCGCATGATCGCGCTAGGACGTTTCATCTCCAAGCTGGGGGAACGAGGACTGCCGTTCTTCAAGCTGATGAAGAAGAAGGGCCCGTTCGAATGAACTGAAGAGGCCGACAAGGCATTCCAAGAACTCAAGAGGTACCTTACCAGCCCTCCGGTGGTGGTAGCTCCGCATCCTCGGGAGCCTCTGGTGCTCTACCTCGCGGCCACCCCTTACTCTGCCAGCGCAACCCTGGTAGTGGTCAGGGAGGAGCATCGGGCCAAGGCGTCAACTGCCCTTCAGGCGGGAGCAAAGCGAAGCCAAGAGAGCCTCACAAAGAACGCGGCGGCAAGGGGTCACCGCAGCAGAAAGCGCGCCGAGCGAAGAAGCCCCGCCAAGTGATCGGCTGGGGGCTCTGCGCCTCGGAGGCACCCCAACCTGCGGAGGACGCGAACAGCGCGTGATCACAGCCTCGTCGAGCACCCGTGTGCCGTCGACGGCGGTCTTTGCGGGACGCGAGGCCACGGTACCCCATGCCCCAAAAACTCCTCCTCGCGCTATTGGTGGCCTCACGCAAGCTGCAACACTACTTCCAAGGTCATCCCATCAAGGTCGTCTCAGCATACCCTCTGGAGAGGGTGCTCAGGAGCCCCAACTCAGCTGGAAGAGTCGCCGAGTGGAACATCAAACTGCAAGCGTTTCAGCTGGAGTTCAGCACGACCAGAGTCATCAAGGGGGCCGCATTGGCAGATTTCATGGCAGAATGGACGGAGGCACGGCCCCGGCGGCGAGGACCAATCACTCTTCGGGAGGCGAGGCACCGGACGGCGGGTCATGTACTTCGACGGGGCATTCTCCCGACATGGCGCGGGGGCCGGCGCAGTGCTCGTATCCCCTACTCAGGACAAGCTCTATTACGCCGTGCAGCTCTGTTTCCAGCATGGGGAAAAGGTCTCCAACAACATAGCAGAATATGAAGGCCTGATAGCCGGCCTGAGAGCCGCAATCGCTTTGGGGGTAAAGCGCCTCATCATCAAGGGCGATTCACAACTCCTCGTCAACTTCTCCAACAAGATATACGAGCCGAAGGACGAGCACATGGAAGCCTACCTCGTGGAGGTTCGCAGGATGGAGAAACAGTTCTGGGGACTAGAGCTGCAGCATGTGCCTCGCGGCATCAATCAAGAGGCGGATGACATCGCCAAGAGGGCGTCCAGGCGGCTGCCTCAGGAGCCTGGCGTCTTCGAAGAGCGACTCTTCTGGCCCTCAGCGGCACCATCACTATGAAGAGCGGCACAACCTCAGGAGGAGCTCCCCCAGCCGCCTGCCTCGGGAGCCCCGGCCTGTGGCCCGGCCTCAGGGGCACGCTTGATCCTAGCGATGGAACCTTAGGAAGGGTGCTGGATCGCAGAGCTCAAGAGCTACTTGACGCGAGGGACCCTGCCGGAAAGGGAGGAGGAGGCGGAGTGTGTGGCGCGGCAAGCCACGGCCTACTGCATCAGGGATGGAGAGCTTTACCGGAGGCAGCCGAATGACGTGTCCCTACGCTGCATTTCCAGAGAGCAAGGGAAGGAACTGCTGGAAGACATACACGGCAGAGATTGTGGACATCACTCATCGTCGCGAACCCTCGTTGGCAAGGCATTCCGCAGCGGGTTCTACTGGCCCACAGCACTCAGCGACGCTGTTGAGCTGGTAAAGGCTTGCAAGGCCTGCCAATTTCACGCCAAGCAGATCCATCAGTCGCGGGAGGTCTGCAAACTATACCCCTCTCATGGCCGTTTGCAGTTTGTGGGCTGGACATTCTAGGCCCGTTCCCTCGGGCGCCAGGGGGCTATCGCTACCTATACGTCACCGTGGACAAGTTCACCATGTGGACTGAGGTGGAAGCTGTCCGCACCATCCCAGCAGGCTCTGTGGTCAAGTTCATCAGGGGCCTCGTGAGCCGGCTGGGGTGCCTAACCGCATCATCACCGACAATGGTTCGCAGTTCATCAGTAATCTCTTCAAAACGTACTGTGCTAACCTTGGAACGCAGGTATGCTACGCCTCAGTGGCGCACCCTCGGAGCAACGGCCAGGCTGAGCGAGCCAACGCGGAGGTCCTTAAGGGCCTCAAAACCAGGACCTTCAAGAAGAAGCTGGAGGCTGCGGCGGTGGGCCGCACGACGAGCTCCGGTGCATGTTGTGGTCCATCCGCACGACCACGGCAAAGTCGACTGGCGAGACCCCCTTCTTCCTCGTCTACGGAGCAGAAGTCGTCCTCCCTCACGAGGTCAGGCGTCGCTCCGCACGGGTCCTGGCGTTCGACGAGGCGCAGCAGGACGCCATGCGAGGGACGGATCTCGTGCTGGGAGAGGAACATCGCCGAGAGGCCGCGCTGCAGGCGGCAAGGTATCAACAGGCGCTGTGGCGATACCACTGCCGCAACATCCACCCCAGGACTATGGAGGTAGGGGACCTCGTGCTCAGACGGTTCCTCTCCAGGGAAGGGTTGCATAAGCTCTCTCCCATGTGGGAGGGCCCGTTCAAGGTTGTTCATGTTTCTGTGCCCGTCTCCGCACGCTTGGAGACTCAGGAGGGGGTGCCCATCCCGAACGCGTGGAACATCCAGCATCTCCGGAAGTTCTACCCTTGAAGAAAGGCCCGGAGCCTGTGAAGCTCATTTTCCTCGAGAAAGGCCCGGAGCCTGTGAAGAAGGCAAACGCCTATGAAGCTCATTTTCCTCGAGAAAGGCCCGGAGCCTGTGAAGAAGGCAAACGCCTGTGAAGCTCGTTTTCCTCGAGAAAGGCCCGGAGCCTATGAAGAAGGCAAACGCCTGTGAAGCTCGTTTTCCTCGAGAAAGGCCCGGAGCCTATGAAGAAGGCAAACACATGTGAAGGTCATTTCCCCGAGAAAGGCCCGGAGCCTGTGAAGAAGGCCAATGCCTGTGAAGCTCGCCGCCCGTGACACTCTCACGTAATAATGAGTTGGGGCTGTACACGCCTGGAGTCTCGTGAGCGCCCGGCCTCAGGCCCTGGGCTCCCTCCCACGCCTAGTGGCAGCACTTAGCTCCGCGCTGGTGAGAAGACGTCGAAGACTAGATTAGGTGCCGGACGCGGCTTTTTTCATTTGCTTTCTGCAGTTGGCTTGTTCATTCCTATTTGAAGTTTTATTGAAGTTGTTGCCGTCTTTGGCTTGTGACTCTTTGTCTTTTTTGCTCTCTTGCCTCTATTTCTCTCGTGCAAGTCTCGCGAGGGAGCAGTGCGGGCACCCTCGCGAGTGTTTTCTGCCCTTAACGTTTGAGGCTTTCCTATCCGGGTCCACTACGGGAGCACCCCTCCCAATCCGTGCCCCACGGGCATCGCGACACGAACACAGGACCTGGGTCGGTCGCCTCCACAACCGAGGCAGGAAGCTACCCCTCCTGACTAATCCTTGCAGGACATGAAGCGTTCGACGAGGCCACGGCCTCGAGAAGCGAAGACCGCGACAAGTCCCCCCGAGATAAGTAATTTCTACGCGCGGGCATGCGGCACAAAAGCATAGCACAGAAATAGCGGAAGCAGCATGGTAATTAACAGCAACAGTTCAGCACGCCCCCACCAGGCCCTACACTACTTTCTCTTTGCAGGAAAGGGAGAAAAACAAAATAGGCACGACTTGCTCGGCGCCAACTCACGGCGAAGGCTCGCACTGCCTCCGAAGCTCAGCCAGACCCCACATCGCGCTTCACCGAGGCGCGATGGCGGGCTGACCCGCTACCTCCCTCCAGGCGGGCGCGACAGCACGGGGGCTGGTTGCGGCCACCGCTGGAGGAGCTGCTGTCCGAAGGAGAGCTGCCGAAGCTCGACGAACCCCAAGCACCGCCGACCATACGCCTGCTGTCATCTTCATCCCGATCATCGCCGGGGCTGGGTCCACGGCCGCGGTCATCATCTTCGGGGCAGCACCCGGCACGGCGACCGTCTTCTCCGAACACCCTCACGTAGAGAGTGGCGTCGCCGTCGAACTTGAAGTGCAGGGTGCACCGCCAGCTCAGGCTACGCGCGCGGGCAAATGTTTGCCAGCCGCGGGTCAAGGCCACGCTCCCGGCGACGGAAACCTCTAGCGAAGCCCAGGAGGCCCGGCTGCAACAACCATCCGCCTGAAGCCAGAGGCCGCCCGGAGCATCGGCCGGAAGTTCACCTAAGAAGAAGCAGGCAAGCTGGAGCCAGGTGCTGGTCGGCTCCACCGACAACGCGACAAACTCTGGCAGCACCTCCGCCAAGTGGAAGCGCGGCCTAGGGGGTCGCGCGGTCACGGCGCGCCCCCATCGACAACCTGGCGCCCGTCGCCGCGCAGGAGATTGCCTCCACGGCGGGAAGCCGCTGCGGGAGCCACAGGATGCTTGCGAGGACGGCCTCGACCGTGCTTGGCCGGGGAAGAGTCAGGCCCTACCTGGCGAGCCTTTCCCTTCTCCGCGGCCGAGAACCTCTTCGACGGAGCCATGGAGGGAAAGGAGTAGCGAGAAGGGATGGACTGGAAGGGCTAGCATCGTTTCGTACTTATAGCCGGAGAAGGCCAACCATCGGCCTCCACGATCACAGGTAATCATGACCCATTTCTGCATGCAGGGACTTGTCAAGTCATGCGGTTGCCGAGGGATCGTGGGGAAGCGGAGACGCCCACGACCAACCAATCGCCACGCGGTGCCCAAGGCCGCAGGCTGTTGGGGCCCACGGCGCTTCGCACTTGCCCCTTCGCTTCTCTGCTAAGCCAAGTCCGGGCGCGCCTTGGGCCCGGGGGCTACTGTCGGCGTTCTGGGAATGGGGTCCCAGACTTGCTCACTGCCCTGCGGCGTAGCTCAAGTGGGGGCCCAGCGCGGCCAAGCTTCATCAGCTCAAGCTCAACACCCTCGCGAGGGGCCAAGCCTCGCGGGGCGGACGACATGAACCTTCCTCGTAGCATAATTAGACGACAGGAACCTTCCGGGTTCATTTGCCATATTTAGGGGATTATGTGCATTTCCTAGGCATTAATGCACATAATTCAAGTTCAAACAATCGGTGCATGAAAGGGTCCACAAGAACAGCCTGGAAAACCATGCTCGTGCCATTTAGTAAATTCTCATGCCTTTTACAAGGAATAATGGATAGATATTTCGATGAACTGTGTGGCAATAGTCAACCACATGTTTGTTTGTTGGGTTTTTAACTATAGAAAAAATTAAATAAATGCTTAAAAAACATGACGCCTGGCATGGTGCCATGGTATGACCTCACCATACCCTGGTAAAAATTTGAGAACATTTGGCTTATGTCGTCATGCACGCCCTTCATAAATCGAACCATCACCGAGGAAGTTCCATGCTTTCGAGAGGGAAATCCCCAAGATTGAAGGGGAATCCAAATTTCCATCCTAGTTTGTCATTTAGTTTTTTTCCAACGATCAACATACTGCCTCAAATGCAACGTGTTCAAATTTGATATTTTCCCGGGCTCATTTACCATATTTAGGTGATTATGTGCATTTTCTAGGCATTAATGGACATAATTCAAGTTCGAACAATTGGTGCATGAAATGGTGCACACGAACGGTCTGGAAAACCATGCTCGTGTTATTTAGTACATTCTCATGCCTTTTACAAGGAATGGGCAGATATTTCAAGGAAATGTGTGGCAATAGTCAACCATAAACGCTGCAGTTCTTAATCGGGTTAACAACTATACAAAAAATGAAACACATGGTTGGAAAACATGACGCCTGGCGTGGTGCCATGGTATGGCCTCACCATGCCCTGGTAAAAATTGGAGAATGTTTTCCTTATGTCATGATGCGCGCCTTTCATGAATCGAACCATCACCGAGGAAGTTTCATGGTTTCGAGGGGGAAATCACCAAGATTGAAGGGGGTCCAAATTTGCTTTGTCCTTTGTCCATGAGTTTTTTTCTACGATGAACATACAACCTGCAAATCACCGTGTTCAAAGTTGGCACTTTTCCGGGTTCATTCGCCATATTTAGGGGAATATGTGCATTTCCTAGGCATTAATGCGCATAATTCAAGTTCATACAATCGGTGCATGAAAGGGTCCACAAGAACGGCCTAGAAAACCATACTCGTGCCATTTAGTAAATTCTCATGCCTTTTACAAGGAATAATGGACAAATATTTCGATGAAATGTGTGGCAATAGTCAACCACAAATGTTTGTTTGTTGGGTTTTCAACTATAGAAAAAATGAAATAAATGCTTAAAAACATGACGCCTGGCATGGTGCATGATACGTCTCCAACGTATCTACAATTTTTGATTGTTCCATGCTGTTTTATTATCAATCTTGGATGTTTTATAATCATTTTATAGTCATTTTATATAATTTTTTGGTACTAACCTATTGACATAGTGCCAGTTGCTATTTTTTCCATGTTTTTTACATCGCAGGAAATCAATACCATATGGAGTCCAAATACCACGAAACTCGACGATGATTTTTAATGGGCCAAAAGGAAGCAGATGAGCCCTGGTTGCACCTGGGGGGAGTCCCGAGGAGGGGACAACCCCCCAGGGCACGCCAGGTGGCCCTGGCGTGCCCTGGTGGGTTGTCCCACCTCGGGTGCCCCCCGGACCGCCTCTTTGCTCTATAAATACCCCAATATTCTAGAAACCCTAGAAGTGTCGACGAAATATTCATCCAGACGCCGCAGAGTCCAGAACCACCAGATCCAATCTAGACACCATCTCGGATGGGGTTCACAACCTCCATTGGTGCCTCTCCGATGATGCGTGAGTAGTTGTTTGTAGACCTTCGGGGTCCGTAGTTAGTAGCTAGATGGCTTTCTCTCTCTCGCTGAATTCTCAATACAATGGTAACTTGGATATCCATATGATTTAACTCTTTATCGGTGTGTATGTTTGGATCGATGAACTTCAAGTTTATGATCAGTTAAATCTTTTTATATCCATGAACGTTATTTGAGTTTCTTTGATCTCTTATATGCATGATCTCTTATAGCCTCGTATTTCTTCTTCGATATTTGGGTTTTGTTTGGCCAACTTGATCTATTTATCTTGCAATGGGAAGAGATGCCTGTCGGCGTTCTGGGAACGGGGGTCCCCAGACTTGCCTGCCTGCGGCCTGCGGCATGGCTCAACTGGGGGCCCAACGTGGCCCAGCTTCATCAGCTCAAGCTCAAGACCCTCGCGAGGGGCCAAGCCTCGCGGGGCGGATGACAGGAACCTTCCTCAGGAGCAGCCTCGTCGGGCAGGCTCGCGAGGAGGTGGAGAGATCAAGGCAGGGTACCTCACGAGGGTGCCCTGTGACGCAAGCCATGACGATCGAGACGAGGCAGGCGCCAGGCGGGCGCCAACCTATGTAGTGTCCTCGTTTCCCCTTTAGTGCAAAGGAGGCAAGCACAGGACAAGGCATCAGGCAAAGGTTACCGCTTCGGTGCAACAAGACCAAGACCAGCAGAGCGGCAGGACGGAGGTCATCGTGGAGCCCAGGACGGCGTCACCGTCAGAGCCTTTGGCAGCCGAAGACCAACTTTAGTCAGGATAAGTGTACTGGATGTCCCCTTCAAACTGACCAATTGTTGGCGCCCTTCCCGCTCATTATTTGGGAAGAGGTCCAGGGCCTCCCACTATAAATAGAGCTAGCCACCACCGAGTAGAGGCATCTGATAGAGCCCTAACAGAGAGAGAGAGAGAGAGAGGCAACTGAACTCACCCAAGCAGTTCATCGCACCAGCTCAAGAAGAGCCCCACGCGAGGCTGTTCTCCCTGTGTACTGTTCATCATCGGCCTCAGAGGCAATCCACCACACCACAAACTAGAGTAGGGTATTACACCACAATGGTGGCCCGAACTAGTATAAACCTCGTGTCCCTTGTGTGTTCCTCTTCTTAGTTTAGATCCCTCGCAATCCATGCACACGTGAGCTGGTAGGGGAAAGATCTCCGCGCGCACCCCAGTGTTCAAACCTCAAGGGTCTGCCGGAACCCGAAATCTGACAGTGCCCGGTAGTGGGTTCGATCTTACGGTGCTTGATCCCAGTGACAGAAAGGGAACCGACACGTATGTATCGTTGCTACTAAGGATAAAAAGACGAGATCTATATCTACCGCCATATAGATAAACGGATCTTGTCTACATCATGTCATCGTTCTTATTGCATTACTCCGTTTTTACATGAACTTAATATACTAGATGCATGCTGGATAGCGGTCTATGTGTGGAGTAATAGTAGTAGATGCGAGCAGAGTCGATCTACTAATCTTGGATGTGATGCCTATGTAATGATCATTGCCTGGATATCGTCATGATTATTTGAAGTTCTATCTATTGCCCAACAGTAATTTGTTTACCCACCGTTTGCTATTTTTCTCGAGAGAAGCCACTAGTGAAACCTACGGCCCCCGGGTCTTCGTTCTCATATATTTGCCTTGCGTTCTACTTTTCCTTTGCATTTTTATACAGATCTATTAAACCAAAAAATACAAGAATACCTTGCTGCGTTTTATCTTTATTTATTTTATTTGGCGTTCGATCTATCAATCTACTACAATTTACTTCACCTCCACTTGCCTATCTTGAGGCGCCGTACCCCGGAAGGGATTGATAACCCCTTTAACACGTCGGGTTGCGAGGTGTTGTTGTTTGTGTGCAGGTGCTGCTTACGTTGTGTTGCTTGGTTCTCCTACTGGTTCGATACCTTGGTTTCATAACTGAGGGAAATACCTACCGTCGCTGTGCTACATCATCCCTCCCTCTCCAGGGAAATACCGACGTAGTTCCAGCTACCATCAAGGAGAATTGTTGGCACCGTTGCCGAGGAGGATCTTCAACATAACCAGGTTCCTAATCACAAATCTCATCTCCTTGCAATTTACATTATTTTCCATTTGACTCTCGGTTTCCTCTCCCCCACTTCACAAAAATTTGCCATTTTATTCGCCTCTCTTTTTCCGTTCGCCGTTTTCTTGCCAGATCTGTTTTTGTTTGTGAGATCTTGTTTGCCGTTATGGAAAATTCCTCCTCTATTGCTTGCACCCCCGAGAAAGAGGTTCTCAACTTTAAACAAATGGGAGGAGAAAGTTTAAAAGATGCTTGGTATAGAATTTGCAATGCTCATAATATATCTATCCGTAAGCAATCTACCATTGTGCTTCTGCGTTGTTTTTATGTTGGCATCACCACTTGGTATAGATTCGTCCTTGATACGATTACTGGTGGAAATTTCTTAATGAGTCCTCCTTTTGATGCTCTTAATGCTATGGGAAATTTAGTGGGCTCACCCCCTCTTATGGTTAATGAAACAATTTTGACCCTTGAGCATGTTATGGAAAGACTTGATGCTATCAAAAAGAAAATGCTCACCGAAGATCATATGGAACTTATACATAAAAAGATGCATAATTTTGCCACTAATCTTGGATCAAAAGCAGGCGATATTTTTAAGTTGTTAAAAGAGAGGGGTACTTTAATCCATGAAAGAATAGAAGAAAGTCCGTCTCAGATCGATAAAATGGAAGAAATCTTTAGTAATCTAAGCACGGCTTTTATTACCACTAAAATTATTGAGGAAACTCCCGTAAAGGGTAGGAGATCCAAAAACAAGGGTACAACTTCTAATGATAAAGGATATCTTAAGATGATTAGTATTCACCCTGATTTCGTTGAAGTGATAAGAGATCCTTTTTGCAAGGATGAAATCTTTGAATTTATTCCTAGGAGTGTTGTTATTGAAAATCTTTATGCTAAATCTTTGAGGGATTCTAAGTGTTTGATTGAAGAGTTGGACAAAGATGACAAAACTTAGATCCTTGCCTTACACCTAGCTAAGGGCGTAAAACTATAGCGCTTGTTGGGAGGCAACCCAATGAATAAAATTTTATTTTTGTTTTTTTCTTTATGTTCTTGTGTGTCTACACAATTATTCTACCGGTATGATTGTGTTTTTATGTTTTAATTAGTGTTTGTTCCAAGTAAAGCCTATAGGATCTTCTTGGGTGATAGTTGTTTGATCTTGCTGAAAAAGACAGAAACTTTGTGCTCACGAATCATAAATCACATAAAAGATCTTTTGCTCTGATTCTTTTTGCATAAGATTAATATACAAATTACCCTGGTCCTCTTATTTTGTTAGAATTTTTGGAGTTCCATAAGTATTCGCAAGAGAGGGAGAGAGATAGAGAGAGAAAGAGAGAGGAAGAAGTTAGGTCTGTGAGATAGATGGAGACATGTAATATACGTGAGATGTGTGTGCATCCGGATTCTGTAGACGTGGAAGGAGAAGAGACAACAGGCTTGATGAGAGAGCTGGAAAAACATGTACGAGAAGGGAAGGATCTCATGGGTTGAGGGATTGGTAATTTTGTGCGGGAGAGAGAGGGATTGGTAATTTTGTGCGGGAGAAAGGGGGGGGGGGGAGGAGTCAGTCAGCCGTCGTCACATCATCCTGCTTCCAAATGGCCCTGCATTCTCTAGTGCAGTGTGGTCGCCGTCTTCGATCTCCTCGATGCCCTCTTTGAAGGTTGAGGTGTTATGCATGCTGGGGTGCAGAGAAGCACAAGTGAGAGTGGTCGCCATATAGCCTTGGATGGGGATGAATTGTGTGCTCGGGGGAGGGGTGTGTGTGCGGTGTGTGTGTGTGTGTGTGTGTGTCAGGTATTGAGAGAAATCAAACCTATGGAGAGAAATGTCTGTGTATGTGACGGAAAGCTACATGCTAAATAGGGATTTCACGAAGAGATTGTGCGTGTGAGATAGAGAGCGATGTGCGGGCCTTGAGGTGGGCAGGGGCCGGGTGAGGGTGTCAAAATGTGTGCATTGATGCATGTATTACATGCGATCGTGCGAAGGATGGACGAATCGAGAGAGACAGTTGTTGTGTTACAGATGCTCCTCTCACACACACACACACACAAAAGTACAAATAGAAGATCGTTCTGTCATGTATACACAACGTATTAGCATCTGTCTATGTCTCACTCATGCATGATCATTTGCACATTCACACCTCTCCATGTCTCTATCACACGCACACCGTCTCCACATTGCCCTTCCGCCACAACACACATATGGACACATACACACGTTCTCTCTCAGTCACACACAAAATCAGTATTAAAAAAACTAGGGCACACCTAAAACGTCCAAATCCAAATAAACACAAATTGGAGCTAAATTCAAATATATGGAAATATTGTAGCGTCAAGAACTTTTCCAGGAAAAAAGTTGAGTAATATTCGGGGATTGTTTTCACACACACAAAAAGGTTCGGTGGATGTCCTTCGAGCGCGAGACGGTGACGCATCGTTCGATCGACCGTGCGGCCGCGGTTCACGCGCTTGCACATGATTCCGTATCGTGGTTGTGGTAACTAATATAAGCGCTGCCTCAGTCTAATGTTTACGTCTACTAGTATAGTTTTATTTTAAGTTTGACCAACCCTATATAAAACTAAACTAACCTCCCATACGCGCACTCATCAATATGCCGCTGCCGCCATTGCGCATGCCGGCGCCCGACTGCTACGGCCAACCATTTCTCGCCCATCACCGCCGTCCCTGTACCATGAAGCCGAAGGCTCGCCCGCTCACGTCGTCTGCAGTCCCTCCTCGCGATGCCGCCACGCTGCCAAGCACGCGAGCAGCTGGTGGAGCCGCGTCTATGCACACAACATACGAAGAGGAGGACGAGCGCGTTCTCCAGCATGCCGGCGAGGAGGAACTAGCGTTTCATTATCGTCTCCGCCCGCGCGGAGGAGGCGCGCATGGTGGCTGTCGTGGCGAAAGCTAGTCGTGCCCACGCCGAGCCCGCAAACTGGGTGCGGACACAGAATCTACCTTCGAGACCTTGAATGCCACGTGGATCCCGTAATCTGAAGGAGCAGTTTGGGTCGGTCGACTCTTGTGAGCCGTTGGATGCAACATGGATGGCTAGAAGGGCTTTTTCAACCTTCGAAATTGATGCACTGTTCATCTTCTCAGCCCGCCACATGCCTAACCGCCTGTCGCTAGTGCCCCGCCTCCTCGAATCACCGCCACGCCATGCTCCCCACCCTCGCCATCCGCTTAACCCCGGCACGATCCATTTTTTCCAAAGAACCGCATTCCACACCCAACACTCATAAGATAGATCATGGGCACCTTGCCACCCTAATATAGATACCGGGTAGCTTCTGCCGTCTTCTTCCTTTGCTCACGAACTTCTTTCACAAATCGACTGACCCAAATTATACTACCAGTACGAACGTATCAAGTACAGTAGGAACACGAAGATACGAGCAGAAGTACCAACTGCAAGAAGAACAGTAGTAAGACATAGTAATAGTACAATTGTACATACTAAAGAGTTCAAATAACGAGAAAGCACATAAACATAGTTCTGCTGGGGGCTTAGCACAACACACCCCTGAAATAAAACTAAGCAACTAGTCCGCTTGACACTGTAGTAGAACCAGCATGAGAGACGGCACTGCCACCTTACTCGGAGTCCGAGTCCACATCCTCAACCTCGTCCTCGTCCCTCTTCCTCTTCCTCTTCGTCGCCACTTCTTTGCTTGAACTGGATACTGGCCTCTGCTTCTTCATCCAACCCTTGTAGATATTTAAAAAAGGTAGGCATCCATTGCTGCGTACATGATGTGATCTTCATCTATTGTCTTCGACTCCCATGCATGATGAAACTCGTGGTGAGGTTTCTTCAGTTCGCTGCATTTAAGGATCAATCATGGCTCCTGCCAGGGTCAGCATTGAAGGCTGATAGGAGGACACCAAGCTTGCCTTCTGGAGATCGAAGGTCTGGCCTACAACGAGGCCTATCTGACCCAGGACATCCCTGTCGTTCCTAAAGTCTATAGTAATGAATTTCACTCTTTCTTCCTTGAGGAAGTTCTTAAAATCATGGCACTCAATGTCGGCATGGCATATGTGGTAGACCAAGCACATGTTATGTACGAAAACCTGGATCACGACGGGCTTCTTCTTCTCTGCCTCCTTTAGAATCTTCTCACTTTCCAGGACTGTGGTGTACTCAACATCTAGCCCAGCGACCCACTCATCCTTTGAACTTTTGAACATGCGCAGGAAGCGAGCAAGGCATGCTTTCACCGACGCGGATCCACAGGTGTAGATGTCGATGACCTCATCACCGGTGATGGCTCTAATCGGGTACTCAGCGGCGACCATGGAGATTTGGGAGGCCATGGATTTTGGCGGAGGGTTAGGAGAAGTTGAACTGGTGTAATGTGAAAGGACGGGACGACTGGGAGCGAACAATTGTAAGGTAGAAGATGGGGACAAGTAGGGCGTGCAAACGGCGTGGGGTTGTTGGCTTGCCCGGTGGAACAGCTGCAAGCCCCCAAAGAGTTCTCGCGGGACCCACTAGATGTCATGTATACTAGACCCATATCATAGGCCTAATGGTATAGCTTCTGCCTGTTTGCACGCCATGCCGGCGCATGGATGTAACTTCACTTAATTCCCTCAACCGTCGTGCCTCCCACGACCTTCTCCTCCCTCGCGCGGTCGCGCCCTTTGAGACTTCGACCGGCTATAAATGAGCATTTTTTTGCCTACTCAGCATGCATGATACTCCCTCTGGTCCTTTTTACTTCCGTCAACCGTTTGCAAAGTTTTTGACCAAATTTATGCTAAAAATATCAATATTTACAATACTGATTATAATGAGTATAAAAACTATGTTTTATAATGAGTATAAAAATATTGATTTGACGTTGTGAATGTTTTTTTGAAACAAAACTTAAATGCACAATGCAGACTAAATCCTCCGTCCAGGTGCGTGCCATGTCCTATCTAGTCATCACAACAAGGTTAGCTATTAGAGTACCACTACCTCCCTTCTAGTTTAAAGGGCTCGATTCAAAAAATTTACCTACTCTTACCAAGATAGAGGCGGTGGAATAGTTTTTGTAGTGGTTTCTAGAGTCTGGACTCCATCAGGAACCTTCGCCGCCATGGGCAAGCATGCAAGGAGATGAACCAAAAAGGAAATGAGGCTGGAATGAGTAGTTCCATATTTTATATAGTGGCAGAGTTGGGTAAATATCTGCTATACAGTACCTCCGGTGGCAAGGCCATGTCTCTATGCACACACATCCCAGCCGTTGGTTCCAAGTAGATCGAACGGCTCACGTTGTCCAGAGGTAGACATACCATCACCACCAACTGAGAATTTTTATAGGAGTGGTCATGCATGCATGTGGTGTAATTAATGCATCTGTTTACACAAATTTTTGAGAAAAACAAGAGTACTAATTAAGTACTTTTGCAAACTACGGAATTAATTCCACCATTCATCATCTACCTTAGTTGAAGAGATTTTCAAACTAAGCCCTATAAACCGAAATGGAGGGAGTACCACATTACCACCACTATGGCCAGCCTTAATCATCGCATGCAATAATTTAGTGCACCTTGAAATCTGAACGCTTGCTTGACTATCCTTCTCCCTCCAGCAGTCCCACCACTCCACCCTGTGTGGAAAAAATCTGTGTGCATGACTCTCCTCCCCCGCGCTCGTCCAATCCATTGTGACCAACAATATTTCCACCCCTTCCCTCACCCGTAATTTACTCCAACAAATATGCCCATGTAGCTGCTTCAGTTACTTAACTGTAGGTGCATTGGGTCACTGACATGTGGGACCAACATGCATCTGGCCCACATGTCAGTGGCGCAACTGGACCTGCAGTTAAGTCACTGAAGCTCAGTCCCTATATTACGTAGGTGTGCCATTGCTCGCTCTAAATACTATGCCTCCCACGGCATTCGGAAGAACGCGCACGTTCGTCGCTATCTCCTCCCCCTCCCTCTCACGTCGACCACCATGGCTTCCCCGCTCCCAAGCCCTAGGCGCCCCTTGCTGCACTGCGCGGACGGTCACGAGTTGCCATTCCGTTCCTCGCCGCCACTAGTCGACGAGGACGTGTCGCCGTTCCATTCCTCGCCTCCACTAGTCGAGGAGGACGCGTCGGCGTTCCGCTCCTCACCGCGACGCGTCGAGGTGGACGCGTCGGCGTTTCCAATCTCGGGCCAAAGACGCTGGCCGGAGGATGCGCTCCTCGCTATGAGGAGAACGCCGCGCCGCCCGCCGAGCCCCCAGCCTTGAGGAGCTTTGGAAAGAAATAGATGTCGCCTTGTGGGAGGCTGCCTCCAGCAGAGCGCGCCAAAATAGAGGCGGAGAAGAAGGCCGAGGAAGAGAAGCGTCAAGGGCAAGCTGCCTGGCAGGCCTATGTCGCGTCCGAGAGAGTCAGGCAATTGGCTCTTTGGCAGAAGGCTCGTGCGAGGGCCGTGAGGGTGGCAGAGGACGCCCGTGCCAAAGCGCTGAGTGCATTTGGGCCCAAGCGCCTCATCTACGCTTGGCTTTATGTGGACCGGGTGCATGCTTCCAGCGAGGAGGAGTACATGTTGGCGCCGGATCACCACACTGGTGAGATCACGCTCGCCCGCCGGCAAGCCACCAATCAGCACCTTGCAAGTTGCAAGGCTGAGGAAGAGGCGTTGTGTTGGCGCGCTGGGAAACGGCCGCGCACCAGGGCACTCGTGGCGCGCTGCCAGAGCTCCTGCGAGCAACGTGGATTTTATTAGGAATGTAATTTAGTTTCGTAAGGTGATCGCATTAGTTTTGGGACGCAAATGATAAATCCCGAACGTTCGGGAATTATTAGCGTCTTTAATTAGGTATGTAAAAGGAAAAGATTGGAAACCTTGTATCCATACGCATTTTGTAAGTACGTGCATATGCCACATGCACTAACATTTTATGAGTTAAATCTTTGGTGAAAATTTAGCACAAATTACAATGGTGACGAATAAACCAGGATGGAGGTACTACTAATAGTAGTTTAGAAGCCCAAATAAATGAATGAGGCGCCTTAATGTTATTCTCCACTGTGACTAGTCTCATGGGAAAAGCTGGGGAAGAGACGGCTTATTTTTTAAGCCGCCAAAAGAACTGGCCCTAGGAGTAATAGCTAGGGATTGTAGGGATCGAGTGTGCGAGATGAACCGGAGAAAGTAAATGCAGAGAGATGAAATGCAAAAAAGACAGAGGGATGTGATGGTTGCTTGTCCGTTTATTTTACCAGGCCACTTATTACTGGGAGTGGTTGGGTTTGTGATATGATTTATACCGCCACGAAGCGGGTGAGACTCACGTGCAGCGCCGCCCTCTACACTAGTACTACATCGGTCGTGGTTTATTAGTCCCCCACTGAATTTGACTGAAGATTTAACTGACAAAATGTTAGTGCATGTCAACAAAAACTATATCGTTTGATTCGTATTTGAACATAGTTTTCAATGATATAATTTTAGGTGACATGCATCAGCATTTATCGTACTATATATAATGTTAATTCAATTTTTGGTCGTACTAATCCATAGTAAGGTGCCCGTGCGTTGCACGGAATAGTGAAATGCATTGATCGAGGAGTTGTTTATTTTGACAAAGGATGTGGGGGTCATCTCATGTGTAACGGGTATCGATAGGTTTCTTCAGATATTATTTCATCTCTAGAGCTCACAAACATCCGGGTGAAATAGATAAAAAGTATCTTTTGCAAACAAAAGCGTTCAACTGGTCAACCTGCATCCAAAACTTGTGAAGAAATAACATTTATTGTGCTTTGCAAGAAATGATCTTTAAGAATTAGTTTTTGAGTATCGATTGTTATGCATGTTGGCTACAGATGACATGGCGCTTTCTTATAGTCAACAGTTGGCTATACTATTAAGTATTAACCATGCCCTTATACACCTAGACGGAGGGATTAAATCAGGATGACTTGGAAGGGGGTAGAGGAGATGTAAGAAATGGTTCATCATAACTCTTTCACTAGTACTGTAGTAGAAATTTCATACATGGAAGATTCTAGACTAAACCATAAATGGATACACTTTTATTCATGCGCGATACTCCAATAGAGCAAGATCATGCATGGAAGTCTCTAATTGCTTAGACAGCGGATTACATTGAGCGAAGACTAATGATCAACATTTAACTTGGTAATGCATAGGTCCAGGTGAATCTCCTTGGAGTCCTCGTGCACCACGTTGGGGGCCAAATCATACCATGCGTCTTCCATGTCCACATCGGCGGGAAGGTCCCAGCTCGGCACAATCCTAGTCAGCTTGATATAGCCAGTGTCGCCGCCCACGTGCCTCTGAGGGGTAGTAACAGTGAGCACGCACCCGTACATCAGCCTCGTGTCAGTGTCAGCGTCAGCGGTGTCACCCCTGACGCACACTACAGAGACGGGGCGGCGGCCTGCGCAGGCCTCACCGGTGCCCACGATCAAGAGGAAGACGCTGCCGTCCTCCTCCGAGACTAGCAGGCGGCGGTGATCCTCCAGCGACTCCGGCACGGTGAATGGGTAGCACGTCTCGTACTTGATGTTCTCCGCCAAGGGCCAGTAGTGATCACCGCACGCCTGCGTGAGGTGATGCACGATGTCCGCTGGTGTGCCCCAAAACGGCATCAGACACTCATAGCAGTAGACAAAGGGCTCCTTGGAGGCATCGACCAGGCCGTCCATGAAACGGGAGTGGCTGTAGGGGATGTTGCGCTAGTTGAATATATGAGCAAGTTACTACGAGATTTAGTCCGAATAAGCACAAAAAAATCATGACGACTATAACAGAGATTAAACTAATCATGTGGACTAGCATAGTAGATGAACAGATCGAATCTAGGAAAGAGACTAGAAACATGAATTCTACCACGATTTCGAACAGGAAGGACAGAAACACATATGGCGCAACGGGAGCAGCACCGTTGGCGTTGAGGTTGTTGCCCATGTCATTGAGGAAGAGGTTGCCGAGGTCGGGGAATAAATTGTCGTCGGTGAAGTCGTCACTGCCAGCAGTCGCGAGAGTGCGCTCCCCAAATTTCAACTGCACCAGCTGAATGGAGTGCAGGAGGGAGTGGCTGTAGGGGACGTTGCGGCCGTCGAATGGAGCGCAGGGGTAGCACACGAAGCAGTAGATGGTGCTCCTCCCTAGTCTCTATCTCCACTACTCTTCTTTCTTTTTTATAATATACTAGTAGCTATCAAATCAAATAGTACTGCGCCGCCTGCTGCATGCCTGGCTGAACACGCCTCCTCGCCTCCATCAAACCCCTCCGTTAAACCCGCGTGCAAACCGAGAAACCTACTTCGGCTGAGGTAGAAATTTTGTCGGTTGCCGTTGGAGAATAATAGAGTCACGTCCAATCCATTTGAGTTAATTGCATGTATGATTCTCCCTCTATAAAAATTTAATTGCATCCTTAATCTTGTATTCTAAGTACTCTGTGGGTTCCACTGTCAGTACAATGTACATTACTTGTTGGCTGGCTACAGATTCATACAGAAAGTTAGAAAGAAACGAATCCATCCTTAATCTTGTATTCTAAGTACTTTGTGGGTCCACTCCCAGTACAGTAGCGAAAGAAGTACATATTAAAAAAATATAAAAAGCTATAGTTTAGGAAAGAATTCAAACTCAGGCCATCACACTGCAAGGATTCGGCCCGGACCAGTACACCAGGTGTTCGTTGTGGACGATTCAAGAGACAAACCTTTATAGAAATGAGCCCGTCCGTTGCAACGGATCCAAAGTAGAATAATACATATTCACAAATTTGAAAGAAAACAGTTTAGTTTTGATATACATATCATTAAAATATCTTATGTTTCACTCCAAATATATTCTTTGGGCTGTTTTGATGAGGTAAGGGAGGAATGTGGTTGGTTTCAAGATACTAATGGGTTTTATGTAAACTAGAGCAGAGAAGTGGGAATTGTTGCAAAAGGCCACAACTTACATCACAACCATTAGATGCAGATCTAATGGTCAGAAATGACGGATGGCAAACACACCATCATCACCAACTGAGTCTTTTATAGGAATACTAGCAAGATGCCCGTGCGTTGCACGGAACATCAAGATGCATTTATATGAGTAGTTTATCTTGTGGGAGATAAGGATGAACGAGGGAAGGCCTTATCTGCAAATGTGATGAGGGGTCAGGTATCTTTCTACGAAATTGCCATAGTTTCCTTCCTATCCGTCAGATATAGATCGGACGGCCTATATTGCAGGATGGCAGGCACACCATCATCACCAACTTTGTTTTTATAAGAGTAGAGATAAGTATAAGTAATACTAGCAAGAAGCCCATCCGTTGCATGGAACATCAAGATGCATTTATACGAGCTGTTTATCTCATGGGAGACGAAGATGAACGAGGGAAGTCCTTATCTGCAAATGTGGAGAGGGGTGCGAGTATCTTTTTGCAAAATTGTCATAGTTTGCTTTCTGTACGTCAGTTTATCTATCATCTTTCTCGAGATATCATTTTTTCGATGAAATGGTCCAGATACCATGTTTCCGATAAAATTCTCGAGATATCATTAGTTTTTACACGTGGGATTACTCCTGCATGGGTCACTCACAACAGGTGTTTTGTAAAAAAATGCATCTTGATGTTCCGTGTAATGCACGTGCATCTTGCTAGTTTTTTTGCATATAATTCCAAACACCATGTAGACACGGTCTTTGACCATTTTACAACTATGATAGTATCATTGTTAGTGGTCAGCTGGTGCAAGTTATAGCCCCGGGTGTTTTAACCTTTTTTAGTAATGATATCTGGCGATTGTTCGCCACGAGCTCAATCATGGCGAATCCCACGTAACCGTCAGATTTCCATCCAATGGTGGCCTATTTTTAAGCCATAGTATTTGACAAAACCGCCACCCTTACACACGTACTGTAACTGCATCGCGGGTGTTTGCAACTGCCATGTCTGCCAACGAACGTTTGTTTGGGATTGGAGTTAGCACCGATTGCGGTTCGTAGTCGTTCCACGCTTGGGCATTGAAGTTTGTAACTATTTTAGATTAGAATATACTAATCCTCCGGTGCTAGTAGTAGAGCAGAGTCCTACTCCACCACTACCCTAGTCAAGCAAGTTAGGGCATAGTAGTAGGTACTGTAGGGAGTACCAGTACTATGATCACTCAAGCAAGTTGCCTGGCATCGATATGACCCTATGCTGCTGGTATGTGTCTCGTGAGTCAAGCGGCGTGCTGTAGTCATCATCACCTGTCCACTTCAGGCAGCACATATTCGCTTCTCCATCCTTGTCCGCACATAATCGTCCAATCTTCCATCCTCGCTAAGGCGCCTCGCCCCTCTTCTGAAACCCAAGCACTAACAATGGCAGAACCGAGCAGCGTCCGCTGAAAGAGTGGCTGGAATTCGTTCCCCACAGAGGTAATCAAGCTCATTGTTTCGCGTGTGGACAATCTCAGTACCATGCCGCTCGCCGCGTGCTCGCCGGGGCTGTACCGTTTACTCAAAGCCCTCAGGCCAGAGCTTTTTAAGCCAACTCCTTGCTTGATGATGCCGCCTGATCTTCAGAAACAGCGTGTCATGCAGCATAACGATCATAGGGTGGCGAGCATCAACCCTCTTGACTGTGATCCGATCCCCTTCACGCTCAACTACATTAATGATATGTACTGGGTCGGCATGAACACGTCTTGGATGGTGCTCGTCGACGGTGGCGGTAGTTGGATGCTCGTGGAGGTCTACACCCGGTGATTGATCCCCCTTCCTTAGATTAACACTACACTGCTTTGGCACTGCGGCCCAGAATAATCAGAATCTTAAAGTAGCCAACATGATACCAAGTTTGATTTGCTCAAGGTTGTAATCTGCCAAGTGCCCACAAGATCTGCGAATTATAAAGACTTCATGCTAATTGCGTTCTTCAACCGCGGTCTCGCTTATCTCGATGTGTCATTGCGGTAAGTGGATAAATCTGCACGCCCATCGCGGGATCATACATCCTCCATGGTTCTCTCGATGCCATTGAACACAAGGGCTTCATCTACGCCGCGACTCCTTCTATGGTCGGACGTATTGTCGGCCTACTCCAAATATCGCTACAAACGGCTATTATAGCGGTATGCTACTTTCCTATGATATCATGATGGCTTGCTTATATTATCACAACATTTATTGAAAAATATTCATGCTCATAACATGTCGTTCTTAAGATTGACTACATTAAGAGACTTTTTTATTTGACTCCAACTTGATATGATGTTGTAGGTCACCGGTGTCCCTACCCTTCCTAATCCAGAACCTTTCAAAGAAAAGCGGCATGGCGCTTGTGTGGTTCCGGGCTCGATCGGACGGCATTTACGAATGATTGATGATCGTCCGCACGTACGTGACGTGTTGTTTCACGGAATACAATCACGATCCTTTGCAAGGTCTTTGAGCAGGATCCCAGCTTCTCTGGGCCTTCAGGAATTTTTGACTGGAGGCTGGTAAGTAGCCTTGGTACACGCTCTCTATTTCTCGGACTGAATTATTTGATTAACCAGGAGATAACCGACGACAAGGATCATGATGGCAGCGCGGTTTCGTTCATCAGGCAAAACTGTGTGTACACAGCATACCATGCGTCTCCGCATGCACCATACCCTGATATGTGACGCCACACTCTGCAACCCAAAGTAGGAGAGAGGGTCGCAAGTATCAGACTTCGACCTGCTGGCTGGAGTTTCCCCCGTCAGGCACCCATATAGTTCAAGCTGTCAGCCAATCTCCACAACTTAATAAATAGTAACGTCTAACTGAGCCAGTTAGTTAGATGAGTACACTTGGTGTAGTAGGATCTTTATTTAGTTTGATGCATACACTTATTCTTTTTTGGTAGAACTTTTGTAATGATGGCTGATGTTTGCTTCGGAAGAGAGAGCTGCGGCTTTACTCTTCTGGCCTGCTTACTGCTTCTATTGCACCACCAGCCCTGGTAGCTGCTACTGCTGTTTTCAATGTACAATCAGTAGTATATTTCGTCTGTTGGTTGAATAAATATGTTGTTAGAACGACAAACACAATGTTTTGGAAGTCGTTGCACGGTCCGATCCTTTAGTGCCCTGTACCATATGTAGCGCATACTATTTTTCGTACGGAACACATTTTCCACTTGTTGATAACATGCAGCCCAATCGATGAAGGCCCAATAGAGGAGCCCATAATTAGCTGGAAGGGAGGCTCTCACACCTAATCCGCCCAGGTACATGCTCATGGTCCCCTAAACAAAAATAAATAAATAAAGCTAAATGCTCATTCACCAGTTCTTTAAATTCATGATTTAACAGGAGGATATTATTTCCTATGATAGTGCCGTTACATTCAGTTGATATAGTTCTTAGGTTAAGATAACAACCAGTCTTCTTTCTCCCGCCATTTTCTTCCTGCAACCAGCGGACCCATGCAAATCATAGTCAATGTCGTAAATAGTTCCGGTCCATTTTTATTTTTCAATAAGAATGTCCAACCCAGCCCAAAGACATTGGCGACAACACTTTATCCTCCGCCTTGAGTGCGCTCGCTTGGCATCGCCGTCTGCCTGTCAACATAGTGAATCGGGAGAGGACTGTAGATGTGAGTCTGACAGTACGGACCCACCAGGTCCACACCCGAACACAAGCAAAGCGCCTCTTTTACTACTCAGATGCACCCATCATTTTTTACTCTAATCCACCCTGCTGATATCTGGGACCTACATCATTTTCAACGTATAGTCAATTAACGACAGAATTGCCCTTTTTTTTGAGGATTTGTTTGGAGGAGCAGGCTATAAACTGGGTTGTGCAGTCTCTATGGCCCGTCTAACAACATGACCAGCCTAGCAGTTTTTTCTTTGGGAAAATAGGTAGGCCACTATTTCTTTTTGAAGAATACCCAAGCTAGGCCTATTTGTTTTCTCCGACTTCTTGGGCTGCAAATCTTTCAAGACGAGGAGGGATGCATTCCGGCCTAGCCAAGAGTTTTGTCAAGATGTCTGTTAAAAGTAAATGGGAAAATTAGTTAAATTTTTTTGTTTTTGTTCTTCACTGATATTTTATATTTCATTGGATTTTAACATGACATAGTACTAATTTATTTTAAATTTGTTTTAGTATGGCTAATAATTTTTGGATTAAGAATATTTTGTTCCCCAAAAAAAATTGCGAATTTTCAAAATTTCGCACATTTTTAGTTCAATTTTTTAACCCTGGTACTAACCAGAAAATGGGCATCAATTCTAAAAATGGAAAAGGGGCTGCAATAAATTCCATATGAATTAGAGAATGAGTAAAAATTATAAAAATAATAGCAAATGGGCTGTACACGCCACAAATTTCGAGGCTGACTTGTTCAAGGCTTTGTCAGTCAACACACGATTCTAGCAGAAGTGACAGTTGGATGTCCATCCAACGGTCGACGTGCTTCTTCAATCTCTGATCTTCCTGCTCTAGCCGCCTAAACCAGCACCGGCGGGACTGCCTGCTCCCTCTTCTTGTGGGCCGCTGTCATGCCGCACAGGCTTCACCGGCCCACCCTACTCCCTCGCTGGCCTGGCCGCGCGCATTCAACTGCCTCCTTATTACGCGAAAAAATTGATTCCTCCCACTAACATCTGGGGCGCACCGGTTCGGAGGCTGACCTGTGGGCCTACTGAGTTGACGTGTACGCATGGCTTTATCAACTTAGTCAACAAACGATTCTAGCAGCAGTGACCGTTGGATTTGAATTGAACGGTCCTGCAGTTTCTTCAATCGCTGCTCTTCTTGCACCAGTCGCCCAAACCAGCGCGGCGATGGCACTGCTCTTGCCTCCAGGTGGCGGGTCTGCCGTTGAAGCCTCACCGCCCCCTACTACTCCCACTGCTGGCCAGGCCCAGCAGCAACGACAGGCTCACATCAAAGCCGAACCAGTGAACCCTCGTACTCCTCTCCGCGTGGGCTTCCACTGCCACGTCTTCCCCGGCTCCATGATGTCCCCTTCCTAGCCCTCGCCGTCGTCCATCGCCCTGGAGCTCTCACCACGGTGTGGTCAACATGGTCAAGGAATGACTTCCATCATAAGAGTACTGTATGTGGAGAGGCTGACAACTGGGTCCATGGCCGCAGCAAGGAAGTGCCTCCTTATTACGCGGAAAATAATGATTCCTCCACCTGACAGCAGGGACCCATCGGACGGGCCACCATATTTCACGAAAAAAACATTTCCCCCTGACTGCTGGGACCCACCAGCTACATCTTCGCACGCAAGGAAGTGCGTCCATATTACGGGCAAAAAAATGATTCGCCCCCTGACTGCTGGGACCCACCAGCTACATCTTCGCACGCAAGGAAGTGCGTGACAGTCGGGACCCACCTGGTCGAAGCGTACGTAGCGTTGGCATTCTGGTCGCGAACGTGTACGTACATATTGGTTGATGTAGAGGCGCGCACATGTCGTAGTAGAGGCGCGCATGTGTCGTAGTAGAGGCACGCACGTAGCATGTACACGTATGTACAGTGGTCAGGGTGCAAGAAAGAAAGTACGGCCACGTACGTACATACGGGCGGGGTCTCGAACGCCTACTCGCGCATACGTACGGCCAGGGCTCGTGTACATGGCTGGGTCGGAACGGAGAAGCTGCGCCGTCATCGTGTTCATGGGGAGGCAATGGAATGCGTCATGTTCATCGGGAGGCAACGGAACGCATGCTGTTCATTGGGAGCCAACCGGCTTAGACGGAATAGCCGATGGAAACGAGGCCTGGCGTACCACAGAACAGAGGAAACGGCCTTGTGTTTGACCGACCACGGTCGAAATAGGATCCTGTTCATCAGAAGGGGTCTGGCGTACCGCAAAACGGAGCAAACCGACCTCCTACGGTCGAAACGGGTTCCTGTTGATTAGGAGGGGTGTGGCGTACCGCAAAACGGAGGAAACAGACTTGTTTTGGAGCGCTACGGTCGAAATGGTGGTCCTATTCATCGGGAGGGGTATGGCGTACCGCAAAACAGGACTCCACGGGATACTATTCATCTCCACCATCGACCTCCTCCAGCCTCCACGGGCTACTGTTCATCCACCGTCGACCTCCTCCAGCCTCCACCTATGACTGTTCATCCATGGGCTCCTGTTCATCCAGCCTCCACCGCGCGCTCCTCCACATGCTACTGTTCAACCATCCCTCTCCACGGGGTCCTGTTCAACCACCCCTCCACGGGCTACTGTTCATCCAGCCCTCCACCGGCTACTGTTCAACCAGCCCTCGGGGTCCTATTCATCCAGCCCTCCACGGGGTCCTATTCATCCACCGGCTCGATCGCTCGGGGTACTGTTCATCCAGCGGCAACGACCTCACTACCATGGGGTCCTATTCATCCAACCCCCCACCGGGAACTGTTCATTCAAACCCCCCAACAATGCACACTATTCATCCAGAGGTAGCATCCATCGGCTTCAGTTAGCAGTAGTAGCGAAGGAATCACTCGGCTTTAGTTAACAGCAAGGGATCAATCGATCGCTCGGGTTCAGTAACGTGTAGCCTGTAGTGCAATCGCTCAGGTTCAGTTAGAGCCCAGCGCCTTGCTCGGGTTCAGTTAGAGCGCAACGCCTCGCACACACGCGCGTACGTAAGAGAGAAATGCGTATCGCTCGGACCCCGACCACCCACCTTAACCAGGAACTCCTCGATATTTTCCTCGCCCTCGCTTCTACCACGGTTTTTTCCGTCATGGACGGCCCAAAAAATGTCATGCCACTACTAGGGAAAAGCCTATACATAGAATCTTAGCAGCAGCACGGCTCAAAAAGGAGCGCTGCTGCTAATTAGTAGTAGCGCGTGTGCGGGAAACTTCGCCATCTTGACAAGTTTTAGCAAGAGCGCCGGTGTAAACCGCGCTGCTACAAATATCGACCGGCGGTGTCCACCAAACTCCATTTAGCAGCCAGCTGGTGTCATGAGCCGCCATCGCTGCTATGGATGTAGTAGTAGCACGCTTTTTCCGAGGTCGCCGCCGCTAAATTTCAAATTGGCACACTTTTTGGTCCCGGTTAGCGATGAGCGCTGTTGCCCAAAGCGCTGCTGCTACTTCCTTAGCAGCAGCGCTTTAGCTCCAGGCCATCGCTAATCCGCACCAACCCACCACCTTTTCCCCACCCGTCCCTCCCCCTCCCCCTCCTCTCTTCCCTTTCCCCTACCTCCCACATGCTCCCACTCTCACTCTTCTTCTTCCTCAATAGTTCTCCTCCATCACTCTCCCTCTTCTATCTACCTTTCTCTCTCTTCATTACTCCTATCTAACTACACCACCTCCATTAATGCATCTCCTTTCTCTTTTTCCTTCCCCCTCCACTAGTTGAAGTTGTCTCCTCCCAAATTAGGTAGCTAGGTAGATGTAGGATTTAGTTAAGTGACCTATTTGACCCCTAACTAGATCTATCTTTGTCAAGAAGAGCTTTGTGCACTTTTGATCTCCCTACAACATCATCTCCACCGTGTGCTCGATCTCGAGATAGAGGTGATTAAAATTTCATGCTTTTGCAAAATGGAAATATGTTTATGTGTGTGTGATATGTTTATGGAAATTGTGTGTGTGTGGCATGAGTTGACGACAAATTGTGCTTTTGAGTTGCCTATGTTTTGCTGAAATGTCGATTTATTTCCGTTTCGGCGAATTCCGGGCAAACTCTAGATCCATATATGTCCTATTTTTAGGGAAGGTCATGCGAATTTTTTTATGACTTTGATGCATGCATGCATTTTTATAATCAATTTGTTTATTAGTACCGTGCAGACGCTCATGATGGTCGATGGAACGATGGTGGACAGGTGGTTGCGGTCGGCGGTGCAGGACATGAAAGAAAATAAACTGACAGAGGTTTTATGTCTGTGTCAAAAATGCAAAGGAATAGTTTGGCTCGACCCCTATGACGATGGTCGTGTCGAAGCGCACCTGCTCATGACTGGTTTCATGGATGGCTATACTCGGTGGATAATTGAAGATGAGGATGACGATGTTGAGGATGCCGACGGGGCAGGCAATGATGACACGGGGCAAGACGAAGAGATGATCGATAATGGCGGCGGGGAAGAGGCCGGACATGGCGGCGGAGAAGGGGCCGGACATGGCGGCGGAGAAGGGGCCGGACATGGCGGAGGAGAAGGGGCCGGACATGGCGGGGGAGAGAACGACATGGACTCCACACAGCAGAGTTTGTCGGTACTAAGTTCAATCGTGCGGGACCCTTATGTTCAAGCATTGCTTCGCAAGGAGACGAGTACTGAGAGAGCTGCTTCTAGAGAGGAGGCTAAGCCGAGCAACCGGTGGTAGACTCGAACACTCCATTGTATGATGGGTGCAATCCTGAGGTGACCCGCTTGAGTTTCACGCTCCAACTCCTGAAGACGAAGGCTAAAAACAAATGGACCGACACTAGCCTAGATGAGCATCTCAAGTACCTAAAGGATGTTCTTCCCGCGGGTAATCTATGTCCTACTAGTGTTGATGAGGCCAAGAAGATTGTGTGCCCTCTTGATCTACCACACGTTAGATACCATGCATGCATCAACGATTGCATAATTTCTCGGAAGGAGCACTCGGAAAAAACAAGTTGTCTGGTGTGCACTGCTTCTCGATACAAGAAGGCCGGGAAGAAATGTCCCCAGAAAGTTGTATGGTACTTACCGATCACTCCCCATCTCCAAAGGTATTTTGTAGATCCCAAGGAAGCAAAGCTAATGCTGGGCACGCTGGAGAGGAAGAAGCCCGACGATGGAGATGATCCAAGCTGAGACACGTGAAGGATGGAAGCCGGTGGAGAGCGTTGAACAACTTCTATCGGTATTTTGAATGTGATGCAAGGAACATCGTGCTCGGCGATGTACCAATGGCATGAATCCGTTTGGCAACCGTAACACCAACCATAGCACATGGCCCGTGTTTGTATGGATGTACAACCTCCCCGGTTGTGCATGAAATTGAAGTACATTCACATGAGCATGCTTATTCAAGGGCGAAACAACCAGGAAATAATATTAATTTGTATCTGGGGCTACTTCAAGAGGAGTTAGACACGTTATGGAAAACACCGGCCAAGATATGGGACGCCAGCAAAGGCGAGTATTTCAACATGAGAGCCGCGCTGATCACGATAGTGCACGACTATCTCGGTTACGGATTTGTGGCAGGCCAGGTGTGCCATGGATATTGCGGATGCACGCGAGGCATGGATGATACGACGTCTCAGCAGCTAACGTCAAGGAAAGATGGCGGGTCTGGGAAAATCGTGTACATGGGGCATCGAAGATGGCTTGAACAGGACGACCCGTGGAGAAACCGTGGAGATCTATTCAATGGTCACGCTGAGCATCGAGGACCCCACGTAAGCGGAGCGGTGCCGAAATCGATGAGCTGTTGAAAACCGGAAGGAGTGCCCCACGCCGAAAGACGATGAGAAAGGCGCCGAGCCGGCGAAGAAGGTATGGAAGACGAGGTGCGTGTTCGGGACTTGGAGTGCGGCACAAACTCGATACACCTCATTGCCTTGATCAAATGCATATCTGTAAGAATGTCCTTGAGAGCTTGCTCGCAACACCGATGAACATGCGGATAAGACCAAGGATGGGCGAAGGCAAGAAAAGACTTGCAAGATTTGAAAATCAGGGAAGATTCGCACATGCCGCCCGTAAAATGTCGACGAAAGTTACGGAGACAGAGGCACGGGAGAAGAAGGGCAAGAAAATAAAGAAAGAGGATTATTGCCCCTTCTTGCTTCACCTTAAGTCAGGCTGAGATCAATCAATTCTTTAAGTGCCTTACCGGAGTCAAAGTTAGTTCCGGTTACTGTGGCAAGATAAGCAGATATCTAGACACGGACAAGAAAAGGTTCAGCGGAATGAAGTCTCATGACTATCATGTGATGATGACACAGATACTACCTGTTGCCCTTAGACGGATAATGGACAAGCACGTCCGTGACACGCTTATTGGTCTCTGCAAATTTTTTGACGTCATCTCTCGAAAGACGATCAGTGTGAAGCAGCTCCGAAGGCTACAGGAAGAGATCGTTGTGATACTGAATGAGCTTGAGATGTACTTCCTACCGCGTTCTTTGACGTGATGGTGCATCTGTGTGTCCATATTGTGGATGACATAATAGACCTGGGGCCGTCATTCCTGCACAACATGATGCCGTTTGAGAGGATGAATGGGGTCATTAAAGGATTCGTTCATAACATGTCCCGACCGGATGGAAGCATCGTCCAGGGCTATTTGACACAAGAGTGCATCTCTTTCTGTGAGAATTTTCTATATGGCGCAGACCAGCCGCCTGGTGTTAGTGTTGGTTTGCCCGTTAACAAGCACGATGGGAGGCTCGAAGGAGATGGTCACCGCAACGGTCGCAGTGGAATCGCACATGGCATACTCAGATTGATGCAGCGACTTTGACAGAGCAAACTTGGTAGTGCTACAACACCTAGACGAGGTAGATCCTTTCGTGGCAATCGCACAAAGAAATTATCGCAAAGAAGTATCGTGACCGGGGTATGCGGGACAAACGCCGGGTTACTAGAGAGCACAACTCCACTTTCCTGCATTGGTTCAAAGAGCATATTATTGCTAATCCCCGGAGGAGGGCTCTAAGGACGGACTGCTCATATACGCCTTAGCACATGGCCCTCGCCCAACCTCGTAACCTATCGTGGATATGATATCAACGGATACACGTTCTACACGGAGGCCAAAGATATGGGCGGTGATGATCGTAACTTCGTGGATGACGATGGAATGCATGACCGACAGCGACAACGGCGCAACTGAACGATTTTATGGAAGGGTTGAGGAGATCTGGGAGCTTGACTACTCTGGACTGCACAACACGACGATGTTTCGTGTCAGATGGGCTAAGAATGTTGAAAGAGAAAACTGGATTTTTCACTACCATGACTATTCCCGACGCCAAGAGCGCTACCATGAACGCTATCGCAAAAAACGAGCCATGGGTACACGCTAAGCACGTGACACAATGCTTCTTCATAACCGACCGATGCAATCCCAGTCGTGTTGTCGTGAGGAGAGGCAAAAGGAACATCATTGGAATGGATGGAGTCGCCAACGAGGAAGACTATGATCAGTATGGCAACCCAATGAGGGAAGATGGCGATGATGATGAAGTATACGTCAAAAGAAGAATCAATACTACATTACCTAAGAAAAATCGTACTCCATGGAAAAGGCAAAGTCACAATGAGGGGCTCAATTATTCTTTGACGAACAAGAAGGCAAAGAAGCTGACTCAAAAATGAAAACGTCAGCGCTGAGGAACCGTATGTTATCGGTCAAATGATGTAATATATATATATATATATATATATATATATATATATATATGTTCCTATTTTGTATACACACTTAGCCATTATTATGCATGGGTCCAATGATGTAATATATATGTTCCTATTTTGCATACATATTAAACCGTCAAATGATGCAATATATATCGCCCTCCCTTCGTTCACTGCTCTCAGGAAATAAAAGTGGGAGAAAATAAAGGAAAATAAAAAGCAAAACTGGCAGTAGCGAAGGTAGTAGCAGCGCGTTTTGTCTAAAGAATGTCATGCAGCTGCGTCTCCGGCCCGCCCAAGACGAAAAGCCCATTTTCTGTCATGATTTTTTGTCATAGAAGTAGGACCCCACCACATCTATGATGATACCGGGTTTTGTCACAATTATCGTCATTGAAGTGTCATAAGGATGACATAATTTTTTTCGTTCGGCCCAAAATGTCACGGATGTGTCTTTTTTGTGTAGTGCAAGTAACATACCAATAGATAAAGGGAATTACGTATGTTGTCATAAGGTTTGACGGATAAAGATCTTTGTAGAATATGTAGGAACCAATATGGCCATCCAGGTTCCGCTATTGGTTATTGACCAAAGAGGAGTCTCGGTCATGTCTACATAGTTCTCGAACCCGTAGGGTCCGCACGCTTAACGTTCGTTGACGATATGGTGTTATATGAGTTACATGATTTGGTGAACTAATGTTGTTCGGAGTCCCGGATGAGATCACGGACATGATGAGGAGCTCTAAAATGGCCCGGAGGTAAATATTGATATATAGGACAATGCTATTTGGACACCGAAAGGGTTTCGAGAGGTACAGGGTAGTCATCGATCACCGGAAGGGGTTCCGGGAACACCCCGGGAGGTTAATGGGCCATATGGGCCAAAGGCGGCGACACACCAGCCCACAAGGGGCTGGCGCGCCCCTCCTAAGGCCGCAACCCTTAGAGGGAGAAGGAAAGGGGGGAGCCGGCCTCCGCCTTCCTTCCCTCTCCTCCCCTTTCCTCCCCCCTTGTGCAAACAAGGTAAGGGGGCGCCACAGGGCAGGAGCCCAAGGGGGCCGGCAGCCACCCTTGGGGCGTCTCCTGGCTGCCTCCCCTCCCCCCACCTATATATATGAGGAAGGGGGTGCCACACAAAGGCCACAACAATCTCTTAGCCGTGTGCGGCGACCATCTCCACAGTTTTGTCCCTCGGTCATTTTTTCGGAGTGCTTAGGCGAAGCCCTGCGGAGATAGCATCACCATCACCTTCACCATGCCGTCATGCTGCCGGAACTCATCTACTACTTCGCCCATCATGCTGGATTAAGAAGGCGAGGACGTCACCGAGCTGAACGTGTGCTGAACACGAAGGTGTCATATGTTTGGTAGTTGATCGGTTGGACGCGAAGAAGTTCGACTACATCAACAACGTTAATAAACGCTCTCGCTTATGGTCTACGAGGGTACGTAGACACACTCTGCCCTCTCGTTGCTATGCATCTCCATGGATAGATCTTCGTGTGCGTAGCATTTTTTTGTTTTCCATGCAACCTTCCCCAACAGTGGCATCATGAACCAGGTCTATGCATAGATGATATGCAAGAGTAGAACACAAAGGAGTTGTGGGTGGTGATGTTCATACTGCTTACCACCAACGTCTCATTTTTATTCGACGGTATTGTGGGAGGAAGCGACCCGGACCAACCTTACACGTCCACGCACATGAGACCGGTTCCACCGACTGACATGCAACTTATTTTGCATAAAGGTGGCTGGCGGGTGTATGTTTCTCCTACTTTAGTTGAATCGAATTTGACTACGGCCGGTCCTTGAAGAAGGTTAAAATAGCAAACTTGATAATCACCGTTGTGGTTTTTGCGTAGTTAAGAACGGTTCTTGCTAGAAGCCTGTAGCAGCCACGTAAAACTTGCAACAAAAAAGTAGAGGATGTCTAACTTGTTTTTGTAGGGCATGTTGTGATGTGATATGGTCAAGATATGATGTGATATATGTTGATGTATGAGATGATCATGTTTTATAATAAGTTCACGACTTGCATGTCGATGATTTCGACAACTGGCAAGAGCCTTAGGGTTGTCTTTAATTATTGTATGACCTGCGTGTCAATCACTAAGCGCCATGTAATTGCTTTACTTTATCGCCATGCGTTAGCAATAGTTGGCGAGATGACCCGGATGCTACAATGGAGATCAAGGTGTCAAGCTGGTGACGATGGAGATCATGCCAATGCTTTTAAGATGGAGATCAAAAGCACAAGATGATGGCCATATCATGTCACATATTTTTTGCATGTGATGTTTATCCTTTATGCATCTTATTTTGCTTAGAACGATGGTAGCTGATACGCCCATTTTGCATAATGTTTTCCTACTATTATTTATGATATTTTTATGCATAATAATGCTTTATGGAGTAATTCTAATGCCTTTTCTCTCATAATATGAAAGTTCACGCAAAGAGGGAGAATACCGGCAACTGGAATTCTGGACCTGAAAAAGCCACGTCAGGCCACCTTCTCTGCACAACTCCAAATGAGCTAAAACTTCAAGGAGAATTTTTATTGAATATTGAAGAATTATTGTAGTAAATAACTATCAAAGGAGGGCCACCAGGTGGCACAACCCACCCGGGCGCGCCAGGGCCCCCAGGCGTGCCCTGGTGGGTTGTGCCCTCCTCGGCCCACCTCCGGTGCCCATCTTCTGGTATATAGACTTTCGGGACGAAGCGTCGCTGTCTCGAGGCGGAACTTGGGCAGGAGCACTTTTGCCCTCTGGCAGAGTGATTCTGCTTGGGGAACTTCCCTCCTGGAGGGGGAAATCATCGTCACCATCATCACCAACAACTCTCCCATCTTGGGGAGGGCAATCTCCATCGACATCTTCAACAACACTGTCGGTGTCAAAACCGGCGGATCTCGGGTAGGGGGTTCCGGACTGTGCGTCTAGGCGGATGGTAACAGGAGATAAGGGACACGATGTTTCTACCCAGGTTCGGGCCCTCTCGATGGAGGTAAAACCCTACTCCTGCTTGATTAATATTGATGATATGGGTAGCACAAGAGTAGATCTACCACGAGATCAGAGAGGCTAAACCCTAGAAGCTAGCCTATGGTATGATTGCTGTTCGTCCTATGGACTAAAACCCTCCGGTTTATATAGACACCGGAGAGGACTAGGGTTACACAGAGTCGGTTACAATGGGAGGAGATCTACATATCCGTATCGCCAAGCTTGCCTTCCACGCCAAGGAAAGTACCATCCGGACATGGGGCGAAGTCTTCAATCTTGTATCTTCATAGTCCAGGAGTCCGGCCGAAGGTTATAGTCCGGCCATCCGGACACCCCCTAATCCAGGACTCCCTCAGTAGCCCCTGAACCAGGCTTCAATGACAACGAGTCCGGCACGCAGATTGTCTTCGGCATTGCAAGGCGGGTTCCTCCTCCGAATACTTCATAGAAGATTTTGAACACAAGGATAGTGTCTGGCTCTGCAAAATAAGTTCCACATACCACAGTAGAGAGAATAATATTTACACAAATCTAATCTGTTGACGTGTTCCGCAGCATGACATCACACCACGGCCAAGCCTTTATTCGAATCTTTACTGTCCCACCTCAGCGCGTTTAGCGAGGCGGTTTCCTTGGCACGTCTTGTCGAAGCAGAGATCGTGTCCCCTTATTCCGGGATTCTCCTCAATACGGGCGTGGGTAACCCAATCGTGCCCTTTGGTATGTCTCCTCTATCGAAGGTGAGTCCCAAACGGTCACGGGGAGGGCTCTTGGTATTCAACCTCTTTATAAAGAGACCAAGGCTCGACTCCTTTCTTTCAATATCAATCAAATCCGCCTCTCACCTTGAGTTCCAACACCCAAATCTCCAGATTCAGGCGCTTCGGACCTTCGATGATGTCCGGTTCTGACCTTCAAGGCCGGTGGATGACTTCCTCCGTTACGGAAGAAGACGTGCTAAAGCTAAGAGATGCCAGGTATCTAACCGGCGAAATCTCGCATAGGCTGCCTGCTCAAGGGCAGGTTATTCCCACTCCCAAGCCTGGTGAGAGCGTGGTGTTCGCGTCTCACTTCCTTCGAGGGCTAGGCTTCCGACGGACCCCTTCGTGAGGGCTCATGTTTTATTATGGGTTGGAATTTCACGACTTGGCTCCGGAGTCCATCCTCCACATCTCATCGTTCATTGTCGTGTGCGAAGCCTTCCTCCATATTACTCCTCACTTCGGATTGTGGCTTAAGACCTTCAAAGTAGAGCCGAAGGTGATCGAGGGGCAGCACGCAGAGTGCGGAGGTGCTGTAACAAGCAAGAATGCTGACGCTCCATGGCCCGAGGGCTCTTTTCAAGAGGAGTTCAGCTTATGGCAACGAGAGTGGTTTTATATCACAGCTCCCAGGGGCACCAAGTGGGTGGCGCCACCTGCCTTTCGCTCGGGTCCCCACCACAGCTAGTGTCATGGGTCAATAAAGGGTTTGACTGGGGCCGTCCAAGGACGTGCCCTTGTTGCAGGGCCGCATTCGAGATCTCCTAGAAAGAGACATCAATCTGGTCGTAGTGACGCAGATCATGTTGATTCGCCGCACCCTGCCTTGCAAACGTCGCCCCCTCCGCCTGTGGGAGTTTAATCCGGAGGGACCACGAGCCCTCCAACATTTTACGGGCACGACGCCCATGGAGTGTACAAATTGTTCTTCGGATCACAAGCAATGTGTCCGGACTCGACCGAGGACGTAGGTCTGAGCTGCAATCGCCCGGATACTCAAGTAAGTAGCCCCATACCCGGACACGCTATCCGTATATTTATCATAAAATTGCCCTCAAAAGAGCTGTCCCTTAAACAGGAGTGGATAGCGAAAGCAAAGCTAATCAGGTGTCCGACCCCCCTCCCTGAGACCACGCCGGATCCCGTGTTAACCAGGATGCTGGAGGTTGCGCCTTTGGAAGAAGGCGAAGGGGGGAACAAGGACGCTACCGCCTCCCCGAAGGAGGCTGTCAGGAAAGGAGGAATCGAGAATCCCTCTATCCAAGGGAAGAAGAGGACCGCCTCTGAAGACCCGGAGACCATGGTCTCAAAGCGGGGGAAGAAATCTTCGTCAGAGGGTCCTGCGCCAGGGGATGCCTCGGCCGCACTGTGCCCCCAAGGGGATCAGCCCTCCAATGAGCCGTAAGTAAATAGGGGAGTTTCAAAATAAGAGACATCCCTGTTCTATTTCGGAGGAAGATAACCGAAATTTTACCTTGTAGTTCGGATCTCAGCCCTTCTCAGCATAGCTCATCTTTAGGGGATCTTCGTCCGGAGATGATGGAGTGCGGAACGCCTCCCCTGCCGTACCGCCTTGCGAGGCGGGCGACCCTGAGTTGTCGTCATGGAGGGTTTCTCCGAATCTGGCAGGGCCGGAAGGCAATCGTATGGCCCCCCAAGGTCCTCCGTGTCCGGCTTTCGAAAAAGGCCATCGGACGAGTCCGGCACCGTATGGTGCACGGTCGGTGGAGCTGAAGGATCTGCTCGGGCGAGCGTCTATCTCAGAAGAACACCGTGCATTGATGGGTACGGTGATTGAAAGGGTTTCATCTGCGGAGAGCGGGTTGTACGAGGCCATCAGGAGTTTACTGACAGGTTTTGAGGTACGCGAAATGATGTACCTTTTGACAGTTCCGCATATATGAGATGCGCCCTGTGTAGATAGTAGCCCCTGACACTCGGTGCGTTGTCAAAAATGACGGCGCGCCGAGGATCATAATCCCAGGTATAATATGTCGCCCTTCATATGTAGGCGGCGAAGTGTTCGGTGGTTAGCCGGACAGATGAATTTGCCGAGCTAAAGCGGCAACTTGACGTGGCAGATGCCGACATCGCGCTTTTCAACAAGTGGCTTGACGAGGCACAAGGTATTGTAATTTCTCCGAAGACACCTGGTAAGAGGAGCTTGATGCCCGTATCTTACAACATGTGTGCTTGATGCAGATGGTGTCGCTGCCATGGAGAACCTTCGGGCGGAACTTGCCCGAGCCAAGGAGCAGGCCAGGAAAAGCGATGCGGCTGCCTTAAAGGCGGCTGAAGAGCTGAAAGCCGAACAAGCTGCTCACTGCCGAAGCAAGAAGGAAATGGCCGAGATGGCTGTGAAGTTGAAGAATCCTGCCGACCGCTACAAGCTTCTTGAAAAAGAAGATCGGGCGGAACAGAAGGACCTGAAGAAGGCCACTACCGAGGCCAAGGATGCTCGCTCTGTGATGAGAGCTATGAAGGAGGAGCTACGTCAGGCCGGAGATATCGCGGCTGGAAAGCCCTTTATGCTGCAGATGAAGTTCGGGGATCCTAAATATGCTCCGTTGGACCGGCTGTGGAGTGCGGCGGACAATTATCTGGACTTGGTGGCGAGTGCCACGGACGCGGCCGAACACTTCCTGGAAAAGCTTTTTTGGTCGCAGTTCCACAATCCAGAGCGCCCACTTCCATTAACCGATTGTTTGGCCGCATGGGCGGAGCTGAATAGGTTATCCGGACTCGCCATGAAGTATGTCGTGAGTCATCTGTGGCCGGAAAGGCCCGAGCCGAAAAGTTATGTTAGCTTGGTGCAGCAGTTCCTTGGTGCGGTGCCGCATATCAATGCAATGAAAAGGTCAGCGTGCATAGAGGGTGCGCGGATGGCTCTTGCCCGTGTCAAGACATACTGGGCGGAGATGAAGGCCGTCGCTGTTGCATCCCAAGATTCGGACAGGAGCCGAGTACCGCCGAGCACTATTTCAGGGAAGTTCTGCAGGCGCTTCGTTTAATAGAGACTCGATGCTCGAAGGATATTATGTTCGAATAACATGTATTATTGTAAAACAATGTTTAGGGGAATATAAAAGCTTTTTATACTTGTGCCTTCAACAATTAAAATACCTCCTGCAGCCGTTAATGTATATGTATATATAACTCGAAAGATGGCAGTCTTCAGCCCCCACGCATATAATGCGGGGTGTTCGCAAAAGGCGATTTTCACTCTTGATCCAACGTCTTGGTCCTATTAAGGAGGTGATAGCGCAACTAACTAGGCAACCGGACTATAATGCTTTATCACTTTCACTTAGCCATAGGAGTTTGACGGTGGGGCTACTATATAGCCCCTAGGGGCACCGCTCACCAATTCGGGCGCTGTGTGTGCCCGGCCGGAAACGACCCTTCATTAATGCGGAGGAATCCTAAAGATTCCGGTGGGTCATCGAAAGTGGTTGACCAGTCTCACGCTATATCATGACGGTCGGTTTCGGCTTTCTCTCGAGGTGCTCGCCACTGAACCGGGCACAATCGCAGTAGTTCTCCTGGTGCCGCCTTAGCCAATAGAGCGGAACGTAAGGCAACAAAACACAGGAGCCGGGCAAACCCAACATTTGACCAAAGACATGATTTGGAGCTGATGCATATAAGGCCAAACTCGAGACACCAAACACTCCCTAAGGTATTTGGTCTTTATGAAAACGGGCTAAACAACGCCCTTGGTAATAAGCCCCTGGTGTCCAGGTACGCGCAAAATTCTGACTTGGCCACATGCTAAGACGCCAGCCTCCCCCTCGGTTATATCACGAAACCGGGGGATGTGTATCAACAAGAGGCAGTAAAAAAGGTTTACGCAGGGTCTTAATCTAAAAAGAATCCTTGGAACGGGTCCCTACTGCACGTCTGCGCCCGTGTCTCCGTTGTGCCGTATCCTGGACGGGTGTAGCATGGTGTTCATCTGTAAAAGAGAGGAACTTAGTTGAAAAAGATCATGCGAAAATGTACGTTATATTAAATAAACAAAGTATAATTCAAAAAATGAATAAAATTGAGCTTTATTGTCTCTTGTTGTACATGCGCGGAGCCCCTTGTACGTGGGTATGCGGCTAGTAAGCCCTTGTATGTTTACGCCAGACTTGTCTAGCCATGTCCGGGGTCTGAACGACCTGTTTAGGTGCTTTGATTAGTGAAGCCGGTTTAGTGTGTGGCTGTCAAGGCAGCCGCACAATCTTCCGCGCTCGAGGAACACTCGATATTTCCCTTTAATGAGTTGATTCCTCGTGGACCGGGCATTTTAAGTGTAAGAGATGCATAATGCGGTATTGCGTTAAAGCGGGCGAAAGCTTTGCGTCCCAGTAGTGCTTGATAGCTACTTGTAAATGGGGCGATGTGGAAGGTTAGCTTTTCGCGGCGGAAGTTGTCGGGAGAGCCGAACATAACTTCTAGCAGGAGAGAGCCCATACAATGGGCATCTGGGCCTGGCGTTACCCCTTGAAAGGAAGTGTTGCTATGGCGTATTTTTGTTGGGTCTATCCCCATTTTGCGGATAGTGTCCTGATATAGCAGGTTTAGATCACTGTCGCCATCCATTAGGACTTGTGTAAAGTGAAGTCCGTCAATTATCAGATCTAATATCAAGGCAGTCCAACCTACATTCCGGATACTTTTAGAGTAATCCTGATGGTCGAAGGTGATTGGTTTTAACAACCAGTGGCGGGACTCCTCTAGGATAGGCCGTATGGCGCGTATCTCTATAGGCGTCACTCTGTTTTCCCTTTTGTCACGTGAAGTGAGTTTACTATTTTGACTTCTTGTGGGAAATTCTTTTGTTTTCCGGTGCTCTGCTTGTGGGGTTCATCATCGTCCTCGCTTGGTGTGTCGAGCCCCTTGTGTTCGGCATTGAGTTTGCCGGATTGCTTGAAGACCCAACAATCTCTGTGGGTCTGGTTTGCAGGCTTCCCGGGAGTACTGTGGATTTGGCATATCTTGTCCAAGATTTTGTTTAGGTTAGATAGCTCGTCCCTGTTATCCTTGAGGGGCAGCTTTTTCTGATTCTGCCGAGAGCTTTTGAATCCAGCGTTGACTGCCGTGCTCTTCGGGCTGTTTCCCTTGGTCCGGCGCTGGTCCTTGCTGCGTTGCGGTTTCTCGTTTCCATCCCTAACTTCGGATGTACTTGGGTCGCTAGTACTGCATCTTGCCAACCAGCTATCCTCTCCTGCACAAAAGCGGGTCAGGTGGCTTGTTAATGCGGCCATTGTTCTTGGATTTTCTTGGCCGAGGTGTCTGGCGAGCCATTCGTCTCGGACGCTGTGTTTGAAAGTTGCTAAGGCTTCGATGTCCGGACAGTCGGCTATCTGGTTCTTTTTAGTAAGGAATCTGTTCTAGAATTTCCGGGCTGACACTCCGGGTTGTTGAGTTATGTGACTTAAATCGTTTGCATCCGGAGGTCGGACATAGGTCCCTTGAAAATTTGCCTGAAAAGCATCCTCGAGCTCTTCCCAACTTCCAATGGTGTTTTCGGGAAGGCTTTTAAGCCAATGCCGGGCTGGCCCTTTGAGCTTGAGGGGTAAGTATTTTATGGCGTGGAGGTCATCTCCTCTAGCCATGTGTATGTGGAGGATGTAATCCTCAATCCAGACTCTGTGGTCTGTTGTTCCGTCAGACGCCTCTATGTTTACGGGCTTGAATCTCACCGGAAATTCATGGTCCAGCACCTCATCGGTGAAACATAGGGGGTTTGCGGCACCCCTATATTTGGGTGTGCCGTGATGTTCGGATACTTGTTGCATTGCATTGCTTACTAAAGCTTGCTTTCTTGGCCAGTAGATAGATCTAGCTGGGCCATCTTTTTGATGCGAATCCTTGTGCGGATCGCGTGCTGGCTTGTGTGCGGTGCCGTTTGCCGCTCTATGTTGGCCATTGGGTTGTTTACCCGACCGGGTGGCTTCCTTATTTTTTGATTGCGGGGGATCTAAGGCCTCCTCGTCAAATTCCGGCAGTAATTTTTGCTTCGGATAGCTCTTTGTGTGGCGACTGTCGCCGTATTTGTCTGCGGTGTTGAGTACTTTGCTCCATCTAATTCTGAGTGCATCTTCCACTGTTTTGAGCTTCCGCTTCTGCTTCTTCAGGCTACGCGCAGTGGCGACGAGCCTTTATTGGAGGTTCTTCTGCTCCAGTAACTTGTCCGGCCGGAGGTCGTCCGGACTGTTATTTTCACCGGGAACGTGTTGCTCGGTTTGTTCATCCAAGTTGCCCTGTTCAGACGGTTGCTCGATGGCATGTTCGTCATCTGCCGGTTCGCCCTGCTCTGTGACTGGGGCTGTATGGCTGCTGTCTCTGTCGAGGTGGGGTTTGGAGCGGCGCTTACGCCGCCGCTTTGACTGCTTTTTGAGGGAACGATCCGTCGTTGCGTCCCTTTGTTCCTCGTCGTCGTTTATTTTAGGTGTGTCCACCATGTATATATCGTGAGATGAGGTGGTTGTCCAGTGCCCTATAGACGCTGGTTCCTGTTCGTCTCCTACATCGTCGTCCATACCGTCGATGTCTTCGGAGTCGAAGTCGAGCATGTCGGTTAACTCATCGACAGTGGCTACGAAGTGGGTGGTGGGTGGGCTCTGAATTTCTTCGTCATCCGTATCCCAACCTTGCTGGACATAGTCCGGCCAGGTCTCTCCTGATAAAGAGAGAGACTTTAGTGAATTCAGGATATAGCCGAAGGGCGAGTGCTGAAATATGTCCGCGGCGGCGAACTCCATGATCGGCGCCCAATCGGATTCGATTGGCAGGGGCGCGGAAGGTTCGGAGTCCGGCACCTTTGAGTCACGAGTTTTGCAAAGGACAAGGTTGGTGTTCGGCTCGATCGCCGTAGAGATTGCAGCCCCCGAGGCGGTGTCCAGCCACCCACCCTCGATTGGCACGGTCGGCTCCGAGCTAAGGGTGGGAGCGGACACTGGTGCGGCTTTCAAGGCACTGTTCGGCGGTAGAGCTAGATTATGCCCATCGTGATAGTGCGGCGTGCTCGGTTGTGGCTCGAACCCATCGAAGATCAAGTCTCCGCGGACGTCGGCCGCATAGTTCAAACTTCAAAATCTGACCTGATGGCCAGGGGCATAGCTTTCGATCTGCTCCAGATGGCCAAGTGAATTGGCCCGCAGTGCAAAGCTGCCGAATACGAAGATCTGTCCGGGGAGAAAATTCTCACCCTGGACCGCGTCGTTGTTGATGATCGGAGGAGCCATCGGGCCTAAAGGTGACGACACAGAGGAACTCTCAATGAAAGCACCAATGTCGGTGTCAAACAGCGGATCTCGGGTAGGGGTCCTGACCGCAATGCGTCTAGGCGGATGGTAACAGGAGACAAGGGACACGATGTTTTTACCCAGGCGGTCCCTCTCGATGGAGGTAAAACCCTACTCCTTCTTGATTAATATTGATGATATGGGTAGCACAAGAGTAGATCTACCACGAGATCAGAGAGGCTAAACCCTAGAAGCTAGCCTATGGTATGATTGTTGTTCGTCCTACGGACTAAAACCCTCCGGTTTATATAGACACCGGAGAGGACTAGGGTTACACAGAGTCGGTTACAATGGGAGGAGATCTACATATCCGTATCGCCAAGCTTTCCTTCCACGCCAAGGAAAGTCCCATCCGGACACGGGACGAAGTCTTCAATCTTGTATCTTCATAGTCCAGGAGTCCGGTGGAAGGTTATAGTCCGGCCATCCGGACACCCCGTAATCCAGGGCTCCCTCAAGCACCATCTCCTCTCAAACCCTAGTTCATCTCTTGTGTTCAACCTTTGTATCAGAACCTTAGATTAGTGCTTGTGGGTGACTAGTAGTGTTGATTACATCTTGTAGTTGATTATTATATGGTTTATTTGGTGGAAGATTATATGTTCAGATCCATTTTGCTATTTAATACCCCTCTGATCTTGAGCATGATTATCATTTGTGAGTAATTACTTTTGTTCTTGAGGTCACGGTAGAAATCTTGTTGCAAGTAATCATGTGAATTTGATATGTGTTTGATATTTTGATGGTATGTATGTTGTGATTCCCTTAGTGGTGTCATGTGAACGTCGACTACATGGCACTTCACCTTATTAGGGCCTAAGGGAATGCATTGTGAAGTAGTTATTAGATAATGGGTTGCGAGAGTGACAGAAGCTTAAGCCCTAGTTTATGCGCTACTTCATAAGGGACTGATTTGGATCCAAAAGTTTAATGCTATGGTTAGATTTTATTTTAATACATTTCTCGTAGTTGTAGATGCTTGCAAGGGGTTTAATCATAAGTAGGAGGTTTGTTCAAGTAATAACAACACCTAAGCACTCTTCCACCCACATATCAAATTATCAAAGTAGCGAACACGAATCAAACCAACATGATGAAAGTGACTAGATGAAATTCCCGTGTACCCTCAAGAACACTTCACTTATCATAAGAGACCGCTTTGGCCTATCCTTTGCCACAAAAGGATTGGGCTACCTTGCTGCATATTATTTGTCATTACCGTTACTTTCTCGTTACAAATTATCTTGCTATCAAACTACTCATTACTTATAATTTCAGTGCTTGAAGAATACCTTGTTGAAAACCACTTTGTCATTTCCTTCTGCTCCTCGTTGCGTTCGGCACTCTTACTTATCGAAAGGACTACAATTGATCCCCTATACTTGTGGGTCATCAAGGCCCTTTTCTGGCGCTGTTGCCGGGGAGTGAAGTGCTCTTGGTAAGTGGAAATCAGTAAGGAAAAATTATTACTATGTGCTGAAATTTATTGTCACTTGTTACTATGGAGAACAATCCTTTGAGGGGTTTCTTCGGGGTATCTTCACCTTGACCGGAACCACAATTAGCTTCCCATCAACCTACTGCACCTACTGAAAATATTGGTTATGAAATTCCTTCGGGTATGATAGAACAACTGCTAGCTAATCCATATGCAGGAGATGGTACCGACCATCCTGATATGCACTTGTTATATGTGGATGAAATTTGTCAATTTTTAAGCTTGCAGGTTTACCCGGAGATGAAGCTAAGAAGGAGGTTTTCCTTTTATCTTTGATGGTAAAAGCATTGGCATGGTATAGGCTATGCGATGATATTGGATCTTGGAATTGGAATCGATTGAAATTGGAATTTCACCAAAAAATTTATCCTATGCATCTAGTTCATCGTGATCGAAATTATATATATACAATTTTTGACCTCGTGAAGGAGAAAGTATCTCTCTAGCTTGAGGCTTAAGTCAATGTTATAGTCATGCCCCAATCAAGAGCTCTCAAGAGAAATTATCATTCCGAATTTTTATGCTCGGCTTTCTTGTGATGATGAATCCATGCTCGATACTTCTTGTACTGGTTCCTTTATGAAGAAGACTATTGAATTCAGGTGGGATCTTTTAGAAAGAATTAAATGCAACTCTAAAGATTGGGAACTCGACAAAGGTAAAGAGTCAGGTATTAAGCTTAAGTTTGATTGTGTTAAATCTTTTATGAATACCGATGCTTTTTAAAAGTTTAGCACTAAATATGGTCTTGACTCTGAGATAATAGCCTCTTTTTGTGAATCATTTGCTACTCAAGTCGATCTCCCTAAGGAGAAGTGTTTTAAATATCACCCACCTATTAAAGAAGGAATTAAAGAACCAGTAATAACTAAAGATGAAACTATCATTTATAATGTTGATCCAGTTGTTCCTACTCCTTATATTGAAAATCCACCTTTCACTGTTAGGATAAAGGAACATGCTAAGGTTTCAACCGTGGTTAATGAAAGTAATATTAGAGCACCTAAACCTGCTGAACAAATCAAAGTAGAACCTAGTGTTGCTATGGTTAAAGGTCTCTTGGTAGAAAATATAGATGGGCATGCAATTTACTTCTGTAATGAAGCTGCTAGAATTGCTAAACCCGGTGAGAAAGATAAACATAGACCAGTGGTTGGCATGCCTGTTGTCTCAGTCGAAATAGGAGATCACTATTATCATGGTTTATGTGACTTAGGTGCTAGCGTGAGTGCTATTACTTTTACCTTATATCAAGAAATTATGAATAATATAGCACCCACTGGAATAGAAGACATAGATGTTACTATTAAACTTGCTAATAGAGACACCATCACACTAATTGGGATTGTTAGAGATGTTGAAGTCTTGTGTGGGAAAATAAAATATCCTACTGATTTTCTAGTTCTTGGTTCCCTGCAGGATGACTTTTGTCCCATTATCTTTGGTAGACCTTTCTTGAACACCGTTAATGCTAAAATAGATTGTGAGAAACAAACCGTCGGTGTTAGTTTTGGCGATGAGTCTCATGAGTTTAACTTTTCTAAGTTCAATAGAAAACATCATAAGAAAGAATTGGCTAGTAAGGATGAAATAATTGGTCTTGCTTCTATTGTCGTGCCTCCTACCGATCCACTAGAACAATATTTGCTAGACCATGGAAATGATGTGCATATGCATGAAAAAATTAGATAGATAAAATTTTCTTTGAACAAAGACATCTGCTTAAACACAGTTTGCCTATTGAAACTATAGGAGGTCCTCCTCCACCTAAAGGTGATCCTGTGTTTGAATTAAAAAAAATTCCAGACACTTTGAAATATGCTTATCTTGATGAGAAAAAGATATATCCTATTATTATTAGTGATAACCTTTTAGAACATGAAGAAGAAAGATTATTGAAATTTCTGAAGAAGCGTCGTGCTGCTATTGGATATACTCTTGATGATCTTAAGGGCATTAGTCCCACCATCTGTCAGCACAAGATTAATATGGAACCTGATGCTAAACCCGTTGTTGATCACCAACGACGTTTAAATCCTAAAATGAAAGAAGTGGTAAGAGCTGAAATACTGAAGCTTCTGGAAGCAGGTATAATCTATCCCATAACTGATAGTAGATGGGTAAGTCCCGTTCATTGTGTCCCTAAGAAGGGAGGTATTACTGTTGTTTCTAATGATAAAAATGAACTTATTCCACAAAGAATTGTCACTCGCTATAGAATGGTAATTGATTTTAGAAAATAAAATAAAGCAACTAGAAAATATCATTACTGTCTACCTTTCATTGATCAAATGCTAGAAAGATTATCTAAGCACAGACACTTTTGTTTTCTCGATGGATATTCCGGTTTTCCCAAATACTTGTTTCACAACCTGATCAAGAGAAACCACCTTTACTTGTCCTTTTGGAACTTATGCTTATAGACGTATGCCTTTTGGTTTATGCAATGCACCTGCTACCTTTCAAAGATGTATGACTGCTATATTCTCTAATTTTTGTGAAAAGGTTGTTGAGGTTTTCATGGATGATTTATCCGTTTACGGAACTTCTTTTGATGATTGCTTAAGCAACCTTGATCGAGTTTGGCAGAGATGCGAGCAAACTAACCTTGTCTTGAATTGGGAGAATTGCCACTTTATGGTTAATGAAGGTATCTTGGGGCATAAAATTTCTGAATGAGGTATTGAGGTGGATAAAGCTAAAGGTGATGCAATTGAGAAAATGCCATGTCCTAGAGATATTAAAGGTATTCGTAGTTTTCTCGGTCATGCTGGTTTTTATAGGAGAATTATTAAATACTTCTCTAAAAATTTTAGGCCTCCTACAAATCTTTTATAAAAGGATGTTCCATTTGTTTTTGATGATGATTGCGTAGAAGCCTTTGAAACACTTAAGAAAGCCTTAATTTCTGCACGTATTGTTCAACCACCTGATTGGAACTTGCCTTTTGAAATTATGTGTGATGCTAGTGATTATGGTGTTGGTGATGTTTTAGGACAAATAGTTGATAAGAAATTAAATGTTATTCATTATGCTAGTAAACTCTAGACAGTGCCCAAAGAAATTATGCTACTACTGAAAAAGAATTTTTACTTGCTTGTGATAAATTCAGATCTTACATTGTTGATCCTAAAGTGATTGTTCACACTGATCATGCTGCTATTAAATATCTTATGGAAAAGAAAGATACTAAACCTAGACTCATTAGGTGGGTTCTCTTGCTACAAGAATTTGACTTACATCTCACTGATAGAAAAGGAGCTGAGAACCCCGTAGTTGATATTTTGTCTAGGTTAGAAAATATTCTTGATGACCCACAACCTATTAATGATAGTTTTCCTAATGAGCAATTAGCTGCAATAAATGTCTCTCATAACACTCCTTGGTATGCTGACTATGCTAATTACATTGTTGCTAAATATATACCAGCTAGCTTCACTTACCAACAAAAGAAAAAAAATTATTTTATGATTTAAGACATTACTTTTGGGATGACCCACATCTTTATAAAGAACGAGTAGATGATATTATGAGACGTTGTGTACCTGAGCATGAACAGGGACAAATCCTACGAAAATGTCACTCCGAAGCTTACGGAGGGAATCATGCGGGAGACAGAACTGCTCACAAGGTATTGCAATCTGGTTTTTATTGGCCTACTCTCTTCAAGGATGCCCGTAAGTTTGTTTTATCTTGTGATGAATGTCAACGAATTGGTAAGCATCTGGAAATGCCTATGAATTATTCTATTGCTGTTGAACGATTTGATGTTTGTGGTTTCGATTACATGGGATCTTTTACTTCCTCTAATGGGTATACACATATTTTGGTTGCTATTGATTATGTTACTAATGGGTAGAAGCTATTCCAACTAGTAGTGCTGATCACAACACCTCTATTAAAATGCTTAAGTTATTTTCCCAAGGTTCGGAGTCCCTAGATATTTAATGACTGATGGTGGTTCACATTTTATTCATGGTGCTTTCCGTAAAATGATTGCTAAGTATGATGTTAACCATAGAATTGCATGCCCCTATCATCCTCAGTCTAGTGGTCAAGTTGAAATTAGCAATAGATAAATAAAATTAATTTTACAAAAAACTATCAATAGGTCTCGAAAGAATTGGTCTACGAAATTAGACGATGCACTTTGGGCTTACCGAACAGCATGTAAAAATCCCATGGGTATGTCTCCTTATAAAATGGTTTATGGAAAAGCTTGTCATTTGCCTCTTGGAATTATTAGAACATAAACCATATTGGGCAATTAAAGAACTCAACTATGATTTCAAACTTGCCGGTGAAAAGAGGCTATTTGACATTAGCTCACAAGATGAATGGAGAACCCAAGCTTATGAAAATGCCAAATTATTTAAAAAAAGTTAAAATATGCCTTGATAAAAGAATCCAAAAGCGTGAGTTCAAAGTTGGAGAATATGTTCTTTTGTACAACTCTCATTTCAGATTCTTTGCAGGAAAACTTCTCTCCAAATGGGAAGGACCTTATGTTATCGAGGAGGTTTATCGATCTGGAGCTATCAAAATAAATAATGCCGAAGGTACTAACCAGAAGGTTGTTAATGGGCAAAGAATAAAAATATTATATCTTAGGTACTCCCATTAATGTTGAAAGCAATATTATCCAAACCATGACACCAGAAGAACACATAAAAGAAACCTTCCGGAACACTGCAGAATTGTGAAAAAAGAGGAGGTACGTGATACAGTAAGTAAATGGACTCCGAAAAATACGCAAAAATATTTTCTGTTTGTTTTGGAATATATTAAAAATTAGGAACATACGAAACAACCAGGAAGGCAACCCTGGTGGGCACAAGACACCTCAGGTACCTTCTGGACTCCATTTTTCTCCCGTTTGCTTGTTTCCCAAAATAAAAAATCTTTATATTCCCTCCGAACCTATTGACCACCGTATCACGGAGAAATCTTCTGTTTTCTTTTCTTGCTATTTTTTGTCAGATCCATCAAGGCCAACATCATGTCTTCTTCCCCCCCCCAACAATGTAGAAGAGAATGCTTGGTTGATGAAGATTGAATTGAAGAGAGAAGAGCCAGAAGAATCTTTCAAGAGGGACAAGAGCAAGGAAGCTCTTGGAGATCAAGCTCTAGCAATAGAGCAGGCCTTGCCCGTGGAGGAACAAAAAGATATCCTTCAACCATACTATGAATAACTGACTCCCACTGAGATTGAAGCCTTCATGATCATTGAAACGGTTCGTGTTCAAAACAAATATCTCACTCATGAAAATATTTTATATCAAGAGCACATCATTACCCTTCGAAGCATCATCCAAAGATTGGAGTATCTTTTGAGCCTGGAAGAGAAGGACGGACCCTCCACTACATCATCACCACCACCACCTTCTTCATCACTCAAGTAGACTTGAGTATCAGGTATGGGCACTCCCCTTGGCTTGTGCCAAACTTGGGGGAGGTGCCCCGGTATCGTATCACCATCACTATCTTTTGCCTTTATTTATCTTAGTTCGATCCATAGTTATCTTTCGATTTAGTTGAATAAAAGTTTAGTTCTATCCTTTCTTTTCAAGTGCTTGCTTAGTGATCTATCCTTGTAATTGTGTGCGAGATATATAATAAAGTTTAGTTTGAGTTTTGTTTTCTTTACTTTCATATTCAATAAAAACAAAGGAAATAAATGAAAAATACCATATGCTAATCTTATGGTAACTAATGACATCACATAAGGAAGAGTATAAGTAGAAAAATTTATTGGAGATTTACAAACATAGCATTAGTCAATGATGTAATTCATGAAAGAGTTAATAAGGGAAGAGAAGATTCACATGCAAATACACTATCTTGGAGATCTTTTATGATTGTGAGCTCCCATCAAAATATTACATGCCAAAATTGTTGACGTTGGACAAGGAAGACAACGTAATGATTTATGTTTGTTCATATTCACATAGAAGTTATATTTTCATAGATCCTTTAACATGTGGTGCTTGCCCCACATCTTTGCTGGCCAAAAATTCCGCACTAAGTAGAGATACTACTTGTGCATCCAAAACTCTCAACCCAAATCTTGTTTTTAGAGTCCACTATACCTACCTATGGATTGACTAAGATCCTTCAAGTAAGTTGTCATCGGTGCAATAAGGCAATAAAAATTGCCTCTAAAAGTGTTGGATCATTTAGTTAAGAGAAAATTGAGCATTGTACGAACTTGTGATGGCAAAGAATAAAAGCGACAGACTACATAATAAAGGTTGCTATCATAAGGGGCAATATAATGCGACATTCTTTTGCACTAAGAGATTGAGCATACAAACAAATAAGCGCATGACAACATCTGCTTCCCTCTGCGAAGGCCTATCTTTTACTTTTATGCATTTACTTTTATGAAAAGTCAAAGTATCCCTCTATTCCTTTTTATTTTTCTCTTTTGGCAAGCACATATATCCAGTTGGATATGGGTGGGCATGAGTTATTATTGTTGACATCACCTTTGAGGTGAATACGTTGGAGGCGAAACTATAGGCCCCTATCTTTCTATGTGTCTGGTTGAAACTTTTTGCTCATGTGTATGCGGTGAGTGTTAGCAATCATAGAAGACTAAATGATGGTTGAGTGTGTGGACTTGCCAAAAGGCTCCTATACGTGACCCTTCCTGAAAAGATGATGAATTGTAGTTGCAAAGTTGACTGAGAACATAGTTTGTTGGTTTTCATAGAGTTTATGCTTTATACTTCGATGTTGTGATGAATTGTTACTTCTTCATGAGAAGTTTATGATAAAAGTTATGTGATTAATGTTTTATAATAAAATTTGTTGCTGTTATAATAATATACATGATGCTTCTATGTCCGTGTTTTGTTTTATCGACACCTCTCTCTCTAAGCATGTGGACATGTTTTTCGATTTCGATTTTTGCTTGAGGACAAGCGGGGTCTAAGCTTGGGGGAGTTGATACGTCCATTTTGCATCATGTTTTCCTACTGTTATTTATGATATTTTTATGCATAATAATGCTTTATGGAGAAATTCTGATGCCTTTTCTCTCATAATATGCAAGGTTCACACAAAGAGGGAGAATACCGGCAGTTGGAATTCTGGACCTAAAAAAGCTACGTCAGGCCACCTATTCTGCACAACTCCAAATGAGCTAAAACTTCACGGAGAATTTTGATGGAATATTTAAGAATTATTGGAGCAAATAACTACCATAGGGGGCCCACCAGGTGGGCACAACCCACCTGGGCGGGCCCTGGTGGGTTGTGCCCTCCTCGGCGCGCCCTGGTGGGTTGTGCCCTCCTCGGCCCACCTCCGTTGCCCCTCTTCTGGTATATAAGTCATTTTGACCTAGAAAAAAAATAAGGAGAGGCATCTCGGGACGAAGCACCGCCGTCTCGAGGTGGAACTTGGGCAGGAGCACTTTTGCCCTCCCATGAGCGATTCTCACTGGGGAACTTCCTCCCGAGGGGGAAATCATCGTCATCATCATCACCAACAACTCTCCCATCTTGGGGAGGGCAATCTCCATCAACATCTTCAACAACACCATCTCCTCTCAAACCCTAGTTCATCTCTTGTGTTCAATCTTTGTACCGGAACCTTAGATTGGTGCTTGTGGGTGACTAGTAGTGTTGATTACATCTTGTAGTTGATTACTATATGGTTTATTTGGTGGAAGATTATACGTTCAGATCCATTATGCTATTTAATATCCCTCTGATATTGAGCATGATTATCATTTATGAGTAGTTACTTTTGTTCTTGAGGTCACGGGAGAAATCTTGTTGCAGGTAATCATGTGAATTTGATATGTGTTCAATAATTTGATGGTATGTATGTTGATATTCCCTTAGTAGTGTCATGTGAACGTCTACTACATGGCACTTCACCTTATTAGGGCCTAAGTGAATGTATTGTGGAGTAGTAGTTATTAGATGATGGGTTGCGAGAGTGACAAAAGCTTAAACCCTAGTTTATGCACTACTTCGTAAGGGACTGATTTGGATCCAAAAGTTTAATGCTATGGTTAGATTTTATCTTAATACTTTTCTCGTAGTTGCGGATGCTTGCAACGTGGTTAATCATAAGTAAGAGGTTTGTTCAAGTAATAACAACATGTAAGCACCGGTCCACCCACATATCACATTATCAAAGTAGCGAACACGAATCAAACAAACACGATGAAAGTGACTAGATGAAATTCCCGTGTACCCTCAAGAATGCTTCGCTTATCATAAGAGACCGCTTTGGTCTGTCCTTTGCCACAAAAGGATTGGGCTACCTTGCTACATATTATTTGTCGTTACTGTTACTTGCTCGTTACAAATTATCTTGCTATCAAACTACTCATTACTTATAATTTCAGTGCTTGCAGAGAATACCTTCCTGAAAACCACTTGTCATTTTCTTCTGCTCCTCATTGGGTTCGACACTCTTACTTATCAAAAGGAATACGATTGATCCCCTATACTTGTGGGTCATCAGTAGCATTATAATATGACCCCTTCACATAATTTCAAGATAAAAGTGTTCTCCCTGACTATGCACCGTTGCCAAAGTTCGTTGTTTCGAAGCACCTCATGATGATTGGGTGTGATAGACTCTACGTTCACATACAACGGGTGTAAGACAGTTTTGCACATGCAGAATACTTGGGTTAAACTTGAGGAGCCTAGCATGTACAAACATGGTCTCAGAACACTGGAGATCTAAAGGTCGAACATGAGTCTTATAGTAGATATGATCAACAGAGAGATGTTCACCATTATTGACTACCCCATCTCACGTGATGATCAGACATGGATTTGGATCATGTATCATTTAGATAACTTGAGGGATGTTAATTTAAGTGGGAGTTCATTAGTAATTTGATTAATTGAACTTAATTTATCATGAACTTAGTCTTAATAGATTTTGCATATCTATGTTGTAGATCAATGGCCCGTGCTACCGTTCCCTTGAATTTTAATGCATTCCTAGAGAAAGCTAAGTTGAAAGATGATGGTAGAAACTACACAGACTGGGTCCTTAACTTGAGGATTATCGTCATTGCTGCACAGAAGAATTATATCCTTGATGCACTGCTAGGTGATAGACCTACTACAGGAGCTACTGCAGATGTTATGAACGTTTGGCAGACTCGATCTGATGACTACTCGATAGTTCAGTGTGCCATGCTTTACGACCTAGAACCGGGACTTCAACGACATTTTGAATGTCACAGAGCATATGAGATGTTCCAAGAGCTGAAATTGATATTTCAAGCTAATGCCCGGATTGAGAGATATTAAGTCTCCAACAAGTTCTATAGCTGCAAGATGGAGGAGAATAGTTCTGTCAATGAACACATACTCAAAATGTGTGGGTATCATAACCACTTGACTCAGCTGGGAATTGATCTTCCAGGTGAGAGTGTCATTGACAGATTTCCTCAGTCACTACCACCAGCTACAAAGGCTTTGTGATGAACTATAATATGCAAGGGATGACGAAAATGATTCCCGAACTCTTCGCAATACTTAAGGCCGCGGAGGTAGAAATCAAGAAGGAGCATCAACTTTTGATGGTTAACAAGACCACTAGTTTCAAGAAAAAGGGCAAGGGAAAGAAAGGGAACTTCAAGAAGAATGGCAAGCAAGTTGCCGCTCCCGTGAAGAAGCCTAAAGCTGGACCCAAGCCTGAAACTGAGTGCTTCTACTGCAAAGGAAATGCTCACTGGAAGCGAAACTGCCCCAAATACTTGGTGGATAAGAAGGATGGCAAAGTGAACAAAGGTATATTTGATATACATGTTATTGATGTGTACCTTACTAGTGCTCGTAATAGCGCCTAGGTATTTGATACTGGTCCGGTTGCTCATATTTGTAACTCAAAACAGGAGCTACGGAATAAACTAAGATTGGCTAAGGATGACGTGATGATGCGCGTAGGGAATGGTTCCAAGGTCGATGTGATCGTTGTGGGCACGCTACCTCTATATCTACCTTCGGGATTAGTTTTAGACCCCAATAATTGTTATTTGGTGCCAGTGTTGAGCTTGAACATTATATCTGGATCTTGTTTATTGCGAGACGGTTATTCGTTTAATTCGGAGAATAATGGTTATTCTATTTATATGAATAATATCTTTTATTGTCATGCACCCTTAATGAATGGTCTATTCTTTTTGAATCTTGATCGTAGTGCTACACATATTCATAACATTGATGCCAAAAGATGCAAAGTTGATAATGATAGTGCAACATACTTGTGGCACTGCCGTTTAGGTCATATTGGTGTAAAGCGCATGAAGAAACTCCATGCAGATGGACTTTTGGAATCACTTGATTATGAATCATTTGATACTTGTGAACCATGCCTCATGGGTAAGATGACTAAAACTTCGTTCTCTGGAACAATGGAGCGAGCTATTGACTTATTGGAAATTATACATACTGATGTATGCGGTTTGATGAGTGTTGAGGCACGCGGCGGTATCGTTATTTTCTAACCTTTACAGATGATTTAAGTAGATATGGGTATATCTACTTAATGAAACACAAATCTGAAACATTTGAAAAGTTCAAAGAATTTCAGAGTGAAGTAGAGAATCATCGTAACAAGAAAACAAAATTTCTACGATCTGATCGTGGAGGTGAATATTTGAGTTACGAGTTTGGCCTTTATTTAAAACAATGTGTAATTGTTTCACAACTCACGCCATCTGGAACACCACAGTGTAATGGTGTGTCCGAACGTCGTAACCATACTTTATTAGATATGGTGAGTTCTATGATGTCTCTTACCGATATACCACTATCGTTTTGGGGTTATGCATTAGAGACAGCCGCATTCACGTTAAATAGGGCACCATCTAAATCCGTTGGGACAAACACCGTATGGACTATGGTTTGGCAAGAAACCTAAGCTGTCATTTCTTAAAGTTTGGGGATGCGACACTTATGTCAAAAGGCTTCAACCTGATAAGCTCGAACCCAAATCGGAGAAGTGCATCTTCATAGGATACCCTAAGGAAACTATTGGGTACACCTTCTACCACAGATCCGTAAGGCAAGATCTTTGTTGCCAAGAATGGGTCCTTTCTTGAGAAGAAATTTTTCTCGAAAGAAGTGAGTGGGAGGAAAGTAGAACTCGATGGGGTAATTGTACCTTCTCTTGAATTGGAAAGTAGCACATCATAGAAAACTGTTCCCGTGATGCCTACGCCAATAGGAGAGGAAGCTAATGATGATGAACATGAAACTTCGGATCAAGTTACTACTGGACCTCGTAGGTCGACTAGAGGACCTTCCGCACCAGAGTGGTACGGTAATACCGTCCTGGAAGTTATGTTATTAGACCATGATGAACCTATGAACTATGAAGAAGCTATGATGAGATTCCTAAAATGGCTTGAAGCCATGAAATCTGAGATAGGATCCATGTATGAGAACAAAAGTATGGACTTTGGTGGACTTGCCCGGTGATCGGCAAGCCATTGAGAATAAATGGATCTTCAAGAAGAAGACAAACGTTGATGGTAATGTCACTATATACAAAGCTCGACTTGTCGCGAAAGGTTTTCAACAAGTTCAAGGAGTTGACTATGATGATACTTTATCACCTGTAGCGATGCTTAAGTCTGTCCGAATCATGTTAGCAATTGCCACATTTTATAATTATGAAATCTGGCAAATGGACATCAAAACTGCGTTCCTTAATGGATTTCTTAAAGAAGAGTTGTATATGATGCAACCAGAAGGTTTTGTCGATCCTAAAGGTGCTAACAAAGTGTGCATGCTCCAGTGATCCATCTATGGACTGGTGCAAGCATCTCGGAGTTGGAATATACGCTTTGATGTGGTGATCAAAGCATATGGTTTTATACAGACTTACGGTGAAGCCTGTATTTACAAGAAAGTGAGTGGGACCTCTGTAGCATTTCTGATATTATATGTGGATGACATATTGTTGATTGGAAATGATATAGAATTTCTGGATAGCTGATACGTCTCCAACGTGTCTATAATTTATGAAGTTATCGTGCTGTTATATTGTAATTCTTGGATGTTTTACAATCATTTTTATAGCAACTTGATATCAATTTTGGGACTAACCTATTGACATAGTGCCCAGTGCCAGTTGCTGTTTTTTGCTTGTATTTTTTACATCATAGAAAATCAATACCAAACGGAGTCCAAACGCAGCGAAACTTTTTGGAGAATTTTTAGGGACCAGAAGACACAACTTGGGCCAAAGAAGTACCGGAGGGGTGCCCCAAGGGGGGAACAACCCACCTGGGCGCGCCCTAGTGGGTTGTGCCCACCGCGGTGCCTCTCGCACCGCCTATTTGCCCTATAAATTCCCAAATATTCCAAAAACCATAGGGGAGTCAATAGATCAGAAGTTCCGCCGCTGCAAGCCTCTATAGCCACGAAAAACCAATCTAGATCACATTTCGGCACCCTGCCGGAGGGGGAAATCATCACCAATGTCCATCTTCATCATCCCGGCGGCCACCATGATGAGGGAGGAGTAGTCCACCCTCGGTGCTGAGGGTTTGTATCAGTAGCTATGTGTTTAATCTCTCTCTCTCTCTCTCTCTCTCGTGTTCTTGAGATGGCACGATCTTGATGTATCGCGGGCTTTGTTGATATAGTTGGATCATATGGTGTTTTCCCCTCTCTACCTTGTCGTGAGATTTCGTTCTTATCGGATTGAATACTTTTATGGATTTGAGAACACTTGACGTATGTCTTGCTATGAATACCCATGGTGACAATGGGGTATCATATTGATTCACTTGATATGTGTTTTGGCACTCAACTCATGGATTCCCGAGGTGACATTAGGGTATTCTATGCATAGGGGTTGATGCACGTTCTTGTCTTTGTTTCTCCGGTAGAAATCTTGGGGCACTCTTTGATGTTCTTTATGTTGGATTGAGTATTATGAATCAGAAATTATTTCGTACACTATCCATATTACACTTGTATCACCATCTCTTGGCCGAACTAGTGCGCCTATACAATTACCATTGTATTTGGTGTGTTGGGGACACAAGAGACTTTTTATTATTTGGTTGCAAGGTTGTTTGAGAGAGACCATCTTCATCCTACACCTCCCAGAGATTGATAAACCTTAGGGCATCCACTTGAGGGAAATTTGCTACTGTCCTAAAAAACTCTGCGCTTGGAGGCCCAACATGAGTCTACAAGAACAAGTTGTGTAGTAGACATCAAGCTCCTATCTGGCGTCGTTGCAGGGGAGTTGAGTGCTTGAAGGCATATCTTTAGATCTTGCAACTGAATCTTTTAGTTTCTTGTTTTATCACTAGTTTGGTTTATAAAAGAAAACTACAAAAAATGGAATTGAGGTGGCCTCATATTATTCATCTTTATCATGTCTTTCATGAAAATGATGGAACGGAAAATTTTGCTCAATTGATAAAAGAATAATTCTATAAAATGTTTGACAAACAATATTTGAATGATGAGCATGATTACAATGTTGTTGGTATGAATTCTTTGAATATCCATGATGCTAATGATATGCAAAGGCATAAGCTTGGCAATGTTATATTTGATGAAGATGATATTTTTAGTCCCCCAAGTCTTGATGAGAAAATTTATTATGATGAAAGCATGCCTCCTATTTATGATGATTATATTGATGAAAGTGGGTTTGGAGAGGTCACGACTTTATTTATGATGAATCCACTATTTTGGAAGATGTTGCAATTGACTATGACAACAAAGTTGCTATCTATGATGATTATTGTGATGACATGTTGATGAGGACATGACAACCATTTATACATCCTTGGTCATTAAAGGAGAAATCATAATATTTTGTGTCAAACATACACATTGCCAGGTGAACGCTAACTTAAGTTCATACTATAATCTTGAACACATAGCTGCACTTTCATCTCCTTTGTTGTTGGTTGAACTCAGGTGCAATATCGAAGAATGCCAAACACATATCAGTCCGTGCAAAAGAATGTTTTATGGTGAAGAAACAAAGTTAGGAGTTCATGAAGAAATGAGTTGTCTGCTGAAGAAACATTGTTCCGATTCTGATGAAACAATGTTTTGCATGAGTTTGGATATCCCAACTTGCGAAAGGTTTCCATAACTCGACTATGCTGCTGAAGGAAACATTGTTTGACACCGGTGAATAATGTTTTGTCGGGAACTACCAACCACCTCCAACGAGAGTTTTCCATAAGCTACCTTATTAAGTCTCGAAGCCATTTAGTTAAACCTAAGTTGGTTCTCTTTCACACCTAAGCTGGTTCCAGCAGCTAGTTTCTTTCACACCTACCCAGGGGGTTGTCCCGATTATAATGTAACACCCCCAGTGTCATGCTACAGTAATCCCCTGTTAATGGTGCCATGTCATCATGTTACTTTTGCTAATCTTCACTTGATCCAAATCATAATTCAAATTCAAATCCAACCTAAAGTGAAAAATTCATATTTGTCAGGCATGAAATCTAAAATGTTTATCTTGTGCCAAATAATCCCATAACTAATATAAGTAGTGAACCAATATTTTGCAAAGTGTTTAAGTGCACTAAACTAGCTAAAATAGTGCTTATAACATTGGTTTAAATGCTTTTTAAATAGTAAACAAATATAAACCTATTTTATTAAAGGGCCAAATCATTTGTGGTAGTAGCTAATTTAATAATACTAATTTAGGGGCTAGTGTTGTAATTTACAAAGCTAATAAAATAAAACAAATAGGGAAAATACAAACTTAATAAAAAAAGCCCACAACCCCCTGCCCCCTGGGCGTAGGCCACCCAACCGAACCCCTCCCCTTTGTCGTCTACCCCGCTACAGGAAGACGACCGAGACGACCCGAGCCGAGTCCCAGCCGGATCGCCTCTCCGGCGAACTCCTCCCCGGTGGATGAGATCGCCACGGCCCTCGCCTCCTCGATCCCCTCTCCCACTCGGTTCCCACTCACTCACTCTCTTCCCCTCGCCCGTGCTCCCATCCCCCTCAGATCCACCTCGCCCGCTAATGTCGTCACCGCGTCATCGTCGTCGCCGCCGCCGCGCAACAGAGCCTCCCTGAGCTTCACGATGGTGTCCAGGAGCCCCGGCGGGTCCTGCTTCGTTAACTACACCACTGGAGCGAGGCGGGAGAGCCTCGACGCCGTCTCCCACATCGTCTTCGTCTTTGAAACGCCGTCGTCGGTCGCTTTTGATCCACAACCACCGCTGCCTCCCCGCCTCCGTCGAGCTCGGCCATCGCATCGATGTGAGGCCCCCTTTCCGTTTCCCCCTCTCCCCCTTCTGTTTCCCTGCCTTAGGACGCCCCCCACCGTGCCCGAGCTCCCGAAGAGCTTGTGGTCACCGTGCTCATGGCCGCACAACCGCGAGCCCCTCCCGTGTGCGCCCACTCACGCCCCGCCTCTACTCATTCGCGCGCCCGTCCCCCTATCGCCGTGCTGCCGACTTTTCGCCCCATCCACCTTTCGCCGTTGCCAGCTTTGCCCGCCGCCAAGAAGCTGCTCCCAGCGCCTCGTAGCCAGATCCACGGCCTCGCTCACCCCGGGTGGCGCCCGCCGCCTAGGGCCCGCCGCAGGTCCAAGCTCCACCGCCGCCACGCTCACTGACGCCGCCGCCACAACCCACCACCGGCTCCCCCACGGCCACCGTTCGACTCGCCCGGGAGCGCTCGTTCGAACGCCACCACCCACGCGAGCTCCCCGAGCCGGAGTCGGCCTACCGGCGATCGCCGGAGCCGCCGGATTAGCGCCGGTGGTTACGCTGACGTGGCACCATTAGATTAGGTTAATCACACGCTTAATTACCTTCCTTGTGTATGACAGTGGGACCTGCTGTTTAATTAGAACCATTTAAATAAAGGAAATAAATTGTTAGTTTTAAGCTGAGTCACTGACTATTGGGTCCCGCTGGACCCAATTGACTAGTCAACTCTGCTGACTAGGGACTCCCAGTCCGAGACAGGTGGGACCCCTGTGAGCCCCTTTGACTTTGTTGACCAGTCAACTGGTCAACAGTTGACTGGGTTGACTCAGCCCCCTGGCCCCACATGCCAGTCTTAGTAGCACATATGTGGGTACACTTCTATGTACCCGTAGTAATTTCCCTTTTATTTTCGATTTAAATTAAATACAGAAAATGAATAAAACTTAGAAAATTCATATAAATTAATCCGTAGCTCTGATGAAAATAATTTATATACGAAAGTTGCTCAGAAAAATCCAACAAATCCGTATATGCAGTCCATTCATCTGTCACATGCCTCTAGCATGCTGAACATGGAATATTCCCCCTCCGGTCTTCTGTCTAACATAGGTCCGGAACCGGGAAGACATTCCCGGTTGAATTCCCCCTTCACCTATATCGTGTAGCCATACGTTAGGCCACACCCGACACAACATATTGCCATGTTACGCTTTGTGATGCTATGTTTGCTTTATATTTACTGTTTCTTCCCCCTCTTCTCTTCAGTAGACCCCGAGACCGATGTTGCCCCTGTGATCGACTACGTCGACGATGACCTCTCCTTGCCAGAGCAACCAGGCAAGCCCCCCTTTGATCATCCCGATATTGCCCATTCTATACTCTCGTGCTTGTATTAGATTTTGCTACTGTTATTGTTTGCTCCTATTCTGATGCATAGCCTGCTTTTTGTACTGCTATTGTTACCTACACCTTATCCTAAACTGCTTAGTATAGGTTGGATAGTGATCCATCGCTGACCCCACTTGTCCTTGTTGCCCTGCTTCATCATCGATGACTCGAGCTACATGATCGATTTACCGCAGCCCGACACCGCAAATCACATCACGCCCTTTAGTTGTTCGACTGCAGAAGCTACTATCGAGTGCCGAGGGTGATCCTCATAACGCACTCGATGATAATTGTGTAGTGTAGCTATTCGGTCGTGGTCATGGAGGGTGATTTCCTCCTTCACCATTCCCGAGCACGGCTCTGTCGTGCAACCCCTCAAGTGTGAACCTCGAGGGTGGTTCCTCTTACGTTCACCTTGATGATTACATCGAGTGGAATCTTCCGAGGGTGATTCCTTGGGTTTTCCCTTGATGTTTGGACACACGGTTACCTTTGACATTACTTGAGACATTTGGGAAAGTCGGCGGGCCGAGAGCACCCGCAAGATGATTACGAGGCACGACCGGGAAGTCAGGCAGCCCTCGTGTGGGCTGGGCTTGCCCTTGCCGTATTTCCTCGAGACGGGGCGACGGGGTCACATTATCGTGAATCTCTGGTCGTCTCCGCGAGCTAACAATACACTATGGTTTGGGTATTTGTTCTGAATTGGCCTGCAGCCTTTTCGCACTAACCACCACGCGAGAATAGATATGGGCCTCGACGTCGCGGTATCAGCGCAAGCTTTGTTAGACGTCCAGTTCAGCATTGTGGCCAGGCCGGATCGTGCCATCCACTTCACTGGTGGCACTGGTATCCCCTTGCGCACAACGACCCGGAGTGCAACGAGCGATGGGCCCAGACCCCGGAGTGCTTAGGATGTAGACCGGCGGGGACCTCTCTGCTGAGCCTAGGTCGGGCTGCGACGTGTTGATGTTCCGAGGCCGGGCATTGACCCAGAAAAGTGTGTCCGGCCAGAGTGATCGAGCGTGTTGGAAAACATGGTGCACCCCTGCAGGGAAGATCTTTATTCGAATACCGTGTCCAGGGTAATGGACGTTCAGACTTATATCTTGATCTAATACAACTAGAAATGGATACTTAAGATATGTGGCTCCGGGATCGCTTTCTCGCACGGAGTCGAGGAAGGATCTCTGGGCATTAATGTTACAACATGCTTGTTAAATATAAACTGCTATTCTTTACTCTTCTACATGCTGCAAGATGCTTGGAGTTGCGTGAAGATGCTAGTCTTCGATAGGCTAGGCCTTCCCCCTCTATTCTGGCATTCTGCAGTTCAGTCCACAGATACAACCCTTCCATTTGATACCAATACATACTTAGTGTAGATCTGATGCTTGCGAGTACTTTGGATGAGTACTCACGGTTGCTTTGCTACCCCCTTTCCCCCTTACTTCTTCTTTCCGGTTGATGCAACCAGATGGTGGATCCTTGGAGCTAGATGCCACCGCCGACGGATGTTACTACGTGGAGACCGCCGACGACCAGGAGTAGTTAGGAGGTCCCAGGCAGGAGGCCTTGCCTCTTCGATCGTGTTGCTTTTGTGCTAGCCTTCTTAAGGCATCCTTGTTTAACTTGTGTCTGTACTCAGATATTGTTTCTTTCACTGACTCTTGTGTATCGAGCTTGTATTCGAGCCCTCGAGGCTCCAGTCTTGTAATATAAAGCTTGTATTATTTATTTTTGTGTCTAGAGTTGTGTTGTGATATCTTCCCGTGAGTCCCTGATCTTGATCGTACACATTTGCGTGTATGATTAGTGTACGGTCGAATTGGGGGTGTCACAAGTTGGTATCAGAGCTGATTGCCTGTAGGTAGCCCCCTTTCCAACTCCTTGGCCGAAGTTGACTCTAGAAACCAAAAACCGTTTTACTAACTTGGCTGTGTGGCTTACGGGCCCATGTCGCCAATTGGTGGTATTAGGATCTTTTACTCCTCGTCTATACTCTGGGACTCTGATCTCTCTTCTATTCGGGTTAAATGATTTTACTAACGCCGACTTTAGGTTCCCGTAACTTCTTCCACCCGGAGAGCCCCTTACTCCAGATGATTACTTGGTGCACCAAAGCATTTTAAAGATACTCTACGATGTTCTCTCGAGGCTTTGTGCCTGTTGCTTTTTCAATTCCCTACCATCGAAATACCCCTACGGGTAACTACATACACTTGCCATTCTTACATTCGTCCCCAGTTGCTCTTGTTATTACAAGATACCTGAAATTATTCTTCGACCTTCGAGAATCCTTTTTCCGACTGCCTTGCAGCTCTTTTCCGCATGAATAACCCTACGAATAATTCCTCACTCTTATCGGGGATTCGTTCATCCCCAGTTGATCATATGTTTCACAAAATACCCCGAAATGCTATTCGACCTTCCAAGAATCCTTTGCAACCTATTGCTTTGGAAAGTCTTGCGTGCCTGCATCATGGTTAGTTCCATATTCCTAGTAATCTCCGTTGACATCCTTTGTCTCTATCGTTTCAAGTCCCTTGATCCAATATGTTGCGAATGCTCGCAAACCTCAATCAGATCTTAGCATTCACCCTTCCGGCTCAGACGTCGCTCCAAACATGAGTTTGTTCTTGTCAAATCAAACCTTGATTGATTGCCCCTTTAATCCTATTCAACTTACTCACACTTAATCAGGGCATCTGATTTTGATAGCCGATCTGGATATCAAAATTCCTTTGTTAATTATACTTTGAATTAGTCAGTTGTTTCTACAATCTGATATCCTTGCATTCTTTCTTCTTCTGGTTGAGTATCGATGCTCACATCAGATCCCTTGTGGACCACCACATCCTTTGTTGGATCATTATCCGACAGTGCCCCTCGTATTTAATCACCTTGTGAGTTCTTCTCACATACATAATGCCATTGTTAAATTGTATCCTCTCCTTTGGTCAACCATGCTCTACCTTTGAACTTGTGTTAGTTACTCTTTAAGTTGTGGTATATGTTCCTAAGATGTCCCGATGGGTTGAACCTATGCCTATTCTAATCTGTATGAACCTAGAAACTTCTACGGGTCATACTCTACTGGTGTTATGCCAGATAAAATTTCAACACTACAACTTCGTCGAAAGTGAGAAGTGAATGGAAGGTTATGCATTGAAGAAGTGGGATTCGACCTTGAACTTTGTGTTCATGCCCATGGACCTGATGTGGAACTTATCATGGAAGCTTCTTATGATAATACTAATCCCCTTGTTATAAGTTCTTCTGTTATCTATGTTTGGTCCTTTCCAACCGTGGTTCTGACCATGATTGTCCCCCTTTCATTCCATTTCTCGGACAAGTTCATGCACTTGTCTTTTGTAGATCAATGAAACTCCACAACCTCTATTTTGGTCTTCCTTCGAGTATTACCCTCCAGTATCTCGAGAATATCAAAGAACTGGGTTGCTTCCTATGAGTATTCATCTAGTATTACTTCTCACTGATTTCAGATTTTTCCCCCAGGTTCTGAGTTACTAGTCACTCGAGAACACCGATAAGAGAATCGATTCCGCACTCTAATTCAATAACTCTAAGTAATTTTCATTGCTTACGAGTTTAATAATCCTTCAAGTCATTCCTAGCCTGATCGGCTATATCATTATCGTGATAAATTTTAACTGTGATACCTCATCCTTTTTCCCAGAGCGCAACTTCCAACGACGAGCTAAGCTTACGTCGATCTTCCTCATCTGATCATTTCACCTCAAAAAACAAGCTTGATTTTGAGTATGTGTCATACCCGTGGTTCCAATAAGCTTTTGCTTCATCATTCCTTTAACTTGATGTCATCGCCGATCGATTACATCTTCATGAAATCTCTCGACAAATGTGTCATGATCATCATCAACATTCTAAGCTCTTCCAGGTTATGAATCGAATTCATGATGATAAATACTATCCTTGCCCTCTCGATGATTTGTGTTAACACCGGTGACCTTCTTGCCTATCTACTTGCTGTCCTGTAAGGTATATCCTGCTCTACTTGTTCTTCTGAAGGATATACTCCTAATACTTGTGTTTAAACACATTTTTCCTTTCCATTGTTTTTTATAATCTTTCTTGTAATCTATATGTTATAAGCAGTAATATTTCCCTGCTTATGTAAACACCTTGGGGTACAAACTGTCGGTAAGACCCTGTTACTATTGTGGACGACATTCCGGTAACCACCGATGGACGAGAACTTTGCCTATTGGTCCGCCTCGTTCAACGAGCAGGAGAATGGTTCTCTTCGTCCCTCACCCTTGGTACCGATGATTGTTGCCGACATAACTGGGAGGCTACCCTCTGACATGCCTTGCTATCATGACCGTGCAAAATGAATAGCGACTTCCCTTCTGTTAACCCACATGGTGGGCCCATAACCCACAGTTCCACAAGATCGAAACCTGACTCTCATGTACACCCTTGTTTCTAAGGTTATTTCTCACGCTTGGCTTCATATGAAAATCCCGAGCCGCCTTCCGAGAGGCGATCTATTCTGGTATCAGACGCAATACTTATTACCATTTTTCTGAACCCCTTTCACCTTTTGATTAGGCATCGAATGATTGCCTGCCCGTTAAAACTTCGCATGGTACCTTCATACTTTGCTCTCGATGTTTTATTAAGTTTCAACTCGAGAGATACTTCCGCCTCATTCCCTGAATTGTTCACCAGATAATTAACCCTATAAGGGTCAGTTCTCATGAAGTTACTCTTTACTTCCCCACTTAAATCTCGGGGACGAGATTTCTTGTAGTGGAGGAGATTTGTAACACCCCAGTGTCATGCTACAGTAATCCCCTGTTAATGGTGCCATGTCATCAAGTTACTGTTGCTAATCTTCACTTGATCCAAATCATAATTCAAATTCAAATCAAACCTAAAGTGAAAAATTCAAATTTGTCACGCATGAAATCTAAAATGTTTATCTTGTGCCAAATAATCCCATAACTAATATTGGTAGTGAACCAATATTTTGCAAAGTGTTTAAGTGCACTAAACTAGCTAAAATAGTGCTTATAACATTGGTTTAAATGCTTTTTAAATAGTAAACAAATATAAACCTATTTTATTAAAGGGCCAAATCATTTGTGGTAGTAGCTAGTTTAATAATACTAATTTAGGGGCTAGTGTTGTAATTTACAAAGCTAATAAAATAAAACAAATAGGGAAAATACAAACTTAATAGAAAAAAGCCCACAACCCCCTGGCCCCTAGGCATAGGCCACCCAACCGAACCCCTCCCCTTTGTCATCTACCCCGCTACAGGAAGACGACAGAGACGACCCGAGCCGAGTCCCAGCCGGATCGCCTCGCCGGTGAACTCCCCCCTGGTGGATAAGATCGACACGGCCCTCGCCTCCTCGATCCCCTCTCCCACTCGGTCCCCACTCACTCACTCTCTTCCCCTCGCCCGTGCTCCCATCCCCCTCAAATCCACCTCGCCCGCTAATGCCGCCATCAACTGCTGCTGCCATCAGCAATGAGCCTCCCTGAGCTTCACGGCGGTGTCCAGGAGCCCCGGCGGGTCCTGCTTCGTCAACTACACCACCGGAGCGAGGCTATAGAGCCTCGATGCTGTCTCCCACATCGTCTTCATCTTCGGAACTCCGCTGTCGGTCGCTTTCGATCCACAACCACCGCTGCCTCCCCGCCTCCGTCGAGCTCGGCCATCGCATCGATGTGAGGCCCCCTTTCCGTTTCCCCCTCTCCTCCTTCTGTTTCGCTGCCTTAGGACGCCCCCCACCGTGCCCGAGCTCCTGAAGAGCTTGTGGTCGCCATGCTCATGGCCGCACAACCGCGAGCCCCTCCCGTGTGCGCCCACTCGCGCCCCGCCTCTACTCACTCGCACGCCCGTCCCCTATCGGCTGCCAAGACTTCGCCCCATCCTCGCCGTTGCCCGTGCGGCTTTGCCCGCCGCCAAGAATCGCTCCCGAGCCTCCTCGACCACGCGCAAGGCTTAAGCCTGGGCCTCGCTCACCTCGCCGGGCGCCCGCCGTCCCGGGCCCGCCGCAGGTCCGAGATCCGCCGCCGCCCAGCTCACTAACGCCGCCGCCACAACCCACCACCGGCTCCCCCACGGCCACCGTTCGACTCGCCCGGGAGCGCTCATTCGAACGCCACCACCCACGCCAGCTCCCCTGGCCGGAGTCGGCCTGCCGGAGCCGCCGGATTAGTGTCGGTGGTTACGCTGATGTGGCACCATTAGTTTAGGTTAATCACGCGCTTAATTACCATCCCTATGTATGACAGTGGGACCTGTTGTTTAATTAGAACCATTTAAGTAAAGGAAACAAACTGTTAGTTTTAAGCTGAGTCACTGACTACTGGGTCCTGCAGGACCCAATTTACTAGTCAACTCTGCTGACTGGGGACTCCGAGTCCGTGACAGGTGGGACCCCCTGGGCCCCTTTGACTTTGTTGCCCAGTCAACTGGTCAAGAGTTGACTGGGCTGACTCAGCCCCCTGGCCCCACATGCCAGTCTTAGTAGCACATATGTGGGTACACTTCCATGTACCCGTAGTAATTTCCCTTTTATTTTCGATTTAAATTAAATTCAGAAAATGAATAAAACTTAGAAAATTCATATAAATTAATCCGTAGCTCTGATGAAAATAATTTATATATGAAAGTTGCTCAGAAAATCCAACAAATCCGAATGTGTGGTCCGTTCATCTGTTACATGCCTCTAGCATGCTGAACATGGAACATTCCCCCTCCGGTCTTCTGTCTAACACTGGTCCGGAACCGGGAATACATTCCCGGTTGAATTCCCCCTTCACCTATATCGTGTAGCCATACGTTAGGTCACACCCGACACAACATATTGCCATGTTACGATTTGTGATGCTATGTTTGCTTTATATTTACTGTTTCTTCCTCCTCTTCTCTTCGGTAGAAACCGAGACCGATGCCGCCCCTGTGATCGACCACGTCGATGACGACCCCTCCTTGCCAGTGCAACTAGGCAAGCCCCCCCTTTCATCATCCCGATATCGCCCATTCTATACTCTCATGCTTGCATTAGATTTTGCTACTGTTATTATTTGCTCCTATTCTGATGCATAGCCTACTTTTGTACCTGCTATTGTTACCTACCTGCTTATCCTAAACTGCTTAGTATAGGTTGGATAGTGATCCATCAGTGACCCCCACTTGTCCTTGTTGCCCCTGCTTCATCATCGACAACTCGAGCTACATGATCGATGACCAGAGCCCGACACCGCACATCACATCATGCCCCTTTAGTTATTCGACTCTGCAGAGCTACAATCGAGTGCCGAGGGTGATCCCTCGTAACGCACTCCTGATAATAATTCTGTAGTGTAGCTATTCGATCATGGTCATCGAGGGTGATTTCCTCCTTCACCATTCCCGATACGGCTCTGTCGTGCAACCCCTCAAGTGTGAACCTCGAGGGTGGTTCCTCTTACGTTCACCTTGATGTTTACATCGAGTGGAATCTTCCGAGGGTGATTCCTTGGGTTTTCCCCTTGATGTTTGGACACACGGTTACCTTGACATTACTTGAGACCTTTGGGAAAGTTGGGCGGGCCCGGAGAGCACCCGCAAGATGATTACGAGGCACGACCGGGAAGTCAGGCAGCCCTCGTGTGGGCTGGGCTTGCCCTTGCCGTATTTCCTCGAGACGGGGCGACGGGGTCACATTATCGTGAGTCTCTGCTCGTCTCCGCGAGCTAACAATACACTATGGTTTGGGTATTTGTTCTGAATTGGCCTTTGGCCTTTTCGCACTAACCACCACGCGAGAATAGATATGGGCCTCGACGTCGCGGTATCAGCCGAAGCTTTGTCAGACGTCCAGTTCAGCAATGCGGCCGGGCCGGATCGTGCCATCCACTTCACGGGTGGTGCTAGTATCCCCTTGCGCACAACGACCCGGAGTGCAACGGGCGATGGGCCCACACCCTGGAGTGCTTAGGATGTAGACCGGTGGGGACCTCTCTGCTGAGCCTAGGTCAGGCTGCGACGTGTTGATCTTCCGAGGTCGGGCATTGACCCAGAAAAGTGTGTCCGGCCAGATTGATCGAGCATGTTGGAAAACGTGGTGCACCCCTGCAGGGAAGATCTTTATTCGAATACCGTGTCCACGGTAATGGACGTTTAGACTTATATCTTGATCTAATACAACTAGAAATGGATACTTAAGATATGTGGCTCCTGGATCGCTTTCTCGCACGGAGTCGAGGAAGGATCTCTGGGCATTAATGTTACAACATGCTTGTTAAATATAAACTGCTATTCTTTACTCTTCTACATGCTGCAATATGCTTGGAGCTGCGTGAAGATGCTAATCTTCGATAGGCTAGGCCTTCCCCCTCTATTCTGGCATTCTGCAGTTCAGTCCACAAATACAACCCTTCCATTTGATACCAATGCATGCTTAGTGTAGATCTGATGCTTGCGAGTACATGTGATGAGTACTCACGGTTGCTTTGCTACCCCTTTTCCCCCTTCCTTCTTCTTTCCGGTTGATGCAACCAGATGGTGGATCCTTGGAGCTAGATGCCACCGCCGACGGATGTTACTACGTGGAGACCGCCGACGACCAGGAGTAGTTAGGAGGTCCCAGGCAGGAGGCCTTGCCTCTTCGATCGTGTTGCTTTTGTGCTAGCCTTCTTAAGGCATCCTTGTTTAACTTATGTCTGTACTCAGATATTGTTGCTTTCGCTGACTCGTGTGTATCGAGCTTGTATTCGAGCCCTCGAGGCCCCTAGCTTGTAATATGAAGCTTGTATTATTTCATTTTGTGTCTAGAGTTGTGTTGTGATATCTTCCCGTGAGTCCCTGATCTTGATCGTACACATTTGTGTGTATGATTAGTGTACGGTCGAATCGGGGGCGTCACATATAAATAGGCTACTCTTCCCTTCGTTGGGGACCTTTACCATTTCTATCAAAGACCAAAGACATAGACTCCTCCTGAGATTGGAGAGCTCTTGTTATCCTTATTATCGTGATTCCTTGAGAAATTGTGGGATTTTAGGATAGGGACGCTCTTCCTCACATTTGGTGGAGTCATGGAACTCACCCCTCTTAGCACTCTCAATATGTGAAATTTTTGGTAGTGGACACTCTTCCTTGCATTTGGTGGAGTCACTCAACTCGCCTCTCATATCCCTCTCAATATGTGGAATTTTAGGAAGTGGGCACTCTTCCTCACATTTGGTGGGATCACTCAAATCACTTTTCTTATCACTCCCAAGTTGTGGAATTTTGGCTTGTGTACACACTCCCTCATATGTGGTGGAGTTCCTCAACTCTCTTTTCTTGTCACTCTCAAGTGGTGGGATTTTGTGATGTGTACAATCTCGCTCATATTTTGTGGAGCCACGCAACCCCCCTTTCTTGTCACTCTCAAGTTGTGGGATTTTGTGATATGGCTTCTCTCTCACACATGGGCTTGGGAATATTCTGTTCTCCATAAAAGTCACGGGTGGAGGAGAATAAGCTCCAGCTGAAACCATGCTTCTTCTATCTTGAATATGAATTGTTGGTGAAGGCACCATCGAGGATGAATAGTGTGGTTGTTAGCATGAAGGAGTAGTGGGACAATCTTGGAAATTCTGGGACCGACCATTACACATGTTGTTCTTTTCCACTCTCATAGATCGACGTACAACATCAGATATCATGAAAAGAATGCTTTATGTGATAGTTATATTGTTGAATTCATTCATGATGCTACTGAAAATTATTATGAGAGTGGAATATATGCTTCTACATATCTCAATGATATCTAGTTTCCTCTCTATGTGTTGAAAGTTCTGAAGTTATGCATGTTTTGCCTTCCTATGCTAGTTGATTCTTGTTCCCACAAGTTGTTTGGTCACAAAAAATCCCTATGCATAGGAAGTGGGTTAGGATTAAATGTGCTAGTCATATGCTTCATGATGCTCTCTTTGTGTTTCAATTTTATCTTTTATGTGAGCATCATTGAAATCATCATGCCAAGCTTAAAAGGCATTAAAGAAAAGCGCTTGTTGGGAGACAACCCAACACTTTTACCTACTGTTTTTGTCCGTTCACATGATTAAGCTACTGTAGTAATCATGTTTTATAGCTTTTGTTTCAACCAAGTAAAGCCTTTGGGATAGTGTGGATGATAGTTGACTTGATTATGTGCAAAAACATAAAATTTTGCGCCCAGTAACATAATTGATCTACTCTCCTGGAATGTGATAAATTCTTGACTTTTTTACAGATGATTGATATACTAATTTCCCATGTATTCCTAATTTTTCAGAATTTTGTGAGTAGCAGAAGTATGGCAGTTGTCCAAATCAGTACAAACTGTTCTCTTTTTGACAGGTTCTGTTTTCAATGCATAGTTTGCTTGTTTCCTAGTTCCTGTGGCTCATATTGCTCAATATAAATTGTGGAAATGATAAGGTACAGTAGGTATTGTGTAGGAAAATTTATGAATCTTGTCTTTGACAGTACCCAAGTGAATGATTTGCTTTATCATACTAATCTATTGTCAGGACCCCGATTCCAAGTCACATCGATCTAGCCGGTAACACCTCATATCACTTTGCAGCCTCACGCACGGTATTCCCACGGGTGTCGCCTTACCATGGCCCGGACCGTTATGCCTTTTGGCTCACGTATATGATAGTGTCGCTAGCATCAATATGACAGAGAACCTGGGCCGACATGGCTAGTCGCGAACCCAAAGCGGCACTAACCCATGGGGACAGGCATACATGAATCAATTTCGAGCATGTCGGTCAGCAGCGTGTGAATCCGGGCTGTAGCACTGGGCTAATAGGACTCCGGTAACCCGGGCTGTAGCAGGCTAGGCAAGACTCCGGATGTCACCGCGTGACATTTCCCCGAAGGGACAGACACATGAACGAAGTGAAACACATGTCGGCCAGTCAAGTGTTCCGGAGCAGTAGTGCTGGGCTAGCAGGACTCCGGTGAACCGGGCAGAAGCGGACTACTATGGCTCATGGAAGCACAAGACTACATTTCCCCATAAGAGAGGCTACCAAGGATAAAACAACTAGATTGTCAGATCCCACACATAGCAAGCATTTCAATCATACACACAATATGCTCGATATGTGTAAATACAACATGGCATCACAACATAACTCTACGACTCAAGTATTTATTCATTAGGCTCCGAGGAGCGAGATATTACAAACATGGGTGTCATGACCCAACATACAGAGCATACAAGTCAAGGCACAAGCGGAAGCTTAACATGTCTGAGTACAGACATCTACAAATGAAAAAGGCTGATAAGCCTGACTAACTACCAGATCCTGTCGAGGGCACAAGATGTAGCTGAGGTAACAAGCTAAACGTCGAAGTCCACGCAGAACTACTAGCAGGACGGAAATCTCTCTGCAAAAACATAAATTAAGCAAACGTGAGTATAAATGTACCCAGCAAGACTTACATCAGAACTATCTACATATGCATCAGTATCAACAAAAGGGGGTGGTGGAGTATGACTGCAGCAAGCCAGCTTTGACTCGGTGGCTATCCTACACTACGACTGCAAGTAACTCTTTTGAGGTGGCACACGAGTCCACATATTCACCATATCAATACACCACTATGGATTCGCTCCCGTCTCCCCACGAGAACGCCATCCATAGCACTCACGCTTATCTTGCGCATTTAGAGTATCCACTTTCACTTGTCTATGAACCGCATGTGCAACCCAAGTCCTTTTCCGCGACACGGCTATTCGAATAGATGATGTTAAACCTGCAGGGTGTACTTCTTCACACACGCTCTCGCCACTTACCACCATGTACATCGCTGTATCTCGGCAACCTTCAAGCGGAAGCCTGGCGAGGGAGTCGGCCACGACCTGACTAACCACACAAGTCTCTCGTCCAGGTTTATCGCCTATTCAGGTTCCATCCGCAAGGACATCCGGCCGGGGTGTCGCTCACGGCCCCAAACGATGTGAGCAGGGTTCCCAATCCCACCTCGACGGGTGGTTCTACGCTTGGTACACCGTGCCATGGTGCCTAGTCTGTCCCAAGCCCACCTGTATCGGGTGCCACTTGGTAGACTACTAACACTACCTACAAACACCAGAAACTAGTTGCAACTCCTGGACAGAGATCATGTTGATTAATAAGTCGAGAGGGGTCGAGTTACCGGAACCCAATGTGTGGTAGTAACTATTCATGGATCACAAACACAAAACTCAGTTCCTGAGGACCGCTGCAATGAGACAACCCACCATGTACTCCTACATGGCCTCTCACCGCTTACTTTACCAAATCGTGTTCACACACTTAGCTCTCACACAGCAGGACATGTTCACACACCTCCAATTCATCCCCGACGAATCAGACCTGACACAACTCTAAGAATAGCAGGCATGACAAACAAGCATGAATGAGTAGGCACATCAGGGCTCAAACAACTCCTACTCATGCTAGTGGGTTTCATCTATTTACTGTGGCAATGACAGGTCATGCAGAGGAAAGGGGTTCAACTACCGCAGCATGTAACAGTTGAATCGTTGTTGTCCTAATGTAGTAAAAGAGAGTAGGAGCGAGAGAGTGGGATTGTATCAGAATGAACAAGGGGGTTTTGCTTGCCTGGCACTTCTGAAGATAGTATAGTTCTTCATTGGTGTCATCGAACTCATTGTCGGTACGTCGTCTACTGAGAGGGGACAAACACCGGCAAACAAGGAAGAACGCAATCAATGCAATGCACAATATGATGCATGATCATGACATGGCAATATGCTGTGGTTTGAGCTAATGCAACTAGCAGCATGTTAAATGAAGCTGGTTTGAACCCTAAGTTCAAATTCAAACTCCATATGTGAAGGTTTAAATGCCATTACAAGATTTGACCTAAACAGCAGCCATAAGTTGTTCTATCATGTATGAAAATGGTACAGATGGATAGATTGGATTTTCCTGATCATTTTTCATATACAAATTATTTCATTCTGAGCTACGGTATAATTTCTATGATTTTTAGAAGTTTATACTATTTTCTGGAATTCCTGAGTAAGAATAAATCCAGAAAAACCTATTATCGTCAAGATTGCATCATGCTGACCTCAAAGGTCATCAACAGCGGTCCAGGTCAAACCTGACCAAGGGGTCCACCGTCGCTGATCGGGCTGGTTAGTGTCACGATGTGGGCGGGTCAATCGACACGCCGCCAAGTCAACTCTGACATGTGGGGTCAGTCAACGTGTGACGTGGCCAGGTCAAACTGACCTATGGGGCCCGTGGGGGTTAGTTTAAACTAAACATGAACTAAACTAGGTTAATTAGGCAATGGGGCCCTTAAGTCAGTGAGAGAGGGGCTAACTAGCGGAGTCATTAGCGACTAATGACGATGCCACGTCGACTTCACCGGAGTTCGGCGGGCGACGACCAAACCAACGGCGGAGGCTCGCCGGAGTTGAGCTACAGGCAGCGGTTTGAGCCGCGGTTGGTCTCTATGGCTAGTTGGAGCTCGTGCACATCTAATGGAGCAAGCAGTGTGTGCGGGGGTGGCCGGAGATGACGCCGGCGAGCAGCGCAGCGGCGGCCGGAGCTCGGGGGTGCACGGAAACACGACTGCAGCGCGGTAAACGACGAACTAATCGCGCTCAAGAGTTTCTACGCGATGTGACAAGCACAACGAACGACACATCGGGCCGCTGGTCACGGGCCACGCCGCGACGAAGCTCAGGCGGGCGGAGCTGCCCTGCCCAAAGTGGAGGAGGCGGCTAGAGGGAGGGGTTGATCGCGGGGAGAGGGGGAAAATGCTCGGGGGCTCACTGCTGTGCCGTAGGGATGGCCAGCGTGCTCGGGGAAGCTCGGACGGCGGCGAAATCACGACGGCGATTGTCGGGACCCGAGGATGAAGATGACATCGATGGCGGCACTCCGAGGGCCTTCCAGTCGCGTGGATCGGCGGGGACGGCGTGGCGGATGACGACGAAGCTCGTGGACTACACGGGGAGGCGAGAGGAGCATGGTGGGTGTGGTGGCAGCGAACGGCGGCGGCGGCTCTCTGTTCGGGCAAAGAACAAAGAGGGAGAGGGGAAAATGGCCAGGGAAGAAGGGGAGGTCGGCACGACCTCGTCCACGTCTCCTGGCACGGGGTTGGGGGAGAAGGAGCCATCGACACGGCGAAGCAGGAGGTGGCAGGGGCGTGGCTCAAGGCCGGGCCACGCGCGCCTGGCCCCTCCGCAAGAGGAAGACGACAGGAGGAGGTGGGCTGGGCCAGGTGGCTGGGATGGCCGACTGGGCCAACCAGGTGGGCTGCGGTAAGTCAGGTGAGGTTTCCTTACTTTTCTAATTTTCTTCTGTTTTCTATTCTGCTCTTTTGTTTTGAATTTGGTTTGCTAACCAAATTATTTTTGCAGCTTCTGGACACAAATTTGGATGCAAATTGGTTTATCCAAGAGCTCCACAAAAGTCTCAGAATTATTGGAGCAATAAAAATATTTATAGGATTTATTTGCCCCAACTCAAATACATTAGTGATTTAATTCAAAGTCCCAAACAATTCCCTAAAAATGTTCAATATTTTTGGTTTGGATCAAAACCCTTGCCGAAGTTATCAAACATTGATGAAGGCATTTTTGGGTTTATTGAAAATATTTTTAACTTGAACCTAGTGGAGTTCCATTTGGTGCTAGGGTTTGGACATCCCCCATTTCAAGTTTCTGAGAAATGTAAACATGATGCACACATGAAGGGCTAGCCTAGAGCATACCAGAACTAGGGATGTGACAGCTTACCCCTACTAAACAAGAATCTTGTCTCGAGATTCAAGTCGTGAGATAAGAAGTCAGAGGGGTCACAAGCTAACACAATCTTGACGATCCAACTGTCCTTCTCAAGATGTTGATTCATTGCTTCATATTGATCTTGACGTCTTTGCTTTCTAGATCTTCATCCAACTCGATGACGTTAGAAAGAAACTCTATCGGGAAGGATCATTTAAACTCTCCATACCAGGCTAAGGTAATTCACAACGATCGTTTGAAAGGGGTTCGGGGAAATGGCATACTCAGTTCGGAAAGGAAACTATGGTTATAGAACAACTCGGCAAACGGGAGGCACATTCCAATTGATACCGAGGATATAACCTAGTGACTGAGTGTGCTCTCAAAACTTGAGCATTTCCATGGTCATTAAGGTTTTACCAACATCCGTGCCGAGGATCCTGGCAACACATCTTACTACCATGATGAATAGTGATGGATGATGCGGATACAAAGGAAGATAACACCTTCTCAGACTTCCCTTAGCGAGGCCAAGAGAACGAAATCTGGATGATCGACCGAGAGACATTTAGCACTCCGCTCGATGTTCTCCCTGATGTTCTAGCTACCACGATCATGCTTAAAAGCATCGACATGGCCATCAAGCAAAGGTCGGACTTCGGGAGCACAAAAAATCCATAAGGAACAACTTGTGGAATAAGGCATACCAAATCCTCATGGAGAAGATGGTCAAATTTCTTAATCAAGAAGCTAAATAATAGATCTTCCGGCTAGGTGTGTCGGCCAACATCGACCTTGTCGGGACCTACATCATAGATCTTGGAAAAGTTCCAACCATCGTATATGCCTGAGATTTAGATCTGGTCGGGATCAGGACATTTCAGACATCATGTCTGGAAAAGAAATTTTGCAACACAAATCGACAAGATGATGTTGCGAGATTCTCGGGAAATGAACTACGATAGCAAGCCCCAAAACATGAGCTGGTTCTGCTACACACATGTGAACATGCTGTCCAGACAAGCATGACCACGCAGTAGTCTTACAATAAAACACTACCGAGTTCTGGCTGGGAACCATCATCGAGGATATCGAAGCCCTTGCATAAGTCCGGATCCTAAGAAGGAACTTCTTCTCCTTGAACAAATCAATCAGTGGCTTGGTGTGCTAGGAACACATACGGAGTGGAGGTAATTAATCTACCAAACCATAGAGTACTTCGCACGAATGCATGACTGACTTGGGATGATTCCAAAGGAAGCAAAAACAAGCTCCCTCGAATTCACGGCGGCAACTTGCATCGATTGCACGTGAACTCAGAGGAAGTCGCTACTTTCATCCAAACATATGCTTCATGAACGGAACATGAAGGCATTCTTTACAAAGTTTCCAACACTAGCCTAATGTTTAACACGAATCATGGGGGAGACAAGATGTCATTGATGGGCTCAACAACAACTCAAATGGAATTTCCATATCCTTTGGACTTCCACCATCATGTGAACACGGTGATAGCATTGGTCAGACCAAAAGATGTAATGGTGTATGATCAAGGAACAACCACGAGTAAGACAACATTATGAATATCGTTGGTGCTAACTTGATTTGACGATAGCCCATACTCAATCAAGGTTTGGACAAGACGATAAATTTAACAACCGATCACGAGGAACAATCGATGAAGATATCATCTCTCTTCAACACACACACACACACGAATATCCCCTAGTGATAAACTAAGTCAGACAAGCTTCCATCTTCCAACTCTCCAAGTTGTTGTTTAGCTCAACCAACTAGCTCAGGGATACCCAACACAGAATCATGGAGAATGGGTGGTTTTGAGTAAAACCAACATGATCACGAATTCAACATCGCGGTCAAGTGATAACCTGGTAATACTTCCGAGAAGATATTCGGAAAATCACGAACCACCGATATGTTATTAAGCTCGAGAAAAATCTTGCTTTTCAGGGCAAGACGATATGATCAAGGAGCTAGGGATTGTCACAATCCTAACTCCTTGGTCGATGAGTGCACCCAGAAATATGGACTAGGTAGCACGATCAATCTTAGGATGATGATTCAATATCCAGCACGCTAAGATGAGAGTATTATCCATTAACTACCAAACAACAGAGTTGCTAGGAGTATTGATTTTCGCACATCACAGTACACTTGTCGGCATTCCGGTTACAATAACATGGAACCGAGGAGTGGAGCAATGATAGCGAGAAGTATCACTACGTCAAGAATTCATAAGAGATGGTGCAATTCTCATGACAATCCTGACATAAAGAGGGTAATACTACAGGGTAGAACAGAACAAAAGCTGGATTGGCATTTGATCTGCAGAACACAACTACTTTGACCCAATCCTGGATATGGATGAGGTACTGGAGTTTGTTTCTCCTAGTCATTCTGAAATAGAATGGCTTGACGGACCACAAGAATAATAGGCATCGATAACACGAATGCACAACTAGTCTTGACTATCAATTGATAGACGAGGGTCAGAATACAACTAAAGAGAACAACTCAAAGGAACATATAATTTTCTGAGTTGTGGATGCATAGATTAGTATGTCCAGCGAAGCTCAACATTTCTTCTGGATAACCCATGCGGAAAGGAAGAACTGGTAGATTCACAATTATGAATGGAGAACCCCTCAAGAGTACTCTGATTGTGGTATTTTGGTTCAAAGAACTTCTGCCTTAATGGTTCATGGTATTTGGAAGAAGGAAATATCACAGACCTCGAGGACTATCGCAAAGTTACTAATATCCTAAAGGAACTAGCAAACACTATCAACATGAGGTAAGTAGGGTGAATCTCGGGTTCAGAAACCCAGGAGTAGAATACCTACTACTAAGTAGCATCACGGGATGCTTTCGAGAATGGTGGCCAGAATCATCACACCGGAAACACAAAACATGGCTAGATTACTAGGTGACTCCCTAAAACACCTAGGGTCATAATAATAGCTCCAACATATATGTCAAGGCAATAAATTGCCTCAACGCACCGGTTAGTGTGCTTATTCTGACCATAAAGGACATCGAGAATGGAAAGAAAAGATTTGCAAATGCATCAGACTATTTAGAGACCTGGGATGACTCGGACAACATAACGGCTGTACGTGCTCAAAATGGTTTGAGACATCCTGCAAAATAGTGGCATGTCCACTCAACACCACAATATCAAGGTTCTGAGACCGGCTATGAACATATGGAAGTAGTAAAAACTGAACTGAGATTTGAAACTATCAATTCTATAAGTCTATGGATTAGTAACGAGTTATCCTAATAGATAGATGAGAAGCCTAGTTCTTAAACCCCGTAGAAGAGAAGAGGATGACTCAGATCAGAAGGCCATGAGGTATAAGGAGTAAAAAGAGCCTTACGTTCCCTCCCACAATCAATTCCCTTACATAACTAAAGCATTTCTAGACACAACTTCGACCAGTTTGGCTTGGTAATCCTCTGAGCAACAGCTCGATACCAAAGTTGTAAGGACCCCGATTCCGAGTCACATCGATCTAGCCGTAACACCTCATATCACTTTGTGGCCTCACAAGACGGTATTCCCACGGGTGTCGCCTTACCATGGCCCGGGACCGCTTAGCGCCTTTTGGCTCACGATATGATAGTGTCGCTAGCATCCATATGACAGAGAACCCGGGCCGACATGGCTAGTCGCGAACCCAAAGCGGCACTAACCCATGGGGACATGCATACATGAATCAACTTCGAGCATGTCGATTGACAGTGTGAATCCGGGCTGTAGCACTGGGCTAACAGGACTCCGGGAACCCGGGTTGTAGCAAGCTAGGCAGGACTCCGGATGTCACCGCGTGACATTTCCCCGAAGGGACAGACACATGAACGATGTGAAACACATGCCGGCCAGTCAAGTGTTCCGAAGCAGTAGTGCTGGGCTAGCAGGACTCCGGTGAACCGGGCTGTAGCGGACTACTATGGCACATGGAAGCACAAGACTACATTTCCCCATAAGAGAGGCTACCAAGGATAAACAACTAGGTTGTCGGATCCCACACATAGCAAGCATTTCAATCATACACACAATATGCTCGATATGTGTAAATACAACATGGCATCACAACATAACTCTACGACTCAAGTATTTATTAATTAGGCTCCAAGGAGCGAGATATTACAAACATGGGTCTCATGACCCAACATACAGAGCATACAAGTCAAGGCACAAGCAGAAGCTTAACATGTCTGAGTACAGACATCTACAAATGAAAAAGGCTGATAAGCCTGACTAACTACCAGATCCTGCCGAGGGCGCAAGATTGTAGCTGAGGTAACAAGCTAAACGTCGAAGTCCACGCGGAACTACTAGCGGGACGGAAATCTCTCTGCAAAGACATAAATTAAGCAAACGTGAGTACATATGTACCCAGCAAGACTTACATCAGAACTATCTACATATGCATCAGTATCAACAAAGGGGTGGTGGAGTATGACTGCAGCAAGCCAGCTTTGACTCGATGGCTATCGTACACTACGACTGCAAGTAACTCTTTTGAGGTGGCGCACACGAGTCCACATATTCACCATATCAATACACCACTATGGATCCGCTCCCGTCTCCCTACGAGAACGCCATCCATAGCACTCACGCTTATCTTGCGCATTTTAGAGTATCCACTTTCACTTGTCTATGAACTGTACAGGCAACACAGAAGTCCTTTACCGCGGACACGGCTATTCGAATAGATGATGTTAACCCTGCAGGGGTGTACTTCTTCACACACGCTCTCACCACTTACCACCATGTACACGTCGTGTATCTCGGCAACCTTCAAGCGGAAGCCTGGCGAGGGAGTCGGCCACGACCTGACTAACCACACAAGTCTCTCGTCCAGGTTTATCGCCTATTCGGGTTCCAACCGCAAGGAGATCCGGCCGGGGTGTCGCTCACGGCCCCAAACGATGTGAGCAGGGTTCCCAAGCCCAGTGAGGGAGTTCCGGACTAGGGGGTGTCCGGATAGCCGAACTATCATCACCGGCCGGACTCCAAGACTATGAAGATACAAGATTGAAGACTTCATCCCGTGTCCGGATGGGACTTTCCTTTGCGTGGAAGGCAAGCTTGGCGATACGGATATGTAGATCTCCTACCATTGTAACCGAGTCTGTGTAACCCTAACCCTATCCGGTGTCTATATAAACCGGAGGGTTTTAGTCCGTAGGACGAACAACAATCATACCATAGGCTAGCTTCTAGGGATTAGCCTCTTTGATCTCGTGGTAAATCCACTCTTGTAACACACATCATCAATATTAATCTAGCAGGACATAGGGTTTTACCTCCATCAAGAGGGCCCGAACCTGGGTAAAACATCGTGTCCCTCGTCTCCTGTTACCATCCGCCTAGACGCACAGCCGGGACCCCTACCCGAGATCCGCCGGTTTTGACACCGACATTGGTGCTTCCATTGAGAGTTCCTCTGTCCGTCACCGATAGGCCCGATGGCTCCTTCGATCATCAACAACGACGAGGTCCAGGGTGAGACTTTTCTCCCCGGACAGATCTTCGTGTTCGGCGGCTTTGCACTGCGGGCCAATTCGCTTGGCCATCTGGAGCAGATCGAAAGCTACGCCCCTGGCCATCAGGTCAGACTTGGAAGTTTAAACTATACGGCCGATATCCGCGGAGACTTGATCTTCGACGGATTCGAGCCGCAGCCAAGCGTGCCGCACTGTCTCGATGGGCATGATCTAGCTCTGCAGCTTAACAAAGGCCTCGAGGCCGCACCAAAGATCCGCTCCGGACCTTAATCCGGAGCCGGATTCCCCGACCGAGGACGAGTGATTGGACACCGCCTCGGGGGCTACAATCTCTACGGCGATCGAGCCGAACTCCGTCCCTGTCCTTTGCGAAGACTCCGACTCCAGGGCGTCGGACTCCTATCCGGACTCCGAACCCTCCGCGCCCTTGCCGATCGAATCCGATTGGGTGCCCGTTATGGAGTTCACGGCCACAGACATCTTTCAGCACTCGCCTTTTGGCGACATCCCAAATTCACTAAAGTATATCTCTTTATCCGGAAAGCCCTGGCCGGACCACGGTCAGGAAGGTTGGAATACGGACGATGAAGAAATTCAACGCCCACCCACCACCCACTTCGTAGCCACTGTCGATAGCCTACACGACGTGCTCGATTTCGACTCCGAAGACATCGACGGTATGGACGACGATGTAGGAGACAACAATGAACGAGCACCTATAGGATGCTGGACAACCTCACCCCATGATGTATACATGGTGGATACACCTAAAGCAAATGAAGACGAGGAGCAACGGGACGCTACGAAGGATAAATCCCTCGAAAAGTAGTCAAAATGGCAACGTAAACGCCGAACAAAGTCCCGCCTCAACAAAGACCCAGCCATAGAGCAGGGCGAACCGGTGGACAACGAACAAGCTATCGAGCAGTCGTCCGAACAAGACATCTTGGATAAACAATCTGTCCCCGACGAAGACAACAGTCCGGACGATCTCACACCGGACAAACCACCGGAGCAAAATGACCTCCAGAAAAGGCTCGTCGCCACTGCGCGTAGCCTGAAAAAGCAGAAGCGAAAGCTCAAAACAGCGGAAGATGCACTCAGGATTAGATGGAGCAAAGTATTCAGCACCACAGACAAGCACGGGCGATACCGCCAAACAAAGAGCTACCCGAAAAGAAAGCTATCGCCTGAATTGACGAGGAGGCCTTAGAGCCCCCACAACAAAAACAAGAAGGCCACCCAATCGGATGAACGACCTCATGGCAAAAGAGAGCGGCGAATGGCGCCAAGACACAAGCCAATATGCGATCCGCATAAGGATTCACATCAAGAGGATGGCCCAGTTAGGTCCATCTATGGGCCAAGAAAGCAGGCTCGTCAAAGCAATGCAATACGCCAAAATTCCAAAGATCATGGCACACCCAAATATAGGGGCGTTGCACACCCCCTATGTTTCACCATGAGGTGCTGGATCATGAATTTCCAGCGGGATTCAAACCCGTAAACATAGAGGCATACGACGGAACAATGCACTGGAGTGCGGATCGAGGACTACATCCTCCACATACACATGGCTAGAGGAGACGATCTCCACGCCATAAAATACTTATCCCTTAAACTCAAAGGCCCAGCTCGGCATTGGCTTAAAAGCCTCCCGAAAATACCATTGGAAGTCGGGAGAGCTCGAGGATGCATTTCGGGCAAATTTCAGGGGACTTATGTCCGCCCTCCGGATGCGTATTTATCTAAGTCACATAACTCAACAGCCGGAGAGTCAGCCCGAAATTCTGGAACAGGTTCCTTACTAAAAGAACCAAATAGTCGATTGTCCGGACGCCAAGCCTTAGCAGCTTTCAAACACAACGTCCGAGACGAATGGCTCGCTTGACACCTCGCCAAGAAAAGCCAAGAACAATGGCCGCATTAACAAGCCTCATGACCCGCTTTTGCGGGAGAGGACAGCTGGCTGGCTAGATGCAACAATGACGACCGAGTACATCCGAAATCAGGGATGGAAATGGGAAATCATGACACGAAAAGATCGGTAGCGGAATAAGGAAAATGGCCCAAATAGTACGGCGGTCAACGCCGGATTCAAAAGCTCTCGGCCAAACAACAAAACACCGCCCTAAAGGATAACGGTGGACGAGCTATCCAACCTAAACAAGATTTTGGATAGACTGTGTCAAATACATGGTACCTCCGGAAGCTCGCAAACCATACCCACAGAGATTGCTGGGTCTTCAAGCAGTCCGGTCGACTTAACGCCGAACACAAGGGGCTCGACACACCAAATGCGAGTGACGAAACCCAAAAGCAGCACTCCGGAAATCGAAAAACTTTCCCACAGGAGGTTAAAACAGTAAACTCACTTCACGTGATCAAAGGGAAAAGCAAAGCGGCGCCCCCTAAAAGGCGCACCGCACACTGGTTGTCAAAACCAATCACCTTCGACCATCAGGACTATTCCGATAATATCCGGAACGCAGGATGGACTGCCTTGATATTGATCGACGGATTCCAATTTACACATGTCCTCATGGATGGGGGCAGTGACATAAACCTGATATATCAGGACACAATCCGCAGGATGGGGATAAACCCAACCAAAATTCGCCATAGAAACACCTCCTTTAAAGGAGTATCTTTGTCAGCCCATACGCCCTTTGCACGGGCTCCATACTGCTAGAAGTTGTTTTTGGTTCATCCGACAACTTCCGCCGTGAAAGGTTACTCTTCCATGTCGCCCGCTTAAAAGTAGCCATCAAGCACTATTGGGACGCGAAGCTTTCGCCCGCTTTAACGCAATACCGCATTATGCATCTCTAACACTTAAAATGCCCGGTCCACGCGGCATCATCTCGTTGGAAGGAAGTATTAAGTGTTACTCGGCGCGGAAGAAGGGGAGACTGCATCGACAGCTCCACAGCTATCCGGCTCCACTAGGCAAAGAACCTGCAATAGGTCATTCAAACCCCGGATACGGCTAGACGAGTCCGGCGCCCACTAGCGGCATACCCCCATACAAGGGGCTGCATGCATGTATAACAAGAGATAATAAAGCTCAAATTTTATTCACTTCTTCGAATCGTACTTTGTTTCTTTAAATATTAAGTACATCTTTCGCATGATCCTTTTTCTTTTAAACTAAGTTCCTCTCTTTTACAGATGAACAACGTGCTACACCCGTCCAGGATACGGCTGCTTGAAGACACAGTAGCGCAGACGTGCGGTGAGGGACCCGTTGCAAGGATTCTTTTCAGATTAAGACCCTGCGTAAACCTTTTTTCACTGCCTCTTGTTGATACACATCCCCGGTTCCTTAATATAACCGAGGAGGAGGCTGGTGCTTTGGCATTGGCCGCACCAGAATTTTTGCGCGTACCTAGACACCAGGGGCTTAGGGCATTATTCTGCCCATTTTCATAAAGACCAAATACCTTAGGGAGTATTCGGCGTCTCGAGTTAGGCCTTATATGCATCAGCTCCGAATCATGTCTTTGGTCAAATGTTGGGTTGCCCGGCCTCGTGTTTTGCTGCCTTTACGCCCGCTTTTCACGGCTAACGCGGCACTGTGGAGAGCTACTGCGATTGTGCCCAGTTCGCCGGGCGAGCACCTCGAGAGAAAGCCGAAAACTGACTGTCATGATATAGCGAGAGACTAGTCAACCACTTTCGATGACTCACAGGAATGTTTAGAATTCATCCGCATTAACGAAAGACCGGTTTTCGTCAGTGCACATACGCACTCGAATTCGGAGAGTGCGGTGCCCCTGTGGGGCTATATAGTAGCCCCACCCTCGAACTCCTATGGCTAAGTGAAAGTGATAAAGCATTATAGTCCAGTTGCCTGGTTTGCTACGCTGTCACCTCCTTAACAGGACCAAGACGTTGGATTAAGAGTGAAAAAGCGCTTCTTTTTGCAAACACCCCCGCACTATGTGCGTGGGGGCTGAAGCCAAGGACTGCCATCTTTCAGGTTATATGCATATATACATAAACGGCCGCACAGGGAGTAGTTTACGACTTGAACGCACAAGTATAAAAAGCACTCATATTACATTGAAACATTGTTTTCACAAATCATACATGTCATTCCAACATAATATCCTTCGAGCACCGCGTCTCTATTAAACGAGCGCCCGGCAGGACTTCTTCAAAGTAGTGCTCAGCGGTACTCGGCTTATTCGAGTCTTGGGATGCAACGTCGGTGGCCTTCATCTACGCCCGGTATATCTTGACACGGGCAAGAGCCATCCGCTCCCTCAATGCACGCCGATCGCTTCATTGCGCCGACACGCTGCATCGCACCAAGAAACCGCTGCACTACACCAAAATAGCTCTTCGGCCGGGTCCGTCCCGCCACAAGTGAGTCAAGACATGCTTCATGGCCAATCCGGACAATCAATTCAGCTCGCCCACTCGGCCATACGATCGGTCGTGGCGCAGAGGACGCTCCGGACTATGGAATTGCGACCAATATAGCTCTTCCCTTTTGTGCCCCTTCTGGCCCCGGAAGTGCTCAACCGCGTCCACGGCACTCGCCGCCAAGTCCAGATAAGCATCCTCTGAACTCCATAATTTATCGAACGGTGCATTCTTTGGATCTGTATATTTCCTCCAGAGCAGAAACGGTTTTCCAGCCGCAATTGCCCTGGCCTGACTCAGCTCCTCCTTGGCAGCTCTCAAAGCCGATTGGGCATTCTTGGATTCAGCGGCGGCTTTCTTTAGGCCCTCCTATTCCGCTTGACGCTCTTTTTCAAGAACCTTGCAGCGATCGGTAGCATTCCTTAATTGTTTGGCCATCTCGGCCATCTCCTCTTTGCTTCGGCAGTGAGCAGCCCGTTCAGCTTCTAGCTCTTCGGCCGCCTTTAAAGCGATCGACATTACTACTCTGGCTTGCTCTTTCGCTCGGGCAAGTTACTGCCGCAGACTCCTCAATGGCAGCGGCACCATCTGCATTAAAGCATACACACAAGAAGACATGGGCGTCAAGCTCCCTTAACAGTGTCCGCATAGAAGTCGCATACCTTGTGACTCGTCAAACCGTTTATTGACCGGTAGCGATGTCCGCATCTGCCTCGTCAAGTTGCCGCTTCAGTTCGGCATATTCATCGATCCGGCTGGCCTCCGGGACGCTCCGCCACCTGTTTAGAAGCGGCGATATGTTAAAATCGAAATTTGATCCTCGCACGCGTTGTCAATTTTGACAACATACCGAGTCTCGTGGCTACTATCTATACAGGGCACATTTTATATGCATAACTGTCAGAAGGTACATCATTTTTCCATACCTCAAACCCCGTCAGTAAGCTTCCGACGGCTTCATGCAATCCGCTCTCCGCGGATGCAATTCTTTCAATCACCGTACCCATTAGAGCACGGTGATCTTACGAGATAGCCGCTTCGCCGAGCAGATCCTTGAGATCCTCCGACCAAGCACACCACTTGGCGCGGACCTTCCGCCCCGCGGACTTGGGGAACCCTCGCGACGACACCTCCGGGTCGTCCGCTTCACATGAGGGTGCGACGGTGGAGGCGTTTGGCTCTCCATCATCTCCGGAAGAAGATTCTCAAGACGAGCTCTGCTGAGAAGGGCTGAGGTCCAAACTACAAGGTACAATTCCGGTTATCTTCATAAATAAATACGGGGATGCTCCTTATTTACAAGACCCCTTCTTTCTACTTACGGCTCGCTGGAGGGCTGATCCCCTTGGGGAAATAATGCGGCTGGGTTACTTCCCAGCGTCGGACTCTCTGCCGAAGATTCCCTTCCTTTCTTTGAGGCCTTGACCTCCGGATCTTCTGAAGCGATCCTCTTCTCTCCTCGGAAGGTGGGACTCTTAATCCCTCCTTCCTTGATAGCCTCCTTCGCATAGGCAGTTGCTCCCCCGCTCCTCCCTTCGCCTTCTTCAAAGGGCGCGACCTTCAACATATTGGTCAACATGGGATCCGGCGTGGTCTCTGGGAGGGGAGCCGGACACCTTATCAACTTTGCCTTGGCTATCCACTCCTGTTCAAGAAACGGCTCCTTTAAAGGGCATATATATATAATAAATGAATGAACAGCTTGTCCGGTTACATGACTACTTACTTGAGCATCTGGGCGATTGCAGCTTAGTCCTGCATCCTCGGTCAAGTCCGGACACTTCTCTCGTGATCCGAAGAACAGTTTATACATCTCCACGGGCGTCGTGCCCATAATTTTTTGGAGAGCTCGTGGTCCCTCCGGATTGATTTCCCACAGGCGGAGGGGGCGACGTTTGCAGGGCTGAAGACGCCGGATCACAATAACCTGCGCCACTGCAACCAGATTGATCCCTCTTTCCTGGAGATCTCGAATACGGCTCCTGCAGAGGGGAACGCCCTTGGGCGACCCCAGTCGAGCCCCTTGTTGACCCATGACGCCAGCCGCTGTGGTGGACCTGAGCGGAAGGCAAGGAGCGCCGCCCATTTGGTGCCCCTGGGAGTGGTGATATAAAACCACTCCCGTTGCCATGAACCAAGCTCCTCTTGAAAAGAGCCCTCGGGCCACGGAGCACCAGCACATTTGCTTATGACCGCCCCTCCGCACTCTGTTTGCTGCCCCTTGATCGCCTTTGGCTCCACCTTGAAGGTCTTGAGCCACAATCCAAAGTGAGGGGTAATATGGAGGAAGGCCTCACATACAACAATGAATGACGAGATATGGAGGATGGACTCCGGATTCAAGTCATGGAAATCAAGCCCATAATAAAACATGAGCCCCCGCACAAAGGGGTCTATCGGGAAGCCTAAACCCCAACGGAAGTGAGACACGAACACCACGTTCTCGCCGGGCTCAGGAGTGGGAATGACCTGCCCTGGAGCAGGCAGCCTATGCGAGATCTCGCCGGTTAGATACCTGGCGTCTCACAGCTTTAGCACGTCTTCTTCTGTAACGGAGGAAGACACCCATCGGCCATGTTGGTCGGAGCGGACATCGTCGAAAGTCCGGCGCTGAATCTGAAGCTTTGGGGTGTTGGAATTGAGCGCAAAGGCGAACTCGATAGAGGGTGTAAAAGGAGAGGGCCTTGGTCTCAAGTTATAAAGAGGTTGAATACCAGGAGCCCACCCCGTGGTCGATTAGGACTCGCCTTTGATAGAGTAGGCAGGCCAACGAGCACGGTTGGGTTACCCATGTCCGTATTGATGAGAATCCCGAAATAAGGGGGCACGATCTACGCTTTGATAAGACGTGCCAAGGAAACCGCCTCGCTAAACACGCTGAGGTGGAACAATAAAAAACGATTCATATGAAGGCCTGGCCGTGGTGTGATGTCACGCCACGGAATGCGCCAGCAGATCTGTGAAAAAACTATTCTCTCTACGGTGTTATGTGGAACTTGTTTTGCAAAGCTGGACACTATCCTGGTGTTCACAATCTTCTATAAATAATTCGGAGGAAGAACCCGCCTTGCAATGCCGAAGACAATATGCACGCCGTACTCGTCGTCATTGAAGCCTGGTTCAGGGGCTACTGAGGGAGTTCCGGACTAGGGGGTGTCCGGATAGCCGAACTATCATCACCAGCCGGACTCCAATACTATGAAGATACAAGATTGAAGACTTTGTCCCGTGTCCGGATGGGACTTTCCTTGGCGTGGAAGGCAAGCTTGGCGATACGGATATGTAGATCTCCTACCATTGTAACCGAATCTGTGTAACCCTAACCCTATCCGGTGTTTATATAAACCGAAGGGTTTTAGTCCGTAGGACGAACAACAATCATACCATAGGCTAGCTTCTAGGGTTTAGCCTCTTTGATCTCGTGGTAGATCCACTCTTGTAACACACATCATCAATATTAATCTAGCAGGACGTAGGGTTTTACCTCCATCAAGAGGGCCCGAACCTGGGTAAAACATCGTGTCCCTCGTCTCCTGTTACCATCCGCCTAGACGCACAGTTCGGGACCCCCTACCCGAGATCCGCCGGTTTTGACACCGACACCCACCTCGACGGGTGGTTCTACGCTTGGTACACCGTGCCATGGTGCCTAGTCTGTCCCAAGCCCACCTGTACCGGGTGCCACTTGGTAGACTACTAACACTACCTACAAACACCAGAAACTAGTTACAACTCCTGGACAGAGATCATGTTGATTAATAAGTCGAGAGGGGTCGAGTTACCGGAACCCAATGTGTGGTAGTAACTGTTCATGGATCACAAACACAGAACTCGGTTCCTGAGGACGGCTGCAATGAGACAACCCACCATGTACTCCTACATGGCCTCTCACCGCTACCTTTACCAAATCGTGTTCACACACTTAGCTCACACACAATAGGACATGTTCACACACCTCCAATTCATCCTCGATGAATCGGACTGACACGACTCTAAGCAATAGCAGGCATGACAAACAAGCATGAATGAGTAGGCACATCAGGGCTCAAACAACTCCTACTCATGCTAGTGGGTTTCATCTATTTACTGTGGCAATGACAGGTCATGCAGAGGAAAGGGGTTCAACTACCGCAGCATGTAACAGTTGAATCGTTGTTGTCCTAATGCAGTGAAAGAGAGCAGGAGCGAGAGAGTGGGATTGTATCAGAATGAAAAAGGGGGTTTTGCTTGCCTGGCACTTCTGAAGATAGTATAGTTCTTCATTGGTGTCATCAAACTCATCGTCGGTACATCGTCTACTGAGAGGGGACAAACACCGGCAAACAAGGAAGAACACAATCAATGCAATGCACAATATGATGCACGATCATGACATGGCAATATGTTGTGGTTTGAGCTAATGCAACTAGCAGCAGGTTAAATGAAGTTGGTTTGAACCCTAGGTTCAAATTCAAACTCCATATGTGAAGGTTTAAATGCCATTGTAAGATTTGACCTAAACAGCAGCCATAAGTTGTTCTATCATGCATGAAAATGGTACAGATGGATAGATTGGATTTTCCTGATCATTTTTCATATACAAATTATTTCATTCTGAGCTACGGTTGAATTTCTATGATTTTTAGAAGTTTATACTATTTTATAGAATTCCTGAGTAAGAATAAATCTAGAAAAACCTATTACTGCGTCAGCATTGCATCATGCTGACCTCAGCAGGTCAACAGGCGGGTCCAGGTCAAACCTGACCAGTGGGGTCCACCGTCGCTGATCGGGCTGGTTAGTGTCGCCGACAGTGGGCGGGTCAATCGACACGCCGCCAAGTCAAGCTGTGACATGTGGGGTCACCAACGTGTGACGTGGCGGTCAAATCGACTGTGGGGCCCGTGGGGGTTAGTTTAAACTAAACATGAGCTAAACTAGGTTAATTAGGCAGTGGGGCCCTTAAGTCAGTGAGAGAGGGGCTAACTAGCGGAGTCATTAGCGACTAATGACGGTGCCACGTCGACTTCACCGGAGTTCGGCCGGCGACGACCAAACCAATGGCGGAGGCTCGCCGGAGTTGAGCTACAGGCAACGGTTTGAGCCGCGGTTGGTCTCTATGGCTAGCTGGTGCTCGCGCGCATCTAATGGAGCAAGCAGTGTGTGCAGGGGTGGCCGGAGATGACGCCGGCGAGTAGTGCGGCGGCGGCCGGAGCTCGGGGGTGCACGAAAACACGACTGCAGCGTGAAAACACGCGAACTAATGCGCTCAAGAGCCTCTACGCGATGTGACAAGCACAACGAACGCACACACGGGGCCGCTGGTCACCGGGGCCACGCCGGTGACGAGCTCGTGCGGCGGAGCGTCTCGGCTCCGGTGTAGGAGGCAGCTAGAGGGAGGGGTTGATCACGGGGAGAGGGGGAAAATGCTCGGGGGCTCACTGCGGTGTCGTAGGGATGGCCAGCGTGCTCGGGGAAGCTCGGACGGCGGCGGAATCACGGCGGCGATCGTAGGGACCCGAGGATGAAGATGACATCGATGGCGGCACTCCGAGGGCCTTCCAGTCGCCTGGATCGGCGGGGACGGCGTGGCGGATGACGGTGGAGCTCGTGGACTACACAGGGAGGCGAGAGGAGCATGGTGGGCGTGGTGGCAGCGAACGACAGCGGTGGCTCTCTGTTCGGGCAAAGAACAAAGAGGGAGAGGGGGAAATGGCCAGGGAAGAAGGGGAGGCCGGCACGGCCTCGTCCACGTCTCCTGGCGCGGGGTTGGGGGAGAAGGAGCCTTCGACACGGCGAAGCAGGAGGTGGCAGGCGCAAGGCAAGGCCGGCCACGCGCCCGTCCCTCTGGCAAGAGGAAGACGACAGGAGGAGGTGGGCTGGGCCAGGTGGCTGGGATGGCCGACTGGGCCTGTCAGGTGGGCTGCGGTAAGTCAGGTGAGGTTTCCTTACTTTTCTAATTTTCTTCTGTTTTCTATTCTGCTCTTTTGTTTTTAATTTGGTTTGCTAACCAAATTATTTTTGCAGCTTCTGGACACAAATTTGGATGCAAATTGGTTTATCCAAGAGCTCCACAAAAGTCTCAGAATTATTGGAGCAATAAAAATATTTATAGGATTTATTTGCCCCAACTCAAATACATTAGTGATTTAATTCAAAGTCCCAAATAATTCCCTAAAAATGTTCAATATTTTGGTTTGGATCAAAACCCTTGCCAAAGTTATCAAACATTGATGAAGGCATTTTGGGTTTATTGAAAATATATTTAACTTGAACCTAGTGGAGTTCCATTTGGTGCTAGGGTTTGGACATCCCCCATTTCAAGTTTCTGAGAAATGTAAACATGATGCACACATGAAGGGCTAGCCTAGAGCATACCAGAACTAGGGATGTGACATCTATCTCACGAAGTTTCATTAAGTTTTATGTGATTGAAGTTTTCAAGTTTTGGGTGAGATGTCGATATGAGGAGAATAAGGAGTGACAAGACCCTAAGCTTGGCGATTCCCAAGGCAACCCAAGGTAATATTCAAGGAAGATCCAAGCAACTAAGCTTCGGGATGCCCCAGAAGGCATCCCCTCTTTCGTCTTCAACATTATTGGTAACCTCACTTGGAGCTATATTTGTATTCGTTACATGATATGAGTTTTGCTTGGAGAGTCATTTTATTTTATTCGTCTTTTCTTGCTTCTATTTAGAATAATGTTTTGTATCTTTAATTTCAATACAAATGCCAAGTATAGCCTTTACCATGCTTATTTTAGAAATCTACATGTTGCTGTTTGAAAATAGAAAGTTTTCTGTCGTTGTCTGAATTTGTTCTGGAAATTCAGAACGTGACAAAATCTTGAAATTTTTACACAATATCCTATGATAAATTTTCTACAGTATGGTAATTTTTCAGAATTTTTTGATTTACAGAAGTATGAATATTCTTGTATTCTTTACAGACTGTACTGTTTTGACAGATTGCTGTGATGTTTGCATATGTTTGCTTGTTTAATGATTCTATTTAAGGATAGGACTATTAAATTAAATATGCAGAGGAATTTAGTATGCAATGTCAAATAATAATTTTAGTGATTTTCTATAGTAGATAATGATAAGGTTTTTGCATTGATTTATATTAACTTATCTCACGAGTTCTTGTTGAGTTTTGTGTGGATGAAGTTTTTAAGATTTAGGGAAGCCGTGATATAAAAGGAATTAAGGAGACACAAAAACTAAATATTGGGGATTCCCAAGGCATCCCAAGATAATATTTCGAGAAGTCTCAAGCATCTAAGCTTGGGGATGCCCCTGTAGGCATCCCACCTTTCTTCATCAACAATTATCGGCTAGCCTCGGTTGAGCCTAAGTTTTCGTTTCTTCACATGATGTTTGCTATTCTTGGAATGTCATTTTATTTTGTTTTGCTTGCTGTTTCAATAAGATACTTAGATTTGAAAGTTTTTAAACAAAAGAGAGTCCTCAAATAGCTACCCATTTACTTAACTACTCATTTGATCTTCACTTATATCTTTTTGGAGTAGTTTGTCATTTACTCTTGTGCTTCACTTATATCCTATGAGTAAATTGTTGAATGAATTGAATTGAATGTCATGAAGTTGAAATTATATGTTCATAACTTCATATAATTCCTAGTAGTAGCTTCACATTGGTTTTAGAAAGTGAAATCTTTTGAAGCTTGACAATCACAATATTGGTCATACAAGCAATTCATGAATGATTAGTATAAGGAAGAGAAATTTCACATGCAAATATATTATATCGGAAATATTCTATGATTATGAATACCCGTTAATTATTTTCAAACTTGAGCAAATTAGTTCAAGTTGGACAAGGAAGACAATGTAATGAGTTATGTTTGGGCATATTTGCATAGAAGTTATATTGTTATGGATCCTCCAACATGTGGTGTTTGCTTAGGATCTTTTGCTAGCCAAAAATTCGTACTAAGTAGAGATACTACTTGTGCATCCACAAACCCTTAAACCCAGTTTCTTGCCAAGAGTGTCCAACATACCTACCTATGGATTGAATAAAATCCTTCAACTAAGTTGTTATCGGTGCATAAAGCAATTAAAATTACTCCTAAATATGTTTGATCTTTTATTCTAAGGGAAAATTGAGCGTTGTACGAACTTGTGTTGGCAAAGTAATAAGAGCGACTGACTTCATAATAAAGGTTGCTATCATAAGGGGTAATATAACGTGAAGTTCCTTTGCATTAAGAGCTTGGGCATCCAAAAATAAAAAGCGCAGACAACCTCCGCTTCCCTCTGTGAAGGGCCTATCTTATACTTTTGAGTATTTACTTTTATGCAAGAGTCAATATTATGCAGTCTCATTTCAACCTCAACTATTCTCTAGTTGGCAAGCATCATGTGGTGGGGAAACATCTAGGAAAATATGACCAGTCAAATATATGTGATCATGATTTATTAATGTTTACAATTATCTCTATGATAAATGAGTTGGGAGGCGAAGTATTATCTTTCTCTATGTTTGATGGATGCCATTTGTTCTAAAAATATACTTTGAGTACTAGCAATCATAGAAGACTATATGATGATTGAGCATGTGGAGCTCTTACATAGACTCTATTGAATAAATTGAGTTGCAATTGTTTGGTCACTAAGAATATAGGTCGTTGAGTTTCAAGAGAATTCATTGTTTGAACCTTAACATGTGAATTGGTTGCTACTTTAACATGAGAAGGTTTATGAGAACGAATTGATGTTATGATGCTAGGAAAAGTGATTGAATTATCATTGATCAAACTTATGCACTATGCTAGCATTCACACTTCATAAATTATTTCTTTTATCATTTACCTACTCGAGGACGAGTAGGAATTAAGCAGATGCTGATACGTCTCCAACGTATCTATAATTTATGAAGTATTCATGCTGTTATATTATCATTCTTGGATGTTTTACAATCATTTTATAGCAACTTTATATCATTTTTTCGAACTAACCTATTAACATAGTGCCTAGTGCCAGTTGTTGTTTTGCTTGTTTTTTACATCACAGAAAATCAATACCAAACGGAGTCCAAACGCAGCGAAACTTTTTAGAGAATTTTTATGGACTAGAAGACACAAGTTGGGCCGAAGTAGTACCATAGGGGTGCCCCGAGGGGGCATGATACGTATCCAACGTATCTATAACTTTTGATTGTTCATTGCTATTATATTACCTGTTTTGGATGTTTTATATGCATCAATATGCTATTTTATATTATTTTTGGGACTAACCTATTAACCTAGAGCCCATTGCCAGTTTCTGTTTTTTTCCTTGTTTTTGAGTTTCGCGGAAAAGGGATATCAAACAGAGTCCAAACGGAATAAAACCTTCGCGATGAATTTTCTTGGACCGAAAGACAAACAGGAGACTTGGAGATGAAGTCGGAGGAGCCATGAGGCGGCCACAAGGGAGGAGGGCGCTGCCCCACCCTTGTGGGCCCCCTGTGGCCCCCTTGACCTAATTCTTTCGCCTATATATTCCCAAATATCCCCAAAACCACCAAAGGCATCCACGAAAAGACTTTTCCACCGCCGCAACCTTCTGTACCCGTGAGATCCCATCTAGGGACCATTTCCGGCACCTTGCCGGAGGGGGATTCGATCACGGAGGGCTTCTCATCAACTCTATTGCCCTTCCGATGAAGTGTGAGTAGTTTACCATAGGCCTACGGGTCCATAGCTAGTAGCTAGATGGCTTCTTCTCTCTCTTTGATTCTCAATACCATGTTCTCCTCGATGTTCTTGGAGATCTATTCGATGTAATGCATTTTTGCGGTGTGTTTGCCAAGATCCGATGAATTGTCGATTTATGATCAGCTTATCTATTAATATTATTTGAATCTTCTTTGAGTTCTTTTATGCATGATTTGATATCTTTGTAATTCTCTTCGAACTATCGGTTTTGTTTGGCCAACTAGATTGTTTTTTCTTGCAATGGGAGAAGTGCTCAGCTTTGGGTTCAATCTTGAGGTGTCCTTTCCCAGTGACAGTAGGGGCAGCAAGGCATGTATTATATTGTTGCCATCGAGGATAAAAAGATGGGGTTTTCATCATATTGCTTGAGTTAATTCCTCTACATCATGTCATCTTACTTAATGTGTTACTCTGTTCTTCATGAGCTTAATACTCTAGATGCATGCAGGAGTCGGTCGATGTGTGGAGTAATAGTAGTAGATGCAGAATCATTTCGGTCTACTTGACACGGACGTGATGCCTATATTCATGATCATAGCCTTAGATATCATCATAACTATGTGCTTTTCTATCAATTGCTCGGCAGTAATTTGTTCACCCACTGTATTATTTGCTATCTTGAGAGAAGCCTCTAGTGAAATCTATGGGCCCCGGGCCTCTTTTCCATCATATAAGTTTCTGATCTACAATATTAGTTTCTGATCTACTATTTTTGCAATTTTTACTTTCCGATCTATAAAACAACAATACCAAAAATATTACTTCACCGTTTATCTATATCTATCAGATCTCACTTTTGCAAGTAACTGTGAAGGGATTGACAACCCCTTTATCGCGTTGGGTGCAAGTTATTTGATTGTTTGTGCAGGTATTAGGTGATTTGTGCATTTTCTCCTACTGGATTGATACCTTCGTTCTCAAACTGGGGGGAATACTTATCTCTACTTTGCTGCATCACCCTTTCTTCTTCAAGGAAAAAACCAACGCAAGCTCAAGAAGTAGCAGGAAGGATTTCTGGCGTCGTTGCCGGGGAGATCTATGCCAAGTCAAGACATACCAAGTAACCTTCATAAACACTCATCTCTTGCATTACATTATTCGCCATTCGCCTCTCGTTTTCCTCTCCCCCACTTCTAAAATGATTTTTAAAAAGATTTGCCTTTTCTTCTCCCCTCTCCCGTTCGTCTTCTTCATTTGCTTTTTGTGTGCTCGTGTTGCTTTGTCATGATGGCTCAAGAGAATACCAAATCGTGTGACTTTTCCAACACTAATAACAATGATTTTATTAGTACTCCGATTGCTCCCGCCACTAGTGCGAAATCTTATGAAATTAATGCCGCTTTGCTGAATCTTGTTATGAAAGATCAATTTTCCGGCCTTCCTAGTGAAGATGTCGCATCCCATCTTAATAGTTTCATTGACTTATGTGATATGCAAAAGGAAAAAGATGTGGATAATGATATTGTTAAATTGAAGCTATTTCCGTTCTCACTACGAGATCATGCTAAAACTTGGTTTTCATCTTTGCCTAAAAATAGTAATGATTAATGGAACAAATGTAAAGATGCTTTTATTTCCAAGTATTTTCCTCCCACTAAGATCATCTCCCTTAGGAACGATATTATGAATTTTAAGCAACTTTATCATGAACATGTTGCACAATCTTGGGAGAGGTTGAAATTGACGATACGAAATTGCCCTACTCATCACTACAAAAAAAGACACATCCATGACATTTTGGGCCGAATGAAATTTTTTTCTGTCATACTTATGACACTTCTATGATGATAATTGTGACAAAACCCGGTATCATCATAGATGTGGTGGGGTCCTACTTTTCGTCCTGGGTGGGCCGGAGACGCAGCTACATGACATTCTTTGGGCCGTCCATGACGGAAAAAACCGTGGTAGAAGCGAGGGCGAGGAAAATATCGGGGAATTCCCGGTTACGGTGGGTGGTCGGGGGCCGAGTCTTGTACGTACGCGCGTGTGTGCGAGGCATTGAGATCTAACTGAACCCGAGCGAGGCCTTGGGCTCTAACTGAACCCGAGCAATTGCACTGCAAGCTACGCGTTACTGAACCCGAGCGATCGATCCCTTGTTGTTAACTGAACCCGAGTGATTCCTTCGCTACTGCTACTAACTGAAGCCGATCGATGCTGCCTCTGGATGAATAGTGAGTGTTGTTGGGGGGGGGGGGGGGGGTTGGATGAACAGTTCCCGATGGGGGGTTGGATGAATAGGACCTCGTGGTAGTAGAGGCTATTGCCGCTGGATGAACAGGACCCCGATCGGTCGAGCCGGTTGGGGGTGGATGAACAGGACCCCGTGGAGGGCTGGATGAACATGACCCCGTGGAGGGCTGGTTGAACAGTAGCCGGTGGAGGGCTGGATGAACTATATCCCGTGGACTGTGGTTGAACAGGACCCCGTGGAGAGGGCTGGTTGAATAGTAGCCGTTGGAGGAGCACGCAGTGGAGGCTGGATGAACAGGAGCCCATGGATGAACAGTTGCAGGTGGAGGCTGGAGGAGGTCGATGGTGGACGAACAGTAGCCCGTGGAGGCAGTCGAAGGTGGATGAACAGCAGCCCGTGGAGGCAGTCGATGGTGGAGATGAACAGTATCCCATGGAGTCCCGTTTTGCGGTACTCCACACCCCTCCCGATGAACAGGACCCCCGTTTCGACCGTAGCGCTCCAACACAAGTCCGTTTCCTCCATCTTGCGGTACGCCACATCCCTCCCGGTCAACAGGACCCTGTTTCGACCGTAGGAGGTCCAACAGAAGTCCGTTTCCTCCATTTTGTGATACGCCAGACCCCTCCCGATGAATAGGATCATGTTTCGACCGTGGCCAGTCGAACATAAGGCCGTTTCCTCCGTTTTGCGGTACGCCGGGCCTCGTTTCCATTGGATGTTCCGTCCAAGCCTGTTAGCTCCCGATGAACAACACGCGTTTCGTTGCCTCCCGATGAACATGACGCATTCCGTTGCCTCCCCATGAACATGACGACGACGCAGTTTCTCCATTCCGACCCAGCCTTGTACACGAGCCCAGGCCGTACGTATGCGCGAGTAGGCGTTCGAGACCCCGCCCGTATGTACGTACGTGGCCGTATTTACTTTCTTGCACCCTGTCTGTTGTACGTATGTGTACACGCTACGTGTGCGCCTCTACTACGACACGTGCCCTTCCTGACACGACCACGATTCATCGCTGGAGCCTACAGACTGACCGATCGTATGTACTTACACGTTCGCGACCAGAATGACAATGCTACATATGCTTCGACCGGGTCGGTCCCGACTGTCAGGAACTTCCTGTCGTGCGAAGATGTAGCTGGCGGGTCCCAGCAGTATGGGGGGAAACGTTTTTTTGTGAAATTCGGTGGCCCGTCCGGTGGGTCCCTGCTGTCAGGTGAAGTAATCATTATTTTGCGCATAATAAGGAGGCACTTCCTTGCTGTGGCCGTGGACCCAGCTGTCAGCCTCTCCACGTACAGTACTCTTCTGATCGAAGTTGTTCGTTGACCACGTTGACCACGCCGCGCCGAGAGCAACAGGGCGGTGGAGGACGGCGAGGCCTAGGAAGGGGACGACACGGAGCCGGGGAAGACACGGTAGTGGATGCCCACGCAGAGGGGAGTACGTGGGTTGACTGCTTCGGCTGCGGTGTGAGACTACCGTCGCTCGAGAATAACATGAGGTGTTGGTGAGTATAGAGGGATGGCATGGCCAGCGGTGGCAGCACAGCCGGACACGGGAGGCAGGAGCAGGCGGCACGGCCGATGCTTGTTTGGGCGGCTGGAGAAAGAAGACCAGAGGTTGAAGAAGCACTACGACCGTTGGATGGACATCGTACGGTCACTAGAGCTAGAATCATTCATATTGACTAAGTTGGCAAAGCCCTCCGTCCCCGTCCTCTTAGTAGGCCCACAAGTCAGCCTCCCACAATGGTGGGTCCCAGCTAGCAGGGGGAGTATTCATTTTTTTTGTGTGTAATAAGGAGGCACTTCCTTGTGTGCGAAGATATAGCTGGTGGGTCCGAGTTGACAGCGGCGGGAACGTTTTTTTCAAGAAATACAGAGTCCCTTCTAGTGGGTCCCACCTGGCAGGTAGAGGAATCATTATTTTGCGCGTAATAAGGAGGCATTTCCTTGTGTGGACCCCCACTGTCAGCCTCTTCCGATGGCTGTTGTTTGTTGACCATGCGGACCTCGCCACGCCGAGAGCACAAACGCGGTGGACAAGGGCGAGGCCCAGGAAGGGAACGACCCGTAGCTGGCGAAGCCACCGTAGCGGATGCCCACGCTGAGGGGTGTACGAGCGCTGACTGGTCGGCTGCGGGGGTGAGGCCGTCACGAAAATAACAGGATGTGTGGGTGGGTAGAGGGATGGCTGGCGGCAAGACAGCCACCACGGGAGGAGGGAGGCAGCAGTCCCGCCGGTGCTGGTTTGGGCGGCTGGAGCAGGAAGATCAAAGATTGAAGAAGCACGGCGGCCGTTGGATGGACATCCAATAGTCACTGCTTTGTGTTGACTAAGGTGACAAAGCCTTGCGTACGCGTCAAAAAAATTTAGGACAGCGTCATCGTCAACCTAGTAGGCCCAGAAGTCAGCCTCCAAATGTGTGGAAAACAACATATAGCCCATTAGCCATTATTTTCAATAATTTACAGCCCATTTGCTAATTATTAAGGATATTTGAAGCCCATTTCTTACAACTTATAGCTTCTGCACCATATATATTCTAGGCACTGCTAAAAAATTCAACGAAATTTTGCATATTTCGCTGGGGTCCGAACTTTTTTAATCAAGAAATTTCGAGTCGCGTTAAAAATAATTTTTGAAAAATTATATCAAAATAAAATTCAAAAAACAATTCTCCGCAAAAAAATGAATGAAATGTAAAATCTTAACTAGCAAGGTGCCCGTATGCTGCATGTAACGTGAAGATGCATTTGTATGAGTAGTTTATCTTGTGGGAGAAAAGACGATATTTTAATGTAATTGCCAGTTGGCTTTGGTTTTTATTAGAGTAGAGAGTAGAGAAATCCAGAAAAATGATATTTTAATGTAATTGCCGGTTGTCTTTGGTTTAAAAATTTGTAGCCCATTTCTTACAACTTATAGCCCATTTTCAGGGGAAGCCCATTTCTTACTACTTATATCCCTCCCTCCTCGTCTTGAAAGATTTGCTGCCCAGAAGGGCTGAGAAAAGAAAGTAAGCCTCGGTTTTGGTATTCTCCAAAAAAAAGAACTGTGCTAGCCATTTTCAGAAGAAAAAGATATCAACTGGGCTCGCCATGTGCTTAAATAAAAGTGTAAGCGTGGGCTAGACGGGCCACAGCCCCTGCACAACGCGCAGTTGAGCTCTTTCTCTGAAACTAAAAAAACAACTGGGTGAGCTGCTCGGTCCCTGGTGTTATCCGCTCGTTGTGTAATTTTAAAAAATCCACCGCCGCGCCGGCCTAGGGATCGCCAGTGTGAGATTAGACGTCGATGACTTGTCATGAAGACATGCCGCCGTTGGTGGACTCCGCGTCCCCCTTGCTGAAGTCGACCGCGTCCTCATCCTCGTCCTCGACGCCGCCCTCAAGGTTGTAGTACTCGTAGTAGTGGCTGCGCCAGATCTCGCGTTGGTACTCCACCGCCGATTCCTCGACGGACAGACTCTTCTCTACCTCGACCTCGGCCACACGCAACTCCTCCTCCCGGCGCTCCTCGATGTCCGCTGCCTCCTGCATCTCCAGCTCCCGCTCGGCGACCTCATGAGGAAGCGTGTGCTCCATGGCCACCGCCGCCTTTTCAGACGTGGGTTACATGCTGGAGTCCGAGGTGGCCTGGAATATCTTAGCGTGTGCATCCTCGATCTTGGGGTGGATGGCCTCGACTCGGGCCAGGGCGACATCGACGACACGGACGGCAGCTCGAGCGCTCTCGGCATTTGCAGCCACCGTCGCAGCAGCAGCTGTAGCCGTCTCGGCTGCCGCAGATGCCCTCTCGGCGGAAGCGGCCGCGCTCAATGCGGATGCGGCGGCACTCTCGGCATAGGTGGCCGCGCTCTCGGCGCAGGCGGCGGCGCTCGAGGGGGGGGAGGGGGGACGCGGCCATCGTACGGGCCTTCACGAAGCGTTTCCACGGCGTCATCTTTGCAAGAAGGGGGTGCGGGAATGGGGATTGGGATTCGGGGATTCGGGGGTTGCCGGCACTGGAGCAGATGAGCCGGCGAAGCTTAAGGAGGGAGACTTATATAGACCCAGATATTTTCATCGCAAACGGTTCCTAGAAAACAACTCTCTGCGATGGTGTACATATTTTTTATTAGCTGTGAAAGACGAATTTGGAGTAAAGTGGCAACGGATGGTGTTTTAAATGAACAAGAAATTTTGCAGTACTAATACAACTGTCATGTCAAATTTTGGAAAATTTCAGGGGTCATTTGACCTTTTAAGACATTTAAGTGATTTTCTAGCGGTGAGGAATTAGGAGGAAGTATTTTTTTTGGCTTGTAATAACGAGGCCCTGTTTGCGTAATGCAATGACCCTGGTGGGTCCCTACTGTCAGCCTCTCCATGTACAGTCATGTCCTGATTCCTCTTGGTTGTTGACCATGTTGACAACGCCAGACAGCGGCGGGCACAGCGAGCGAACCAAGGCGGAGAACGACAGCGAGGCCTCAGACGGGAACGAACAGCAACCGTGGAAGATGCGGCAGTGTAGTGGCAGGTGGAGGGGAGTACGAGGGCAAAAACATGCAACTCAAGCTTACAAACGGTACAAAAAGCCGAAGAATTAATTGTTCATCAAATTTTTAGACAAAACCCAGATTGAACATGGCAGTAACATCTAACCCAACCACTCTTTTTCGCAGTCACAAACAAATGGATCGGTCTGATCCATAAAATCAACATCCTGTGCAAAAAAAATTATTTCAGGATGACTACAACTTGTTGTAAATAGAAGCCGAGCACGTTTAGAAGCCCATTTGTCCACCTGAAACTTCTTTTTTTGTTGTTCAACGTGTCCGTCCGTGAGAAATCTATTGCGGTAAAACTTAAGCCTCATGGACAATAGTAACCTCGCATTCAACGGGAAGAATGTGACAAAGCTTCTGTTTGCCTGGTTGGATGCATATCTTTCCATCATTATGGTCCTCAAACGAATGTCATGAGAACTGAGAAAATCCTGGTGCTTATTACGCCACCGATTGGTTATACATTTTTCTCCATGTGGTCGCAGTACCTAAGTACACATGAAGATTGAAAACAGTTAAGGTCTGAAAAAAGAGTATGTCGAAAGAGCGATAGCTGAATGGTTAATTCTAGTACAATATATATGTGCTTTCAATGTGCATGAAATCATCGCCTCTACATATAAATTCTCCAGAGATCGAAAGCATCGCAGCAAGCCAATAATTATGTTCAGATCAAAACTAGACATTTTGATATATAAGATCTTGACAGAATCCAGCAACATTGATAGGCTATCCATGGACGAACTCTTCATTGAGCATATAACATAATATTAGTACCCAAAGTGTACTCCAGGATGATATAAAACTTATGCGCACAAATGAAAAATGCAGCTTATGATTACAAATGTGTAGATGATAATATACGGTACCTGAAAAAGTGAGGAGCCAAACACCAACTTCCTGTGATCATTATCACGAATTACACCCAAGGTCTCCAGTTTGGGCGCAGAGACGACAATTATTTGCGAAGGTTTATAACAATTATCAAGGAGCAACCTTTGAAGTGAAGGGGCATCTTCGATGATGAGCGAATGTCCTTCAAAAAAAATTCCAATGCTTATAAGGCGAGGCGACTTTATTTGGAGACAACATATAGGGATTTCTATTCGCAAAACAATCAGCAAGCGCTCCAGGGCAGGGCAACTGGAGTGGATGCTGTTGTGCAGTGAGGCCTCCGACAGATAAACCACCACAAGCGGAAAAAAAATTTGAGTGGGACTTGAAGCATTTGTACCAGATCGTCTGGTAGATGGCAGCCGGCGAAGGTGGCGGTGTGGAGAGAGGAGGAAAACTGCGCGATGGACAACGGTGGTGTGGGCACGAATTCTTGGTGTGTTCGTGGTATGAAACATTCGTGGTAATGGTAGAACTCAAACTGCTGGAGTTTTCCTAATTCAGGGGAATGGACAGCAGGTAGCCTGTCGGGATGTAGAGGCGTTGAACGGGGCCCTGCTAGTGAGAGGAGACGATGACTCTGAGGAGATCAAATTCAGGAAGGATAGATATCTGACGACAGTCGAGATTGAGGGGCGCGGTGCACCATAGAGGGCGCCACTGAGTTGAGAGGACTTGTGAGTGGCAACAATCCTTGATGGGGAGAAGCAAGATGATCTCCTCAAGGATGACGTCCGGGAGATCGCTGATGCGGTCCACCGGAGATTCTACCGGTTCCTCAGATCCGGGTGGGGGCGGGGGGCTCACCGCTTCTCCCCGCGATGCCGGGTGGAGGATCTACAACTGGCATTGCCGCTGGCGGGAGCCTCATCTTCTTGGCGCCGCGGCCAGCCGACTGCATTTTCCTTGTGGCCTCATGCCGAGCTCACGGGTTTGAGCAGATTAGCCAGAGACGAGCCTAGTGGCGGTGCGAGTGGGGAAGAAGGAGGGCTGGGGTTTTTTGTAGGAGTGGAAGAAGAGGAGCAGGCGTTTTCTGTACGAGTGAGGAAGAAGGTGAGCGGGGATTTTTTGGAAGAGTGAGGAAGATGGGGAGGGGGGAATTGGGGTGAGACGGAAGCGTAAGTGGAAGCGAGGAGGAAGGAGGGTTTTCCTGGGATCGCCCCCTCTTCAAGAAATATGGGCTTCTCCTCGCAAAAAACAAAAACAAATGGGCTTTAAGATGGATAGGCTTTTGTATCGGCCCAGTTGGCTGCCCGTGTCTCGTACTAGAGGGCATTGTGCTAGAGGCAGCCCGAGACACTCTCCAGCTTATTGCCCATTCGAAAGAAAAAAAGGGACGCCTCCAGCTTATGGCTACTCATCGGTAACATTTTTCAACTTGGCATCCACCAAATTAGAGGATGTGGTACAGGATGCAGACACTCACACTGGTCGCGTAGCGCAGCAAAGTGAGGTGTCAAATAACAGGCCTACAATATATTTACTAGATTGTAAAGGTTCACAGGCTAGTCAACATTTACATTAAACTAAGCTTTAGAAGATACGGTATGCATACTAACATTCAGAAGAACAAAAGTTCAGCATGTTTATGCATCTCAATGATTCACCATACTATAACCAATACAAAGCTGTGAGAAGGTGTGGAAATAAAGAAAATTGGTCGATGCTTCTCTGAGCAAAGGGCCTCCCTGCGCATGCATTAATTTCTTGGGCAAGCTTGTTTCTTCTCAATGGTGCGAGCACTTTGAGCATGTTGGCAATTCCACAGCTAGCTAGCTGCCTCATCTTGCAATTGATGCTGACACATTTGCAGCAAACACATGAGTCAATAGAGATGACTCAGCATGAGTCCATATTGTGCAGTTCCCCTGAAATCATCTTCATTGTCCTGAATCTGAAAAGATAGGAAAACATATACTTAAACGGTGTTGCAGAACAGTAGCACATATCAATAGCTTGGCATCACAAAACATGATCATCTGGACGAAGGGGATACTGAGCTGCCTGAGGAAGATTATATATAATTTCATAAGTCCTTGGTTGATTTCCACCTTCGATTGCACTGCTTGTTTGCTACTCCACACATGACAGGATTGTTCCGGACTGCAATCAGCAAGTCAACGTACGAATAAGCTTATTTCATCTTGTGGTGGTCATTGTACCTAGTTACGAATGTAGGAATATCTGGAGCACCATGATGTTAGCTGACAGCAGGTAGATGCAGCCATATAAGTTTTGTGCGGTGCTACCAAAATTGAGGTTTGTATCCCTTCCCGTTATGAGAATTATTCTTGAAGTTGGTAGAATGTGACGGCTTTTTCTTTGCATCAAACTTGCCTTTCCCCTGAGATTTGTTCTTGTTGTTTTGGGGCTGGTTGGGCTGGAAGTTCTTCTCGTGTACCATGTGGGCACTAGAAGCTCCCTCAGCGACCCGATAACGTGTGTCTTTTGCTCTCGCCTTCTCTTCAAAATGAAGAGTGCTAATGAGATACGAAACGGAAAACTCATGTCTCTTTTTTTTCAGAGAAGTAGCAAAATCGTTCCACGAAGGTGGAAGCTTGGCAATGATGGTCCCAGCAACAAATTTGTCTGGCAACACACACTTGAAGTACTCAAGTTCCTTAGCGAAAGTGATCAGATCTCATGAGTCTGCTGAACAGAAGAGTGCTCATCAGTCATCTTGTAGTCACAGAATTTCTCCATGACGTACAACTCGTTGCCAGCGCCCGAGGCCCCAAACGTGGCCTCGAGCGCAGCCCATGTCCAAGTCAATAATAGCCCCACTATCCAAAAGAATCAGAAACGACTAAGTAATTAAGGCGTTCGTTAATTATTAATTAATGACTTAATAAATTTTCCGACTCACACCACACTTAGAGCATGGTTAATAGTATAGCCAACATCCGGCTATATGAAGTTGACACATCATCTAGAACCAACCTAATACGTAGCCTGCTTACAATAGTTAGTCCCTTTAGTATAATACTATATCATTAATGATGGCCCCACCTTTTGTCTCACAAAGTATGTGTAGTCTGAAATGCCGGGTGTGTAGCGGGCGGTGCCCTCGGTCGGCGCGCCGCTTCCATGGCAGAAGCAGTGAGAGGTGGCGTCACCCTGACTTGCCATCAATGTGGAGCGGCGGGCTCAGTTGGCGTCGGGTGGGAAGGTTTCGATTTTTGATTCAGTTGCTGTGCTGCTACCGTCCAATATTCGCTTGTGGTTGTTTCTAGAATAAAAAAAGGAGGTACTCCTACTTATGTTACTCCCACTATGGCTAGCCTAAGGTTAGTAGGCGACCTTGCGCTTGGCTCTTCGCCACTTCTAGAAGTCGAACAATAATGGTGTACTACACTACTACTTCTGGCAATCTGACACCAAATGAACTGCTGCACGTCCACCGCTTGTAAGCAAAAGTTTCTCCTCGTGCTGCGAGCCCCCGCGCACGCGTTGGCGAGGGAGAAGGCGTAGTAAGCAAGCTTCTCGTTGTTCTGCGAGTTGACGGGACACATCAAAGTTATTTAGTACGTACTCTCTCCAAAAAAGGGCTGACCATGTCATGGCAACCATCCCGTGCTCCGTCGTTGAGTACGTGCACTATTCACGTGCCATCGAGGAGAAAAAATATCGCGTAGTAGGAGTAGGTGCCATCGAAGTGCATGACTCACTTACTCACTGCTTATCTGATTATGTCCATTTTCTTGCATGACACGTGCACCTTGATGCTAGAAGTCTCGCGTGTTGGCAAAAGGATGAACAAAGCTCACGTAAAAAAAGAGTGGAAGAACATAGATTCCCGATGACCGAGAAGGAGCAAGGAACCTCGCGGTGGAGCGTCCGCAAGGAACCTTGCGCGTTTTCCCTTGTTTTTTGCCGCCTGCCCACCTATAAACAAATAAAAGAACATTAACTCTTCGCTAACCACTAGAGACGATACATCAGGATGCTAACTTGAAGATATTCTACTAGTTTATATTGATAACCACGCATGTATAGGACGCATGCAGCTACACATGTACACACGCCGACGCACTAACTCATGCCGATCCAACTCATGCACAAACGCGCACAGCATGGAGCACACAACGCATGTACACAACACATGCATGCACACACATTCGGCCGCAGAATGCACGTGAATAACACATGCATGCGCACACACTCGGCTACATGGAGGCGTGCGCCATCTACGGTGACGTCCGGTTCGTCGTGCTACAGCGAAGCTCGCACACAACGGCGCCTATGCATCTCTTGCAGCACCTATTTGTTGTTGTTGCTCAACGACTAGCCGGAGACGAAGACGACTGCATCCTCGGCCTTAGAGCTAGCACCGATGGAAAAGCACGCACGCTACACACACACGAGCACGTACGGAGTGCCCTCGACGTGGTGCGTCCCCAGTCGCCTCTACTCCTTCTGTGCATGTTGTCTATGAAGGCGGCTGCATGCCTAATGATGATGTGGGTTTGGTCTTCTAGGACTCAGATGATGACGAGGAAAATTATGGGGGGGGGGGGTCTCCAACCAGTGTTCCTCAGCTCGCACTTCTTGCATCACGGTGGTCGAGCTTGGAGTCATTCATCTGGTACACGTGGCATCTCAGATCTGGAGACAAGGTGACGTACAACGTCAAGGTCCACGGTCAAGGGGATCAGGGCGGACGCGACCTCTCACTGCGTCCGCCATTTGAAGCGGCGCGCCGGCCCAGGGCACCGCCCGCTGCACTCCCAGCTGTACCCGCCTCCTCACCGCATTCAAAAACCTACATTTACTAGTATGTATACATGTGCAAGGCATGTCTTAATATAACATAGTGATTTTGGTAAAAGGGAAAAAAAGTAATATATGTGCTAATAGATTCAAAGAAAAATAAATTATAGTGATGTATAAATGCCGATATTAGTTCAATATTGTAAAAGCGGGAAGTAGTATTCATGCCATAAAACTGTATGTTCATTTAACAAGAATTGCACGTTGCTTCACTTTTTCCACGTGTTCTTTTTTTTGAGAAATATCCACATTCTCCTACTAAACCATCTCGACTGGGCTCGATCAAACCATCTGGTGGTCATGTGGCAACACAGCCCATCAGAGCTACTTATGGGCTTCTTTTTTCTAGAATGGGTACATGATTGTTCTAGAACACAGGTGAGGTAGCAGCAGTGTACTGTTCATGCGAATCCTACTCATATTGGCCGTTGGATCTAGAAGATCAACGGTTATGATTGATGTTCTTAATCCTACTTAAAATTGGTACACTATATAGATAGTATAGTATAGATAGATATTATAGATATAGAAACCCGCGTGGAATGCGAGAAACCAACTCCGGCACACACGTCCGTTCAGGAGCATGACGCCAGCCAAGCTCCTCCTTCCACCATTTTGTCTACTCTTTAGGCGGCATCCAATGAGCAAGAAGAGTAGTTCTCTAGCATAAAAGCCGTCTGGGTGGCCCATCGAGCCCGGCAGCTTGCTTCTCCACCTACCTCGCCTAGCCCATCAGAGGCAGTTGCCACACTAAGCCAGCGCGTGGTTCCATAGCTGGCCTCTCCAATACAGCTCGAGGAAGAGTGCCGACTTGCTCCACGCCAGATTGTCGGGGAGCACGGCGGGACGGGCATCGTTGCTGCCCTCGACGCTGCCGCGTCGTACAGCGCCTCTAGTGTCTATGACTGTGCCATCCGCTGTCGACGCGCGCGTAGCCGCGACACGCAGGCAGAGAAAGAAGCCGCCGCGGATGTCGACGAGGTGATGCGGCTACGTGGATGTGGACGAGGTGACGGGCAGCACGTCCCCGCCCGCCGCCATCATCGAGCAAAAGTAGAACACGGGAGGCGGCCGCCGATTGTATCCCATGAAGGCCACCGCCGAGGCGACGCCGGCGAATACAGCCAGTGTCTTGCTCGATTCATCTTCTGGCGGATGCTGGAGGAGGACAAAGAGATCGGGTGGCGACCATTTAGATTAGGTATTTTAATTCTACTAGGCTGGTTGTAATGGGAGTATTATAGGTAGTATCATGCATGCCAACTACTCCCTCCGTTCTTAAATGTAGGAGTATTATAAGAGCATGGTTAATTGTATAGCCAGCTGATGGCTACATGACATTGCCACGTCATCTATAGCCAACCTTGTAGCCTTCAATTATAATACTCCCTCCGTCTAGGTGTGTAAGTCATCTTACGAAAACCAAATAATCCCAAAACACTTAGGCGTGGTGCATTAACTGCTACCTCGTTTCTTGTTTCTTGACATATCAACCAATAAGAGATGTGGGTGTGCATGCTTTTAATGACTTGAGACTACCAAACACGACATGCAGTGGTTAGTTCATTGCATGCAATGCTATTAATTAGCAAATAAACATTAAGTTCTCTCGTTTTCCCCTCCTCCTTGATCACGGTGCACAACCTAAGATACAAAGATGTGATTTTTCATCAATACAGGGCCCACCTTCCACTCTCACATCCTACCTCCATCCTAGTTTATAGGTCATCTTTGTAGTTCGTGCCAAATTTTGACCAAATATTTAGCTAACAAAATGTTAATGCATGTCAACAAAAATTATATCGTTGGATTCGTATTTCAACATAGTTTTCAATGATATAATTTTTGGTAACATGCACGAACGTTTTGTTACTTCAATCTATAGTCAAAATTTGACACAATATACAATGGGGACCAATAAACTAGGACGGAGGAATCGATGCCACGTCAATGTACCCACTAGAAACAAGTTAGACTTGTTTGGTTCAACCGCCTCCCTAGGTGTTTGGAGAGGAATTGGCCAATGCGAGACGGTTCTATAGGTTGGCAGGCGGCTTAAAATAAGGGAAAACGCACGAACTAGCTAAGACGAGGGAGGGAAGCTTCTACTTTTGCAGGGGACATGGCATTGGCTATTGGGCGGCAACATGCGAGTAGATGTACACTCTTCACCGGACGGAGGGAGTAAGTCATCTTTGGTTGTGCACCATGACCAAGGAGGGAAAAACAAGAGAACTTAATGTTTATTTGCTAATTAATAGCACTGCATGCAATGCACTAACCACTGCATTCGTGTTTGATAGTCTCGAGTCATTGAAAACATGCACACCCTACATCTCTTATTGGTTGATATGTTAAGAAACAAAAAACGAGATGAGAGTTAATGCACCATGTTTAAGTGTTTTGGGATTATTTGGTTGACTTATACACCTAGACGGAGGGAGTACCTTGCTCATGCAAATATTAAATGCTTGGAGCCAACCTAAATAGGCATTCTAAGAGCCAACCTATTACATGAGTATTTTTTATGATGACTCTAAGTGAGGTGGCATCTCCTTATAGCCAATAGCCGGCTACATTGGAGCACTCCGGCAAGGCCTAGAGGTTATTTGAGAACAAGTACCTCAAGGTTGATTTGACAGACATGACTTATAAGTTGACAGAGGTCACATGACCTTTTTTGGAAACATGTCGTAATGTAACGCGATAGACCTTCTTTCAAGTCAATTAGCATGTGTGCAAAAAATAAAAATTATTAAAAAGTAACAAATAGACCTTCGATTAACATGTTTTAAAAAAGCAAAAAAGGTCAAAAAATACAAAACAAAGACCTTGATATTAAATAGATGGTATGGGTCACCCATCTCATGACTACTCCAGCCTCAACATAGTTAACTTGGGAGTTCTGTTAGATGAGCTATCGGTAGGGAAGTTGGTCCTTGCTGATATAGGATGCCTCTTTGTATCATTTATGGCATACCTGGATGACCGCCTGGTGCCGCCCAATAGCCAATGCCACGTCCTCTGCGAATGTAGAAGCTTCCCTCCCTCATCTAGCTAGTTCGCACGTTTTCCCCTGTTTTTTGCCGCCTGCCCACCTATAGAACCGCCTCGCGCTAGCCAATTCCTCTCCAAACACCTAGGGAGGCGGTTGAACCAAACAATTATAACTTGTTTCTAGTGGGTACATTGACGTGGCATCAAAAGGGTGTGATAGCTGACTCTTGCAAAAAAATTAACTACCACGTTGGCATACATGAGCATTGGGCCCACTTGTCAGTGTGCTAGACGGACGAAGGAACAAGACAAAATGGAGTGTGGAGGGTGTGAATCAATTGGCTCACGTGTGATAACCACTGGAGCAATACACTCAGGTACTACGCTAAAAAATTAGTGCAAACACGGCCGGTTATACTGTGAGTAGGTGACTGTGCGCTTGGCTCTTTGCCTCTTCTGAAAGTCGAACAATGATGATGGTACTATAGTAGATAGTGTACTACTAGTAAGCAAAGCTTCTCCTCGTTTGCGAGTAGACCGGACACATCAAAAGTAGTGCATTAGTCTCCAAAAAGGGTTGACCATGTCCATGGCTACCATCTCGTGCTCCGTCATCCAATGTGTGCTTCTCGACGTTCTGCGAGTTGACGGGACACATGAAATTTAATACATATTTAGTACTCTCTCCAAAAAGGGCCTACCATGTCCATGGCTAGTTGGCTACCATCCCGTGCTCCGTCATTGAGTATGTGCACTATTCACGTGCCATCGAGGAAGAAAAATATTGCGTAGTACTAGGTGCCATTGTAGTGCACGACTCACTTACGCACTGCTTATCTCCATTTTCTTGCATGACACGTGCACCTTGATGCTAATGTCTCGCGTGTTGGCAAAAGGATGAACAAAGCTCATGTCAAAAAAAAGAATGGAAGAACATAGATTCCCGAAGACCGAGAAGGAGCAAGGAACCTCGTGGTGGAGCGTCTACACTCATAATATTTTAGTTATTTAGCGATATAAAATCAACCAATCATCTCCACAGTAGACCGGAAGAGTACGAAACACGGCAGCCCAGTGTAGTTACATCATACTGTACATGGCCAACCCACGCTATCACCATATTTCTTGGCCTCCGTGCGACACCTAGCTCTAGTAATCCACCAGCCCGTATCGCTTCTCGCTCCTCGTCTCTCTCAAAGTGCGGCAGGCTGGAGTTTTTGCCGTCTATTGAGGCCGGTTAACTCATCACATGTTAGCGACATGCCAAGAGCATTCTAAAAAAATTACCGTACTCTATTGTTATGCCAAAAAGAGGAAGCGCTTTCACCGACGGACCAAACGAGACAGGCGTGTCGTGCCGTGAGTGGGTCCAGTTTCTCATTTTGAACTTGTTTGGTGCAGTAGTAACACTTGGGTTTTGACTATTGGTAAGATTTTATATACTCCCTCTGTCTAGTGAATAAGTCATCTTAGATTGTGCACCGTGACCAAGGAAGAGGGGAAAATGAAAGAAATTAATATTTATTTGCTAATTAATAGCATTGCATGCAATGAACTAACCATTGCATGTCGTGTTTGGTAGTCTAAGTCACTGAAAACATGCATGCCCCACATCTCTCATTGGTGGATATGTCAAGAAACAAGAAACGAGGTGGGAGTTAATGCACCGCGCCTAACTATTTTGGGATTATTTGGTTTTCGTAAGGTGGCTTATACAGCTAGACGGAGGGAGTAGGGCCTAATGTATTCTTCGAGGATGCCTTTGACTATTGATAATATTTTATACAATTTAAAAATGATATCATTCGAAGATCCTTTCACGTTTCGTCTTCAAAAAGAAAAAGATCCTTTCACGTTCCGTCTTCAAAAAGAAAAAAGATCCTTTCACGTACGAATTTGACTGTATGCTTTGAGCAACTTGCATGTCCTATACTGCTCCTGTTTGGATACTCTAACTTAGCTAGAGGTTAGACTAACTCATGACTAACCACGAACTAAGCGTAGCCAAAGAGGTGTTTGATTCTGAGGTTAGATTGACAATAAATGCACTTGATGGAGAGCTAAAAGTGATTTTTCAGTGGGCCCAAGGAGGTACTTTTACTGTGAGAAAGGTAAAGTGATGGTTGCTTCGCCCGATCAACTTATTACTCTAGGAATATGGGAGTACCAGCGGATTCAAGGAACAGATAAATGATGGTTGCTTCGTCCGAGCAACTTACTGTGGCGAAGGTGGGGCTTTGTGATTTGACTGCTCACTAGTCATTACTAATGCGGTGCAACGACCAGGGTGAATCTTTCCCTGCAGTTGTGCACTCAATATTGCTGCACGGCAGGTGGAGCCGGATGAAGGATGTCCCACATGTTGGCGAAACGAAGTTGAATTGTTTCTGGCATTGCTATCAATCCTTCAGGATTTGTTTATATGTACGCATAATCTTAAAGAAATTGTACTGTGATGATATGAAGGTTTCAACTTTGGTTCCCGCAGGAAAAAATAGGTTTCAACTTAGGATTCATGTGTCCTCTGGCCTCAAGATTATCTCGTTACAACATTCCATCAAATACAAATGAAACTACCATGGCTGCTAATGCATCTCAATGATTCGCAGATCAGCGCCAATATTCACATCACAATTGAAGACAAAGTTGTGAGAAGGTGTACAAATAAAGAAATATAAATAAGTGATCGATGATGTTCGTAGGCATGGGACCATTTCCTGGGCACATTGTTCATTGCTTGGCAGCTAGTTTCACCCAGCTATGTAGTCAGAAAAGGGGTGTACAGAGGACACCACAATCCGATCATTTTGTGCAACTCCACTAAAATCGAGTTGACCATCCCTGTTTGCAAAGATATCCAGTCAGTGTGATTACAATAATGGTGGAACTAGATGATAAAACATAACACACACAAACAGAAGCCGATCACCTGTGCGATCTCTCTTTAGGACTAACTACTTGTTGGAGAAGATTAGGCACGGAGTTGGATGAGGAGGATAGAAAAACCAATCTCCCTTTCTGCAGTCCCACGGAAATGTAAAAATGTTGCCCATGTGACATTTTGGAGGAACTGCACAAAACACTCTTAAGAAAAAAAGTGATTTGTGCAGTTCACCAAAAGGTCACAATAGCAACGAGGTGAAATGGATAGCCCTATTTGCAAAATAGAGGTAGAAAGGAAACAATTACTGGCCAATAACACGAGTTGAAGACACATACGCCGACAAAAAAGAAGCATATCCCATGTAATAAGCGAAAGATAGCAGCATGGTGGTTTATCAAAAATGGTTTGAGGACGAGATTGCAAGATGGAAAGTACACCAGCCGAGATAAGTTTTAAGCAAACAACTAAAGAAGATCCACATGCAGCAACGTGGGAAGATGGGCAGTGGAGAATGATCGGAGGAAGCTGTACCTGAGGGTCGTTGGGATGTTACTAGGAGGGCGCCGGCGGCCGGGATTTTCCCATACTGCGGCAGCAAGCAAGTGGCGAAGGCCCTACCACGCCGGAGCTTGGTCAGAGAGAACGACAGGTACCGCTTATCGTGACGTGCTGCCTCAACGCCGTCGAACGGAGAAACGATGCACATCCTCCCTTTCCGCCGGCGGACGGGATGCGGCCGGATCACTGACCAACGGTGAGAGAGAGAGAGGCCACTGCCGCCTTGTGTGAGATGGTGTGACGAGAGATGAACCCCGGCAGGCAGGCTCCGTTATATATAGTGGAGCGGATTTTTCCATTTTCCCCACGGCAATCGTTTTATAGTCTGTACTGCGTGCCATTGAGGAGGAATATATAACTTTATTTAATACTAACACGTCAAGTTGAACTTTGTTCCATCTAGGTGTGGTACCCGACCCTCCTTCGAGTAAACAACCGCTACACGCCTCAAATTATCACGTGGGCTGCCTTTTCGAACAGAAACGAACTCCATCGTGTACCCGCGCATGTGTGGCCGGGAACGAGACGTGAGTACGTGTGTCCTACGTGCACCTCTTCTTTAGGTGCAGGTACGTACGTGGGTGGGTGTGAGAGAGATGGTTTGTGCGAAGCCGAGGCAATGTGTCGATGATATCTCAAACAAAAAAATGTAACATATGCAATGTGTGTGAAATGGAGTCATGGATATATCATATATAGAGGGAGCGATCCACGAGAAGAGAGTGGAGAGATCGTCGGCGTGAGATATCGATAGAATCGAAAATAGGGATGAAGTGTGTGGCTGCGCGATCGATAAAGAGTGCCATCGGATTTGTGCTTGCCCACGTCAAAGATACAGGGCGGCTGGCCTACTGCAATTTGAGAGGGCAGAGGTGCAGTTTTTCTCTGTGGCATGGATACCTACCTACAACGTTTGACTATCGGTGTGTGTGGGGGGGGGGGGGGGGGGGGGAAGAGACCTAACTATAGAGAGGTAGATCGACTAGTATATGTGTGGATAAGGAGAGAGAGCTAGCTATGTATAGAGGGAGATCGATCGACATCCATGGATATGTGTAGCTGAGGAATAAGGTTGGGAGAAAGACAAAGGCAAAGTGTCGGAGGGTTGGTGGTGGAGTGGCATCTCACAAATGGTGGGAGAGGCCTGCTAGACAAACGGAGGGTACGAGTGCAATATCAATAAGAGAGGGCAGGGGATGTCTGTCTGTCAATGCACATGCGTGTGAGAGACGGGTCGGGAGGCATGCAAGGATGATGAGGGGAGACGATATGGTTGTGGTAAGAATACGTAACTACATAGGAAGATCAACCGTCGTGTGTCCGAGAAAGGGAGAGACATAAATAGTGAGGTAAGTTTATCGGTGCGTGGGGAAAACAAATTATAGTCGACCTGGCTATATGTAGGGAGGTCGGCACGTATACATGCATGCATGTGTTGGAAGCAAATAAGGTCCGGAGAGACAGGCAGGGGGAGAGGGTGCGGCTAGGAGGTGGTGCGAGAGGCCTACCATGTCGAGTGGGGAGGAGTGTGATAATCCCCAAGTGCAGGGAATCATCGTAGCAATTCCCAAAGGTGGAAGTGATAATTATGGAGTGTCAAACCCACAAGGAGCTAAAGGTAAGATCAATATTCTCTCAAGTCCTATCTGCCACTTATATGACCCTACGTACACCGAACGTTTGCTTCCAACTAGGAACGAGAAATAAAACTACGTTGTGGGTATGAAGAGGATAACTTTGCATGATATCGGAGAGCTAAAACATAAAAATAGGTGCTGTTATCATAAAGTTAGAATAGATTACTAAATATTATAAATAGCGAGTGTGGAATAATGATGGATCAAAAGCGGAATTGTCCTAGGCAATTGTTAACAAGACCAGTGGTCGTCATTGCAATTTCATATGAGGGAGAGGCATAAGCTAACATACTTTCTCTTCTTGGATCATATGCACTTATGATTGGAACTCTAGCAAGCATCCACAACTACTCCCTCCGTTCCGATTTACTCGTCATGGTTTTAGTTCAAATTTGAACTAAAACCACGACGAGTAAATCAGAACGGAGGGAGTACTAAAGATCATTAAGGTAAAACCCAACCATAGCATTAAAGCATCAAGTCCCCTTTATCCCATACGCAACAACCCCCTTACTCGGGTTTATGCTTCTGTCACTCAAGCAACCCACTATACGAGAATCATAAACGTATTGCAACACCCTACAGCGGGAATCCCTCACGCTTGCGCGACACGGAGGGCACAATAGGACAGCACCAAAATAAAACATACAACTCATACCAATATATATCATTGTCAGGACCCCGATTCCAAGTCACATCGATCTAGCCGGTAACACCTCATATCACTTTACGGCCTCACGCACGATATTCCCACGGGTGTCGCCTTACCATGGCCCGGGACCGTTTGCGCCTTTTGGCTCACCTATATGATAGTGTCGCTAGCATCCATATGACAGAGAACCCAGGCCGACATGGCTAGTCGTGAACCCAAAGCGGCACTAACCCATGGGGACAAGCATACATGAATCACATCGAGCATGTCGGTCAAGACGTGTGAATCCGGGCTATAACTTGGGCTAATAGGACTCCGGGAACCCGGGTCATGCGTGCAAGGCAGGACTACGGATGTCACCGTGTGACATTTCCCGAAGGGATGACAGAACGGCGAAGTGAAACACATGCCGGCCAGTCAAGTGTCTGAGCAGTAGTCTTTGGGCTAGCAGGACTCCGATGAACCGGTCAGAAGCGGACTACTATGGCTCATGGAAGCACTAGACTACATTTCCCCATAAGAGAGGCTGCCAAGGATAAACAGCTAGATTGTCAGATCCCACACATACCAAGCATTTCAATCATACACACAATATGCTCGATATGTGTAAATACAACATGGCATCACACCATAACTCTATGACTCAAGTATTTATTCATTAGGCTCCGAGGGGCCAAGATATTACAAACATGGGTCTCATGACCCAGCATTCAGAGCATACAAATCAAAGCACATGCGGAATCTTAACATGTCTGAGTACATACATCTACAAATGAAAAAGGCTGAGAAGCCTGACTATCTACTAGATCCTGCCGAGGGCACAAGATCATAGCTGAGGTAACAAGCTAAACATCGAAGTCCACATGGAACCACTAGCGAGACTGAAGTCTCTCTGCAAAACGTAAATTAAGCAAACGTGAGTACAAATGTACCCAGTAAGACTTACATCAGAACTAACTACATATGCATCGGTATCAAAAAAGGGGGGTGGTGGAGTTTGACTGCAGCAAGCCAGCTTTGACTCGGTGGCTATCCTGAACTACATCGCAAGTAACTCTTTTGAGGTGGCACACATGAGTCCACATATTCACCATATCAATACACCACTATGGATCCGCTCCCGTCTCCCTACGAGAACGCCATCCATAGCACTCACGCTTATCTTGCGCATTTAGAGTATCCACTTTCACTTGTCTATGAACTGTTATAGGCAACCCAGAAGTCCTTTACCATGGACACGGCTATTCAAATAGATGATGTTAACCTGCAGGGTGTACTTCTTCACACACGCTCACCACTTATCGCCGTTTACGACATGTACTGCAACCTTCAAGTGGAAGCCCAATGAGGGTGTCGGCCACGGCCTACCTAAACACTCAAGTCTCTAGTCCAGGTTTATCGCTATTCAGGTTCCATCCGCAGGGAGTCCGCCGAGGTTTCCACATACGGCCCTGAACGATGTGAGCAAGGTTCTGAGACACCAAACGGCGCCCAGACACTGCCACGGTGTATCTACCGCATCATAGCCCACCCCTAGGGTCAGCGCTACGCACGGCCTCCAACACATATCCTACAAACACCAGAAACTAGTTGCAACTCGTGGACAGAGAGCAAGGGTGGTTAAGAAGCCGAGAGAGTCAATTAAGGATCCCAATATGTGGTAGTAATCGCTCATGGATCACAAACACAGTAACTCAGTTCCTCGAGGACGGTTTCAATGAGACAACCCACCATGTACTCCTACATGGCCTCTCACCGCTACCTTTACCAAATCGTGTTCACACACTTAGCTCACACACGATGGGACATGTTCATCACCATTCCAATTCATTCCCGATGAATCGGACTGACTCAACTCTAAGCAAGAGGTGCATGACAATCTAGCATGAATGAGTAGGCACAACAGGGCTCAAACAACTCCTACTCATGCTAGTGGGTTTCATCTATTTACCATGGCAATGATAGGTCATGCAGAGGACAAAGGGGTTCAGCTACCGCAGCAAGTAACAGATGAATCGTTGTTGTCCTAATGCAGTAAAAGAGAGCAGGAGCGAGAGAGTAGGATTGTATCAGAATGAACAAGGGGGTTTTGCTTGCCTGGCACTTCTGAAGAAAGCCTTGAGTCTTCATTAGTGTCAACGATCACAACGTCGGTACAACGTCTACCGAGGCGGGACAACACCGGCAAACAAAGAAGAAACACGATCAATGCAATGCACAATATGATGCATGCTATGACATGGTAAAATGAGTGTGTTGGTCTAATGCAACTACAATCAGATGGGTTTGAGCTATTTTGAACCAAAGATTCAAAGTTCAAACTCATTTGTGATCTTAAATAGTGCTTTATCATGTTTTGCACTAAACAGCCAGTTAACTTGTTTAAACATGCATGAAACCAGTACAGATGGATAGATTGGATTTTTTTGATCATTTTTCATATATAAATTATTTGATTTGGAGCTACGGTTGATTTTCTATAAATTTTTGAAGTTTGCAACATTTTCTGGAATTTCTTATATAAGAATAAATCCAGAAAATAAGTTATTGCGTCAACATGACATAGATGTGACGTCAGCAGGTCAACTGTGTCGGCCAGGTCAAACCTGACCTGTAAACATGATAAAGCTGACACGTGGGTGTATGACAGGTGGGACCGGTAAACATTGACTTGACCAAAGTCAAAGCTGACACGTGGGGTCCACACAGATTAATACTAATCTTAACAGAAAATTTGACTAACCTAATTATGCTCGGGGACCCACATGTCATTGACACAGGTAATAACTAAACATAAATAGCACCTAAACTAATGGTGCCACGTCAGCCACCAGCGTTTAGCCGCCGGCGACCAAATCCGCGGCGGAGGAAGTCGGGATTTCGCTGCAGGGCCCTATTTGGCGCGCGGGGAGCATCTACGTGAAGCTGGGGGGCTGCCGTGTCGAGTGGTGGTGGTGTTTGGGCTCGGGGTGGTTGGAAAAGACGTCGGCGACGACGTTGGCGGTTGCCGGAGCTCGGGCGAGCTCGGGGTCGTCGCTAGGAGGCACGGCAGGAGGTGCGGAGCGGTGCTCCGGGCTCCTGGGGACACGGCGAGTGTGGTGAAGAGCTCGGTTGTGAAAGTGCAACTATCCCTAGGTGGTTTTGGTAATTCATAACAACATATAGCTCGTTGAGCTAATGCTATTCCAAGACTATTATTTCAGGAAAGCTCAATGAATGGCATGGCATGGATGATGAAAGTGGATCCCTCAAAATACTAAGGACAAAGGATTGGCTCAAGCTCAAAAGCTCAAGACTCTTCATTTTACATTTTAGTGATCCAAGATCACATTGAGTCTATGGAAAAGCCAATACTATTAAGGAGGGAAGAGGTGTTGCTTAATGAGCCTCTTGCTTCATGTGCTTAGTGATATGCTCCAAAACCCTCAATTACTTTCCCACATCCACATATGACCTAAACCTAAAGCCAAAATCGGTCACACCGATTCTTTCTATTCGGCGCCACCGATTCCAAAAGTCATAGCCACTGCCACAAACCCTAAGCAAATCGGTCTTATCGGTAGGGATCTCGGTCTCACCGAGATGGGGTTGCAATCTCTGCTTTCCTTCGTAACGCTTCGGTCTAACCGAAATGAGCGATCAGTCCCACCGAGATTGCAATGTAAACTCTCTGCTTCCTTTTGTAACATTTTGGTCTCACCGAAAAGAGCAAATCGGTCCCACCGAGTTTACACGACCAACTCTCCGAAAGCTTATTACCAAATCGGTCTCACCGAAGTTTGTGTAATCGGTCTCACCGAGATTACGTTATGCCCTAACCCTAACCATATCGGCCTCACCGAGATGCATGTCAGTCCCACCGAAAATCACTAACGGTCACTGGGTTTACTGAATCGGTCCGGCCGAGTTTAACGATTCAGTCCCACCGAGTTTGGTAAATTGTGTGTAACGGTTAGATTTTGTGTGGAGGCTATATATACCTCTCCACCTCCTCTTCATTCGTGGAGAGAGCCATCAGAAAGAACCTACACTTCCAACTTACCATTTCTGAGAGAGAACCACCTACTCATGTGTTGAGACCAAGATATTCCGTTCCTACCATATGAATCTTGATCTCTAGCCTTCCCAAGTTGCTTTCCACTCAAATCCTCTTTCCACCAGATCCAAATCCTATGAGAGAGAGTTGAGTGTTGGGGAGACTATCATTTGAAGCACAAGAGCAAGGAGTTCATCATCAACACACCATTTGTTACTTCTTGGAGAGTGGTGTCTCCTAGATTGGCTAGGTGTCACTTGGGAGCCTCCGACAAGATTGTGGAGTTGAACCAAGGAGTTTGTAAGGGCAAGGAGATCGCCTACTTCGTGAAGATCTACCGCTAGTGAGGCAAGTCCTTCGTGGGCGACGGCCATGGTGGGATAGACAAGGTTGCTTCTTCGTGGACCCTTCGTGGGTGGAGCCCTCCGTGGACTCGTGCAACCGTTACCCTTCATGGGTTGAAGTCTCCATCAACGTGGATGTACGATAGCACCACCTATCGGAACCACGACAAAAACATCCGTGTCTCCAATTGCATTTGAATCCTCCAAACCCTTCCCCTTACTTTCTTGCAAGTTGCATGCTTTATTTTCCGCTGCCTATATACTCTTTGCATGCTTGCTTGAATTGTGTGATGATTGCTTGACTTGTCCTAAAATAGCTAAAATCTGCCAAACTATAAAATTGGGAAAAGGTTAAGTTTTTATTGGTCAAGTAGTCTAATAACCACCTCTAGACATAATTCAAGGTCCTACAAGTGGTATCAGAGCTTTGGTCTCCATTTGCTTTGATTTCCATAGCTTTTGGTGGTCATAGCCTTGGTTTCACAACCTAGGAGAGTATGGCGTCTAGCGAGGGAAATTATCACCGTAGAGGTCCATACTTTGATGGTACTAATTTTGCTAGTTGGAACCATAAGATGAAAATGCGTATTCTTGGACATAACCCCGCCGTTTGGGCAATTATTTGTATTGGCTTGCAAGGTGAATTCTTCGATGGGAGAGAACCAAACCGTGAAGCTAATGCGGAAGAATTGAAGATGCTACAATACAACGCTCAAGCATGTGACATCATCTTCAACGGATTGTGCCTCAAGAATACAACAAAATCAGCCGCCTTGAGAATGCAAAGGAAATTTGGGATACTTTGATTGATATGCATGAAGGTACCGAGTCCGGCTAAGGAATCCAAGTTGGATGTGCTCCAAAGTCAGCTCGACAAGTTCAAAATGAAGGATGGTGAAGGTGTCGCTGAAATGTACTCTAGGCTTGCTCTTATCACAAATGAGATTGCCGGCTTAGGGAGTGAAGAGATGACCGACAAATTCATCATTAAGAAAATCCTAAGAGCATTGGATGGAAAGTATGATACCGTGTGCACATTGATCCAAATGATGCCAAACTACAAAGATCTCAAGCCAACGGAAGTCATTGGAAGGATTGTTGCTCATGAGATGTCACTCAAGGATAAGGAGGAACTTCACAACAAGTCAAGTGGTACTTACAAAGACTCAAGTGAAGCCCCCACATCATCAAGTGAAAAACCAACCTTCAATGAAGAATTGAGCTTAAGGTGAAGAACTTCAACAAATTCTACAAAAGTAGAAGCAAAGAAAGAAGCTCCAAGTCAAGGTCTTACAATGACAAGAGATCTTCTAGTCGAGAGCGCAATTGCTACAATTGTGGGAAACCCGGACACTACTCCAATGAGTGTACGGCACCCTACAAAAGAAGAGAAGATTCTCCAAGAAGAAGGAGCAAAAGAGAAGAATCACCACCAAGAGAGAGGAGGAGTAGAGATGATCGTCATGAACGAAGACCCTCACGGAGAAGCAAGGATTCGGAAAGAAAGGACAAGTCATCAAAGAGCTACACAAAACGAAGACATCAAGCTCATGTTGGTGAATAGGTTTCCGGATCCGACTCCGACAATCACTCCGAGAGAAGCTATCACTCCTACTCCGAATATACTCAAGATGAAGGTGTTGCCGGTCTAGCACTTGTGTCAACCAACTCCTACGACATATTTGACTCACCAAATGAAGGTGTTGGAAGATGCTTCATGGCTAAAGGTCCTAAGGTAACACACCCCGAGTATGTTGATTTTGATATTGATGAAGATGACTTGCTAGGTGATGATGATTTACTTGTTGACAACTCTAGTGATGAATACTATGATGAAACGTCAATTAATCATGCTAATCAAATGAATGACAATGATAAGGAGAAAATTGAGCTTCTAACTAAAGAACTAAACACTCTTAAGTTGGCTCATGAAACTATCTTCGAAGATCATCGAGAACTTTTAAGGGCTCATGAGAAGTTACGCTTCAAAAAGCTCAATCTTGAGCAAGAGCATGAGTTCTTAAAGGCAATCAATGACGATCTCCGCAAGAAAAGTTCTTCTTACATTGCCAAGCGTTTACTCTTATCTACTTACATGCCTCAAGTCAAGTCTAGTAACAAGTACAAGAAAGATACTTCCTCTAGTAGTAACAATAATAATGTCAAATCCAATGTTGTTGCTTCTAGTAGTTCTCTTGATTCCACTAATGATTCTCTTAGCCAAGTTACACTTGAGCAAGAAAATAGTTTATTTAAGGGAATTATAGAGAAAGGTGTTTACAAGAGCCTTGCCGGGAGTAAGCAATTCGAGGAAATTGTACACAAGCAAGGAAGGCACCGGAAGAATCAAGGTGTTGGTTTTGAACGAAAGTTCAACGCCAATGGAGTTGAGTGGGAAGAAGATCAATACCCCAAGACAAAGTTTGTTCCTCAACAAGAGAAGTATGATCCTACTTCCTTCAAGGGGACACAAGCTCAAGATGATCCTCCACCACAAGACCACAAGAACAAAGGCAAGGACGAGCTTCAAGAAGATATTGATGCATTTGAAGAAGCACCTAAAGCCTCGTTCGAGTGGGTCCCCAAGACTACGTCAAGTTCTACTTCATCAAGTACAACTACAACTCCAAGGATTCCCATCAAGATGATGTGGATCCCGAAGAAGAAGAACTAGAGAGTTCTTGAGGGTGACTCCGCCAACATTCTTCACTCAAATAATTTTGGCAAGAACAAGTGCAATCAACTTTCACATCTTGCACTAGTTCAAGGAGTCACAAACCCTCATGTTGGTAAGGCAAGGGACAAGGTAACCTAATGTTTTCATGGACATCATCTTGTGTGTGCATCACTCTATGTCTATGGATATTCTTGTTTGTTCCTTGTGGGACTAACCCATGTAGGCAAGTTGAAAGTGCAACTCACTCCAAAGGATTGCTCCAAATGATCTACATCAACATTGAGCATCTACATCTTCAACACCTACATGAATTCATCATCGACAAAACACAAGGTTAGTTCATCCCTCTAAGGGGGGATCTCACATCTAGGGGGAGCTTAACTCAAAGAATTGAGTCAAAGCAACTCTAATGGCGTGAACACATTAATGCATTATGTAAAAGTGGTAACCCCACTTGAGCTTAAATGATGAGTATGACCTATGATCAAATGTTCCCATTTGACTCCTAAGTCAATATACTCAGATATAGATGACCTAGTCATCGCCAATTGCTTGATAGTTGCTAAAATTGGTTGTGCATGCTTTGCCACATATTTCAATTTCCATCTTATTGTGTGAGCATGTTGGTGCATATTTTACTCATTCAAGGACATCCACTTGTTGTTTTGTTTGATTGGATTCTTTTCATTGTGCCAAGTGGATGGAAAAGAATGCCTAAGAACCTTCTTTAGCTATCTATGCTTTTCTCGTCTCAAACTCTATTCATGCTACATCACAAAATTTGATCAAGTCAGATTCGAACCACTCTGTGTGAGGAGCACTCGGAGTCCCCGATTCGTCATAGACTTAAACTTCCAAAACCTCTTAGTGATTCTCGGTCTGATCGATCCTTCCATTTCGGTCCTACCGAGATCATCAAGTTGATCTGAGTTTTCAATCTCGGTGCAACCGATTTGAACTTTTCGGTCTCACCGGTTTGCTGTAACTGAACACAGTTATGCATCTCGGTGCCACTGAGTTGTTCCACTCAGTCACACCGACAGGGTCGAGCTATATATAGCCACGGGCAAAATTTTGGAAATTTCTCCGAAACCCTTCGCCCGCGCAATAGCTTGCTCTGCCATCGTGGTCTGCGAATCGTCTCCTCGTCGCCAGCAGCCTCCTGTCGCTGGTCTCCGCTGCCGTCAACGAATTTTGACCACGCCGTTGCCGCCGTAGCAAGTCCACCGCCAAGTTAGGGTATGGACTTAATCTTTGTGCTATCCACGTCTGATTCCTGGCACATTGTTTTCATATTGATTCTTTCCATGATTGAAACTCATCTATCCAGCCAAAGTAGTTCATAGATTAGATGTGATTCAAAATTTTAGGTTTAGGTTTCCGCCGAAACCATCTCGGACCCACCGAGTTGAAAAACTTGGTCTCACCGATTTGGCCTATGCCATTGCACTAGTGACTCTCGGTCTGACCGAGAATTACTAATCGGTGCAACCGATTTGAAGATTCAGTGAAACCCTAGCAGTCTCGGTACCACCAAACTGAAACTCGGTCCAACCGAGATCATCAGTTTAGGTTCCAAAACTGCTTCGGTATCACCGAGTTTGAAAATCGTGGATCCGAAATGCTTTCTGTGGAAAACTAAGACTGAACTTTTGAGTCATTCTTTTGCAAAAACCTCTGCATTTTGTGATGCTCATCTTTTCTATCTCTTCTATAACTCTTCACAGGTCGTGATCAGCTTTTGCGGTATGTACGATCAAAGTGACAGCCGAACAGTCGGAAGAGCAGATGGACTTGAGTGAGGGCACTAGTCCCTCAACCTCAGATGAAGGGAGCAGAAGTACTCCTAGCAACTTGCCTAAGGCTGCAACTAGGCAAAGGAGGAAAAGAACTTCAGATTCAGAGGATGAAGATTATAGAGCTGAGGAAGATGAGGCAACTTCCAAGAAAGTGGTGCTCAAGAAGGAATATGGCTCAACAAAGAATGCAAAGCCAGGCATGAAGACCAAAAGGCCTGCAGGAAGACAACCAATGTCTAAAGCCAGAGTGTCTACACAAGCTTCTTTGGAAACCCAACCCAAAGAACCAATTCTGCAGAAGGGAAGAAAAGAAAGGAAAGGGTCAAGATGACCATGGCCAAAGTTATTGGGAAGCCTTCCATGATGGAAGAGGAAGATGAAATTGCTGCACCTGCCCCAAAGGCAGCTAAGCTTATGGGTGATGCTATTAGATCAGGGGCTGCCACATCTAAGCCCAAGGAAGCACCCAAAGCTGCCCCCAAGGCCAAGTTCAGACCAAAGAGGAATACCAGGAGTATTCCAGCTGCTGAGAAGAACAAGGCCCCAATGCCTGAGGATGTTGATGAGGAAGATGAAGAAGGACACGTTTTGAGAAAGCTCAAGCCCAAGATAACAGACCACAATGATGCCCATCCTGTGGCTGAGGACATGAGAATCAGTAAGGATTCAGGGCTGAGGATATGGACGATGGAAGATCCATATGCTTCAAGGAGAAGAACTGCTGTTGATTACAGGTTCCACACAAAGGAACAGCAGGATTTTTATGAGACCATTCTGTTGGACAAGAAGCCCATTATACGTGACATGAGGTGGGTTGACTGGAATTTCATGAAGGAGAATGAAGAGCACTATCCCGGAGTGCAAGATAGCTTTGTTTCTTGTGGAGTTGCAGATTTTGTTGGGCAAAAGCTCACAAAGCTGGAATGATGAGCTTATCATGCAGTTCTACTCCACACACATTTTACCCAGATGGAAGAATTGTTTGGATGTCTCAAGGTACAAGGTACCGATCAACTGTTGAAGAATGGGCAAAGCTGATAAATGCCCCAGGGGAGAATAAGGATGACCTAGACATTTATGCAAAGAAGAAGATGGGTCACAATTCAATGGCTCACATGTACAAGGAAATTCCAGACAAGGCATTAGCAACTCACAAGTTTGGATCAGTTCACTTTCTGCTGTCAGGGTTGCCAACCATAAATTGGATTCTGAGGCACACTTTGTTGCCCAAATCTGGTGACCATAACATGATCAGAGGGCATGCCATCAACATGTTGCATGTGTTTGATGTGCCACGAAGTTCAAAGTCATGAGCACGATCATTGAAACAATCAAGAGGACTGCAGCAGATCGAAGAGGAGCTGTGGATATGCACCTCGATTCAAGAATTGATAAACTCAAAAATGGGCACAAGAAAATATCAGTTGGATAAGGAACACTTTCCACTTTATCCAGACTTTGAGGACAATGAGGTTGTCATGAATGAAGATGATCCACAATTAGTTCAAGCTCGGGAGAAGAAGGAGAAGGCAAAGAGGGAGAAGGCTGCCAAGATGCCAACTCAAGAGGAGGCATCTGAGTATTTCTTGAAGAACAAGCAGGAGCAGCTTGGTTACTTGATAGCATCAACCCTGAGGATAGAGAAGGGATTGGCCACCCTCACTCAAAATCGGAGAGCTTGAGAGAATCATAGAACAAAAGTTCTATAACTTAGATGTGAAAGTATCGAGATTGATCTGCAGTGGAGGAACTACAAGATGACATGCAGGAGAGGAAGGGCAAAACAACAACTGATGCATTTGCCGAGTGCCTAGAGCCTAGAGGTCATCTCATGCCGATTTACGACACAAGAGCAAATTCATCTGCACCAGCTATAGCCTCAGTGCAACCAGCTCCAGCATCTACATCAGCTCCAGCTCCATCTACTTCAACTGAAGCTTTCGTCCTCGGTGTTATCCGGACTCCACCACCACTAGAAGATCAAGCCTGAGAGTCGATCTAGCACTATGCATTTTCTATGAACTTTTTGGTAACTTGTTGCCAAAGGGGGAGAAAAATGTATAGATCATAGGCTTCGAGAGAGTGTTGCTTTTGTTCTCTCTTGCTTTATTTGGTGGTTTTTCAATCTTTGTTTGCTTTTGGTTGAGATACTATGCTTGTGAGACATTGATGATCATGTGTTTGATCATAAGCTACACTTATGCATGCTTGATATTATCCTATCTATCTTATGTGATCACTCCCTATGCTTGGTGATGAGTGCATGTATTCATTGTTTATTATTTTGAGCGCTCCACCAAAATGTATGTGACATGGAAGAGTAACCCATGAGCCTAATTCATTGTGCATTTGTAGTCCAAAGCAAATCTAAAACTATGCACAAATTTAGGGGGAGCTCTTGCTTATCACATACTTCTCAAAGCGACGATGTTATTTAAATTTTATTATCATTTGTCGAAGCTTTGATCTATATGTTGTCATCAATTACCAAAAAGGGGGAGATTGAAAGTGCAACTATCCCTAGGTGGTTTTGGTAATTCATAACAACATATAGCTCATTGAGTTAATGCTATTCCAAGACTATTATTTCAGGAAAGCTCAATGAATGGCATGGCATGGATGATGAAAGTGGATCCCTCAAAATACTAAGGACAAAGGATTGGCTCAAGCTCAAAAGCTCAAGACTCTTCATTTTACATTTTAGTGATCCAAAATCACATTGAGTCTATAGGAAAAGCCAATACTATTAAGGAGGGATGAGGTGTTGCTTAATGTGACTCTTGCTTCATGTGCTTAGTGATATGCTCCAAAACCCTCAATTACTTTCCCACATCCACATATGACCTAAACCTAAAGCCAAAATCGGTCACACCGATTCTTTCTATCCGGCGCCACCGATTCCAAAAGTCATAGCCACTGCCACAAACCCTAAGCAAGTCGGTCTTACCGATAGGGATCTTGGTCTCACCGAGATGGGGTTGCAATCTCTCTGTTTCCCTTCATAACGTTTCGGTCTAACCGAAATGAGCGATCGGTCCCACCGAGATTGCAATGTAAACTCTCTGTTTCCTTTTTGTAACATTTCGGTCTCACCGAAAAGAGCAAATCGGTCCCACCGAGTTTACCTGACCAACTCTCTGGAAAGCTTATTACCAAATCGGTCTCACCGAGTTTGTGTAATCGGTCTCACCGAGATTATGTTATGCCCTAACCGTAACCATATCGGCCTCACCGAGATGCATGTCAGTCCCACCGAAAATCACTAACGGTCACTAGGTTTACTAAATCGGTCCGACCGAGTTTAACGATTTGGTCCCACCGAGTTTGGTAAATTGTGTGTAACGGTTAGATTTTGTGTGGAGGCTATATATACCCCTCCACCTCCTCTTCATTCGTGGAGAGAGCCATCAGAAAGAACCTACAATTCCAACTTACCATTTCTGAGAGAGTACCACCTACTCATGTGTTGAGACCAAGATATTCCATTCCTACCATATGAATCTTGATCTCTAGCCTTCCCAAGTTGCTTTCCACTCAAATCCTCTTTCCACCAGATCCAAATCCTATGAGAGAGAGTTGAGTGTTGGGGAGACTATCATTTGAAGCACAAGAGCAAGGAGTTCATCATCAACACACCAGTTGTTACTTCTTGGAGTGGTGTCTCCTAGATTGGCTAGGTGTCACTTGGGAGCCTCCGACAAGATTGTGGAGTTGAACCAAGGAGTTTGTAAGGGCAAGGATATCGCCTACTTCGTGAAGATCTACCGCTAGTGAGGCAAGTCCTTCGTGGGCGACGACCATGGTGGGATAGACAAGGTTGCTTCTTCGTGGACCCTTCGTGGGTGGAGCCCTCCGTGGACTTGCGCAGCCGTTACCCTTCATGGGTTGAAGTCTCCATCAACGTGGATGTACGATAGCACCACCTATCGGAACCACGACAAAAACATCTATGTCTCCAATTGTGTTTGAATCCTCCAAACCCTTCCCCTTACTTTCTTGCAAGTTGCATGCTTTATTTTCCGCTACCTATATACTCTTTGCATGCTTGCTTGAATTGTGTGATGATTTCTTGACTTGTCCTAAAATAGCTAAAATCTACCAAACTATAAAATTGGGAAAAGGTTAAGTTTTTATTGGTCAAGTAGTCTAATCACCCCCCCCCCTCTAGACATACTTCAAGGTCCTACAGGTTGCGAGCTTGCGCGGCTGTGGCCACGGCTACGCCATGGCCGGCGGCGAGATGCTCTCGGGCTCGAAGAGGGCGGCGACTACACGGCGCAAACGAGCAAGGGGGAAGAGGGGATCGAAGGAGAAGCTCACGGGGAGTGCAGCGGTGGTCTCGGGAGCTCGGGGAAGCAACGGAGGCGGCGCACGTTCGCCGGCGATCTCGGCGGACCGAGGTTGAAGAAGACGGCGATGGCGGTGTTCTAGGGCTTCCGGTGTCGCTTGGCTCGGTGCGGAGGACAAGGACGTCGAGGTGGAGCTCTCGGGCGTGTCGGTGAGGCGTGGGGTGGCCGGTGGCCGCGGGAACGGCGAGCGGCGCGACGGTGGTTTCGGGCGGCCGTGCGTGGGAGAGACAGAGGAGGGGAGAAGCACGGGGAGAGGTCGAGGGGTTTCCAGGGGGTGCGTGGCGTCGCCAGCCAGCTCCAGGCGATCGGCGGCAAGCAGGAGGAGGCGTGGCTCCTGGCAGCGTCTGTTGTCTCCCTCCTCGCCTCTTGGCGGAGGTAGGTGATGACTGCACGGGCGGGTGGGCTGCCCGGCCGAGTAAGTTGGCTGGGTTATTCTCTTTAACACTTCTATTTGTATTTTCTATTTTTCTGCAACTTTGTGGCTTTATTAAAAATACTTAGACTCTTCCAAAAATCATGAAACTACTCATGATCACTGTTGGGAATATATCCTACAGTAAACATTTTAGTTTATGATTATTTGAGCATTTAAAATATTTAATAGCATTTAAATGCCCAAATGCAAATAGAGTATGATTTGATCCAGCCCAAATATGTCATGGAAAAATGTGCATCACCTCAGTTCTTGTATCCAGCATTTCCAAGAATGATGAACATTTTTGAAAGCCATTTAGTTCTTGGAAATATTTTGGTTGAACCTAGTGAATTCCTTTAATGCTAGGGTTTAGGCAATCCCCATTTCAAGTTTCTTTCAAAGTTTAAACATGATGCACACATGAAGTAGCCTAGTGCAATGCCAGAAGCTAGGGATGTGACAACTCACCCCCACTAAACAAGAATCTCATCCCGAGATTCAAGACGTGAGGTAAGAAGACAGAGGGGCACAAGACCAACACAATCTTCACATTCCAGGTTGCACCTCATAAGGTTGTTGATTCATTGCATACGTTGATTTTGACATCCTTGCTTTTGAGATCTTCATCCACGCGATGACGATGGAAAGAAACTCTACTAGGATTGATCTTCTCGAAGATCGAGCTATACCATATCAACTCGCGGAATGAGATGTTGAAACATCTCGAGTTGAGACACAAAACACATCGAGAGGGATGTAAGAACAACGACGGGGTTTGATTTGGTGGGCAACAATTCCACGCTTAGAAAGATGGTGGATGGTGTCAAGGTGGCGAGGAAATAATTGCCATGATCCCGTAACGGGGCACCTTGGAAAAATGACTCATAGAATTATTCTTTTAAGTGGCAAAAGAATTACTTTTGATTTAGAAATCATTGAGACTCTTTATACCAGCTTAAAGCAATCACAAACGATCATTTGAAGGAGTTCGAAGGAGTGGCATACCCGGACTAGAATGGATGATGTGGACTACCTTGTTGAAGACAACGCAAGGAAAGATTTGCTTGTCATCGGAATGGGTGGGACCCATGGTAGGACCACTTACGAAGATGATCTGAACAACAATTCTTGAGAAGGGCAGTCCAAGGAAGATTGGCACAAAGGCGGTGCAAGCTAGGAACAAAATGCAAGCTGTTGGGAATGTTCCAACCATCATATCTTCACGAGATTCGAGATCCGATTGGTGATAGGATACTTCGGACTCGGCATGTCACGAAAAGAAGGTTTGCAACACAAATCGACGAGATGGCGTTGCGAGATTCTCAGGAAATGAACTACGATAGCAAGCTCCAAAACATGAGCTGGTTCTGCTACATACATGTGAGCATGTTGTCCAAGACAAGAATGACCACATAGTAGTCTTATAATAAAACACTATCGAGTTCAGGTGGGGAACCATCGTCGAGGATATCAAAGTCCTTGTATAAGCCCCGGGTCTTAAGAAGGAGCTTCTTTCCTTGAACAAATCAATCAGTGGGTTGGTGTGCTAGGGAATACATATGGAGTGGAGGTAATTAATCTACCAAACCATAGAATACATTCGCACATGCATAACTGACTTGGGATGGTACCAGAGGAAACAAAAACAATCCTTCTCGAACTCACGGCGGCAACTTGCACCAAATGCACATGAATTAGAGAAAGTCACTTCTTCCATCCAAGCATAAGCTTCTTGAACGGAACACAAAAGCATTGCTTACAAAGTTTTCAACACTAGGTTGATGTTCAACATGGATCATGGGGGAGACAAAATGCTGCTGATGGTCTCAACAGCAACTCATCGGAATTTCCATATCACTGGACCTCCACCATCATGTGAACACGGTGATAGCATTGGTCAGACCAAAAGATGTAATGGTGTATGCTCGAGGGATCAACCACGAGTAAGACAACATTATTAACATCGTTGGTTCTGATTTGACTTGATGACAGCCCATACTCAAGTCAACGATTATTTAAGATAATAGATCCAACAACTGATCACAGGGACCAATCGATGAAGATATCATCTTTCTTCAACACACACACACACACCTAAGGATATCCCTTGAATGAACCGGGTCAAATAAAGCTTTTATCTTCCAACTCTCCAATTTATTGTTTAGCTAAACCAACCAGTTCAGGGGCAACCAACACAGATTCTTGGAGAAAGGGTGGTTAACAAGAAACCAACTTGATCACGAGCTCAACATAACAGTCAGGGGACAACCTGGTAATACTTCCGAGAAGATATTCGGAAAATCACGAACCACCGGTATGTTACTAAGCTCGAGAACGACCTTGCTTTTCAGGGCAAGATGATATGATAAAAAGAGTGAGGGATTGACACAATCCTAACTCATTGATCGAAGATTGCAGCAGGAAATAAGGACTAGGTAGCACGATCAATCTTAGGATGATGATTTAATAACCAACACGCTAAGAATGAGAATATTGTCCATTTACTACCAAGCAACGAGTTGCTCGGAGTATTGATTTCACACATCACAATTCACTTGTCGGCATTCCGGTTACAACAACACGAGGACCGAGGCATGAATGATGATGGTGAGAAGTATCACTACGTCAAGAATTCATGAGAGTTGGTGCAGTTCTCATGACAATTACGACATAAAGGGGTAATACTCCGAGGTAGAACAGAACAAAGCTGGATTGGCATTTTGATCTGCGGGATACAACTACTTTGACCCAATCCTAGAAATGGATGAGGTACTGGAGTTTGTTTCGCCTAGTCATTCCGGAATAGTATGGCTTGACGGACCACAAGAGTAATAGGCATCGATGACCGAAGGCACGCATACTCTTGACTATCAATTGATAGATGAAGGTCAGAAGATAACTAAAGAGAGACAACTCAAAGGAACATATGTTTTTTTTTGAGTTGTGGATGCATAGATTAGTATGTCGAGCGAAGCTCAACATTTCTTCCGGATAACCCATGCGGAAAGGGTAGAACTGGCAGATTCACAATTATGGATGGAGAACTCCTCAGAGTACTCGATTGTGATCGCTTCGGTTCAGCGAGGAACTTACGCCATAAGCGGTTCATAGTATTTGGAAGAAGGAAATACCACGGACCTCGAGGACTATCGCAAAGTTACTAATATCCTAAAGGAACTAGCAAACACTATCAACAGGAGGTAAGTAGGGTGAATCTCGGGTTCAAGAACCCAGGAGTAGAATACCTACTACTAAATGGCATCACAATATGCTTTCGAGAATAATGGCCAGAATCATCACACCGGAAACACAAAACATGGCTAGATTACTAGGTGACTCCCTAAAACACCTAGGTTCATAATAATAGCTCCAACATATATGTCGAGGCAGCGGAGTACCTCAACGCACCGGTTAGTGTGCATATTCTGACCAAAAAGGACATCAGGAACAGAAAGAAAGGATTTGCAAATGCATTAGACTATTTAGAGACCTGGGATGACTCGGACAACATAACGACTGTAAATGCTCAAAATGATTTGAGACATCCTGCAAAAATGGTGGTATAACCACTCAGAAGCACAAAATCAAGGTTCCGAGACCAACTATGAACACACGGAAGTAGTAGAAACTGAACTGGGCTTAAAACCAACAATCTTAAAGGTCTATGGATTAGTAACACGGCATCCTGATAGATAGATGAGAAGGCCTAGTTCTTAATCCCCGTAGAAGAGAAGAGGATGACTCAGATCAGAAGGCCATGAGGTATAAGGAGTAAAAAGAGCCTAAAGTTCCTTCCACAATCAATTCCCTTACATAACTAAAGCATTTCTAGACACAACTTGACCGGTTTGGCTTGGTAATCCTCTGAGGAAGTCGGGCTCACGATACCAAAGCTGTCGGGACCCGATTCCAAGTCACATCGATCTAGCCGATAACACCTCATATCACTTTACTGACCTCACGCATACGGTATTCCCACGGGTGTCGCCTTACCATGGCACAGGACCGTTTATGCCTTTTGGCTCACGTATATGATAGTGTCGCTAGCATCCATATGACGAAGAACCGGGCCGACATGGCTAGTCGTGAACCCAAAGCGGCACTAACCCATGGGGATAGGCATACATGAATCACATCGAGCATGTCGATTGAGCTGCGTGTGAATCCGGGTTGTAGCACTTTGGGCTAACAGGACTCAGGAACCCGAGGCATGTGAGCTAGGCAGGACTCGGATGTCACCGCGTGACATTTCCCCGAGGGACGGACACGAGAACGAAGTGAAACACATGCAGGCCCGATCAAGTGTCTGGCGGTAGTCTTTGAGGCTAAGCGAGGACTCCGGTGAACCGGGCTTTAGCGGACTACTATGGCTCATGGAAGCACTAGACTACATTTCCCCATAAGAGAGGCTGCCAATGATAAACAACTAGATTGTCGGATCCCACACATACCAAGCATTTCAATCATACACACAATATGCTCGATATGTGTAAATACAACATGGCATCACAACATAACTCTCTGACTCAAGTATTTATTCATTAGGCTCAGGGGCCAAGATATTACAAACATGGGTCTCATGACCCAGCATTGAAACATACAAATCAAAGCACATGCGGAAGCTTAACATGTCCGAAATCTGAGACATCTACAAATGAAAAAGGCTGAGAAGCCTGACTATCTACTAGATCCTGCCGAGGGCACAAGATCGTAGTTGAGGTAACAAGCTAAACGTCGAAGTCCATGTGGAACCACTAGCAAGACTTAAGTCTCTCTGCAAAACATAAATTAAGCAAACGTGAGTACAAATGTACCCAGCAAGACTTACATCAGAACTAACTGCATATGCATCGGTATCAACAAAGGGGGTGGTGGAGTTTGACTGCAGCAAGCCAGCTTTGACTCGGTGGCTATCCTGAACTACGACTGCAAGTAACTCTTTTGAGGTGGCGCACATGAGTCCACATATTCACCATATCAATACACCACTATGGATCCGCTCCCGTCTCCCTACGAGAACGACATCCATAGCACTCATGCTTATCTTGCGCATTTTAGAGTATCCACTTTCACTTGTCTATGAACTGTTATAGGCAACCCAGAAGTCCTTTACCGCGGACACGGCTATTCGAATAGATGATGTTAACCCTGCAGGGGTGTACTTCTTCACACACGCTCTCACCACTTATCGCCGTTTACACGACATGTACTCGGCAACCTTCAAGCGGAAGCACAGCGAGGGTGTCGGCCACGGCCTGCCTAAACACTCAAGTCTCTAGTCCAGGTTTATCGCCTATTCAGGTTCCATCCGCAGGGAGTCCGGCCGATGTTTCCACATACGGCCCCGAACGATGTGAGCAGGGCTCCCGAGACACCGAACGGGCGCCCGGTACACCGGGCCACGGTGTATCTACCACGTCATAGCCCACCCCTAGGGTCAGCGCTACGCACGGCCTCCAACACATATCCTACAAACACCAGAAACTAGTTGCAACTCGTGGACAGAGAGCAAGGGTGGTTAAGAAGCCGAGAGAGTCAATTAAGGATCCCAATGTGTGGTAGTAACTGTTCATGGATCACAAACACGTAACTCAGTTCACGAGGACGGTTTCAATGAGACAACCCACCATGTACTCCTACATGGCCTCTCACCGCTACCTTTACCAAATCGTGTTCACACACTTAGCTCACACACGAGGACATGTTCATCACCATTCCAATTCATTCCCGATGAATCGGACACGACTCAACACTAAGCGATGGCAGGCATGACAATCAAGCATGAATGAGTAGGCACAACAGGCTCAAACAACTCCTACTCATGCTAGTGGGTTTCATCTATTTCTTGTGGCAATGACAGGTCATGCAGAGGATAAAGGGGTTCAGCTACCGCATCAAGTAACAGATGAATCGTTGTTGTCCTAATGCAGTAAAAGAGAGCAGGAGCGAGAGAGTAGGATTGTATCAGAATGAACAAGGGGTTTTTTCTTGCCTGGCACTTCTGAAGAAAGCATTGAGTCTTCATTAGTGTCAACGATCACAACGTCGGTACAACGTCTACCGAGGGGGAACAACACCGGCAAACAGAGAAGAAACACGATCAAATGCAATGCACAATATGAGGCATGCTATGAGATGGTAAAATGAGTGTGTTGGTCTAATGCAACTACAATCAGATGGGTTTGAGCTATTTTGAACCAAAGATTCAAAGTTCAAACTCATTTGTGATCTTAAATAGTCCTTTATCATGTTTTGCACTAAACAGCAAGTTAGCTTGTTTAAACATGCATTAAACTGGTACAGATGGATAGATTGGATTTTTCTGATCATTTTTCATATATAAATTATTTGATTTGGAGCTACGGTTGATTTTCTATGAATTTTTGAAGTTTGCAACAATTTCTGGAATTTCTTATATAAGAATAAATCCAGAAAATAAGTTACTGCGTCAGCATGACATAGGTGTGACGTCACCAGGTCAACTGGGTCGGCCAGGTCAAACCTGACCTGTGGGACCCATACGTCAGTGTCTCAGGCTGGTTTGGGTGTATGACAAGTGGGACTGGTCAACGTTGACTTGACCAAAGTCAAAGCTGACACGTGGGGTCCACACAGATTAATACTAATCTTAACAGAAAATTAGACTAACCTAATTATGCTCGGGGACCCACATGTCATTGACACAGGTAATAACTAAACATAAATAGCACCTAAACTAATGGTGCCACTTCATATGGCGTTTAGGCTAACGACCAAATCATGGCGGAGGAAGTCGAGATTTCTGCAGGCCCTATTTGGCCTTGAGGAGCATCTACGTGAAGTGGGGGCTGCAGCGTCGAGTGGTGGTGGTGTTTGGGCTCGGGGTGGTCGGAAAAGACGCCGGCGGCAGCGTTGGCGGCTGCCGGAGCTTTCAGGCGAGCTTCGGGTCGTCGCTAGAAGGCATGGCAGGAGGTGCGGAGGCGGTCTGCGAGTTCACAGGGACACGGCGAGTTCGGTGAAGTGCTTTCGATTCTTGAAGCTTAGCAGGCTGTGTACAGCTACGCCATGGCCGGCGGCGAGATGCTCTCGGGCTCGAAGAGGGCGGCGACTACACGGCGCAAACGAGCAAGGGGGAAGAGGGGATCGAAGGAGAAGCTCACGGGGAGTGCAGCGGTGGTCTCGGGGAGCTCGGGGAAGCAACGGAGCGGGCGCACGGTCGCCGGCGATCTCGGCGGACCGAGGTTGAAGAAGACGGCGATGGCGGTGTTCTAGGGCTTCCGGCGTCGCTTGGCTCGGTGCGGAGGACAAGGACGTCGAGGCGGAGCTCTCGGGCGCGTCGGTGAGGCGTGGGGTGGCCGATGGCCGCGGGAACGGCGAGCGGTGTGACGGCGGTTTCGGGCGGCTGTGCGTGGGTGAGACAGAGGAGGGGAGAAGCACGGGGAGAGGTCGAGGGTTTCGAAGTGCGTGGCGTCGCCAGCCCGGCTCGAGCGATCGGCAACAGCGGAGGAGGCGTGGCACCTCGCGCGCGCGTGCGCTGTCTCCCTCCTCTGCCTACTGGCAGAGGTAGGTGATGACTGGCACGGGCCAGGTGGGCCAGCCCAGCCAGGTAAGTTGGCCGGGTTAATCTCTTTCTCACTTCTATTTGTGATTTCTATTTTTCTGCAACTTTGTGGCTTTATTAAAAATACTTAGACTCTTCCAAAAATCATGAAACTACTCATGATCACTGTTGGGAATATATCCTACAGTAAACATTTTAGTTTATGATTATTTGAGCATTTAAAATACTTAATAGCATTTAAATGCCCAAATGCAAATAGAGTATGATTTAATCCAGAGCCCAAATATGTCATGGAAAAATGTGCATCACCTCTGATTCTTGTATCCGGCATTTCCAAGAATGATGAACATTTTGAAAGCCATTTGGATTTCTTGGAAATATTTTGGTTGAACCTAGTGAATTCCTTTAATGCTAGGGTTTAGGCAATCCCCATTTCAAGTTTCTTTCAAAGTTTAAACATGATGCACACATGAAGTAGCCTAGTGCAATGCCAGAAGCTAGGGATGTGACATCAATCAACCCAAAGACAAAGGATATCAACTGAAAACATCATAGGATGGCAACACATCATTGGATCACAATATGTGGCATGAAGCACCATGTTCAAGTAGGGATTACAGCGGGGTGTGGGAGAGTGGACCGTGTAAAAGAGATGAGGATGGTGATGATGATGGTGATGTTGATGAAGACGATCACCGCAGCGATGATCCCCCTCCCGATGGCACTTCGGTGCCACCGAGAGAGAGGAGGAGAGGTTCTCCCCCTTGTGCTTCCTCCTCCATGGCCTCCCCCCTAGATGGGGAGAGGTTCTCCCTCTGGTCCTTGGCCTTCATGGCGATGATGGCCCCTTGGGGATCCTCCTCCATGGCCTCCGGTGATGATGTCCCCCTCCGGCAGGGTGCTAGAGAGGGCCTAGATTGATTACTCGTGGCTACAGAGGCTTGCGGCGGCGGAACTTCTGATCTAGGTTATTTTCTGGGGGTTTCTGTATTTATAGGAATTTTTGGCGTCGGTTTCACGTCAGGGGGGTCTCCGAGTCGTCCACGAGATAGGGGGGCGCGCCCAGGGGGGTAGGGCGCGCCCTCCACCCTCGTGGACGGCTCGGGACTCTTCTGGTCCATCTCCGATGCTCCGTGGGCTTCTTCTGGTCCATAAAAAATCGTCAAAAATTGGCACGTCAATTGGACTCCGTTTGGTATTCCTTTTACGTAAAACTCAAAAACAAGGAAAAAACGAAGCGGCACTTTGGGCTCTAGGTTAATAGGTTAGTCCCAAAAATCATATAAAATAGCATATAAATGCATATAAAACATCTAAGATGGATAATATAATAGCATGAATACTTCATAAATTATAGATACGTTGGAGACGTGTCGAGTGTCTGATATGAGATCGATGAAAAGAGGCGGGAGTGTGCACCTGCGTGGAACCGTATTGGACATAGGGGGGCATGGATGGTGAGAAGAGAAGACGGGAAGTATATGTTTGTGGTAGGCACACTTGGCTACAGAGGTATATCGACCGGTGTGTGCCAGAAAGAAGGAGCCGGGGGGCCTACACACACCGCGGGTGAATGACCTAAAGAGAAATAACGAACATGCGCGATGAAGGGGACGCTGAGGGAGGGTGAGAGGGGGGCGGGCATGTGCAGGCAGGATAGAAAATTAGCGCTAGCTAGCTACAAAGAGAAGAGGATCGTGAAGGTGTTAAAGATGAACATAGATCATAATTCATTATAAACAAGTGGATACGGATACTTGAAGAAGATATCATAATGTAGAACATTGATTTTAATTTGGGCTAATGTGTGGCTTTTGCAGCTCAGGGCTAAATACTTGTCATAATGTAGGGGGCTGGGCACTATACTTTGTGTGATAAACACGGTGTACGTATGGAACATGGTTTAGATTATCAATATCTAGTTAGTACATCAAATGTACTATTATTTGGAATCAACATCAAGTGTATTCAAAAAATTTAATTCGAGTTCATATAGTACACATAGTTCATATCTATCTCTATAGTAATCATGTGGTGTGTTGTTAAGGTAATACACGAATGATGGTTGATTTGGCAACAATCATGATTGTAGATTCTTATTGAAATAGAGAAACGAATTTAAATTCAGTTCGAATTGCAGCAGTAGTATAGACATTTGGAATGCACTAAAATGTTGGCATGGGTAGATTACATGCATTATACAGCTAGCAAAAATATTTAATTGGACATAACATGGATTCATACTCCCTCTTTCCATCTACAAAGAGCCTAATGGGTTTTTTAAGACCACCTTTGACTATTGACAAGATTAATAGTACATGACATGCACAATGTGAAAATTATATCATTGAAAGCTCCTTTCACACACGAATTTAATGGTGTGGTTTGTGTAAGTTGCATGTCATATATTATTGCTCTAATATTTTGTCAAAGTTAGCCTCGAAAAACGCATTAGGCCCTATATAGATGGAAGGAGGGAGTAGCTTTGAGTAGCATTTGTATAGTAAAATGGGACAAGACTCTCTTTATGTGGTGTGAATAGTTTTTTTTTGGGGAAGTGTGAATTTATTTGGTACGTACAAGTACAATATTACACGTTAGGCTTGTCCCTAGAATTCAACCCGCACCTTGTTATATCCCGAAAATTCATAGATCATGCTCCCAAAACTGGCGCCTTCACAACCCGCGCCTTGCTATCCCAAAATTACAACGCGCGTGAAAACTCCCTCCAGCTGCCAAATCCCGACACGTGAAATCCCCCTTCTAACCCTGAGCCGAAAGGGCTGCTAGTTCAAATCGGCGGGGGTACTTTTGTAACACACCCTACATTTTGGACAAGCGCGTCCCTAAGTCATGGTTCCCCCCTCCCATCGCCTCCATTTCGCCATTCAAAATCTGGCCACTATAACCTCTCCGCTCCAGCCGCAAAACCCGACACTCCTCCGTCCACCACCTCACCGCTGCCCAGTCGGATCCTCTTCCCCGACGACGTCGTCCATCGCAACAGCTCGACGTCCCTCATCCCCCTCCCCGGATGAGGATCCATCATCCATCCCTTCGTCCCGCCGGTTCAGCTGCCCCGTCCTCCACCCCCAAGGAGCTGCTCTGATGATCGCCACAGCGCCGCCTTAACCTGCTCCACCGGAACCACAGCATCCTCACCGACTCCTCGGACGAAGCCGAGGCCTACTCGGCGCCACCAAAGAGGTTGTACACTCATCGCATCGCACCTTCTCCTTAACTAGACCTCCCGGCGCCGACGGTGCTCCATCCCGGACCCCCATGGAGCGGCTACCTCGAAGCCGGTGCCGCGGGCGACATCTCCACGGCGGCTCTCCCCAAGTGCGTGGCCCCTTCGGCGGCGGCGTCCATACCAGCCGGATCTGTTGCTGCTGCTCCGGATCTTGCTGGGTCGCTCGCGATGCTGCTGCTGCTCCAGCTCTCACTCGCTCACTCGCGCTGCTGCTACTGCTCTCCCCCTCGCTAGTGCTGCTGCTCTGCTCTGATTTTTGGGTCAGTCAATTTCAGGGGGTGGGGGGTCTCGCCGGAGTTAAGGAAGAACCATCCGCAGCGGGGAGGGGGGCCTCTCCGGAGAGGTACCCCACTATCTATCTTAGGGTTCTGGGTGGGGTGCTGCTCGCCGGTGGTGGGGGGGTGGCACGGTAGTGGGGCGGTGGCGTGGGGATCACCGAAGAAAAAGCTTGGCGCGGGGGGGGGGGGGGCTAGAGGGCTGGACGAGGCGGCAGCGGACCGGCGGTGGGGAATTGTTTCGGGGCGGCCAGGCAGCGGCGGACCGGCGGTGGGGAGATGTATCGAGGCGGCGAGGCGGCGGCGGACCGGTGGTGGGGAGTTGTTTCAGGGCGGCGAGGCGGTGGTGGACCGGCGGTGGGGAGTTGTTTCGGGGCGGCTACGCGGCGCGGGGTTCGGCCGGTGGTGGCTGGCAGCTCAATGGGGGTGCGGGCTGAAGATGAACTGCATGCCCTCCCTAAACTATCCCATGTGAAGTGCCTCTCTGCTACCATTGCGTTTAGTTTCGACAATAACATTTAGATTCCACAGTAAATTTCAGTTTTGACAGTTAAGTTCAGAGTCAATAGTTTTTACCTCATCTGTTGTAGTCAGGTGGTTTTTGGTGATGAAATTTTACATCTATCACTTTTTGGTAATGCATTTTACATCATCTATTGGAGATGCTATTAGAATCCCACTTGAGATAAGCGATGTCTACCTTGTGCTGCTTCAGCCTTGATGTCTTACGGCTCACCGGAGCTGCTCCAACGACGGAACGATCCATCACAACAGAGTAGTGCCATGGACGCCGTCTACAGATTCCTCAGATCTTCCTCCACACCTCCGACAGTCACCTCTGCCTCAACTTCTTCAGCGACCAACCCAATGATGCTGAGGTCGACACGGCTATGGCAAAGAGGTTGTACACTTGCCGCATCACTTATTACTCTACATTCATGATGATCGATTAGGGCTATTTTGGTTCAACAGAAAAACATAGCAATAGGAAATTTTCCTATGGCACTCTACTATTCAATTATTCATGCATTTTGTTGAAAGGAATGGAGCAAAACATCCACCTAGACCTACTTTTCAAAATCCTATGCATGAAAAAAAGACCAAGTGCATTAGTGGCAGAATAACATTCTAGCTGTACATGCTTTCATATGGTTTCACTTTATTTTGGCCATGTTTCTTTGCATTCCTCTGCTCCTCCAATTCCTGTTAACGAAACACCCAAGTTGACAGAAATCATGTGTTCACAAATGCTTTGTTTCCCATGTGCATTCCTATCCTATTCCGGTGTTTTTCCTCCTATCCCTGCGTTTTTAGAATCATGCAAGCCAAATGAGCCCTTACAGAATTACTTCAGTTACAGGTAGGTGTCGAAGAAAACTTTGTGTGGTTTATCCTGCTCCTGCCGCAACGTTGTCCACCTCATCTGAGCTGCTCCATCGACAGAAGCATCCACCAAACTAGACATCACGACTCCTGACCATCTTTCGCCGCCTCAGATATCCTTCCCTGCCGCCGGCACCTACCGCAACGGCATCACCATCATCGACTCAACAGATGAACTACGGGTCCACAAGAGAGGTCACACTCTTTTTTTCTGCTTATGTTATGCATTGCTTAATATTACCTGCTACTTTATTGTCCTGTTCACCTCTTAGACTCCAAGTCAGGTCCAAATTGATGTTCAAACTTGAGTTATAAATTAGTTGTGGGGCACATATCGAGGCAGCAATGAATAGTATCTCTGTCTAACATCTGGTTCACCTAGGGTATGCCTATGTTGTTCATCTTGGGTGGGAAACAAATAGTGAAGAAATCATCATCTGTTTTTTATTAAATTAAAGCAATCATCAGCCTGCTATCATTATTTTTGGATCCATCCACTGGTTGTTACCATTAATCTAGATTTCTGCATGCTCTCCTTACAAAATCTCAATATTTTTTTGTATGCATGTCAGATATTGTACACAGTCATGCTGAACGTGTAGAGAAAAAGAGAAGAGTTTTGCGTGGCAATACAATGTCATGCAGACATCGCTCCATGGTGGGTTCAATGGCAAACCCCCCCCCCCCTGTCGGTGTCAAAACCGGCAGATCTCAGGTAGGGGGTCCCGAACTGTGCGTCTAGGTGGATGGTAACAGGAGACAAGGGACACGATGTTTTTACCCAGGTTCGGGCCCTCTTGATGGAGGTAATACCCTACTCCCGCTTGATTAATATTGATGATATGGGTAGTACAAGAGTATATCTACCACGAGATCAGAGAGGCTAAACCCTAGAAGCTAGCCTATGGTATGATTGTTTGTTTTATATCCTCTATCGACTAGCTTGGCCTCGGTTTATATAATGCACCAGAGGCCTAGGATAACAAGAGTCCTAGCCGAATACGCCGGTGGGGAGGAGTCCTTGTCTTGATCGCCAAGTCTTGTGGAATCTTCCTTGTATGCGGCAATTGTCCGGATAGCCCATGAGTATCTGACCATGGGGATTCTCGGCCCAATTTAACAGATCGGGAGATGACGTGGTGAGTACCCCTAGTCCGAGGACACCGTCGAGCCCCTGAACCGATCTTCAAGTTAGGGGCGCTCCTCGATTCTTCCGAACTGTTCTTCATCTTCGATCGTCGGTCTTGAAAACTGGTTCAACAAATCTTCTCATCTTCGATCTTGAGGATCGCCTAAGTGCATACGAAGAGTTTACACGTTGGGTATCCGAGGAGCCCCTTTAAGTTTAAGGCCTTTATCAATGCCTTGTTATTTTTATGCCACACCTCGGGTTTGAAGTTGTTCCCGGGCGGCAGCGTCCTCTTGCGTCCGAGCTCCAACGCCGGACTGCATTCGAGGTATCTTTTGCAGCCGAGCACCAATGTCGGACCGCTTCCCAGCTCTAACGCCGGAATGTATCCGAGCTCCAACGCCGGACTGTATATCCGAGCTCCAACGCCGGACTGTATATCCGAGCTCCAACGCCGGACTGTATCCGAGGTGTCGTAAATCACCTTCGTTCAAAGAAGTTTGAAGGAGTTTAGCCGAGCTTAATGCCGGAAATGCCCTCTATGGAGACAGCCACTAGCGCACGAGCTTTATGCCGGACTGCTTCCGAGGTGGTGCACCACCCCGAATGTGGGCCGATTTTTGTCAATATTTTTTATTGGTGCAATTTATTCTCTGCCGAGATACATAGCGAGTAGCCCTCAAGGTGGGTATCGGTCTAAAACCCGAGATGCACATGAAGGATGACATAAGACCGCTGATCCCGTGGCATTTGAGATTGAGGTTGATTTGCAAAATCGGTGCGAGGATCAAGTCCTAGCTTCGGCAGAATACTTGGGACACAAAAGCGGCGTGCTCAGTCCTCAAGATTCAGGTTGGGTGCGGCCGACCAACACGAGGATCAAACTCTCCTCGGAGACTGTATTACACTTAAAATTTTCTACATTGGACAGGCAATGCAGTAGCCCTCGAGACACTGGTCGGGTGGCAACACCAGATCAGGGGATCGATGTGCCACTTTAATGTTTGTAAATAATAAGTCTGAAGCCCAGTAGCCCCCGAGCCTTAATGCGGGCACGGGTGGCCGAATTAAGGGTCGATATCCATAGTAAAATCACAAATTATGTGTAATGACTCAATGTATCCAAGTACTTTATGTCATTAATGCTCGGATCCGCATTGTACAAAACTTTGTTGACCGACCATCGGCTTCAACCTCCTCGGCGATGGCCGAGGAGTGTTTATCCTACTTTATAAAGCCTTTATGAGGGCAAAGATTTACGACAAACAAGGCAATCTGGCCATACGGTTTTATAAAAAAAAGGTCTGCAGAGAGATATGTTATATTACTGTTTAACGGAAGAAATGTCTTCCAAAGAAAATAGTCCGCTATCTCCTTTCTTTGGGTTGTCATGCTAAGCATGATCATGAAACCTCAGCTCAATGTAAGGGCAAAATATTGAGGATTTAGTTTGGGAGGCGATTACTAGCCCCGGTAGTGTTCGGCTGACGATCGAGGTCAAGCCGGAAACACTTGACCAATTTTATGAATGGCCCGTCATTTAATATAGTCATCGGATCACCGACCAGTTTACACCTATTGTGACGATCGGTTTCGGCTTTCTCCGAGGTGCTTGACCATGCGAGTGGAAGCACAATCAAAGTGGTTCTCCCTTTGCACACCTAGCCGAACAAAGCGGGCGTAGGAGGCAAGCGGAGCCGGGCAACCCAACTATTGACCGAAGACACAATTGAAACTGATGCATATATACCAAGATCCGAGAATGTTTTGCCGAATCTCTAAAGGTGTCCGGCGTTGCACTGCGAGACTTGTGCTGAAAACACACAAATAGTTAAAAAGTGCCAAAAGCTTGGAAAACCAAAAAACGTCAGTAAAAACATGACGTCCGAACAAGATCAAGTGTTTCGGTGCCAATCCGAAAATTGGACTTTAGAAAAAAAAGTGCTTACATGGTGCTTTAACATGACACATCCTATCTCAAGACTTCAAGCGGGCCAGCCTACGGCTTCAGTCTCCCATCCCAAGCGGGGTACTTCTCATTAGGCGGTTTAGAAAACTAAACTCTAAGCGGTTTTGAGAGAGAAATTAGGCTCCCGGCTAGTGACCGCACACTCGTGTCGAGAAAAGGAGTGATAAATAATAATAAAAACTCTGCAGCGACTAAGAAGAAAAACACTTATTATAAAAGCGGCTCAAATAAACATAAGAGCCCCCAAGTGACTTAGGTAAAAGAATGATTCTATGTGCGAAGTACTTATATCATATCTATGTTCAACCGAACTTTAAGCATCTTAACCGACCGTCGGCTTCTCCCTCTTTGGTCAAGGACCAAAAAGTGTTATGTACTCCATCATCAAGAATATCGACGGTGTTTCCAATAACGAGCAATCAGGTCATAAGGTACATGCAGACAAAAGCACGCTCGGGGAACTTATGCTATATTCTTGATAAAGTGTAAGAAGCATCTTCGAAGAAAATAGTACCCCCACCGATACCTTTCTTCGGTGCTCATTGTTAATATGAGACTTGTGCAATAGATTTTTTGTACTCATGAGTTCCGTTGTGTGCCGGCCATTATTGAAAACAGTAAGAGCGCTAGCTTTCGGCTTCACCCAGTTTGAGGTCCGGCTCGGGTGACCCGATCGTGACAATCGTAGAGGTGCTCCCTTTACTCCCTAGCCGAACAATCGGGAACGTAGGGGTAAACACAGGAGCAAGGCAACCCAGCTTGCAAATCGCTTAAGTCAATATGGTGCATATTGTGGCATAATACACGAACAAGGAACGAAGTCGTACAAGTATAATCATATGCAAGAGGAAAAAGCTTCATGAAGGAAGCCCCCAAAGTAAGCAGGGTATTTGAATTTAGCGTCACAAACAAAGTTTGGACAAGGAAATTTTACAAACAACTTTTTCCAAAAAGTATAATGCTTGGTCGAGCCGAACACAAGTTAAAAATTTAAAACTTTGAGCATGAAGGCAACTTAGCTGGTTAAAGTGTTCGGTATTGATGACACGGTCCGAGCTTGATGCGGGACAAGGTTCCATCCCCCAAGCCGGTCCGAGGTGGCGGAGCGAAGAGCTCGGCACTCCGAAGTGGTGACATAGCACGGTCAATGCAGGATGGCAGGGTGATGCCGAAGTCCCCAGCATGGGGTAAGGAAGTGTTGACGAAGCCCCCCGTCCAGCCGAGGTGACGCCAAAGGGTATAGTCCGGCTGGATCATTTTCCTGTGCACAAAAAATAGTGCAAACCGGAGATAATAGTAATAATAATTAAAAAAATCATTGCATAACGAATAATTTATGCAAAGTGAGTAATAAAAGAAATATGGCCTGGCGCCGAAGTCAATGTCGATGCAGGTCGTCGGCGTAATGCAATAAAGGCGTGGCAAAGCCTGAATTCACAGGTCGGTCCGAGTTCCGGATGCGGCGTTCACGGACTATGTCTGAGGCGGCCGAACCAGCATGCGATCGTCGTTAATGCGGCCACCATTTGATAGACCTGCGTATAGATGATGGAACAAAGCAGAGTAATAATTCCTTGGGAAGAATAAACCCAAACAAGCAAAAATTGCTGGGATTAATAGCACCTGGTTTATTTGTTGTAGCGGTTCGAAGAAAGGTTACTCCCAAAATTGGGACTCGATCCGCATACCCATTGCCTGATGGGTGATGAAGCGAAGGCATGACGATCTTTGGCAAAGGCTGGCTCGCCGAGGCAAAGCCCGTGGTCCAGCTAATGTGATGAAGCGGTTGGCGGTGACGCCGGAGTCTCCGGGTAAGTTGATGAAGGGATGACGAAGCCCCCAGTCCAGGCGAGGAGACGGAGCAGGTCGGTAAGGAGATGTGTCAGCCGAGGTGTTGAAGTAGTTCGGCGTGATGGACACCGGCTCGATGAAGCAACAGTTCGGCCATGCCGATGCATGTCGTAGCTTGTGACGTGATCAATGCTGGCTTGATGAAGTGACTGTACGGCGATGCCAGTATGCCCGCTCCCTATAATCCGTGGGGCGGCGATGTTGGTGATGATTTATCGTTCGCGATGCCAGTATGCCCGCTCCCTATAATCCGTGGGGCGGCGATGTTGGTGATGATTTATCGTTCGCGATGCCGGACTCTTGTTCGGCTTGCCGATATGATGATCCGAAGAAGTTGAGCTCGGCTCAACAAAGTGACGACGTGTCTAGCGTAGGTCGGCAGCCATGGAGCAATATTGTCGGACTGGTTTGACACCAGCATGATATTGAAGATAGTGGGATGTATTCGGAAACAAAACACAACACCCCATACAAAACTTCCTTCAAAAAGGATGTCCGAAATCCCGTTCATAAAAAAGACGAACTCGGGTCGGATTCGTTTTCGCGCAGAAAACAGATCCGAAAAGTGATGCACTAATCGGAAGGTTCCCGGAGTTTGGACGGTCGGATCGAGCTGAAATTTTGACGATCGAGCTGAAATTTTGAGGGGTGGTAGATATAGGAATTCCGCAGCCGATCAATGGTTGGATCTTCCAAAGGAAGTCCGAGCTAGAAGCTGGACACCACGCCCTAAACTCGTCCAGATTCTCGTCCAGATTCAATGCGGCTCCGGTATATCGGATATTGCCAGAGATTCCTCCATCGGAACTCGACGAAATTTTCCAGGGTTGTTGTAGACTCAATTCCGCACAATTCCACTGAAGCAATCGTTAATACTATGCTTGAGGAGGCGGTGGCGGCGGACACAAGTCTGCTGTCCAGAAAAACAGTACGGTCGCCCGAGGGCAATGTTGACGTTGAGTCCCCGGTCTCCCTGGATGATTCCTCCATGATCTTGATAGAGATCGGAGTTGATGTTGATGAAGGCCCTCATCCGAACATGACGATCGGAAGTAGGGCGCAGTCCTTGGTCGAACCAAGGTTACCGGTCAGTGGTAGACGAAGATGCCGAAGTCGCAGTTGATCTGCGGGCGAGCCATCGACCTTTTGCCGAACACATAGCGGAACTCTCAATGAAAGCACCAATGTCGGTGTCAAAACCGGCGGATCTCGGGTAGGGGGTCCCGAACATTGCGTCTAGGCGGATGGTAACAGGAGACAAGGGACACGATGTTTTTACCCAGGTCCGGGCCCTCTTGATGGAGGTAATACCCTACTCCTGCTTGATTAATATTGATGATATGGGTAGTACAAGAGTATATCTACCACGAGATCAGAGAGGCTAAACCCTAGAACCTAGCCTATGGTATGATTGTTTGTTGTATATCCTCTATCGACTAGCCTGGCCTCGGTTTATATAATGCACCAGAGACCTAGGATAACAAGAGTCCTAGCCCGAATCACGCGGTGGGGAGGAGTCCTTGTCCTGATCGCCAAGTCTTGTGGAATCTTCCTTGTATGCGGCAGCTGTCCGGACTGGCCCATGAGTATACGGCCATGGGGGTCCTTGGCCCAATTTAACAGATCAGGAGATGACGTGGTGAGTACCCCCTAGTCCAGGACACCGTCACCCCCCTCTCTAGATTGTAATCCAAAGGAAGATATCTGTTCTGAGGTGGATTCAGACGCAGATGACTACTCTTATTTACCCCCCAAGGTGTTTTCTCTAACTTGGCATGATGATGTTAGTCATTGATACGTCTCCGACGTATCTATAATTTTTTATTGTTCCATGCTATTATATTATCCATCTTGGATGTTTTATATGCATTTATATGCTATTTTATATGATTTTTGGGACTAACCTATTAACCTAGAGCCCAGTGCCAGTTTCTGTTTTTCCTTGTTTTTGAGTTTCGCAGAAAAGGAATATCAAACGGAGTCCAATTGACGTCGAATTTTGATGATTTTTATGGACCAAAAGAAGCCCCGGTGTAAAATAGTTGGGCGGAAAGAGTTCGAGTCGTCCACGAGGGTGGAGGCGCGCCCTACCCCTGGGCGCGCCCTACGCCTCGTGGGCGACTCGGAGACCCCGACGTGAGGCCTGACGCCAAAATTCCTATAAATACATAAACCCCACAAAAGAAACCTAGATCGGGAGTTCCGCCACGCAAGCCTCTATAGCCACCAAAACCAATCGGGACCCTGTTACGGCACTCACCTGGGAGGGATCCATCACCGGTGGCCATCTTCATCATCCCGGCACTCTCCATGACGAGGAGGGAGTAGTTCACCCTCGGGGCTGAGGGTATGTACCAGTAGCTATGTGTTTGATCTCTCTATCTCTCGTGTTCTTTATATGGCACGATCTTGATGTATCATGAGCTTTGCTATTATAGTTGGATCTTATGATATTTCTCCCCCTCTACTCTCTTGTAATAGATTGAGTTTTCCCTTTGAAGTTATCTTATCGGATTGAGTCTTTAAGGATTTGAGAACACTTGATGTATGTCTTGCATGTGCTTATTTGTGGTGACAATGGGATATTCACGTGATCTACTTGATGTATGTTTTGGTGATCAACTTGTGGGTTCAGTGACCCTGTGAACTTATGCATAGGGGTTGGCACACGTTTTCGTCTTGACTCTCCGGTAGAAACTTTGGGGCACTCTTTGAAGTACTTTGTGTTGGTTTGAATAGATGAATCTGAGATTGTGTGATGCATATCGTATAATCATACCCACATATACTCGAGGTGACATTGGAGTATCTAGGTGACATTAGGGTTTTGGTTGATTTGTGCCTGAAGGTGTTATTCTAGTACGAACTCTAGGAGAGATCGAACAGAAAGAATAGCTTCGTGTTATTTTACTACGGACTCTTGAATAGATCGATCAGAAAGGATAACTTTGAGGTGACTCTTTGTTTGTTCTCCGCTATTAGTGACTTTGGAGTGACTCTTTGTTGCATGTTGAGGGATTTTTATATGATCTAATTATGTTATCATTGTTGAGAGAACTTGCACTAGTGAAAGTATGAACCCTTGGCCTTGTTTCCTAGCATTGCAATACCGTTTGTGCTCACTTTTATCATTAGTTACCTTGTTGTTTTTATATTTTCAAATTACAAAAACCTATATCTACCATCCATATTGCACTTGTATCACCATCTCTTCGCCGAACTAGTGCACCTATACAATTTACCATTGTATTGGGTGTGTTGGGGACACAAGAGACTCTTTGTTATTTGGTTGCAGGGTTGCTTGAGAGAGACCATCTTCATCCTACGCCTCCCACAGATTGATAAACCTGAGGTCATCCGCTTGAGGGAAATTTTCTACTGTCCTACAAACCTCTGCACTTGGAGGCCGAAAAACGTCTACAAGAAGAAGTTGTGTAGTAGACATCAGTCATATCATGCATATGTTGCCTTGCAGTGCCTACTTTCGACATCATATATGTCATCTGCTTAGTTTAGACATGTTCTGTAATGCCACCTGTTTAGTTTCAATATCATATATGGAATTATGCAGTCTCATGTCTTTTAGCCAGCCATAATATATGTGAAATGTGCAATGCTATCCTGTTTAACCAGGCATCATATATTTGAATGATATCTAGCCCATCCTTTTCTTCATTAAATTTCCATTTGTCGACTATGTTTGTACATTAAACCACTCTTCCTATGAATCAGCCATTTGAGTGGGTGATGGGAAAATCTAGAGTGAAAACTAGGCTTTCAAAGCAGACAGTGCTACCTGTCGAAGCAGATCTCTTGTTGGGTCCCAATAGCTCCTCGGAGATGGATTCAGAGACAGATGACCAGTCCTATTCCCCCACCGAGGTGTATGCTCTAACTTGGCACGGTTCTACTGCTCATATCATGCATATGGTGTCTTGCATTGCATAGTTTATACATCATATACACAATATTCAACACCATGTTCTTAGTTCACACATAATATATGCGAATGCCCTCCGCTTAGCATATAAATTACATATGTGAATTAAATCATGTGATCTTGGTTACTTAGATAACATGAATGTGAATTATGTCATGCGATACTGTTTAGTTAGTCATCATATCTTTGAATTATGCTATGCTATGCTATCCAGTTTAGATAGACATCATATATATGAAATTATGTCATACTATCCGTTTTAGTTAAACAATATACATGTCAACTATTTAATGCCCTCTTTTTTCCACACTATCTATTGCATTTGTCTCTCATACAATGTCTTCACATTCAACTATGTTTCCTGTTTATCAGCCATTTGAATTGGAGCGCGTGATGGCAGTATCTAGCATAGTAAAACACGGTCTTCAAATAAAGCGATTACTACCTCTTGGTGGAGATAGCACCCCGGTTGTACATGCACGAGAACCAGCCATACCATACATAACCCAGACTCTCGCAGATTTTACCCCTACTGCGATGGACAGAGAACTAGCTTCATCCAATCTAACGCCAACCCCAGCAGATAGTAACCCAGTTCATGTTGACACAACACCATCTCCACCCCAGAGCTCCCAAACAAGAGAAGTTAGTAAGGCAGCTCCAGTGCCCAAAGCGCCAGTACTACCACGGCGAACCCCAACTCCACCAGTTAGTACACCTATTCCCGTGGAGGAAGCACAACCAGCCATTCATAGTTTAGCATCTATCGCATTTGATGTTGTTAAATCCTATGTGTGTATCTTCCCATCATGGAAATATTATCTCGAAGATGAAGGAAAATTCCGATTCAGGTGTTTGTCCGGGAGTTATGTGTAAGTAATGTTATTCATGGAAATTACTTTGCTTTGTCCCATACATTCTACCTCTGTGATGGTTATAATACAGCAAATTTTCCCATTTTTCTCTATGGAGAAGGACCGATTTGGAAACTCGGGATGTGGTAACCTGTGCTAATACCTCTGCTATCTTCAAGAATGCTTGGTGGCAGTATCATAATTACCTGAAGAAAATGTACTTCACTGGCAAAGAAACTCATCAAATTCCCTTACGTTCTTCTAAGACACATTTACTGGACGATGGCTGGGAACTCCTTGTTCTTTACTGGTCCCGAACCAAGAATGTGGTAAGGTCTATGAGCTCATTTTATTTTAAGTACTATATGCTTGCGTCTTACTGTACTCTGTTCATGTAGAACAAGTGCTTAAACCTGAAGAACAATTGTTCTCATTTAAGATTCCATTGCTATCGTGCATACTGCTTTGCTCTTGTATCACTGGATTTACTCATACAAACTTATTTTTAAATTGAACGATCCGATGGAAACTGGCACAACAGGTATATTTACGCATGTTTCTTTAACATGTTTTCTCTTATAAATAGCTCTGTTGATTTCAATTTCAATTGTGTATACAGTTGACTTCTCATATCATGCACATTACTAGCATCATAACAGGGCCAATAGTGTTGTTGTACATGTAGACCCGTGGTACCCATCTGAAATCTTGTTGTGCCATTTAGTTTCCCATGCTTTGTATTCTTTCAGTGCTGCTTTCTCTTGAACTGGTATGATTTGAACCGTGTCTCTATTTTGATTTGGCAAGACAATGCAGTGACCATAGGACATAGATATATGTGTGTGTGATGCTTTTATAATGTACTACTTGGCAATAGAAGACTTGGTAGTTTAATCTTGTCCACCTTACTAATGAAATGGTTCACCGAAATGAGTTTCATATACTAGTACATGCTAAACCTGTTATGTGTCTGCTTGTTTCTTCTTTTAGAATGCTGACAAAATATTGGGGAAGAGTTTCTTATTAAGCAATGATAAAGGAAGTAATGCAGATAAGGTTCAGGATCGTGAGACATCCTTGTTGGTCTCCAACAAAGCTGATAAAACAGCTAAGGAAAACCATCTTGAAGACAGTGAGGCAACCCCAAAGTCCTGTCTTGGTTTCTCGCTCGAAAGTTCTTGGCCACTACCGCTTGCACAAGCTATTCAAACTCACCGTCTGCGAATCAGTTCGGTTTCTTGATTCTCAACTACAAGATGAAAGACATCGATTAGCTGTCTTTGCAACAAGAAGCGGAAGGACTGCGGAAGTCCTGGAACATTCAGATGCATACTTTACGGTGCAACAATGGCGTTGGAGGATTTTAGCGCCAAACAGGACAAAGCTAATAAGCTTGCTAAGCTTATTGCCAACATGGTGGATACCCAGGATAACGTTTCTTGAGCTCTTCTGAAGTTGTTTCATTTATTGACTTGTTTTGCTACCGCGTTTATTTGCACTCGTGGCCAATTTTGACGGCCAGTGTATGTAATATGCTGCTTTGTTCCCTATATTTGCACTGGTGGCGAACTTTGATGCCCAGTGGATGTAATATGTGTAATAGCTGTAATAGGCTAGCGTTAGTTACTTGCTTATTTATTTCCTTATTGTCTTGTTTAGTTGTTTGCTTGTAGTCACTGCAGTTCTTTTTCCGCGTTTTTCTAGTGGCCACAATAACCTATTTTTGGTAACTAGGCCACATTAATCATGGCAACACACGGACTATTGTAACCATGGGCCTCCTGCGGGCCGTAGGATCCGTGGGCCTTCTATGAGCTGTAGGATCCATGGGCCTTCTATGGGCCATAGGATCCATGGACTTTCTACGGGCCGCATGATCCATGGGCCTTCTACGGACCGTAGGATCCATTGGTCTTCTACGGGCCGTAGGATCCATTGGTCTTCTACGGGCCGTAGAATCCATAGGCCTTCTATGGGGCGTATATTCATTTCACCAAACATGGGCCATACTATTCGTGGACCATAACGGGCAGTTAATAGGTCGTATTTGATAATGCTATGAAAACAGCCCAACAGGTTAACGGGCCACAAATGGGCCAAATGTAACCACGGGCTGTATTTGTCCCACAAATGGAACAAGCCAGTAACGAACCGTATCTAACCGAATTCTAGAAATGAGCCCAAGAATAAATGGGCCCTTAGAAGGCCGAAAGTTAACATGAAATGGAGGCAGTAGACGGAATAATGGGCCGTTAATGCGTATAAAGCGATACACTGTTCATTATGGGCCAGTTTCATCTCGACCCTTGAATGGGCCGAGAGTTACAAAGGGCCTCATATGGGCCATACATGGGCTGGAAGTTACAACAGGCTGGAATCATATTGGATGGCCCAGATGAAGCTACTGGGCTTAATTCTGATAGGCCGTAACGGGCCGGTAGTTAGTGGGCCGTAAATGGGCTATATACGAACAGGCCGTTAACAGGCTTTCCGTGGGCCGGCCTGTTACCTTTTGACCAAGTCAAGCGGGCCGGCCTTTTCACCGGAATGGGCCTCTGTTGGCCCATGCCATGTGTCGACGTATCATAGGCGCCTCCTGTCCAATGAGTGGATGACATCTGTCCCAACGGTGAGCCAACACGTGTTTCCTATGGCCAATGAGAATTTTGCACGTGGAAAATACCCATTGGTCCGGGTTGTTAACGGGTTATCGGATCCAAAACCGGACCCAGTGGCTTAACGGCGACCTATTACGGTGGATGCCATGTGTCGATCACCCTTGACAAAAGTACTTCTATGACGCGCGATTTATCGTCATGGAAGTGGACACTTCCGTGATGATAATTTTGGTAATGTCATGGAACACTTCTACGATAGCACATGTATGAATATCTTGATTCTGTCATAATATCGTCATGGATATACATGCATGACAGAAAACATGACCTACTATGACAAACACGTATCATCATGGAAGTGTATTTTTTTTGTAGTGCATGGTTTGAATTTGTGGATGATTATACAAAAAAATTATGCCGGATTGAATTTTGCTTCTAGTAGGTTTCCACGGTTCCAAAAACTTTTTGTGATGTGTTAGGTTTCTGTGAATTTGATGATTGTTCTTTAAATTTGCATCTTGCGGATTCCACTATTAAGAAACCTATGATTAATAATGTTCTTATTGCTGCAAATAGGAATTATGTGCCCATAGATTTCATTGTTCTCGATATAGATTGCAATCCTACAAGTCCTATTATTCTTGGTACATCTTTCCTTTGAACAATTGGTGCAATTATTTATATGAAAGAAAAAACATTAGATTTCAATTTCCGTTAAGGATGGGCATGGAACACTTTCCAAGAAAGAAAATTAAATTGCTATGTGAATCTATTACGAGAGCTACTTATGGATTTCATACCAAAGATGATAACACCTAGATCTATTCGTGTTTTCATGCCTAGCTAAGGGCGTTAAATAATAGCGCTTGTTGGGAGGCAACCCAATTTTATTTTTGATTTTGATTTTAGGTTATATTTTGCAGTAAATAATTCATCTAGTCTCTGGTTAGATGTGGTTTTGTGTTTTAATTAGTGTTTGTGCCAAGTAAGACCTTTGGGATGGCTTATGGTGATAGTTGATTTGATCTTACTGAAAAACAGAAACTTGTGCGCTCAGTAAAACAATTCTCATTTTCAACAGAAACGCGATAAAATATCGATTCTTTTTGCAGAAGATTAATAAACAAATTTATTAGGTTTTCCTAATTTTTAAGAATTCTTGGAGTTACATAAGTATTCGAGAAACACAGATTGCTACAGACTGTTCTGTTTTGACACATTCTGTTTTCTTTCTGTTGTTTGCTTATTTTGATGATTCTATGGGTAGTATCGGGGGGGGGGGGTATGAACCATGGAAAAGTTGGAATAATTAGATACTACACCAATATAAATTAGGAATGAGTTCACAACAGTACCAAAAGTGATGATTTATTTTCATATACTAGCGGAGCTTATGAGATTTTCTGTTGAATTTTGTGTTGTGAAGTTTTCAAATTTTGGGTAAGGATTTGATGGACTATGGAATAAGGAGTGGCAACATCCTAATCTTGGGGATGTCCAAGGCACCACAAGGTAATATTCAAGTACAACCAAGAGCCTAAGCTTGGGATGCCCCGGAAGGCATCCCCTCTTTCGTCTTCGTCTATCGGTAACTTTACTTAAGGCTATATTTTTATTCACCACATGATATGTTTTTGCTTGGAGCGTCTTGTATGATCCGAGCCTTTGTTTTTTAGTTTGCCACAATCATCCTTGATGTACATACCTTTTGAGAGGGACACACATGAATCATGATTTATTAGAATACTCTATGTGCTTCACTTATATCTTTTGAGCTAGGCAATTTTTTTCTAGTGCTTCACATATATCTTTTAGAGCACGGCGGTGGTTTTATTTTATAGAAATTATTGAAGTCTCACGCTTCACTTATATTATTTTGAGTCTTTAAACAACATGGTAATTCGCTTTGTTTATAAATTTATTCCTAATATGATAGGCATCCAAGAGGGATATAATAAAAACTTTCATATAAAGTGCATTGAATACTATGAGAAGTCTGATTCTTCATGATTGTTTTGAGATATAAAGATGGTGATATTAGAGTCATGCTAGTGAGTAATTCTGAATTTGAGAAATACTTGTGTTAAAGTTTGTGATTCCCGCAGCATGCACGTATGGTGAACCGTTATGTGATGAAGTCGGAGCAGGATTTATTTATTGATTGTCTTCCTTATGAGTGGCGGTCGGGGACGAGCGATGGTCTTTTCCTACCAGTCTATCGCCCTAGGAGCATGCGCGTAGTACTTTGTTTCAATGACTAATGGATTTTTGCAATAAGTATGTGAGTCCTTTATGACTAATGTTGAGTCCATGGATTACACGCACTTTCACCCTTCCACGATTGCTAGCCTCTCTAGTGCCGCGCAACTTTCGCCAGTAACATACACCCACCATATACCTTCCACAAAACAGCCACCATACCTACCTATTATGGCATTTCCATAGCCATTCCGAGATATATTGCCATGCAACTTTCCACCGTTCCGTTTATTATGACACGCTTCACCATTGTCATATTGCTTTGCATGATCATGTAGTTGACATCGTATTTGTGGCAAAGCCACCGTTCATAATTCTTTCATGCATTTCAATCTTGATTCATTGCACATCCCGGTACACTGCCGGAGGCATTCATATAGAGTCATATTTTGTTCTAAGTATCGAGTTGTAAGTAAATAAAAGTGTGATGATCATCATTATTAGAGCATTGTCCCATGTGAGGAAAGGATTATGGAGACTATGATTCCCCCACAAGTCGGGATGAGACTCCAGACAAAAAAAAAGATGCAAAAAATGAGAGAAGGCCCAAATAAAAAAAGAAATGAGAGAAAAGAGAGAAGGGGCAATGCTACTATCCTTTTACCACGCTTGTGCTTCAAAGTAGCACCATGATCTTCATGATATAGAGTCTCCTATGTTGTCACTTTCATATACTAGTGGGAATTTTTGATTATAGAACTTGGCTTGTATATTCCAATGATGGGCTTCCTCAAATTGCCCTAGGTCTTCATTGGCAAGCAAGTTGGATGCACACCCACTTAGTTTTCTTTTTGAGCTTTCATAAACTTATAGCTCTAGTGCATCTGTTGCATGGCAATCCCTACTCACTCACATTGATATCTATTGATGGGAATCTCCATAGCCCGTTGATACGCCTAGTTGATGTGAGACTATCTCCCTCCTTTTGTCTTTTCCACAACCACCATATTCTATTCCACCTATAGTGCTATGTCCATGGCTCACACTCATGTATTGCGTGAAAGTTGAAAAAGTTTGAGAACGTCAAAAGTATGAAACAATTGCTTGGCTTGTCATAGGGGTTGTGCATGATTTGAATATTTTGTGTGATGAACATGGATCATAGCAAGACTATATGATTTTGTAGGGATGAGCTTTCTTTGGCCAAGCTATTTTGAGAAGACATAATTGCCTTGTTTGTATGCTTGAAGTATTATTGTTTTTATGTAAATATTAAACTTTTGTTTTGAATCTTATGGATCTGAAATTCATGCCACAATAAAGAGGATTACTTGGATAAATATGTTAGAAAGCATTCCACATCAAAAATTCTGTTTTTATCATTTACCTACTCGAGGACGAGCAGGAATTAAGCTTGGGGATGCTTGATACGTCTCCAACGTCTCTATAATTTTTTATTGTTCCATGCTATTATATTATATTTTTGGATGTTTTATATACCTTAATATGTTATTTTATATTATTTTTGGACTAACCTATTAACCTAGAGCCCAGTGCCAGTTTCTATTTTTTCCTTGTTTTTGAGTTTCACAGAAAAGGAATACCAAACAGAATGAAACCTTCACGATGATTTTTCTTGGACCAGAAGACAAACAGGAGACTTGGAGATGAAGTCGGAGGAGCCATGAGGCGGACACAAGGACGAGGGCGCGCTCGGGGAGGTAGGGCACACCCTCCACCCTTGTGGGCCCCCCGTGACCCTCCTGACCTAATTCTTTCGCCTATATATTCCCAAATATCCCCAAACCACCAGAGGCATCCACGAAAAGACTTCTCCACATCTGCAACCTTCTGTACCCGTGAGATCCCATCTAGGGACCTTTTCCGGCACCCTGTCGGAGGAGGATTCGATCACGGAGGGCTTCTACATCAACTCTATTGCCCTTCCGATGAAGTGTGAGTAGTTTACCACAGACCTACGGGTCCATAGCTAGTAGCTAGATGGCTTCTTCTCTCTCTTTGATTCTCAATACCATGTTCTCCTCGATGTTCTTGGAGATCTATTCAATATAATACTTTTTTACGGTGTGTTTGCCGAGATCCGATGAATTGTGGATTTATGATCAGCTTATCTATGAATATTATTTGAATCTTCTCTGAATTCTTTTATGCATGATTTGATATCTTTGTAATTCTCTTCGAACTATCGGTTTGGTTTGGCCAACTAGATTGGTTTTAATTGCGATGGGAGAAGTGCTTAGCTTTGGGTCCAATCTTGCGGTGTCCTTTCCCAGTGACAGTAGGGGCGGCAAGGCACGTATTGTATTATTGCCATCGAGGATAAAAAGATGGGGTTTTCATCATATTGCTTGAGTTAATTCCTCTACATCATGTCATCTTACTTAATGTTTTACTCTATTCTTCATGAGCTTAATACTCTAGATGCAGGCAGGAGTCGGTCGATGTGTGGAGTAATAGTAGTAGATGCAGAATCGTTTCGGTCTATTTGACACGGACGTGATGCCCATATTCATGATCATTGCCTTAGATAACGTCATAACTTTGCACTTTTCTATCAATTGCTCGGCAGTAGTTTTTTCACCCACTGTATTATTTGCTATCTTGAAAGAATCCTCTAGTGAAACCTATGGGCCCTGGTTCTATTTTCCATCATATAAGTTTTCGATCTACAATATTAGTTTCTGATCTACTATTTTTGCAATCTTTTACTTTCCGATCTATAAACCAAAAATACTAGAAATATTTAGTTTACCATTTATCTATCTCTATCAGATCTCACTTTTTCAAGTAACCATGAAGGGATTGACAAACCCTTTATCGCGTTGGGTGATGTTGTTTGATTGTTTGTGCAGGTATTAGGTGTGCGTTGTCTCCTACTTGATTGATTCCTTGGTTCTCAAATTGAGGGAAATACTTATCTCTACTCTGCTGCATCACCCTTTCCTCTTCAAGGGAAAAACCAGGGCAAGCTCAAGAAGTAGCAGGGCACAACCCACCTGGGGGCCCATGCGCGCCCTGGTGGGTTGTGCCCACCTCGGTGGCCTCCCGCATCACCTCTTCGCCCTATAAATTCCCAAATATTACAAAAAAACCTAGGGGAGTTAATAGATCGGGATTTCCGCCACCGCAAGCCTCTTTAGCCATGAAAAACCTATCTAGACCCCGTTCCGGCACCCTGCCGGAGGGGAAATCATCACCGGTGGCCATCTTCATCATCCCGACAGCCACCATGATGAGGAGGGAGTAGTCTACCCTCGGAGCTGAGGGTTTGTACCAGTAGCTATGTGTTTAATCTCTCTCTCTCTCTCGTGTTCTTGAGATGGCACGATCTTTATATATCGCGGGCTTTGTAATATAGTTGGATCATATGGTGTTTTCCCCTCTCTATCTTGTTGTGAATTGAGTTTTCCCTTTGAGTTTCATTCTTATCGGATTGAATACTTTTATGGATTTGAGAACACTTGATGTGTGTCTGCTATGAATACCCGTGGTGACAATGGGGTATCATATTGATTCACTTGATATGTGTTTTGGCACTCAACTCGCGCATCCCCGAGGTGGCATTGGGGGTAATCTATGCATAGGGGTTGATGCACGCTCTCGTCTTTGTTTCTCCGGCAGAAATCTTGGGGCACTCTTTGAGGTTCTTTGTGTTGGATTGAGTATTATAAATCTGAAATTGTTTGATGCATATCGTATAATCTACTCACGGATACTCGTGGTGACATTGGAGTATCTAGGTGACATAAGAGTTGGTTGATGTGTATCATATGGTGTTATTTTAGTACGAACTCTTGGTTAGAACGATCGAAAAGAATAGCTTGTGGTTATTTTAGTACGAACTCTAGGATAGATTGATAGTAAAGAATAGCTTTGAGGTGGTTTCGTACTCGACAAACAATTTCTTCTTATGTTCTCCGCTAGATAGAAACTTTGGAGTGATTCTTCATTGCATGTTGAGGGATGGTTATATGATCCAATTATATTAGCATTGTTGAGAGATTGCACTAGCGAAAGTACGGACCCTAGGCCTCATTTTCAAGCATTGCAATGGCATTTGTGCTCCAATTATCAATTGCTACCTTGCTGTTTTTTATTGTTCCTATTACAAAAATCAATATCTACTATCATTACTACACTTGTATCATCATCTCTTTGCCGAACTAGTGCACCTGTTGTAACATCCCAATTTTCAATTTGGTTGTTATACATAGGTCATAATATGCATGTCATATTTTATTTTGCATTTTGGTAGATATCCTAGAAATCTTAAGCAACTCAAGGACCCACGGAGAGAGTTGGGGATTTCATTATTTTCATATTTGAATTTTTCTGAAATTTGAAAAGAGGATCATTTTGGTTTTAATATTTTTCTCTCCTAATATTTCAAATATCAAAATAAAAGAGAGAAGATAATATGACTTCTTCAAAAAGAGAGAAATATTGGAGGAAAAATGTTAAAAACAAATAAATAGTTGATTTGGATTTTTATTGCTATTTTATTTGAATTAGAAAAATATGCATTTTTTCATAATTGCATTTTAGGCCACAAAAATGTTCACTTTGTTCTAAATATTCTATTTAGACAGTGAAAATTGTTTTTTGCATTTTTAGAATTTTTTATTTTTATTTAGGATTTTTTCGGCGGAATTTATTTAAAAAAAAGTTCGTGGCCGAACTGGGCCGACCCAGCCGCCACTGTCTTCCCCTCCCCGAGCCGTGCTCGCGCCGAAGTCCATCGGGAGTTCGGGACCGCTCCACCGCCGCCGCTTGGCCCCTGGGCCAAGTAGGATCCCCCGACCCCCTTTAAATAGCCCCGCCGTGCCTCCCTCTCCTCTCGTCCCGCGCGACCGCCGCTTGGCCAAGACCGCATCCGCCGCCATGACTCGCTATACCTCTTGCCAGCGTAGCCGCCACCCAGCGTCGCCGCCCGCTTCGCCGCTTCATGGGCAGCGCATTGTCGCCGTTGACCGTCATTGCCGCGGTTTTGTTCGATCCGTTTATTTTTTTATAAACCCTAGACCCGGTTTTCTTCGAGTAGATCGGTTCGGTTTTCTCGATTTCGCCGGTTTAGATCATTTTTTTTCTGACTTCGCTAATTAGCGAACGTTCGTCATATTAGTTTCTGAAGCGAACGAATTCGTTCGTTAGTCTCTGTTAGCGGACGTTCGTCTGATAGATTTTTTTCTTTTTCTGATTTATTTTCGCCAAGGACCTATCCACAATTAGTTTTATCGCAGATTAGCCCGTGATCTTCAAACCCTCGCAACTTTTTAACCGTTCGTCCAAATCCAGTGAACCCAATGCCAAAATCTTCATATCGAACCCCTCTTTCCAGTTAACCAACTTGAACATGATTTTAACAATTTAAAATTTGGTTTCAAGCATATTTAAATTCGAATTTCTTTTGACCGTAGTTTCAGTTCCGTAGCTCCGAGTTGGTTGATTCTTTTTGCAAATCGAAGCTCTTCAGTTGCACTTTCAGATTTGATCTTTCTCATATGAGTTTTCCCCTTGCATCTATTAAGTGCTTATGTATGCTATTGTTTGTTTGCGATATAATTTCTGGAGTGCGAAGCGTGCTACTAGGAGTCTCAAGTTTGCAGATCGTCAGCAAGGCAAGTAACACTTTGAACATATCCCTTTATTACCCAGTTTTATGCATTAGTTTCAATCCTCAAACACTGCATGGTTAGGATGTGATTAATATGTGGGTATGGGGAAGTAGATGATGAGGTAGAACCTATTGCCCTTTTATATCAAACCCTTGGGAGTTACTTCTACGTTATGCTTATACTGCTATGCTATGCTCGTAGACGTGGTTTGGTTTTGAGAGAATCCATGACAGATGTGAGAGATGTTAATTAATGGTTAACCTAAGGTGGCGACTTAATACACATCTGGGTGGATTGATTGAGGCACCCTGGAGCACCCAATGGTTGTCAGGGCACCTGCAGAATCCAGTGTTGTCCTAGTGGCTCAAAGGGATCATAAGATTATTCATGATAGAAACTTCCATGTGCAGCCACAAGCCATTATGGGCTCTGGCATAGTTGAGTATGTTGCGTGACCTCTTTCAGTGGTAGGCTAGCATATGTAGGGGATGTAGGTGGTACTGTCTACCTAGAGTAAAGAGTTAATGCTTCTGAAAGACTGTGTCTCGATCATCCATTTCTCAAACATCATGTAGTGCGAGAAATCCAACGAAGGAGATCGGTTCTTGTGGGGAAAAGTGTGCAATCCTCTGCAGAGTGTACAAACTAATCATGATTAGCCGTGTCCCCAATTATGGACATCTTGAGTATCTGGTATTTGGATTATTGATTTGATCTCATCACTCTAAATTAATTTGTTGGATTATTAACTATACTTAATTGGGATTGAGTTGGGGGAACCTTCTCAATGTTTATCAACCACCATGATAGTTAAAAAATATTCCTTTGTTGTAGGGAAAAATTGGCTTTTTGCAAAAAAACATGATAGCCATAGAGCCTCCACCAGCCATATATGCATGTAGTGATAGTCTTTACCTATTCATTTCTCTACTGTGTTATTTTGCCAGCATATTCCATGTGTTGGCCCGTTTCGGGCTGCAACATATCATGTTGCAGCCTTTTCACACGAAGAGTAAGGTGCGCTAGGTCGTTGTCGTGCACTCAGCTATGCCGTTGGAGTTGATGGACTCATTTACCTTCGATGCTTCCGTAGTTATCTTATTTAGATGGCCTTAAGCCATATATTATTGTAATAAGTTCTCTTTTGAGACATTCGATGTAATAAGTGTGTGATTGCACTGTGTTATAAATCCTTCAAGTACTGTGTGTGTCAGCATTACCGATCCAGGGATGACACTTAAGCACAGATATTTGATCGTCTGAGGTCCGGTCGCTACAAGATGGTATCAGAGCACACGCTGATTGTCGGACACGACCACTAAGAAAAGCCATAGGTCACTCTTCTCTACTCAATTCTGACTCCTCTCCATTTTCCACTCTATAGATGGCGGACCCAAGGAACAAGTTTGCTCAACCGGATGAAGACACACCTTTTGGACGACACTTGAAGGAAGTCACTAGGTACCTGAACATCGGAATACCAACTTTCACCAGGACCTACACCGCCACTTTACTAGAAGAGGAGCGTTGGATGATTCGAGTTCAAGTTACCAGGAAGGACATTCACGCCGGTTATTGAGCCCATAGAGTTTTCCTTTGATGCACCAACTTGGAGTCTAGGTAAGAGCATGGCAGCCCACATCGCCATGGGACGCATCGACGAAGTTTATCACAAGGATCTTAAGGACACTATCTACCAGATATGTGGGCGCCGAGATGAGCAATGGGAGATGATCAGCACCAGGAGGGACGGGTCCATTGCAGCTTTCATCCAGGAGTTAAACCAACACATTCGTCACTAGGAGAACCAAATGTGCGCAAGCATGATAGATCTGAAGAAGGTGATGACCAGGAACATGGATCTTGAAGAAGAACTCAAGTCTACACGCGACGGATATGAGGAAGAAATCGCAATACTAGTAGAAAAGAATGACGACCTGACGAGGAAGCTAGGATTATTCATGGGAGACCCCGCGCCAGGAGGAGATGATGACCATCCCGAGGACTACATCATCATCTACGACACAGACTCCGGCCCCGACAGTAGTGATGATGACTACGAAGACGAAGCTGGTGCGGATATCATGGAGTCTTCCACCGATCAAAATTTCTAGATGACAACCACATCAGTAGTAGTATTCCCTCATGTATATAGTAGTAGACCAAGTATTTGGTAACGGTAGCTAGATCGATTGTATGCCCTTGTTTGAATTGATTGGTATGATATGATTGTGTTTCGTCTCATGTGCATATGGGTAGTGTTTTCTCCCTAGACCTCATTCTATTCTAATCTCTTCCCTCTAAACCCATCAAATGCCTCCGAGATGTGACACTGGATTTGTTTTCCCATCGGAGATCACTCAGTTGATCCAACAGCAGAATGCCTTGATGTAGTTGCTAGTCCAGAACCAAGGCAACAACAACAACCCACCGCCACCACCTCCAGTTGACACCTTAGCCCGTTTTCTGAGGTTAAATCCGCTGGTGTTTTCCAGTAGCACTGAGCCAGTTGTGGCTGATGACTGGCTACGCAGGATTGGAAGGGAGTTGACCACCGCAGGTTGCATAGATGCTGAGAAGGTGCGTTTTACCGCACATCAAATTGGATGGACCCGCAGCCTCATGGTGGGAGAATTACACAACCACGTTTCCTATAGCCAATGTCACTTGGGATCGGTTTCAGCAAGCATTCCGCATTGCACATGTCTCAACTGGAGCTATGAGCATGAAGAAGCGTGAGTTTCACAACTTACACCAGGGAAACCGTACTGTGGGGCAGTACGTGGATGAGTTCAGTAAGTTAGCTCGCTATGCCCCGGATGATGTGGCCACAGATGCCGCGAAGCAGGAGAAGTTTATGGAAGGGCTGAATGATGAGCTGAGTATGCAGTTGATGGTGGCAACATTTGCTAACTACCAGGATTTGGTAGACAGGGCTCTTATGAAGGCAAGCACCAGCAGATAGAGAGCCGCAAGAGGAAGTATGGACAAGGGAAGTACAATTCAGGAGCTCAACAGAGACCTTGTTTTACCCCGAACTCGGGAGGACATACTCACCACAACCATGGAGGCCACACTCATAATGGTGGAAGTTCGCATAACCACAGTGGCCCCAAGAATGGGAATGGAAATGGAGGAAGCAGCAGCCAGAACCGTTCCAACCCCTCTACACCCGCCAAGAAGGACCTAAGTTACATTACTTGTTCCAAGTGCGGGAAGACTGGACACTACGCCACTGAGTGTTCTGAAGCCAAGAATGGAAATGGCAATGGAAGTTCTGGAAAGAAGCCCAATCCCTTCACCAGAGGTCAGGTGAACTAGAGCAACGTGGAGGAGGTTGAAGAGCAGCCAGAAGCAGTTATCGGTAAGTTTTTGGTTAAGTCATTTACCGCTCTCGTTCTTTTTTATACTGGTGCATCGCATTCATACATATAAAGGGGATTTGTGGAAAAGTTTAAGCTACCCACCTTAGCCCTTAGGTCACCCATGTTAGTAAGCTCGCCAGGAGTAGAGTATATGGCAAGCCAATGGTGTGATCGGTTACCCTTAAACATTTGTAGCCATGTTTTCCCCTCAGACCTAATAATTTTGGAGTCACAAGGATTGGATATAATACTAGGCATGGATTAGCTATCGAAGTACGGAGGAAGCATTGACTGTGCTAGTAAGTCAAATCTGCTCACCACCCCGGAGAGAAAGAGGATCAAGTATGTATCTAGGCATGCACCAAGGAGGACCCAACTAAATTCCCTCTCAAGAGTTGTTCAGTAGGAAGTGCCTGTAGTGAAGGATTACCCAGATGTATTTCCAGAGGAGTTACCCGGCATGCCACCAGATCGAGACATATAATTTTTTATAGAGCTATTGCCAGGCACTGGGCCGATATCGAAGGGACCATACCGGATGTCCGCAAATGATTTGGAGGAGATTAAGAGGCAGATTAAGGAGTTATTGGAGAAAGGTTACATCCGACGAAGTTCGTCACCGTGGGGAGCCCCAGTGCTCTTAGTTGAGAAGAAGGATGGATCTTTGAGAATGGTTGTTGATTATCGTGCATTGAACGAAGTGACGATCAAGAACAAGTACCCACTACCGATGATCAATGATTTGTTTGACTAGCTAGAAGGAGCTAAAGTGTTCTCCAAGATCGATCTGCGATCCGTATACCACCTGTTGAAGAATCAAGAATATGATATACCTAAGACAACTTTTACCACCAGTATGGGCTATATGAGTATACGGTTATGTCATTTGGATTGACTAATGCCCCATCCTATTTTATGAGTATGATGAACAAGGTGTTCATGGAGTTTTTATACAAGTTTGTTGTGGTGTTCATTGATGATATTTTGGTGTACTCGAAGAATGAAGAGGAGCACAAGGAACATTTGCGTTTAGTTCTCGAGAAGCTCACGGAACATCAGTTATATGCCAAGTTCAGCAAATGTGAATTTTTGGTTGAAGGAAGTTGGATTTCTTGGGCATGTTATATAGGAGAAGGTATATCAGTAGACCCTACCAAGGTTCAGTCAGTAACTGAGTGGTTGGCACCCACCTCAGTAGGAGAGATCCGCAGTTTTGTTGGACTCGTGGGATATTATCGGAGATTCATTGAGAATTCTTCCAAGATTGTGAAGCCTATGACGAAATTGTTGAAGAAAGACACTAAGTTTAAATGGACAGATGAATGTGAGGCAAGTTTTCAGGAGTTGAATAAACGTTTGGTTACAGCCCCAGTGCTTATTCTGCCGGATATACGCAAGGACTTCCAAGTGTATTGCGACGCTTCTCGCTTAGGACTTGGAGGTGTAATTATGCAGGACAGAAGAGTTGTTTCATATTCCTCATGACAGCTTCGACTGCATGAGTTGAATTATGCCACGCATGATTTGGAGTTAGCAGCCGTAGTGCATGCACTCAAGACATGGAGACATTTTCTTGTGGAAACCGTTGTGATGTGTACACGGATCACAAGAGTTTGAAGTACATTTTCACGCAGAAGGAGCTGAATCTCGGGCAAATGAGATGGTTGGAGCTTATAAAGGACTATGATATGAAGTTGCATTATTATCCAGAAAAGGCCAATGTCGTAGCAGACGCTTTGAGCCGGAAAAGTTATGTCAATACCCTTGTAAGCGGAGGATTACCAAAGGAGTTAGCCGAAGATCTCAGGGAGCTTCGTTTGGAGATAGTTCCTCGAGGTTTTGTTGCAGTAATGGAGGTTCAGTCAACATTGTTGGGAAAGATTCGAGAAGCTCAGAAGGATGATAAGGAGATTGCTGAGATAAAGGAGAAGATGAGCGAAGGGAAACCCAAAGGTTTTCGTGAGGATGAGCACGACACTTTGTGGTTTGTGGATCGTGTATATGTACCCAATAACGCAGAGATCAGGAAGTTAATACTTCAGTAAGCCCATGACTCGCCATACTCTATACACCCCGGAAACACCAAGATGTATTTGGATTTGAAGGAGCAGTTCTGGTGGACGGGTATGAAGAAGGATATTGCCGAGTATGTAGCTGTATGTGATGTATGTCATAGAGTGAAGGCAGAACATCAGAAGCCAGCAAGATTACTGCAGCCTATGCTGATACCCGAATGGAAGTGGGACAAGGCTGGCATGGATTTCATCACCGGATTACCCAAGACCCGATCGGGATATGATTCTATGTGGGTGGTAGTGCATCGTTTGACCAAGGTGGCTCACTTTATCCCAGTGAAAACTACCGATACAAGTGCGAAGTTGGCCAAGATATATATGACCAGGATCGTATGTCTGCATGGAGTTCCGAGGACCATCGTATCATATAGAGGAACACAATTTACCTCGAAGTTTTGGAATCAGCTGCACCAGACTTTGGGTACTAGGCTAGAGTTCAAGATGACCTTTCATCCATGAGCAGGATGGACAGGCCGAGAGAGTCAATCAGATTCTGGAGGACATGTTGAGAGCTTGTGCGCTAGATTATGGATCTAGTTGGGATGATAATTTGCCTTACGCGGAGTTCTCATACAACAACAATTATCAAGCTAGTTTGAAGATGGCACCTTTCGAAGCTTTGTACGGGAGAAGGTGCAGGACACCATTAATGTGGGATGAAGTTGGAGACCGCCAGTTGTTTGGACCAGATTTGATCAAAGAGTCAGAAGAGAAGGTTAAGTTGATTCGCGACAGACTAAAGGTAGCTCAATCTAGGCAGAAGAGTTATGCTGATACGAAGCGCAAGGAGGTAGTCTATGAAATTGGAGACAGAGCGTATCTTCGTGTGTCACCTCTATGAGGAGTTAAACGCTTTGGAGTCAAGGGAAAGTTAGCCCCGAGGTTTGTAGGACCATACCGAGTTTTGGAACGTATGGGAGAAGTGGCCTACAAATTGGAGTTACCCAAAGGACTGTCAGGATTTCATGATGTGTTTCACGTTTCCCAGTTAAAGAAGTGCCATGCAGAGATGGTCGATATTCCTCACGAGAGATCTGATTGCCTGGAAGCAATTCAGTTGGATAGTGATTTGACCTACGAGGAGAAACCCGTCAAGATTCTCGAGTTTGCCAGCCGAGTTATGCGCAGCAAGGTTATCAAGTTTGGCAAAGTTCAGTGGAGCCACCATACCGAGGATGAGGCCACCTGGGAACGAGAGGAAGACCTATGGAAAGACCACCCACACTAGCCAACCCGAATCCTGAGGGCGAGATTCATCTTAAGGGGGGTAGGTTTGTAACATCCCAAATTTCAATTTGGATGTTATACATAGGTCATCATATGCATGTCATATTTTATTTTGCATTTTTGTAGAGATCCTAGAAATCTTAAGCAACTCAAGGACCCATGGAGAGAGTTGGGGATTTCATTATTTTCATATTTGAATTTTTCTCAAATTTGAGAAGAAGATCATTTTGGTTTTAATATTTTTCTCTCCGAATATTTCGAATATCAAAATAAAAGAGAGAAGATAATATGACTTCTTCAAAAACAGAGAAATATTGGAGGAAAATGTTAAAAACAAATAAATATTTTATTTGGATTTTTATTGCTATTTCATTTGAATTAGAAAAATATGCATTTTAGGCCAGAAAAATGTTCACTTTGTTCTAAATATTCTATTTAGACGATGAAAATTGTTTTTGGCATTTTTAGAATTTTTTATTTTTATTTAGGATTTTTCTTCGGCGGAATTTATTAAAAAAAGGTTCGCGGTCGAACTAGGCCGGCCCAGCTAGCACCAGGCCACGGCCTAGCCGCCACCGCCTTCCCCTCCCCGAGCCATGCCCGCATGGGACTCGTGAGTCCGGACCAAGATCGCCGCCGCTTGGCCCCTTGGCCAAGTCGGATCCCCCCGGAACCCCTTTAAATAGCCCCGCCCCCGCCGCCCTCTCCTCCTCGTCCCGCGCCACCACCACCTGGCCAGCCAAGATCGCGTATTCTTCTTGCCGGCCGGCCACAGTAGCCGCCACCTCAGCTGCCGCCGCCTTCCGGAGCCGCCACCCACCATCGCCGTTGACCCGTCGCCGCCGCCGGTTTTGTTTCGGTCCATTTCGGTTTTTTTATAAACCCTAGATATGGTTTTCTTCGAGTAGATCGGTTCGGTTTTCTCGGTTTCGCCGGTTTAGATCGTTTTTTGAGTTCGCTAATTAGCGAACGTTCATCAGATTAGTTCCTGAAATGAACGAATTCGTTTGTTAGTCTCTGTTAGCGGACGTTCGTCCGATAGATTTTTTTCTTTTTCTGTTTTATTTTCACTAGGGACCTATCCGCGATTATTTTTATCGCAGATTAGCCCCTGATCTTCAAACCCTCGCAACTTTTTAACTGTTCATCCAAATCCAGTGAAACCAACGCCAGAATCTTTGTCTCGAACCCCTCTTTCTAGTTAACCAACTTGAACATGATTTTGATAATTTAAAATTTGGTTTCAAGCAGATTTGAATTCGAATTTCTTTTGACCGTAGTTTCAGTTCCGTAGCTCCGAGTTGGTTGATTCTTCTTGCAAATCGAAGCTCTTCAGTTGCACTTTCAGATTTGATCTTTCTCATTTGAGTTTTCCCCTTGCATCTACGCTTGAGTGCTTATGTATGCTATTGTTTGTTTGTGATAGAATTCCCGGAGTGCGAAGCGTGCTACTATGAGTCTCTATGGTTTGCAGATCGTCAGCAAGACAAGTAACACTTTGATCATATCCCTTTATTACCCAGTTTTATGCATTAGTTTCAATCCTCAACCACTGCATGGTTAGGATGTGATTAATATGTGGGTATTGGGAAGTAGATGATGAGGTAGAACCTATTGCCCTTTTGTATCAAACCCTTGGGAGTTACTTCTACGATATGCTTATACTGCTATGCTATGCTCGTAGACGTGGTTTGGTTTTGAGAGAATCCATGACAGATGTGAGATATGTTAATTAATGGTTAACCTAAGGTCGCGACTTAATACACATCTAGGTGGATTGGTTGAGGCACCCTGGAGCACCCAGTGGTTGTCAGGGCACGTGGAGAATCCAGTGTTGTCCTAAGATATCCCGGAGTAACCGTGTGATCATCCTACGGTTCGCCACCTAGGCTCAAAGGGATCATAAAATTATTCATGATAGAAACTTCTGAGTGCAGCCACAAGCCATTATGGGCTCTGGCATAGTTGAATATGTTGCGTGACCTCTTTCGGTGGTAGGCTAGTAGATGTAGGGGATGTAGGTGGTACTGTCTACCCAGAGTAAAGAGTTACTGCTTCTGAAAGACTGTGTCTCGATCATCCGTTTCTCAAACATCATGTAGTGCGAGAAATCCAACGGAGGAGATCGAGTCTTGTGGGGAAAAGTGCGCAATCCTCTGCAGAGTGTACAAACTAATCATGATTAGCTGTGTCCCCGGTTATGGACATCTTGAGTATCTGGTATTTGGATTATTGATTTGATCTCATCACTCTAAATTAATTTGTTGGGTTATTAACTATACTTAATTGGAATTGAGTTGGAGGAACCTTCTCAATGTTTATCAACCACCATGATAGTTAAACAAATATTCCTTTGTTGTAGGAAAAAATTGGCTTCTTCGCAAAAACATGATAACCATAGAGCCTCCACCAGCCATATATGCATGTAGTGATAGTCTTTACCTATTCATTGCTCTACTGAGTTATTTTGCCAGCATATTCCATGTGGTGACCCGTTTCGGGCTGCAACATATCATGTTGCAGACTTTTCACATGAAGTGTAAGGTGCGCTAGGTCATTGTCGTGCACTCAGCTATGCCATTGGAGTTGATGGACTCATTTACCTTCGATGCTTCCATAGTTATCTTATTTAGATGGCCTTAAGCCATATATGATTGTAATAAGTTCTCTTTTGAGACATTCGATGTAATAAGTGTGTGATTGCACTCTGTTATAAATCCTTCAAGTATTGTCTGTGTCAGCATTACCGATCCAGGGATGATACTTAAGCACAGAGATTTGACCGTATGAGGTCGGATCGCTACACCTATACAATTTACCATTGTATTTGGTGTGTTGGGGACACAAGAGACTTTTTATTATTTGGTTGCAGGGTTGTTTGAGAGAGACCATCTTCATCCTACACCTCCCACAGATTGATAAACCTTAGTTCATCCACTTGAGGGAAATTTTCTACTCTCCTACAAAACTCTGTGCTTGGAGGCCCAACACGAGTCTAGAAGAACAAGTTGTGTAGTAGACATTAATAGCATAAGAGGATACTTGAATAAGAATTTTTCAATGAAAGACCTCGGTGAAGCTGCTTATATATTGGGCATCAAGATCTATAGGGATAGATCGAGACGCTTAATAGGACTTTCACGAAGCACATACAGTGACAAAGTTTTGAAGAAGTTCAAAATGGATCAGTCAAAGAAAGGTTTCTTGCCTGTGTTATAAGGTGTGAAATTGAGTCAGACTCAAAGCCCAACCACTACAAAAGATAGAGAGAAAATGAAAGACATTCCCTATGCCTCAGCCATAGGTTCTATCATGTATGCTATGCTGTGTACCAGAATTGATGTGTGCCTTGCCATAAGTTTGGCAGGGAGGTACCAAATTAATCCAGGAGTGGATCACTGGACAGTGGTCAAGAACATCCTAAAGTACCTGAAAAGGACCAAGGATATGTTTCTCCTTTATGGAAGTGACAAAGAGCTCGTCGTAAATGGTTACGTCGATGCTAGCTTCGACACTGATCCGGATGACTCTAAGTCACAAACCGGATTTATATTGAATGGTGGAGCTGTCAGTTGGTGCAGTTCCAAGCAGAGCATCCTGGCAGGATCTACATGTGAAGCGGAGTACATAGCTGCTTCGAAAGCAGCACATGAAGGAGTCTGGATAAAGGAGTTCATATCCGATCTGGGTGTAATGCTCAGTGCATCGGGTCCAATGAAAATCTTTTGCCACAACACTGGAGCAATTGTCTTAGCGAAGGAATCCAGGTTTCACAAGAGAACCAAACACATTAAGAGATGCTTCAAATCCATTCGTTAAAAGGTCAAGGATGGAGACATATAGATTTGCAAAATACATATGGATCTGAATGTAGCAGACCCATCGACTAAGCCTCTTCCGCGAGCAAAACATGATCGACACCAAGACTCCATGTGCGTTAGATTCTTACAATGTAATCCAGAATATTAACTCTAGTGCAAGTGGGAGACTGATGGAAATATGCCCTAGAGGCAATAATAGAGTTGTTATTATTATATTTCCTTATTCACGATAAAGGTTTATTATTCATGCTAGAATTGTATTGATAGGAAACTTAAATACATGTGTGGATACATAAACAAATATTGTGTCCCTAGTAAGCCTCTACTAGACTAGCTCGTTGATCAAAGACGGTTAAGGTTTCCTAACCATAGACATGTGTTGTCACTTGATAACGAGATCACATCATTAGGAGAATTATGTGATGGACAAGACCCATCCGTTAGCTTAGCACATGATCATTCAGTTTATTGCTATTGCTTTCTTAATGTCAAATACATATTCCTTTGACTATGAGATCATGCAACTCCCGAATACCAGAGGAATACCTTGTGTGCTATCAAATGTCACAACGTAACTGGGTGATCATAAAGATGCTCTATATGTATCTCCAAAGGTGTTTGTTGAGTTGGCATAGATCAACATTAGGATTTGTCACTCTGTGTATCGGAGAGGTATCTGTGGGCCCTCTCGGTAATACACATCACAAGAAGCTTGCAAGCAAAGAGACTAAGGAGTTAGTTACGAGATGATGTATTAAGAAACGAGTAAAGAGACTCGCCAGTAACGAGATTATACTAGGTATGAAGATACCGACGATCGAATCTGGAGCAAGTAACATACTGATAGAGAAAGGGAATTATGTACGTTGTCATAAGGTTCGACCGAAAAAGATCTTCGTAGAATATGTAGGAACCAATATGGGCACCCAGGTTCCGCTATTGGTTATTGACTGGAGAGGTATCTCGGTCATGTCTACATAGTTCTCGAACCCGTAGGGTCCGCACGCTTAACGTTTGTTGACGATACAGTGTTATATGAGTTATATGATTTGGTGACCTCATAACCGACAAATATAGGGGATTGTTTGTAGCCTTTTTTGATAAATAAGAGTGTTGAACCCAACGAGGAGCTAAAGATAGAACAAATATTCCCTCAAGTTCTATCGACCACCGATACGACTCTATGTAGACTTGACGTTTGCTTTACCTAGAACAAGCACTGGTGCGCGTCGGTCCTAAACAAACGGTTTTTAACCCCTTTCTGCGACGGCATTTGGAACTGTCGCCAAGTGAGTGTGTTCGATAGGGGGTCCTTCCCACATGACCCAGAAACCATCGGGGATATGGAGCAGTGATCCAGAGGCCTTCCAAAATGTAATCGTGTGCGATGCAGCACAACTAAATTATTTCCCACATGTTGTATCGGTGATTAAGCGTTTCAAATGGCCTTGATGAAACCATACGATGCGTAAATAACGAACCATTTGGGAAACAGTATGTAAGGCGCACGGGCCAACATATGAACTGTGTGTGATTTGTGCCCTATCGCACACGAGTTTTCTGCGTAACCCGTCTTCCATGCTAGACTCCATCGCACACGTTTTCCAACATTTACCGTCTACAATAATGTTCTATCACAAACGGTTCAGGAGTCCCTTCGCACACATACAAGTGCTGCAGACCGTTTGTGATTTGTTAGGTATCACCGAAGGTTGCCGCAAGTGTGATGTGTGCTTTTCCTTTGGGATCCCACACGTTTCCTGAAAAAATACGACTGGGATTGTATTTTGCATTGGGCACGGTTTACTCCCAGTTCTCGTGTGCGATAACGCGATATCACAAATGGTTCCGGAGAACCTACGCACATGTAGTAGCACTGCAAATCATTTGCGATCTGCTGTGTATCACCGACGGTTCCGCTACGATTGACGTATGCTTTCCGATGTGGATCGCACACACTCATTTAGTTGAACCGCAAAGTGAGCAATTGCGAGTTAAAACAAAAATATCCCATTTTGAATCGGCACGCAAAAAGCAAATTCGCCACAATATTCAATTGAACAAATAAACAAAAATATCCCATTTTGAATCACGAAAAAAGCAAATTCACCACAATATTCAATTGAACAAATAGTGTCCACGGGAAGAACATTCATTAGATTTTGCAACAATTGCAATTGACCATATGGTAGCTAAATTCCAATGATTTGTCCACACATATATGCATTACATAATTAATCGTAGTGTATGAAATACGAAGACCTCATCAGATGGAAAACAATGGATCCATGCGTTATATGTTTAGCGGCTAACTCTTACTCAATGTTTCAGGAGAACGCCTGCTGAAATCTTCATTATCACTAGTGGGATTGATGTAGTGATCCAGGAAGAAGTCGCTGATAAATCTTTGAACCATCAGCAATTCACCAGCGAGGAGCGATTCAGGGGTCCTCGGTTTCAAGATGAGCTGCAGTATTTTTAAGATCAGAATGTGCCATATGAGTGGAGTAGAAGATATTAATTGAGATAGACTTACCGGTACTAATTCATGATGATCGTCACAACTATCAGCAGATTTGCAGATGGAGATCATGTGTCTACAAACATAGTATCCACAAAGGTTGGTCCCTGCTTCTTGTTGAGGACACTGTAATTTTTTGTACAAAATTAGTCATGTATTTGTCCTGTTAGGAACAACCTAACCAGTGTTAGATGTATTATTTTTTCTTTGGACAAAATAGAAAGAGGTTTAGTTAGAAGCTTGAACATTTGACTAGCGTAAGGAAAGGTATTTGTAGAGTGTTGGATAAATTTTCCGAAAATAACGGATTTCGGTGTGTTACGGAGAAACTTGATCTCGTCTTTGCCTGAGTTGTTTCGTCTTGAACAGGTTCCTGGTTTACTTTTCCACAATGCGCGTAATAATCGCAAATGATGATGAATTTTGACAACATCAATTATTGAACCAGATATGAATGCAAATTAATTTCAACATCATAGAATTCAATACCTATCCAAGATTGCTGAACATGCTTCAGATCCTGAGCGTTGACTCTCTGAGAGAATCAATGTAGTAAATTGTGTTCTTGTTTGGAACAATGCATACCAATATCCAGTGATTGCTACATATTAAGAAAGCAATGAACTTACGAATGATGTCGAAATCTGAAAGACAATCAGTGTATGCGTCGTTGTTTTCTTGACTTACCGTTCATGATATGGCCAGAGAAATGATTGTGCATGGGACGTCTTTTCGAAGATACGGAGGACCGTGTTAACGGCCCAGTCCCGTCGGTCCTTACCATCTAATGTTGTGCCATTTGCTAATGCAGGATCTATGAAATACAAGCTCTCACTTTGTCTTCTCTGTAGCGTTCAATCCTCGTGCAATGACTGATTTTTGCCTCTCTTATTTGCTTGATTTGCATTTGAAAATTTTACGTAACTTGGAGTTTTGAATCTTTTCATATGGACTTAAACACTTGGGCATCCTTGGCTTTCACCCAAGTGCTTCACTTCCCTCCTAAATCATTATCTCTTCTCTGGTCCATCCCATAATAATCATTGGAATATTTTTCTTAAATGAAAAATATTCATTTTCCTCTCTGAAACCCTAGCCAATTCAATAGGCTTCAAAGCAACCCTAATTTTATGGCTCAGAAAAATCTGAGATAATTCACAAATATTCTATGAACCCTAGGGCACCTTCCCGAGTAAAATATTTCATCACTTTTTGGAATATTTTTGCTCTGAAAAATATTTTCTGTTACGGACAGAAATGGTGGTTTCAACGCAACTACCATTTTACTTGCTCCATTTGACCTGAACTTTCTTGTGCATATTTACCTTAGTAACTCTAAGCTAGCCTCCAAAGCACAGCTTCAAACTCCCAGCCATTTGACCACTGTAACATCACAAAGTTCTTGACGAAACTTACTTGGTGTGTGAAAACTTCTCTCGCACCGGATCCAAACCAAATCGTGGTAACACTCAAAACTACCACGAACAACATGCCGGACATCGAGTTTATGCGTAGATCGACCTGATGTCATAGTTCACGCTGGTGACCGCGTTAAATCGAAGCGTCTTTGGCATGCGGCCGACGCGCTCTGCGACGCGCCCGAGCCTCTGTTGCTCACATGCTCGCTTCCCTGCCTGCCCAACCATGCCAAACCTTGCCACCATCATCGTCTCAACGTCCTTAACTCCTCCTTGGCGCTCGCCGACGCCGGAGCTCGCCACAGCGAGCACGGGCAAGGTCCGGCCAGCCCAACAGTGCGGAGCGCATTGTGCTTGTCGCCATTCTCTTGATCCTGTGCTCATCTCTGTCCACCCACAGTGGCTGCGTGACCTCCGTCGCCTTCTCCCCCTCTCACTGACGCTGCTCGTCGCCGGGCGCCCGTGGGCCAGTGTCCACCGTGAGCCAGCACCCTCGCCGCTTCGCCTATACATAGAGACACCCCCATCCTCCTCGAGCACCATCCAGCACTCACACACACCCCATGATCGAGTAGGAAACCGTAGCCCAAACGGGCAGGCCTCGGACCACCGTCCCCGAGCTCGAGCTCGTCGGCGATCCCCTCTGGTCACCGCAGTAACTCCAGCCCCTCCCAGGCCTGGGCGACCCCTCCAGGGTCTCCGCCTCTCTCCGGTGAGGCCGTCTCGCCCGCTTGGCGCCCCTGGAGTGGCCTCTGCTCGCTGTCTTCCTCAACTCCGACAACCTCCACGTTCTGCCTCCGCTTGCGAGGTTGATTCCGACGCCGTCCGACCGCCCCTAGCTACGCTACGGGTACGGGTAGGTGCGCCTCAACCCCCTCTTGCCGGTGAGAGCTCCGGCGAAGCCGGGCCCCCTCTGTTTCCTTCTCCCTCTCCCCCTCACCTGACTAGCGGGGCCCGCTAGTCAGCCACTTTGTACGCGCGTGAAGCGGTACGAGTGGTGGCGCCCCTGGGCTTTACGCCTTCGACGTCACCCCCCCCCCTCAGCTGTTTATTTTGATTCGAAATCAGTTGAATTTATAGAACACTTCAAACAGTTATAACTTTTTAACCATAAGTCCAAATGAATTGATTCTTTTTGCATTGGGTTCTTTGAAAAGAAATCTAGCAGCTCACCAAAGATGACATTTTTTCTGAGCTATTTGGAATTTCTGGTGATTTTCAGAAGTGTTCTTGATATTTTCTTTTTGTGTTTAAAATTATTTTCAGAAGGTGAGGCTTGTCTTGAGGATCACCAGGAGGCTTGTGAACCTCATCTGCACTAAGGCAAGCCACAACAACATTTTCATGGTGTCACTTCAATATTTGTGATTTTATTACTTGAATGAAATGATTAACCCATGCATTTAAATAATTATTTTGTTATTTATATTCTGTCAAGTGTTTGCTAATTATTATGCTTGATTTAGAGATTGTGGAAACTAGTTTAGTTGGTGAAGCAAAGCTAGGATTTATTCATGGTGATGATAGAAATAATTATTGCTATGCATGATAGTAAATATTTAAGTTATGTTCTTGCATAAATAAATTGGTAAAAATTTGCTATAAATTATTCTGTTAAGCACTTATTTAGTCATTCTACTTGCCTTCTGAATGTTTGAACCTCACTTAGTTGATAAAAAGATTAAGAGTTGTTGATAGTGAAATCTTTTGTTAAACATATGAGAAATTTATCGGAGTTACATTCTTGTGTGAGAAATTAATAAAACTTGTTGCAATATATTTTGGTTAAGCTATGAGCCATTTTGAGCAGCAAAGTAACATGAGTGGTTGATGTTTATGCTTGGTGTGTATAGGGATGACATCGGTCTTTTATTATTAAGTGATGCATGTGTGGTTTTGCATTGCATGGCATGCTATGACACGGGTCATTTTCATTTTAAGTTGAACCTGAGTATAACTCAACTTGAATATACCGTTGAGTGGGTCATGGTGCCGCTGAATCGAGTTTCTTTCCCGTGCAACCACATTTTCCTTTGTGAGAAGGCCTTGATTCAGTCCATTGACATGGCCTCTGGTCGGTGCCTCCAACTAGGGAAGGTTATGCCGTGCTTGCCCTGGCCCGGTAAGCAGGCATAATCTTGTGTGCTCGTTGATGAGATTATGGTACCGAGTTCCCGAGTGGGAGTGTTTTGACCACGACGGTGGTCGGGGTGTCTTTGGTAGACACAGGGCCACCCAGGACTAGCCCGTTGGGGATTTAGTCGGAGTGGCCGGGAGAGTGATGTGGCAATGGAAGGGTTTTGTCGGAATGGCGTTGGTCCACTCGAATGAGAGTGCAAGGCCATGGGTTCTGTGGTGTGGGTACAGTGTGCTACCTCTGCAGAGTGTATAATCTATCGATAGCCGAGTCCACGGTCAGGGACACCTCGTAGTAGGTCCCACCATGAGTCAACAATTAATGAAAATTGCACACTAAGCTGAAAACTTTGCATCGTTCAGAATGGCAAAAAGTCCATCGAGGAAATTGGGACCAGATATTGGTCGTGGTTGTGATCCTCGTAAGGATCACGAGTCATTTTGCTAAAGACCACATGGGTGGTGTGTTTGTGATCTGAGGATGATCACGGTTGGTAAGTTGTCCCGAGGGACGCTCGAGCATGATCACAACATGTTTGACATATAGTGTTGCATTCTTAATAATTGGTTAAGTATCATGATATTGTTTGCCATTATGAGTATGCCTGTTGTGAGCTTGCAAGTAAATTCAATGTACTGACTTGGCGTGTCATGCCAGATTTCAGGAAAGTCTCGTTGGAAAGGAGCGCTGTTCGAGTCTAGATCGTGTCCACATCGGTGTCCCTGTGATATGGAGCTTCCGCTACGACGTTATTCCGCTGCCACGTAGTTGTTCGGATCGAGGCCCCTTTATGTTCACTAAATAATGTACATATTGTTCAGCCGCGCAGGCGTGCCGCTTAGCCTCGGCAATTTGTTGTAATATAAACTCTGTTCCGCTAGCCTCAATAAAGTGGTTGTTTTCTGTACTAAGATGTAGTGTGTTTCCAGAAGACATGGTCTCGGGGCTGGCAATGCATGGTAAACCGGTCGCTCTGAGCCGGGGTGCCACAACGCTTGGTATCAGAGCCGCGCTGACTGTAGGCCACGCTAGACTACGACGTGTTAACTGGACGCTAGACACGAGTAAATTTGAGTGCCGGTAGCAGTTATAGCTGGTTGTTGCATTGTAGTCATTTGATTATTATTTTTTATGCTAACCTGCTAATGGTTGTGAGTGTAGATGGCTCCGGTGCCGTATCCATGCCATTTGCAGCTAATGACGTACACGTCACCGCATCTTCTCCGCAACGTGTGGCGTCGGCTGTACCCTCACGGATACGACCCAGTCTACCGTGTGTACCGGGAGCGTCTAGCAGACTCAGTGAATGAGTATCACGCAGTGGTTACTCTGCGCACCAGTTCTGATTCCGGCTCTTACACTCGTACTTCTCGGAGCGGTTACGCCTCTACCGCTTCCCAGGCTGTCCAGTTTGCCGCATTCGTGGTCCTTGTCGAGCTTCGCTATACCGAGGTCCGAACGCAGCACCACCCAGGTTTCTATTACTACCCATCTCTGCACGACAACGGTCGTGTCCGCTTCCGTCTCATTGATCTGGAGTCTGATAGTGTTGCTAGCCACCTTGCTCGTTATGTCACAGCTAGCTATCTGATGATCCACGAGCTGGCTTGAGAGCTGACTCGTGCCCGTACTGCTTTAGCTTCGCCTTAGTTACTTCTAGCTCGCCACTACTCCATCTTCTGGGATTCACTCCATACATTCGGTCGGTTCTAGTTCCCCTATTTTGCGGTTACTCCCCGAGTAGCACGGGTGTCTACCTGTGAACCCTATTAGTGCTCCTGCCGAGTGGGTTTCACTTCTTGCTACTCATGTGGCCCCGATGCTTCATCCTACCCCTGCCCCTGAGGGAGAGCCCTCGAGGCAGCGCCTTCGTGTTACCTTTAACCTGGAGGTTTCCGTTAACCACGTCAGTTCGGGATCCGAGACCGCTTCAGGGGAGGACACCGCAGCACCAGCAGAGCAGTAGTGTCTTTGAGTATTTGCAGTCGTCTGGATGATGTACGGATGTAGTCGTACGAGTCATGATGCTTCATTGCATGTATGAGAGTAGTGGAACCAGTCATGTTGTTTATCTTTCATGTATGAGTCTATGTATAATTATGTTGGGACTTTAATTGCCGTGTTTTCTTTGCTCTTTTGTCTTTTTCGATATTTGTTGCTGGCCTTTCCCCTATTTTATTCTTGGATGTCTCTCATCTCGATTGCGTTGTCTTGGGAAAAATCCTCAATAGGATAACGCAAGGAGGCAGCAGTAGCAACGTTCGTGAGGGAACTCCTGTTAAATCGTTCATACGACAGGCAGGATATTCTCCCGAGCCGTACATTCCGCCACCACCTCCACCGCCTAATCCTCTCTCCACCGAGCAAATTCTGCGTATGTTTGAAGAGAAAAGGAACAATGATCTGATTGAAATGTTGAGAAGTGTGCAAGCTATGGTTGGACAGAATGGAAATCAGAATGGTCATCACTCAAAGCTGTCAAATTTTCAGAGGACCAATCCACCCAGTTTTAGACAGATTGTTGACCCATTGGATGCAGACGATTGGTTGTGCACCATGGAGAAAATCTTGAGATTGCCCGTACTGAAGGAAATGATAAAGTTCCATTTGCAACTCATTACCTTGAAGGCGCAGCTGCCATATGGTGGGAAAATACAAAGGCCATGTGGCCGATTGATGAGGAAATCACACAGGAAAATTTAAGGATAAGTTCGAAAATATCATATCCCTCTTTGGAGTTATGAAGGCCAAGCGGCATGAATTTCGCGCTCGTCCAAGGAAATCGATGCGTGGCTGAATATCTGCAAAAATTCAATCATTTGGCCCGTTACTCTTTGTATGACGTGGCCACCGAAGAAAGGAAGATTGACAGATTTCTTGGAGGTTTAAGTCCGCAACTTCGGTGTGCTCTCAGTATGTTTGATTTCCCAGATTTCCAAACTCTGGTGGACAAGGCGTTCATTGCTGAACGGGAGCACAAGCTTATATCAGATTATAGGCCTGCTAATGACAACAAGCGCAAGTTTGAACCAAAGAAGGATGGGCAACCTGTGCAAAAGGCTCGTACCTGGCAGCAGACTCAGGTGGAATATAGGCCAAATTGGCAGCAGAATGTTAACAGGACCACCACTCAAGTCAAGAATATTGTGACCAATCCAACACATGAGGAGCGTCAGCACAATAATTCTTGTTTCATTTGCGGGCAGCATAGACATTATGCCAAACAGTTCCCCAAGAACAACAAGATGAATGCCCTAAACAGGCCACAAGTCAACTTTATGGAGTCATGGCCAACCCAACAAAACTTCACTGGGCACGTGCATCATATCTCCGCTGATGAAGCCCAAGAGAAGCCAGAAGTCATCATTGGTATGTTTTCTGTTTATGACATACCTGCAGTAAATTTATTTGACTCTGGGGCTTCCCATTCTTTTATTTCTCGGAGTTTTGCTGCCCAAATTTTTTTTCCTTGCACGATTTTGGGCAAAAATATGCTGGTACAAACCCCGGGATCTATAATCAAGAGCACTCTGGACTGTCATGATCTGGAGATCAATATCAACGGAATCTACTTTCCAACGCCTCTGATAATCATTGAGTCTGAACAGCTAGATATTATATTGGTTATGAATTGGTTGACCAAATATCAAGTTTGCATAAACTGCGCAACCCGAGAAGTCAATTTGACGAGTCTGAATGGGCAGCTCACCAAATTCTATGCTCGCAAGAATATACCCAAGCCACAATTAGTTTGCACCGATGTGGTTGAATTGGAATTTATTCCTATGGTCAGTGAGTACCCTGATGTGTTTCGGAAGAACTGCCGCGGGCATGCCACGGATCGAACTGGAGTTTGCAATAGATCTTGTGCCCGGAACCGCACCGCTATACAAGAAGTATTACCGGATGTCCTCGTCAGAATTAGTGGAGCTAAAGAAACAGCTTGACGAATTACTCTAGAAAGGTTATATTCGTCCCAGCTCTTCACCATGGGGGTCACCTGCTATTTTCGTAGGCAAAAAGGATGGTAGTCTCCGTATGTGCATAGATTACCGCCAGCTGAATTAGGTCACCATCAAAAATAAATATCCGCTGTCAAGGATTGATGATCTGTTTGATCAGCTCAGTGGGGATAAAGTATTCTCAAAAATCGATTCTGGACCGGATATCATCAGCTCAAGATTAAAAGGAGGATATTCCTAAGACCGCATTCACTACACGGTACGGTCTTTACGAATATACCGTGATGTCCTTTGGTCTCACGAATGCCCCTGCCTTCTTCATGCATATGATGAACAAAGTGTTCATGGACTTCCTCGACAAATTCGTGGTAGTCTTCATCGACGACATCCTCATTTACTCCAAGGGTGAAGAAGAGCACAAGGATCACCTCCGAGCAGTGCTACAATGGCTCCATAACCATCGATTATCGCCAAGTTCGATGAAGTGCGAATTTTGGCTCAAGCAAGTTGGGTTTCTCAAACATGTACTATCCGCCGAAGGTGTAGCCGTGGACCCAAGCAAAGTAAAGGATGTGCTCGATTGGGTACCGCCCACGACTGTAACACAGATCCGGAGTTTCCTCAGATTAGCTGGATACTACCATCATTTTATTGAAGGGTTTTCCAAAATTGCTAAACCCATGACGGAGCTGCTAAAAAAGGATACGAAGTTTAAGTGGACAGAGGATTGTGAGAAGAGTTTTAATGAGCTGAAGATATGTCTAACAACCGCACCTGTATTGACTCTTCCAAACATTTATCACAGCTTTGATGTGTACTGCGATGCCTCCAGACAAGGTATTGGTTGTGTGCTGATGCAAGACGGCAAGGTAGTAGCATATGGCTAGCGACAGCTACGACCCCATGAAGGAAATTATCCTACTCATGATTTGGAATTGGCTGCGGTGGTTCATGCATTAAAAATTTGGAGACACTACCTCATTGGAAAAAGGTGCCAACTTTTTACCGACCACAAAAGTCTCAAGTACATTTTCACTCAGCGATTTAAATCTCGTCGTGAAGATGGCTAGAGTTGGTCAAGGATTATGACCTTGGAATAAATTACCATCCGAGCAAGGCCAACATCGTTGCCGATGCCCTCGATCGAAAAAACCTGTCGACTTAAATGCCATATTGGAATCATTGCCCACCAAACTCCAAGAGGAGATCGCTCGGCTCAACTTTGGTCATCGTGGATGCTTTGGTCTCGCTAATATTTTGGAAGTTACCCCACACTTGAGATGGAAATCCATGAGGCCCTAGCCAGGATGGCGTAAGCTACAAAAAGCGTGCCAAGGGCGGATGGCAAGGCAGACCCCAGATTTCTTCAAGGATAAATTCGGTACCCTCCGATTCCGTGGACGAATTTGTATACCCGATCAACCGGACTTGAAGAATAAAATATTGTCAGAAGCACACGAATCCTCGTATTCCATCCAGCCGGGAGGTACGAAAATGTATGAGGACCTTAGACAAATATTCTGGTGGGATGGAATGAAGAAAGACATTGCCTATTTTGTAGCCTATTGCAACATATGCAACAAGGTGAAAGCAGAACATCGGAAGCCAGCCGGACTCCTCCAACCGTTGTCGGTTTCACAGTGGAAATGGGATGACGTTGGCATGGATTTCATTACAGGATTGCCTAAGACTCAGCGAGGCAAGGATGCAATCTGGGTTATAATAGACACCCTCACCAATGTTGCTCACTTCATCCCGATCAGCACCGGATCTGAGGCGGATGAACTTGCACAATTGTATATATCCGGGATCGTCGGTACCGCATGGAGTACCCCGAACTATCACTTTCGACCGAGGTTCTTTGTTTACCTCCGCTTTCTGGTCCCGTCTCCATCAAGCCTTGGGGACAGCACTGAAATATAGTACTGCTTATCACCCTCAGATAGATGGACAGACAGAGCGGGTAAATCAAATACTCGAAGATATGTTGTGAGCCTATGTACTAGCCAACGGAGCTAAATGGGAAGATTGTTTGCCATATGCCGAGTTCTCTTATAACAACAGTTTTCAGACCAGTCTAAAGATGTCACCATATGAAGCTCTGTATGGCCGTAAGTGTCGCACTCCTCTAAATTGGTCTCAAGCTGGAGATAGCCGTATCTTCGGAACATATCTCATCATGGAAGCTGAGAGACAAGTTAGGAAATCGAGACAGACTGCAATTGGCCAAATCTCGTCAGAAGAGTTATTATGATGCAAAGCATCGGCAGGTCAGTTTTGAACCCGGAGAACATGTATACCTCCGAGTCACTCTTATGAAAGGAGTTAAGAGATTTCAGACTTGTGGAAAGCTGGCACCCAGATTTATTGGTCCATTCCTGATTATGTCTCTAGTGGGTACTGTTGCATATCAACTGGAACTACCCCCTGAATTGGCAGACGTGCACAACGTGTTCCATGTTTCACAATTTAGACGATGCATATCCCCATCTAAGAAAAGGACTGCTATGGCTGAGATAGAGTTGGCAAAAGATTTAACTTATGAAGAGAGACCATTTAGAATTTTGGATCAGATGGAAAGGGTAACCCGCAGTAAAGTCAGAAAAATTTACAAGGTTCAGTGGGAGCATCACACAGAATCAGAAGCAACTTGGGAGCCGGAGAAATTCCTTCAGGATCAGTATCCAGAGTGTTTTCCCAAGCAACCGAATCTCGAGGACGAGATTCATTCTAAGTAGGGGAGGTTTGTGACAGCCTGATTTTTGCCCTCTCTTATTTGGTTGATTTGCATTTCAAATTTTCCTGAAACTTGGAGTTTTTGAATCTTTTCATATCGACTTAAACACTTGGGCATCCTTGGCTTTCACCCTAGTGCTTCACTTCCCTCTTAAATCATCATCTCTTCTCTGGTCCATCCCATAATAATCATTGGAATATTTTTCTTAAATGAAAAATATTCATTTTCCTCTCTGAAACCCTAGCCAATTCAATAGGCTTCAAAGCAACCCTAATTTTTATGGCCCAGAAAAATCTGAAATAATTCACAAATATTCTATGAACCCTAGGGCACCTTCACGAGTAAAATATTTCATCACTTTTTGGAATATTTTTGCTACAGAAAATATTTTCTGTTCTCGACAGAAATGGTGGTTTCAACAGCAACTGCCATTTTACTTGCTCCATTTGACCTGAACTTTCTTGTGCATATTTACCTTAGTAACTCTAAGCTAGTCTCCAAAGCACAGCTTCAAACTCCCAGCCATTTTACCATAGTAACATCACAAAGTTACTGACCAAAAACTTACTTGGTGTGTGAAAACTTCTCTACTGCACCTGGATCCAAACCAAATCGTGGTAACACTCAAAACTACCACAAACAACATGCCAGACATCGAGTTTATGCTTAGTTCGACCTGATGTCATAGTTCACGTGGTGGCGCGTTAAATCGAGCGTCTTTGCTATCGGTGGCGTGCTCTGCGATGCTTGAGCCTCTGTTGCTTTCGGCGTGCTTTCGCTTCCCCTTCTTAACCATGCCAAACCTCGCCACCATCATCATCTCAACGTCCTTAACTCCTCCTGGCGCTCACCGGCGCCGGAGCTTCGCCCGAGCGAAACGCAGGCAAGGTCCGGCCAGCCCAACAGTCCGGAGCGCACTGTGCTCGTCACCATCCTCCTGATCATGTGCTCGTCTCCGTCCGCCCACAGTGGCCGCGTGACCTCTGTAGTCTTCTCCCCCTCTCGCTGACGCCACTCGTCGCCGGGCGCCGTGGACTGGTATCCACCGGCGGAGCCCGAAGCACCCTCGCCGCTTGCCTATAAATAGAGCCACCCCCAGCCTCCTCGAGCACCATCCAGCACTCACACACACCCCACGATCGAGTAGGAAACCGTAGCCCGACCGTGCAGGCCTCGGGCCGCCGTCCCCGAGCTCGAGCTCGCCGGCGATCCCCTCTGGTCGACGCGGTAGCTCCAGCCCCTCCCAGGCCTGGGCGACCCCTCCAGGGCCTCCGCCTCTCTCCGGTGAGGCCGTCTCGCCCGCTTGGCGCCACTGGAGTGGCCTCTACTCGCCGTCTTCCTCAACTCCGACAACCTCCACGTTCTGCCTCCGCTTGCGAGGTTGATTCCGACGCTGTCCGACCGCCCCTAGCTACGCTACGGGTACGGGCAGGTGCGCCTCAACCCCCTCTTACCGGCGAGAGCTCCGACGAAGCTGCGCCCCCCTCTGTTTGCTTCTCCCTCTCCCCCTCACCTGACTAGCGAGGCCCGCTAGTCAGCCACTCTGTACGCCCGTGAAGCGGTACGAGTGGTGGCGCCCCTGGGCTTTACGCCTTCGACGTCACCCCCCCCCCCTCAGCTGTTTATTTTGATTCCAAATCATTTAAATTTACAGAACACTTCAAACAGTTATAACTTTTTAACCATAAGTCCAAACGGATTGATTCTTTTTCCATTGGGTTCTTTGAAAAGAAATCTAGCAGCTCACCAAAGATGAGATTTTTCTGAGTTGTTTAGAATTTCTGGTGATTTCCAGAAGTGTTCTTGATATTTTCTTTTTGTGTTTAAAATTATTTTCAGAAGGTGAGGCTTGTCTTGAGGATCACCAGGAGGCTTGTGAACCTCATCTTCACTAAGGCAAGCCACAGCAACCTTTTCATGGTGTCACTTCAATATTTATGATTTTCTTACTTGAATGAAATGATTAACCCATGCATTTATATAATTATTTTGTTATTTATATTCTGTCAAGTGTTTGCTAGTTATTATGCTTGATTTAGAGATTGTGGAAACTAGTTTAGTTGGTGAAGCAAAGCTAGGATTTATTCATGGTGATGATAGAAATAATTTTTTGCTATGCATGATAGTAAATATTTAAGTTATGTTCTTGCATAAATAAACTGGTAAAAATTTGCTATAAATTATTCTGTTAAGCACTTATTTAGTCATTCTACTTGCCTTACAGAATGTTTGAACCTCACTTAGTTGATAAAAAGATTAAGAGTTGTTGATAGTGAAATCTTTTGTTAAACATATGAGAAATTTATCGGAGTTACGTTCTTGTGTGAGAAATTAATAAAACTTGTTGCAATATATTTTGGTTAAGCTATGAGCCATTTTGAGCAGCAAAGTAACATGAGTGGTTGATGTTTATGCTTGGTGTGTATAGGGATAACATCGGTCTTTTATTATTAAGTGATGCATGTGTGGTTTATCTATGTCAGACCGCTGAGCTGGCAGTGCTGCTGTGACGGACTACTGGGCTGTAGGAGCAGAGGCATCAGACTACTGACCATGCGTTGAAGCTATGTCAGGTTTCTGCACAGGTGGTGCCAACTTTTCGGTGTGCTGAGGAGGCCGTGCCAACGTGTTGGTTTCTTTGGCGGGAAGTCTTGGCGCATTGGTATCTTGATCACGCACTGCAGACCGGCGGACCGATGAGCAATCGGTTTTGGACCTCTGACCGCTTAGCAGCGGTTCGAAGCATCAGGCGCTTAGCGATCTGTTCCACCAGTTGGTCTGCTGAGCATGTGCTGTTTGGGTCTCCCCATTGCTTGGCTGGCATCTGAGCGGTGATGTGTCATCAGCAGTTGTAGGCCTTGCCATTGGCTTCTTTAGGGAGAGAGGATGACATGGCTGTCGTCCACAAAGTCGGTCCGGTGATCACAGGTTGATGCATCAGCCCACGAGAGCTGCTGTGGCAAGGAGAGCGTCACCGGTTGAGGGGCGACAGTGGTTTCTCTTGGCGGGGCTTCAGGAATCTAATCGATGAACTCTATTTCCTTTCATGGCCACTGGATGTGATGTAACAGTATTTCTCCCAAGGTCCTTTGCTCATCGAAGTCTCCTAGGACATTCTTCAGGGCAAATTCATTGAATATAGGCTTTACTTCAGTCACGTAGCACTTCACACAACCCGGCTTCAATGGCACATTGTCCAAGAAGAGGCCATCTTCCAAGAAGGTTGGGCAAACCCAGGCTGTTGCACATTTTAATGTACCTTCATAAGGTGTAAGCACGCCCTTCATTCTGTCTTTCATTCCAGATAGATCAGATATAGCATCATCACGAGCTGCTGCAGTCTCAGTGTTGCTGGGGTCAGCTGATGCACAACTACTCTTGTGCAGTGTTGTCGCGCAATAAGCAACATCATCCATGCCCGCCTCCCTCCCATCTGCTGGCTATCTGTCGGTGTTAGAGTCTTCTGCATCATCATTGACTCCTCAACATCCTTTCGAACAACCGGATAAATCTCCTTCTTCAACTTTTCAAACAATTCATTCTGCTTCATTTCACTCCTCGCTTTTTCATCTTTGAGCCTTTCTTCTTTCTTGAGTGTGAAAGCCCTCTTGTCTTGAGGACATTAACACCTATACCCCTTGCACGGCCGGGGGCTCTTTGTGTCGAGCAATGGACAGAATGTCACACGGCCCTGAGTTCCTCTAGAACCTTCCAGGGATCTTGGAAGCCTCTACCATCACTTCATACAGTTTGGTGTCACGTGCGTTTTCAAAGTAATAAGTTCCATCATCACGCCTCTTTGCACGTGCCCGCAAGTAGTCTCTGGCGTGTTCGCCCCTGATTTCACTAAAGGCCGGATTCCCACCCGCCGCTACTGCTTCTTTGTCCTCCTGTTCCCATATCAGTTTCATGCCATAGTATCCTGCCACACCCATATGGTGGGGGTGTATGTTCTCCTTCTGAAGTTCCGAGTGCTTGAAACTCTTCTCAGCAAACTCTGGAGTTGCCCTGACCCTTTTGAATTCTTGATGCGCCTTTGTAATTTGGGGTACGCGAGGATTGGGTCCTTGCCTTCACTCAAGTACTTCTTATGCAACACGTGCTTCCAGTTTCTCCAAGCATCCCTAGCCTTCTTGATTGGGCGTGTTCCACTGCATTCTCCTTTGCTCTGGAAAGTTGAAGTGATCCATGATCTCCGGACTATCCTTAGCCGTGTTTCTATGTCGACCTTCGAAACCCCGCAGATTAATGTTGAGCCTTGCCACCTTAACAAATCCACACACACTCCTGAACCTCATGTGTGCTTTATATGGTTTAGTTGGAGCCCAGGACTTTAAATCAATCTTGGTTACTTCATATACACCTTTAGGCTGGTGCGTGGGCTTCCTTGGAGCGTTCCTCCATGTCCTGACCGGAAGGGTAATTGCTGCAGCTCTATCCCGTTCAAGACTACTTGATCCCTCACAATCTGCTGAAGACCTAGGGTTGTCCGAATCAGATGAAGATACATGGCCTGAATGAGTGATGTCGCTGCTACTCGACATCTACAAAGAACACATGCGAAACTCAAGAAAGGAGGATAAGCATAAAACTAACAACTTGGTATCAAGCTTTCTAAACATGCCATGCAATATTTAGAAAATGTACGGCTAATTTGTTAAGTTTGTGTGACTCGGGCGCCCGCGATATGTAAATAGGCAGTAACTTATTGGAACAAATACAACTTATATGTAGTGAGGAAGGTAGATAATGAACATATATACGCTCTCCGTTATTTTATAGCCAATTTGGGAACATACTGAACGTAATTGGAAGAGGGATTCCGAGGAAATATGCCACACCGTGATGGAGAGCAGTAACTTAATGCAAACCCGGTCGGACCACAGGAGAGGCGAGGGTTACTGCATCGATATGCTCGAGGGTGGCTGGCGAGCAAACAAAGACGGCGAGGTGCGGGCCGCCACATGTTGGGAACGACAGTGGAGGTAGGCTTAACGCCGAAGAGCGGGCACACGGCCGCGGTGGGCATGGCGGCGCCGGAGAGGGTTCTGCTGTGAATCTGGGGGAGGGGGAGCTGGGGAAGGAGATTGGGTGGACTAGTTGAGTGAAACGCGGGCGGACGGTGGGGGTGTTGGCGGCCTAGGTGAAAAGGGTGAAAAATATCCCCGGTCGCCGCGCGCGTGGAAAGGCCTATGCAAACGGTTGCCTCTAAGCGCTCGTGTGCACAAACAGAATAATTTCGTTTGAAATGAAGACGTACTAATTTTGAAAAGAAGACGCGAGTTCATCATTTCACCTCTAAATTTTTCGCACGTAAACCACTCACAATTTTACCACGGGTTTGATTTGCTGGCGCATTCTAGGTCTCGTGTGCTATATGTAAGACATTTTTTGGCATTTACCATGCATGTTGGCATATAAATCAATTCCTAGCCGGGCTGCATTTCCCGTCGAAAGGGATGAGGATTGTCGTTTGATCTGGGAGCATCCAATGGTGCAGACATACGATCCGTGGGGTTTGGGTTCTGGCCAATCAGAATGCACGACTCAGATCGTGTGAGCGAGGGGGCATCGGCCCGCGGTTTGGTGGGCACGGCTTCGTGTGTGAACCGTGTGCTATTTGAAAACATTTTTTGTGAGGGGCTATTTGAAAACATGTACATGTGTTGTCGAAAGGGATGAGGATCGCCGTTTGATCAAGGAGAATCCAATGGTGCAGACGTACGATCCGCAGGGTTTGGGTTCTGGCCAATCAGAACACACGACTCAGAACGCGCGCGTGGTAGAGGGGTGGGGGTGCATCGGCCACGGTTTAGTGGACAAACGGCTTTCATGAGTGAACGGTGTTCTCTTTGAAAACATTTACTTTACCTAACATCATATTTTTGTTCGAATGAAAACATGAGTTCATCGTTTCGCCTCCAATTTTTTTCCACGGTAAGAAATCATGAGTATAGTCGAGAGTATCATATACTAGTATCATGAATATATAGTACATATGATACTGGTGTATGATACTTCCTTTAATTAATTATAGCGCATAGTATAATACATAGAGTATAGTATCATATATAGATCATATTTATTGCCATGCATGACACAAATTAGCATCGCATTTAACATGATACGGTATCTACCTACTATATGTTACTCTAACCCTCTTTATATATATTTAATTCTTTGCCACATCAGCATACTTGCTATTTTCGAGTGCATGACATTTTCGGCTATGATACCACCACTATGGCCAGCCTTATATAGTGGGGAGTATCATATACTATATATAGTATCATGCATATGATACTAGTGTATGATACTACGTACGTACCTTCATAGTGCATATATAGTATCATAGAGTAGTACTAGCTCCCTTTGTAAACTAATATAAGAGCGTTTAGATTACTAAATAGTGACCTAAACGCTCTTATATTAGTTTACGGAGGGAGTATATATCATAGATGACCGTATTTATGGACATGCATGACACATAGTAGAATAGCATTTATTATATTCCCAGGTGCATGATACCGGCTATGATACCCCCACTATGGCTACCCTAATAAGGCTGGTCGTAATATGGGAGTATCAAGCGGTATGATGCATGCCAACTAGACTCTTTGGATGATGTGGAACACAGTTAAATGATGAAAGAGAGGGTGTGTGGTATCACATCATGATACCATATCATATTAAATGTTGTACTACTTTGTGTCATGCATGGTAATTAATAAGGAACCTAAGATACTAACTTATGATACTATGCATGCGCGCATTACGGAGGTATTACCGGTCATATACTAGTATCATGCATATATACTCCCTCCTTTCCGGTTTATAGGCTTATCTCAAAATTTTAGTTTTTCCATTTTATAAGGCTCAATTTTGTTGTTCCCCATCACATGTCCAGATTCCAAGGTGCATGAAATCATTGCATGCAAGTATTAAGAGAAAGTTGAACAATGCATGTACTTTATATATGCATGCATGTATTGCAATTAATACATTGGAAAACATAAATTTTTGAGGATAACAAAAGCATTAATTGGGTGTTTTTGCAAACTACAAAAAGTATTCCACCACTCACCATCTACCTTGGTTGGTGAGATTTTTGAATTGAGCCCTATAAGGCTGGTTGTAATGGGGAGTATTATATATACTAGTAGTATCATGCATATATATGATAGTGTAGCTAGGATACTACTTCCGTAATGCATAGTATCATAAGTTAACATCTTAGGTTGCCTTACTAATTGTCATGCATCACACAAAGTAGTAGTACAACATTTAATATGACACGGTATCATGATATGATACCACATCCTCTCTTGTATGCCACATCATCCAGAAAGTCTAGTTGGCATGCATGATACCGCTTACGATTATACCATTACAACCAGCCTAAACCGGAAAGGAGGGAGTATGAGACTAGACACAATGGAGAGTAGTACACTAGTAGCATACACATATCCCTAGACTATATATGTTACTACAATCATAGTGGGTAGTAACATAAGTGTAGTGTCATGCAAAGCTTCATTTCTTAGGTTACAGGCTCATATTGCACTGGGACATGTGATGCTACAGTAACTAGCTAAGTTACTGAAACTATCTCTTTCCTCATTAACTTATTGCCACATAAGCAAGTTTGCTGAGTTGGAGTCGGTGTTACTGCTGAAGTTACTCCCACTGTGGCTAGTCTGATACTAGCTAGTCGTCTATGATATACTAGCTACCTCACTAAGAGCATGCATGGTTAATAATATAGCCAAGGATCGGCTATATAAGAAGTTGCCATGTCATATACAGCCAACCTCTTAGCGGGCATGTTACTCCCCACTATAGAGGTAGTAACATCACATGTACATATCAAGGCAAGATGTGTCTATAGCCTAATAAATGAAGTGTTGCATGTTACCACACATATATGTTACTCCCCACTATAGAGGTAGTAACATAGACTAGTAACACATGGGCATGTTACTAGTCTATGTTACTACCCATTAATAACTAGTCTGAGTAACATCACACATCTCAAGGCAAGATGAGTCTATAGCCTAATAAATGAAGTGTTGCATGTTACTACACATATGTTACTCCCCACTATAGAGGTAGTAACATAGACTAGTAACATTCTATGTTACTACCCATTGTCGCTAGTCTTATGTCACTCTATTGTGTACTTACTTGCTCTAATGCATAGTATCATAGAGTAGCTAGCTAGTATCATATGTTGTACTTTATTTATATTGTCATGCATGACACATAGTAGCATAACATTTATTATGATACGGTTTCATGATATGATACTTAACCCTCTCTTTCTTCATTTAATTAATTCTATGACAGCTCATCAAAATTGCCTAGTTGGCATGCATGATACTAGCTATGATACCCCCTTACTATCATCCTAGCAAAGGTGTACATATCATTTGTGTGTCGCTTTGTGAGTTTTCATCCGTTTGTTCGAGAAGCGGGGAGAAGGTTCAAACATTTCGGCCGCGAGGTGCGGCCACTGGCGTAGGCCTAGTTGGTATTTTAATTACAGAAAATTCAGATGGAGTTCGGACATCATCAAAATTGATGTGTGCTTGTGGCGTGCTCTCACGGCCCCGTGGAAAAAATTGGTAAAGTTTGGCACAAGTTTTGATGACCGCTCCTTCCAAACCGGAGCATCTCACATGAAGGATCATGGTTTTCCAAAAGGAGACGTGTCAATTCAAACTCCTGTGGCCGGTGATTCATCGTTTGGCCTCATAAAAATTTCCACGGTACGCAATCACCATTATACCACGGGTTTGATTTTCTGGTGCATTTCAGGCATCATTAGTTATATTTAAGACATTTTTTGAGATTAACATGCATTTTCTGCATAAAAATAAAATTACAACCGGAACTGCATGTGCTATCGAAAGGGATGAGGATCACCGTTCAATCTGGGAGCATCCAACGGTGCAGACATACGATCCGTGGGGTTTGGGTTCTGGCCAATCATAAAGCACGACTCAGATCATGGGCGGGGTGGCGGGGTTTGGTCGGCACACAACTTTCATCAACGAACCGTGTGCTATTCGCAAACCCAGTTGCATATTTTGTTCACACATAATATAGTGAGATCAATTGAGTGTGCTACCTCTATGATATAATAATAATAATAACAATAATAATAATAATAATAATAATAATAATAATAATAATAATAATAATAATAACAACAACAACAACAACAACAACAACAACAACAACAAAAACACTTCATATTCATTGCCTGAGCTGAGAGCATATCAAGGTCAACATATTAACGGTTCTTACATCAACAGAAAACCAGGCATAACTCACAAATTTAGTACATGCGAAAGTTCTAAATTGAACGAATTAAGTTGCAGGGTAGGCATAAAGACTAGTCTTACGGCTTAATTCCCATGTACATGGGGGAACTAGGGTCATTAAGTTGACCCCGAATGAACTTGTGGTTTTTGATGATTTTACCCTTCTCTGTTGTACTGGTGTGTGATCCCTTGGCTGGCAACTCATCAAATTCATCGTACTCGTCCTGATCGACAACATCGTCGACACCCAGTACCCTTCTCTTCCCATACATCGCTAAATGGTCGTTCTTATGCAAGGGGTCTTCCACAAAGAAAATCTGGGTAGCATCGCTAGCAAGAATGAATGGATCTGCATGATATGCCATCGTTGTCATGTTAACACAGGTCTTCCTGTACTCATCAATCCTTACCTGACCAAGAGGGATCCATGCGCACCTGAATAATGCCACCTTAACTTTCACATAGTCAATCTCCCAAATCTCTTTGATGGTTCCACAGTATACCCTTTTATCACCTTCATTTACACTCATGCATTCTATTCGAACAGAGCTGTTCTGATACGAGGTCTTCTTATCACGTTCCTCAGTGTAGAACGTGTATCCATTTATGTCATATGCTTGGTACATCAACACCGTAGGTGATGGCTTTTGTGCCAACCACGTAGCAATGTCATCGATGGATCCTTGTGCCAAACGATTCTTCAGCCATTCGGCGTACTTCTTAGTGTGCTCCTTCATCTCCAGTTCTAATGAAGGCACCACTGGTAAGAAGCTTTGGCATATCTCCGCCAAGTGTTCTTTGGCATAAGCGATGAGAACTGGGCTATTAAGTAGTACCGTCAAATGGGCTTTCTCTGCCAATTCTCCGGGTGCAGCCAATTGCATGCCAGCAAGGACCGGCTTACCTTTCAGCCTTCCCTCATGGCGAGAGAGGGGCAAACCTATAGGTCTTTGTTTCATGTATTCGGTGCAAAACTCAACTACCTCCTCCGCAGTATAACCTTGTAGGATGCTTGCCTCTGGATGGTTTCGGTTCCGACAAAAGCGCTTCAGTATTCCCATGAATCGCTCGAAGGGATACATGTTGCGAAGAAACACAGGACCACAATACTTTATCTTGTCGACAAGGTGCATAGTGAGATGGACCATGACATCAAAGAATAACGGTGGGAAAACATCTCTAGGTTGGAAAATATTCTTGCAATATCGTCTTGCTTATGATCCAACTCTTCAGGATCTACAACTTTCTGCCATAGTTGGTTGAAGAAATCACAGAGCTCAAAGAGTGTGTTTCTTATATCTATGTCCATCTGATTCCTGATGGCCACCGGTAGGATTTGTGTCAACATTACGTGGCAATCATGTGACTTCATGTGTCCCAACTTCATTTTACCTGAGCTCACATCCACGAGACTTCTGATGTTTGCGCAGTAGGAAGAGGGTGTCTTAACTGACAACAAATAGGTGAAGAATTGTGTTGCTTCTTTTGTACTGAAATTGTAACTCTGGCGAGCTTTGATGAATTTGTCATCATCTTCTGCTTCACTCTTGCATTGTGATTGATCAGCAAGCATATCGAGCCGTGAACCATCACCATCCTTTCTTTTACCTTTAATCTTGAGCAGAGTACCAAGGATGCTTTCACATACATTCTTCTCTACATGCATGACATCGATGCAATGACGTACACGTAGAATCTCACAGTAAGGTAATTTCCAGAACACCAATTTCTTCTTAAACACTTGATTCTTGGGTGTCAGTTTCACCGTCAAAGGGTGGTTCTTGCCAAGCACAACATTAATTTTTTTACCCATGTTGCGGACCACCTCCCCTTCATAGGGTCTTGGGCCCTCAACTGCCTCTGCCGTACCATCAAATTAAGCTTTCATCTTTCGGTATGGGTGATTTTTTCGTAAGAACCTACGATGACGCAAATACACTGTTTTGCACGAGTTTGGAAGTCTTCTGCTAGCTGTCCTATCCATGCATGTGACACACCCTACATCTCCCCTTGTTTTCTGCCCCGATGTGTTGCCTAATGCCGGCATATCTTGAATGGTGTGCACCAGCATCGCATGTAGATCGAAAATCTCCTTTATGTAAGCATCATAACATTTTACAGCGCATCTATCCACCTTTGTCGAGGAGTTCTTACGCGATGGCTGAAAGTAAATGTCAATGTCATTTCCAGGTTGCTTCGGGCCTTGGATAATCATTGACATCATAATGTATTATTTCTTCATACACAACCAAGGACCTAGGTTATATATGCACAGAAGCACCAGCCATGTGCTGTGATTGGTGCTCATATCACCAAAAGGATTCATCCCGTCAGTACACTCCCCGAGCCTTATACTTCTAGGCTCCTTGGCAAAATTTTCAAACTTGTTGTCGATTAATCCCACTGAGCCCCATCTTTCGGGTGCCTCATAAACCTATACGCAATTCGCTCATCATGATGCCACCGCAACCTCTTTGCCTCTCTAGGGTTTGCAAACAAATGCCTCAACCTTGGAATTAAAGGCAAGTACCAAACAACCTTGAACGAGATTCTTTTCTTGATCTCGTTGTCCAATTTGTACTTGTTCTTTGCTCTCCTGCGCTTGTATCATGCATGCTCGCATGTGGGACATGCACGAAAATCTTTGTACTCACCACGGTACAATATACAATCATTTACACAAGCATGTATCTTCTGTACTTCAAGTTCCAATGGGCAAACAATTTTCTTCGCTTCATTCGTGCTTCTGGGGAGCACATTATCATCCGGAAGAATATCTTTGAAAATACCTAAGATCTCTGTGAAGCCCTTGTTTGATAGACCATTTGCTGCTTTAAATCTGAGAAGCGCCAGGGTGGCACTCAACCTGGAATATTTCTTATTGCAACCTAGATACAATTCTTTCTTGGAGTCCGCATCAATGGTTGGCAGATCCTTGTGCCCAATCATATCCTTTTCTGGGCCCTCGAAATCTGCAATCATAGCTGCAAAATCTGGCATATCAAGATCGTCATCATCTGCGTGGACGTCTTGGTTTTCCAGTGGGCGTTTCGGCTTTCCGGTGTTCCATTGGTAGCTTGACGCCTCTGCCCCGATGTTAGATTCAACATCCATGTGACACTGATCGGGGTTTGGCATCTCGCTGCCCTGGGTATCTTCATCCATGACCTCCTCTTCACCGTGTCTGGCCCAACGTGTATGTCCATCCATGAATCCCCTAGAGACTAAGTGCATCTGGACGTGTGACTCTGTATTGGGACAATCAGTACATGGACACAGGATGTAATCCGCATCACCAATTCTTCTCTTTGTACTTTCAGTCAAATTCATGAACTCTGTCACGCCACTGATAAAATCTGCGGTTTTCCGATTCTTCATCCATCGAGATCATTCCATCTGCAGCAGACGAATGGTAATTAAAAACAAAACAACAACATTAATACACGGATTAACTGCTGCCCAGAGATGCGTGCATAAATCACAAGGTTTTATTTTAATTATTACTGAGGGCGCTTCATGTTGTTATCCAGACGTGCAATGACAAAAATTAATGGCCAGCCAATTTACACGCAGAGTACTAGTACAACACTACACTTAGGAATTGAATACCTTAATTAAGCCACTCACGAAAAGAATGCCTTAATTAATTAGCCGCACGACGACCTCCACCCAGCAAACAGACAAGCGCGATGCGGCGGCACGCCGAGACATCAGGGTCGAGGAGCAAAGCTTAGTGCGGCTGCCGCCTGAAGTTCGACCTCCACTATCCCGCCATCGACCGCGATGGATGTGCTCGAATCACGCCGCCGCAGACCTCGATGGTTGAGCTCCTCCTATCTCCCGCCGCAGACCGAGGATTGACCTCCTATGACGCAGCCACCGTCCACCGACCGAGGATTGACCTCTTCTCGATGCTGCCCTGAGCCGCCGCTGCCATCTCTATATGCAGGGCGGCTGTTTTTTTACGGATATAACTCAATTATATGGACAGGGTAGTACATCACATACGGTTATGTAACGGCAACCGTGTCTAACCTACGTTATCTTCTCACACGTTTTGGTGCAGAAATCGTATGTGACGTTGTAATACCTAACACAATCGACATGTACAAACAATGTGTCGTATACAACATATATATAGTGCCATTAGTAGTTCTCGACCGTTAGCTTATCTCCATAGTTTCCCCATTTCCCCCAAATCCTTACATAGCCTCCAAATTCCCTCGCGTGGCGCTGACATTGGGGGAATGCGGACGAGTGGTGCTGATGGTTTCGGTGCGGCTGCTCCTGCTCGTATCGCCGCCACGACGGCGATCGCCGCCGAGCACTTGCCTAAGGTCATCAGAAGGCAGGTGTACTACGGATCTGAATCGTCCTATCAGGTTCCAATTTATCCCGATCATTTTTAGCATGTCCAAAGTATAGATCCTTGCTGAATCCGTCCTGAATGACCCCCCAAGAAAGCGATGCGCCGCCGGATCCGGAGCTTGACTCCAGACTCCCGCAACACGAGTTCGACTCCGAGGTTTGCGCCACCGAGAAGTACCAAAAGCTGAGTTGTGTGCACGGGCACACTCCCTCTCGACGTGTATGCACAGAGGGATTTGACATCGGCAGGCGGTTCTTAGTTGCCCCTTAGAGGTTAGTGCTAATTAAGTTAATCATTTTACTTCAGTTAATGCCACCGCTCATCCAGAATACTATTTAACATTGGCAGGGATATGAGGCTTGTGCCTTTGTTAACTGGCTGGATGAAGAATGGCATGGCAGGGCTCGGAGTGTTAACAGCAAGTTCGCAGAAGATAACGTAAAGCTGAAGAGAAACTGGCTGATCTGGAATGTACAATCAGTATAATGAAGCAAGAAAGAATCAATCACAGGCAACAGATGAAAGCAAGAGACAAGAAGGAACTAGCATGTGTAGTTGTGGTTGTCGCATTAGCCATGTACTATGCGCTGTTTGCAATGATGATTAGGGGTTTTGTTTGACAGTATTGCTAAAGCACATCTAGATGTGCTCTAAGTAATGCACATCTAGGTCCTATGCCATTGATGTTACGCAAAGATTTGTGCAGATATTTTTCTTTGTCTTTTTTCGTTTCCTTTCTAGTTTGATTATTACTGGCTTTATCAATAAGAAGAGCTCAATGTATTGCTTGCCAGTTCTCCTACTCCGTTCATACCGGTACCGGTGCATAATCCCAAAAGTCGTTCCTTATTTTGTCCTGAAAAAGGAAACGAGCCAAATAGCCAATAGGAGTCCAGCGCAACCCAGGGAATTTGGAGCGACTGGGTACAAATAATTGTGGTTGATTATATCAGCGGTTAGATAATACGTCAACCCCCGCTTCAATCCCAATTCAATTAGCAGTTCCTCTTCTCTGCATACCCTGCTTAAGTGTCCACCATCTTCATCATCCCGGCAGACGCGCTACACACCTGGCACACACTACGCCGCCATGTCGAGCGATAGCGAGGGCAGCAGATTCGCCAGCGATGCGGCGCCCGATGATAGGTCAACATCAGAATCATCCCGCTCGTCTTCCATTAGTCCGGCGTCGATCCTAGACCTTGATTATATCCGGTTCATGGAAGGGATGCCGCCTCCGGAGTCGTCAGACGACAACCAGGCGGACGAGGAGCCGTTGGAGGACGAAGAAGAGGACGGCGATGATGAGGAGGAGGAATGGTCGAACGAGTTGGAGGAGGACGACGACAGCAACGATGATGACGACGGCGGCGACGATGAAAAGCCAATGGTCAGCGGCAAGAAGCGACCTCGCCAAGACGATGTCACGGGACCATCCAACAAGAACAACAACAAGAAGAAGGACTAAATTAAGTAGACTGTATATATCTCTGTTTATCTTATCAATCTCATCGCAGACGGTTAGTAATATGTATTCAACAGAGATCTTCTACATTATCGCCAACAGGTTGGTTTGTTGAACTGTGTGCCCTGACGAGCACACAATTCACAAAAAAAGACCGTATGGGTTGTCTATAATGATCGCACACAATTCTGATTACCGACCTGTTTGCCGGGTATCACACACATCTTGTTACGCCGAATCGTTTGTGTTCACCTCACTCATCGCAAACGGTTCATCAGAGTGAATTGTATGCCGTATATCGCACACACCTTGATCTGGCTGCCCATTTCTGTTGTTCTATCTCATTGCAAATAGTTCATACAGATCAACCGTATGCCCATCATTGCACACGCAGCTATAATCTGAACCGTGTTTGATGTATCATTCATTGCAAACGTTTTGCATCATTTCTGACGGTTTTCATACAGCACCGTTTGCGATTATTGCATCGCACGCAGTTTCTCGAAGGGTCTCGGATCGTAGTGTCGCGTTATCAGCATCCTACAGTAGTGAAGTATGAAACTATTTTGCAAGAATAGAACTACGAGTACTTTGTGAGAATAAAACTACGAATAAATTGCGAGACAATAAAAGTAGATAGCTTTTGTCAACAACAAAGTCATTTGTCCCTAGGCAATTGATAACTAGACCGGTAATCATTCTTGCAATTTTACATGAGGGAGAGGAATGAGCTAACATACTTTCTCTATTTCGATCATATGCACTTATGATTGGAACACTAGCAAGCATCCGCTACTACTAAAGATCATTAAGGCCGTAAAACCCAACCATAGCATTAAGTATCAAGTCCTCTTTACTCCCGTACGCAATAACCCACTAATCCGTGTTTAGGCTTCTGTCACTCCGGCAACTGACAATAAGAAAATTATGAACTTATTTACAACAGCCCACAATGGAGACCCCTCACGTTTGCGCGAGACAGAGGGCACCGTAGGACAGCACCATGATAAAATAGACACTCAAGCCAATCACGATCATCAATTATCACATAGGACAAAATGGATCTACTCAAACATCATAGGATAACCACATATCATTGGGAAATAATATATAGTGTTGAGCACCATGTTTAAGTAGAGATTACAGTGGGGAGAAAGTTGGTGTTGACGGTAGCAAGATTGTTGATGTAGATCGTCGTCACGATCCTTGCCCCGGCGCCACCGGGAGAGAGGGGGAGAGAGCCCCCCTCCTTCTTATTCTTCTTCCTTAGCCTCCCCCAAGATGGGAGAAGAGCTCCCCCTCTGGTCCATGGCCTCCATTGCGGCGGAGGGGCGGGAGCCCCTTCGAGATTGGATCTATCCCTCTGTTCTCTTTTGTTTCGCGTTTCTGTTTTCTATCCATTCACCGTTTCTTAAATTCCCGGAGATTCATAACTCTGATTGCGCTGAAATTTTTACATGAATTTTTTCCATAAATTATCTTTCTTGCACTCGAAGAAGGTCCCCAACCGACTTACAGGGGGCACAAGACACCTGGGCGCGCCAAGGGTTGCCTGGTGCGCCTTGGTGGGTTGTGGAGGTCGTGGGCCTCCGTTAGCGTTGATTCCACCTCCCAAAAATCACATATATTCCAAAATAATTCTCCGTAAATTTTTATCGCGTTTGGACTTTGTTTGATATGGATATTCTGCAAAGCAAAAAACATGCAACAAACAGGAACTGGCACTGGGCACTGGATCAATAGGTTAGTCCAATAAATCACATGAAATGTTGCCAAAAGTATGTGAAAGTTGTGTAATATTGGCATGAAACAATCAAAAATTATAGATACGACGGAGACGTACCAGCATCCCCAAGCTTAATTCCTCCTTGTCCTCGAGTAGGTACATGATAAAAAAAGAGAATTTTTGATGTGGAATGCTACCTAGCATAATCTTGATCATATATCTAATCATGGCATGAATATTAAGACACGAATGATTCAAAGCAATAGTCTATAATTTGACATAAAGACATCAATAGTCAGGCATCCCAACAAACAATTTGTGTCTTTTAAAATATCAACACTAAAGAAAGCTATCCCTACAAAATCATATAGTCTTGTCATGCTCTGTCTTCTTAACACAAAGTATTTATCATGCACAACCCCGATGACAAGCCAAGCAATTGGTTTGTACTTTTTAACACGCTTCATCTTTTTCAACCCTCATGCAATACATGAGCGCAAGCCATGGATATAGCACTATGGGTGGAATAGAGTAAGATGATAGGGGTAAATATAGAGAAGACAAAAAAGTAAGGAAGTCTCACATCGACGTGGCTAACCAACGAGCTATGGAGATGCCCATCAATTGATATCAATGCGAGGAGTAGGGATTTCCATGCAACGAATGCACTAAGGTTGTAAGTGTATGAAAGCTCAACACGAAAACTAAGTGGGTGTGCATCTAACTCTATAATGAAAATTTCCCACTAGTATATGAAAGTGACAACATAGGAGACTCTCTATATGAAAAACATGGTGCTACTTTGAAGCACGAGTGTGGAATTAGCATGCCCTTCTCTCTTTGTCTTTTTTTATTTTTTCTCTTTTTTCCTTTTTTCTTTTTTCTCTCTTTGTCCGAGTCTCATCCTTACTTGTGGAATCATACTCTCCATCATCCTTTCCTTACTGGGGCAATGCTCTAATAATGAATAATGATGGTCATCACACTTCTATTTACTTACAACTCAAAAGAAATAAAAATTACAACTCGATACCTAGAACAAAGTACGACTCTATATGAATGCCTCTGGCAGTGTACCAGGATGTGCAATGATCTTGCGTAACATGTATAAAAAATGATGAACGATAGCTGAGCCACAAATACTATGTCAGCTATATGATCATGCAAAGCAATATGACACTCAAGTCATCAAAACGGAAGCGGTGGAAGTTGCATGGCAATATATCTCAGAATGGCTATGGAAATGCCATAATAGGTAGGTATGGTGGCTGTTTTGAGGAAGATAAAATAAGGCTTATGTGTGATAGAGCGTATCATATCACGGGGTTTGGATGCACATGCGAAGTTTGCACCGACTCTCGAGGTGATAAAGGGCAATGCAAGGTACCGTAAAGGCTAGCAAATTGCGGAAAGGTAAGAGTGCGTATAATCCATGGACTCACATTAGTCATAAAGAACTCATATACTTATTGCAAAAGTTTATTAGCCCTCGAAGAAAAGTAGTACTACGCATGCCCGTAGGGGGATAGATTGGTAGGAAAAGACCATCGCTCGTCCCCAACCGCCACTCATAAGGAAGACAATCAATAATGAATCATGCTCCGACTTCATAGCATAACGAGAGACTATACGTGCATGCTTCGGGAATCACAAACCTTAATACCAATATTCTTACTAACCACAACCATTTACTAGTACCTCCCAAATATTATCATCTCTATGTCGCAAAACTATTGCAAGGAATCAAACTTATCATATTCAGTGATCCATAAGTTTTATGTAGGATTTTATGACTAACCATGCAAATGACCAATTCCCGTTGACTCTCTAAATAGATACAAGTGAAGCAAGAGAGTTTAATTCTTTCTACATAAGACCATGCTCCAATAAATATAAGTGAAGCAAAAGAGCATTCTACCAATAACGGTTTTCTATGTGAAGAGAAACAGGCAATCCAAACTTCAAATGATATAAGTGAAGCATATGAAGCATTCTATAAAGCCACACTCAAAAGATATAAGTGAAGTGCAATGAGCATTCTATAAATCAACCATGGACTATCTCATACCAGCATGGTGCATAAAATAAAAATGAAAACTAAACACAAAAGACGCTCCAAGATTTACACATATCACATGAACGAAACAAAAACGAAAACATACTGATACTTGTTGAAGAAAGATGGGATGCCTTTAGGAGCAGCCATGAATTATGTCGCAGGGCAAAACTGCCTCTGGGCCGTATACCATAAAAAATGGTGTGAATCCGGTAGTGCGATTCGGCGTGGTCCGCAGCCCCCAGAGTACGGAGTCAAGTTCCTCTACCCAGTGCGTGTTAGGTTCCTTGAGGGACCGCACTAGTCTGGGTTTAATGCAGCTCATGATTAGACCGTTTTCTCCCTCGACTTGACCATTAGTTTGGGGGTGATAGACTGAAGCGTAATCGAGCTTGATGCCCATGTTTTTGCACCAGAGTTTGACCTCGTTGGCCGTGAAGTTCGTGTCGTTATCAGTGATGATGCTATGGGGGACGCCGTAACAGTGTACTACCCCTGATATGAAGTCTATCACTGGTCCGGATTCGGCCGTCTTTACAGGCTTTGAAGGACTCCGGTTGTGCTTTTCTTATAAAGCTCTCCCACATGGACCTTATAGGCTTTAGACCGCCGCACTATGCATCGGGCCTCGTTTTGGTCCTCGGGAAGTTCCTGCCTAGTTAGGTAGGCTAGGAATGGTTACATTCGCAGGCGATGACTGCCATATTTTCGTGGGCTGACGGTGTTATTTCATTGGCGGGACCACCAACTATGTCGGAATGTTCGGTGTGGGGCAGTGCGGTTGGGTCCGGGTTGTTATTTCCGGACTCTCCCTCCCATAGTACAGATGGCTTAAAAAGCCTCTCTAGGAAGATATTGGGGGGGACGGCATCGCGCTTTGCGCCAATGTGTCCAACACGTCTGCTGCCTGGTTGTTATCCCGGGCTATATGGTGAAATTCGAGCCCCTCAAACCGAGCTGACATTTTTAGGACGGCATTGCGATAAGCTGCCATTTTCGGATCCTTGGCATCAAAGTCCCCATTTATTTGGGATATCACGAGGTTCGAATCGCGCACCTCTAGGCGTTGAATGCCCATGGAGATCGCCATCAGGAGACCGTGTAGAAGGGCCTCAGTATTCGCTGCATTGTTGGAGTCCGTGTACATTATTTGAAGTACGTATTGGACTATATCTCCGGTTGGGGACGTCGAACAACGCCAGCCCAGGCCGCCAACATTTTGGAGCCGTCAAGTACATGATCCAGTTGGAATATGCGCCGTACTCTTTAGGGAGTTCGGCTTCAGTCCATTCGGCGATGAAGTCAGCCAAAACTTGCGACTTAATGGCTTGCCGTGGCTTGTAGGTTATGTCGAACGGGAGGAGCTCAATGGCCCATTTAGCAATCCGGCCCGTTGCATCGTGGTTGTTTATAATGTCATTAAGAGGTACTTCGGAGGCTACTGTTATCGAACACTCTTGGAAGTAGTGTCGCAGCTTCCGGGATGCCATGAACAATGCGTATGCTATCTTTTGATAATGCGGGTACCGTGACTTGCATGGAGTTAGGACAGTGGACACGTAGTAAACTAGTTTTTGGAGAGGGAACTTGTGTTCGTCCGTTTCTCGTTCGACAACGAGCACCGCGCTTACAACTTGATGGGTTGCTGCGATGTATAATAGCATTGGTTCGCCTATGGTGGGCGCGGCGAGGACCGGATTTGTTGCCAATATGGCCTTGATTTCTTCGAGTCCGGCCGTGGCGGCATCCGTCCACTCGAAGTGTTCGGTGCGCCGGAGGAGGCGATAAAGGGGTCATGCCTTTTCTCCTAAGTGGGAGATAAAGCGGCTTAGAGCCATACGCATCGATCAATTTTGTATTTGTTTGAGGTCTTTGGGGATATCCAATTGTGACAGAGCTCGGATCTTGGCTGGGTTTGCTTCAATTCCTCTACCGGATACAATGAAGCCTAAGAGCTTTCCGGCTCGTATGCCGAAAACACATTTTCCCGAGTTGAGCTTGATGTCATATGTTCGGAGATTATCGAATGTGAGCCTCAAGTCGTCGACTAGGGTTTCGACATGCTTGGATTTGACGACCACATCGTCTACGTATGCCTCCACTGTTTTGCCGATCTGGTTTGCCAGACATGTCTGAATCATGCGCTGATATGTTGCGTCGGCGTTTTTGAGCTCAAAGGGCATTGTGTTGAAGCAGAATGGGCCGTATGGAGTGATAAATGCCATTGCGGCTTGGTCTGGCTCTGCCATCTTGATTTGGTGGTAGCCGGAGTATGCAACGAGGAAACACAATGAATCGTGTCCTGCGGTAGCGTCGATAATTTGATCGATGCGGGGGAGGGGGAAGGGATCCTCTGGGCAAGCCTTGTTAAGGTCCTCAAAATCGACACATAGGCGCCAGGATTTGTCCTTCTTTTGTACCATTACCAGGTTTGCTAGCGGTCCGGATGTTTAATATCTACGATGAATCCGGCCTCCAATAGTTTGGCTAGCTCCTCTCCCATGGCCTGTCTCTTGGGTTGAGAAACGCCGAAGAGCTTGTTTGACCGGCTTGAATCCTTTTAGGATATTTAGGCCGTGCTCTGCTAGCCGGCGTGGGATTCCTGGCATGTCTGAAGGGTGCCAGGCAAAAATGTCCCAATTTTCGCGTAGGAATTCTCGTAATGCAGCGTCCACATCAGGGTTTAATTGTGCCCCGATGGAGGCCGTTTTTGCAGGGTCCGTTGGATGGCCTTGGATTTTGACTATTTCGTTTGCCGGTTTAAAAGAGGTGGACTTGGATCTCTTATCGAGTACCACATCGTCCCTGTTCACCGTGGAGCATAGCGCAGTGAGTTCCTTTGCCGCTAGGGCTTCGGATAGTGCCTCAAGGGCAAGTGCGGCTGTTTTATTTTTGGCGCGGAGCGCTATGTCCGGGTCACTAGCGAGAGTGATAATTCCATTGGGTCCGGGCATTTTGAGCTTCATGTACCCGTAATGGGGTATAGCTTGAAAAATTGTGAATGCCTCTCGCCCTAATAGAGCGTGATATCCACTGCTGAACGGGGCCACTTGGAATGTGACCTCCTCGGACCTATAATTGTCCGCGTGCGAACACCACATCTAGTGTGATCTTTCTGTCTGACATGCTTCCGGTAGGGATTATTCCTCTAAAGGTTGTCCGCTTCGCTCAATGCGGCTCCGATCTATTTCCATTTTTGAAGGGTTTCCTCATAGATGAGGTTTAATCATTGTCGCCGTCCATGAGTACCTTGGTAAAGGCGAAAGCAAATCCACTATTGGACTGAGGACCAATGCGGTGGTGCTCGGGCTGTTCGAATTTAGGTTCATCCTTTGGCGTTAAAGGTAATAGCCGTGTCACTCCATGGATTTATTGTTGCTATCTGGTAGACTTCGGCAAGGCTGTGGAGTGTTCGTTTCCGCATATTATTTGATGCGAAAGTCTCGAAGACTGTTAATACCATACTGGTATTGTTGGGCTGGTGCTCTGGAGCTAGGAGCTCTTCGCCACTTTTGGCCACCTGCCGTAGTATCCAACATGCTCTAAGGCTATGAGTTGGAGTGGCGCCCTCTGTGCTATGAATTTTGCAGGGTCCATTGAGCCATCCCTCCAGTACGGTTCCATGCCCTTTGGGGTTTTTTTTTATTTTTGGTATGTAACCCAGGTGCCTGGTGATGATGCACCCTTTTATTTCGGACTAGGGTCGTATTCAGGGCCGGATTATCCCAAATTTTGATTTCGGTTTTCCAGGCGCTCTCCATCACGCAGTACTTTCGTACTATGGACGTCAAGTCAGCGAAGCGTGTAATTTCACGACGACTTATGGCGTTTAGGATTCCCTTGTCCGTGCAATTATTGCGCATTTAATGAGATTGTGTCCTCCTCATGGCGGTCCTATATCCATCCATAACCGGGAGGAATCTGGCCCAGTAATTATGTACTGTTTCACCGGGCTCTTGCCGGATTTGGGATAGATCGCTTATGTTTGGGTGGGCGGGTGGAATTAAATTCCGAACCCCGTTCGATCTAAGATTCAGGGGCCAAGAAGTTTCCGAACTTGGAAGCTTGGGTTCTTGGAGGTTGCCCAATGAATCTAGTCCGCTGCCTGTCTTTAAGTTCGGGGCTTGAGTAGTGTCCTCCCCTCCGCGGGAATCCGGCATGGAGGGGTCAGGAATCCGGACATAGCTAGTCCGTAAGGTAGGAGAAGAGTCGCTGTATTGTTCCTCTACCACAACAACGTGGTGGGTAGCCTGGGGAGAGTTTATCTCTCTCAGATCGGTTTTAGGCCCGATCGGATCGTAGTCTGTAGCGACTCCCAGGGCGGCGATGCGATCCAAGAGCTCGTTCAAGGAAGAGAGCTCCATCGGATCTAGCTGATCGGCGAGTTCCAAGTTAACGTGAAGATTGCTTTCGATGACCCGAGAGGTCATCGTCGGCGCGGCAGCCGAACGGGCGGTCATAAGAAAACCGCCTAGCCAGAGAGTTTGGCCGATGGCCAAAGCTCCTTTGGCGACGGTGCCGTCTTTAAAGACGGGATGAGGCATCCTTCCTGACAGCGACGACACAGAGGAACTCTCAATGAAAGCACCAATGTCGGTGTCAAAACCGGCGGATCTCGGATAGGGGGTCCCGAACTGTGCGTCTAGGCGGATGGTAACAGGAGACAAGGGACACGATGTTTTTACCCAGGTTCGGGCCCTCTCGATGGAGGTAAAACCCTACTCCTGCTTGATTAATATTGATGATATGGGTAGTACAAGAGTAGATCTACCACGAGATCAAGGAGGCTAAACCCTAGAAGCTAGCCTATGGTATGATTGTTGTTCGTCCTACGGACTAAAACCCTCCGGTTTATATAGACACCGGATATGGTTAGGGTTACATAGAGTCGGTTACAATGGTAGGAGATCTACATATCCGTATCGCTAAGCTTGCCTTCCACGCCAAGGAAAGTCCCATCCGGACACGGGACGAAGTCTTCAATCTTGTATCTTCATAGTCCAGGAGTCCAGCCGACGGTGATAGTTCGGCTATCCGGACACCCCCTAATCCAGGACTCCCTCAGGCATCCCCAAGCTTAAACACTTGAGTCTCCTTGAATATTTACTTGGGGTGCCTTGGGCATCCCCATGCTTGAACTCTTGCCTCTCCTCCTCCTCATATCGAGACCTCCTCGATCTTTGAACAATTCATCCACACAAAACTTAACAGAAAACTGGTGAGATCCGTTAGTATAATAAAGCAAATCACTACTTTATGTACTGTTGCAAACCAATTCATATTTTTTGCATTGTAGCTACTGTATTGTAACTTTTCCATGGCTTATACCACCGATATAATCGATAGTTTCATCAAAACAAGCAAAACAATGCATCAAAAACAGAAACTGTCAAAAGTAGGACATTCTCTAGCAATCTGAACTTTTACCATACTTCTGGTACTCCAAAAGTTCTAAAAAAATTGTATACCAATACTATGCAAAAAGTTTCAAAAAGTTTCGACGTTCCAGTAAAAATGTAAAATCGCGCACTACAGCCAAAGTTTCTATTTTTGTACCGCACGTACCAACAAGCAATCTAATCATCCTAAAGGCAAACCTTGGCACGTTATTTTTATAATACAATGGATTTGTACAAGGGGATCATTATTTTTGTTGAAAGGTTCTGTAATCGAGATTCACAAAGTTTCCATGGGCATGAACAAAGTTCAAGGCTTGCTCCCATTTCCACGATGCTCGTCTTTCTCACTTTCATTTTTCTTTTTGTGAAGCTTTAGGTTCCCCTCTATATTTTTTTGTTTTTAAACTTTATAAAAGCACACAATAGAATAAAATGACTCTAAAACTTCCGGGTTGTCTCTTTGGCAGCGTTTTCTTTAAAGCCATTAAGCTTGGCATAAAGTGCTCAAGTAATCGATACACCCGGATCCCAAGGTATATCAAAGACAATTTTAATTAACAATGATTTGGCATTTAGTAGTGAGCACAATGCAACATATATCATGCAATGACGAAGACTTACTCTCTTCCTATGAATCGGCATGTCATCCGAGAATAATTCATGCACATCAAGTAAAGGCCAATACATAGCATAAGCAGTTTCTTGCAATTTTATCGTGTTGGAAACATAAAGAGGTGGAGGTGTAGCTCATCTCTCATAATAATTGCAAGTAGGAGCAGCAAGCACATGCATATTATTCATCAAAATCATCATGTGCGACGGTAAAAGGCAACCCATCAATGTACTAAGTGCAAAGTCTCCGATATAGTGTAGTATGGGGAGTTCAAAACGATAATAGGACTATCATGTGTGGGTGCAATAGCAACAATTTCATTCTTAACATAAGGAACTATAGCAAGTTCATCTCCATAAGCATAACTCATATTAGCATCATGGCCACAAGCATAGTAAGCATCAAGTTAATCAAAAAGGGATATTTCAAACGAATCAACGAGATAATAGCAATTATTATAGCATTCATCCTTCGGTAAGCATGAAGGGAAATTAAACAATGTATCAGTTGAAGAATTACTCTCGGCCGCCTGGAAAGTAAGAGTGGAAGCAAGGATCATCGACAAAAAGGAACCCTACTCCGAGACTGTAAAGGATAATCCGACAATTACGGAAGAGCAGTTTGAAATATTCAAGGCGGCTTGCGTTGATGAAGCTGCCAAAGAAAAGTCGAAGTACATGAAGGGGCTTCAAGAGAGGAACATGGGGTGCCACCACCTCGGAAGCCGTGGGAACGGGTAGCTAATCTGCTCTTCCTCCTTTTGTTCTTCGTTCTCATCATCATATTTTTCATACAATGATCTCACAGTTTCATCAATTTCTTCTTCCATAGACTCATGCAAAATACTAGTCTCTTCTTGTATAGCAGAGAAGTCCTCAATATATGGTTTAATATAAGCATTAGAAGAATAATTTTCATAGCAATATTTAAGTATGGCAACATTTTCAGATTTGTAAAGAGTAGCATCATACTTTTCAATTAAAGAAGCAATTTCATAAGCACCCTTAAAAGCAACAAATACTTCAATTTGTTCAATATCATAATAATTATAAACACCCTTGGCATAAGAAGATAAAATTCCATTATCCTTAAACTCACATTGGAAGGGAAGGGGTTTTTTAGGGTCTTTAGAACAACAAGTAAAATCATGTATTTTGCATAAATTCAAAGCATAACAATACAAACTATTAATATGATGCCATAAAAGTTTCCCTTTTTGAGATAAGCGGTGTCCCACAAAATAAGCATGCTCATTTAATGATTTTCCTCTACTAAGCTAGTTGGGGTTCCAGCACGAACACAAAGGGATCGAAGATGATCCAAGTAGAAAGCTTCAGCAGTATGATAGATTTTGGTGGTTCTTCGACCATTTGTTTAGTACGTACAACTATTTTTTTTGGTATTTTACATTTCCTACCCATAACTAAAGATAGAAAACAAGAGCACAAAACAGAAACTACTTAGTGATAAAGCAAACAAGCACACACGAGAATATTCACCCCACGCTATTGCTCCCCGGCAACGGCGCCAGAAAAAGGTCTTGATAACCCACAAGTGTAGGGGATCGTTTGTAGCCTTTTCGATAAATAAGAGTGTCGAACCCAACGAGGAGCTAAAGGTAGAACAAATATTCCCTCAAGTTCTATCGGCCACCGATACAACTCTATGCACACTTGACATTTGCTTTACCTAGAACAAGTATGAAACTATTTTGCAAGAATAGAACTACGAGTACTTTGTGAGCATAAAACTATGGATAAATTGCGAGACAATAAAAGTAGATAGCTTTTGTCAACAAGAAAGTCATTTGTCCCTAGGCAATTGATAACTAGACCGGTAATCATTCTTGCAATTTTACATGAGGGAGAGGCATGAGCTAACATACTTTCTCTACTTGGATCATATGCACTTATGATTGGAACTCTAGCAAGCATCCGCAACTACTAAAGATCATTAAGGTAGTAAAACCCAACCATAGCATTAAGTATCAAGTCCTCTTTAATCACATACGCAATAACAACCCACTTATCCGTGTTCGGGCTTCTGTCACTCCGGCAACCGATGATAAGAAAATTATGAACGTATTGCAAGACCCTACAGCGAGGACCCCTCATGTTTGCGCAAGACGGAGGGCACCGTAGGACAGCACCATAATAAAATATACACTCAAGCCAACCATGATCATCAATTATTCCATAGGACAAAATGGATCTACTCAAACATCATAGGATAATCACATATCATTGGGAAATAATATATAGTTTTGAGCACCATGTTTAAGTAGAGATTACAGCGGGGAGAAAGTTGGTGTTGACAGTAGCAAGATTATTGATGTAGATTGCCATCATGATCCTTGCCTCGGCGGTACTCAGACGCCACCGGGAGAGAGAGAGAGGGGGGGAGAGCCTCCTCCTTCTTATTCTTCTTTGGCCTCCCCTAGATGGGAGGAGAGTTCCCCCTCTAGTCCCTGGCCTCCATGGCGGTGGATGTCGTGTGAACGAGTCTAACAGTGAGAGTATAGGGTACGTAGGAGGAGGCAAGGTACTAGCTACGACGAGGTTGTACACACAAGTTTACGAGTTCAGGCCCCTCTCGGAGGAGGTAACAGCCCTACATCTCGATGCCTCGGAGGCTGTCGACTGGATATGTGTTGAAGTTACAGGGGGTGCGAACCCTTGTGCCAGAGGAGGGGGTGGCTTATATAGAGTGCACCAGGTCCCTCCAGCCCTCGGTTACACAGGGTTCAATGTGAGTTAAGACAGGGGCGTTACTGGTAACGCCTTCTATTATTGATCTTATTGACTACGGAGTGAATGCCCAACCGTTGCCATCCTGGGGTGACTGTAGGCCTTCTGTGCTCTGAGTGATTCTTCGTATGGTTGAGTGGAATTGGGATATCCGAGTGGAATCTTTCGTCGAGTGGATTGCACTTCAGGGTGATTTCAGTCGGTATCATCTGTAGAACTTCGTATGTCTTTGACTCTAGGTCAGTGTCCTTGGGTAGGATGTCTAGGTCAGGCCTATGACCCTACCCTAGGTACATGTCATCGCCATTAGCCCCCGAATGGATTGAGGTCCGAGTGAGGAAGGGTTGAAGTTGGTTCCGACTCGATTCAATGCTTCAGAGGCATTTTACCAAGGTCTTGAAAACACTTGGGTACTTCAACCCTGCACTAGTCACCTCGATCGAATCTGGCTTCTGAGACCGCCGAGTGAATTTTGCTATAAATCTCTGAGTGAATTTTAATGTGATATCTTCGATGCGATTGACTGCTCTGCGGTCTCCGAATCTCACGGGATTCAAAATTTTGGAGAAGCGCGCGGGATGGGGCGTGGCGCAGTAAACGGAATGAGTAGACAGGGGCTCCTCGATCTTCACGCTGCCTTTTTCGCCACATATCAAGCTAGCGCCTGTTACGGGATGCGATAGGATCGCTCGGGCCCACGGGTTAGCCACTCGGAAGCGGGCCCATAAAAAGCACCGAGGCCGATGCGATGCATTGTGCGTCCCATTCGATCCCCTTTCTCTCCACTTCTCTGCCTCATCTCCTCCTGCTCGCCATGCCCTCGCCCGTTCCTCTCAAGCTCCGCCGCCATGGTGAAGGAGAAGACTGCGGCTCTGGAGCACGCGAAGAAGGCGACGATGATGGGCAAGAAGACGGCTCGAGGGTTGTCATCGCGGTCCGGTCTGCCGCGTGGTTGGATCCAGGGGGACTGGATCCGCTCCACCGTCATGAAGGAGGACTTGGAGAATCTCGCCCATAACGTCCTGATTGCTCATGGGTCAGGGAGATTGCCGGAGGGGGAATACGAGCCCCAGCCGCGCGAGAGTGAGCGCGTCCTCCTCACCACCCATGTCGAGCGAGGTTCTTCCCTTCCCCTGCATCTGTTCTTTCGGGTTTTTTAACTTCTTTGGTGCTCAGATCCACCACTTTCCTCCCAACACAATCTCGTATCTTGCCCCTTTCATTTCAGTGTGCGAAAACTTCGTGGGATGCCAGCCGCACTAGGGTCCGTTCAAACACATCTTCACCTGTCATTCTCAGTCGGTGAAGAAGGCTAACCCCGATGATGAAAAGACGCACATGATCCAAATGTGCGGGGGGTTAGGGATCCAAATGAGGGGTAGGAGTACTTTTCTTCCCATGACTTTTCCCAAGTTAGTTAGAGGATGGCAGTCGACTTGGTTTTACTGCAAAGACATCCCGACTCCTGGTCAGTCGACCGGCCTCCCTCCTTTCACTCTAGATAGACTTCGTCAACCCTCTTCACTGAAGGTAACCTCGGCTGAGAAGGGTGAGGTGTCCATGCTATTCGACGCGGTCGTCGCATTGGTTCACGGTAGAGTGACGGGTATGGATCTGTTGGAGGTATTCCTCAGTCGACGCATCCAGCCCTTGCAAACCTGTGACCATCCTATGTGGATGTATTCGTGTCCAAAATACACCGCTGGAACCCACCCAGAGGAGGTTTATGAGAAGACGGTGGCCCAGTGGCTCAGGAGCATCACTGGCAACAAGGATAACCCTAGGGGGTCCAGGATGATTTTGTCGTTCGACGCTCAGAATGCACCCGGAGAGGTCAGGCGTTTTTACTCGAGTGTTTATGACTTCTTTGATATGCAACTGTCTTGAAATCCGACTAATATTTGTAACATGTGTCTTGTAGGCTTTCAACAGGATGTACTCGATGCCGAACGGGGAGCAGCTCCAAGAAGGAGTAGAGAGTGATGGAGAGAGCGTTGATTATGAGTATGCAGATGACGGTGAAGATGACAGTGAGGACTCTGGCAGCAGCGAGGAAGTCGACTCGCCGCCCCGCTCTGAATGGCGTTCCAAGCAGTCGCAGGACCCTGCGGGAGGACGCAGCAAAGTAGTCCCGCTTAGTGCAAAAATTCCGAAGCGCACTCGGACTTCAACCCCAGAGCCATCGGGGAAGGCCGCAAAGTAGGCCAAAGTTGTTCCACCGAAACCCCGGAAAGCTCTGCCCAGGATCAAGGTGGCCATACCTATCGCTTCAGCGTGTAGCGACCTGACCCAACATCGGTCAAGTCTCTGTGTCTGTACCATCCCAAGATCATGCTGGTACTCACAGTACATCGATAAAGTAATCAAAGTTCAATCACACCTGAATTTTATTACACGATTCTCATATAGAGTCTTTATTACAAAGGAATAAATTCGCTCAAGGCCAACTCATGAGAAATAAACTACTAATGCTGCGGAAGCGTCGAGGTAAAGCGAGTCCATCCGACTCCAAAGGGCAATCGCCGAGCTTGAGCGTAGCCTCACTCTGATCGGAATATATCTACGCAACATAATACGTTGCAGCCATGTAGGTCAGCTTTTGGAATAAGTCGGCAAGTCATGAAGAATAACAATAATAAAGTTACTACCTCTATATGCATTTTTGGCTGTGGAGCTCTAAGTTTCATCATTTTGCGAAAAGCCAATTTTATCCTACTACAGTGGACTTATTTGCAAATTACTACAAATTGTTGGTAGTTATTGAGATGGTTCCGCCAACCAATATCTCGTTCCCAATTATTAAGTCATAAACCCTCAAATTAATTCATTAGTTTTAGTGTTGAGATATCCGAATACTTCCAAGTTCCAGAGGCTCAAATGTCCGTAATCGGGACACGGCTAATCGATTAGGTTTAAACTTCTGCAGAGGTTTGCGCACTTTCCCGCAAGAATCATTCCCTCCTTTAGAGTCTTCGCACTTCATGGTGTTTGAAGACGGGACGAATGAAACAGGGTCTTCCAAAGAGTTCTTCCGCCAACGCGGTACCCATCCAATCCTACTGCTCGTCTACTTCTCGTAGTACCGTCTCCAGCGTCACTACTATTAGGGTCAACCCAGCCAGAGCCCATAATGGCTTGCGGCTGCACAGGTAAGCTTCCGGTCATGGGGCATCCATCCTTCTCTTAGTGGCTGGGTGAAGCTTTCCGCAGGATGTCATGGCGCTTCTCCATGCATCCCGGCCACCACTGGGTGCTCCAGGGTGCCCGTCAACCGTCCTCCACCCATTAGTGATTTTCCGAAGTCCATCTTGATCATTGTAGTTCATGGGGTTATCATCATCATTGACTCTCACATCTTGCTTATGAATATCACTCATACCATATCCCGTCTACGAGCATAGCATAATAACTACTACGTCCGGGGTCATGGTAACAAGGGATTGGTTCATCCTACCACATGATACTACTCAAGTTTAATGACTTCAAGATTTCACTACTGCATGCATGGTGGGGTGGTGACAACTACTAATGCACAAAAACATAGGTATAGAAATAACATGATCAAAACTTGCCTTGCTGATGATCCTCGTAAGCTAAAGAGTCGTAGTAGCAAGCTTCGCACTCCGGAAACTCTACCGAGACAAACAATGAACACAATAAGCAAAACAATAGGATCACATAACACAACATAACAGAAATAACATAACACAACAAAGCAACCAAAACCAAATCCAAAGGAAAACTCAAAGAAAAATCACTCAAAGTTTCCTACTTCAACAATAGCTAGAACTAGTTTTTATATAACAAAAATTCCTTAATATAACCTAATCATGGTTTTAGGTTAACTTAACAGAAAAGGATTCACTAAGCAACTAGGTGCAAAAAGAATTAATTAAATAACTATTATAAAACTCATTTTAGGCCTAATCCAATTTCTATTAAGAAAATAATTTAAAACTTTTATTAATTATAAATAAAAGTTCATCTACTAGAATGACAGAAACTAACCTAGAATAACTAATCACAAGTTAAAAATAAATTAATTTGCTAATTAATTAATTAGGAAAACAGGAACTAGTTAATTAATTAGGATTAATAGGATTCTGTCTAGAACTAATTATTTATTAATCCTAAAATACCAAAGTTAATTTCTAGGGTTTGGCAATGTCAAAATAAAGTGGTGACAAAAAGAATCATGCAAAAATAATTTTTCTAACTAAAACTATAGTAGATTTGCTATTCTGACTAAAATAATATTAAAGCATTTTTAATTATTTTTAACATAGCTAAATATATGTTTTTCAGAAACTACATAATATTTGCAATCCAACAAAAAATGAATCACTCAAAAATATTAAACAGAATAAAAGATATACATTTTTGAAAATTGAAACTATTCGGCTAAAACAGAAAATCAAAATAAAAGAAAAAGCCCAATGGGCCTATACTGTGCACTAGGCGTAGTTTAGTCTAAACGGGCCTAGGGTTTAACTAACAGAACCGGCCTAATAAATAAAACCTAAACTAAAATAAAAACCGATCGGGCCGTCCGGTTTTCTAATAAAAATATACCCCTTCGGGGGCTTCTAATCTAGGCCATCGATCTACGATCGGACGGGGGAGGTGTTTTCCGGGGACTCACCGGACTCCGGCGACGGCGGCGGCGGCGGCGAGAGTGCTCCGAGGCGTCAGGCGTCGAGCCAAGTAGTCGTCGGGAGATGCTTGAGGAGCACGGGAGTGGTTCGGTGGGGTTGGGGAGGTCGGGGTGGACTAGGGTGGCGACGGGCGGTGACTATGGCGGCGGGCGAGCCTGGGCTCAGCGACGTCGAGCGGGAGGGAGAGGGGTGCGGCGAGGTCTCGGGAGGGAATGGGGTGCGAGCTCGGCTTTTATAGCAGGGGTCGGGCTCGCTCAGGAAGGGCATCGAGGCGATCGGGGATCCGGATCGCCGGGATCCGGTCGATCTCCCATGAGGTCACAAGGGGCGAGGGGGAAGAAGAGGGGGGGTCCCACGGGTCGTGAGAGAGAGAGAGGCGAGGGGTCGGGTGGCCGAGGCCTAAGGGAATCAGGCGGCGAGGTCTTGGTGGCTCGCTCGGTTGGTTGGGCCACCTGGTGGGCCGGGCTTGGTCAGCCAAAGTGAGTCTTGGAGGGTGAGGTGGCGCTGGCTGGGCACAGGTGGCTGGCTGGCGCTTAGAAGGGTTTTTCTTTATTTTTTAATTAAAACAAAACCAAAAATAAAACCTAAACTATAAATATTTTATATAGGGTATATATATACCAAAATGATCAGGGAATATTCCTTTCATTTGAACATTTTTCCAAAGGCAAAATCCAAACTTTATAAAAATCCATTTTTTCAAATTCAAATAAAATTCAGATTTGAATTCCAATTCTTTTGGCATTGTTTCCTCTGATATTTTTGGAGTGTCATGTTTGCTCCTCTCATACTTTCGATCAAGTATTTATTAGGCTTAGTTTTTGAATTGTTTCCCACATGCCAAAGTTTGGAATTCAAATTCAAATAACTCTGAAACTTCAAATGGCATTCAAATTCAAACAGGATGCATAGGATGCTTAGCTATAATTGTAAAACATTCCAAATAGGAAATTTGGGATGTTACACAGCGTAAGAGTTTCTTTCCTTTGTTCTTCTGTGTTATTGTGGACTCGTTCGCTTGCTTGACCGAGTGAATTTTGGAACTTTCAGTGCTGCTACTTCTGCAACATCCATGGATATCTACGAGGATCGTGGTGATGCGGAAACCGCGGATGCGGCCACCTCTCGGGCAGGTATGGTTCCGTAGCCGCGTTCATGCTCTGTCAATTGACTTTCTTGTCGACTAAAATTTCACTGTCGAGTGTTTGCAGTACCGACAAATGTTATCCAGCTTCCTGGCGTTGACGATGAGGATGTGCCTCCGAGGAATACTGGGAGGAGAGGCAAAACTTTGAGCAAGAGGGTGCCTGGCACCAGAACTCCTCGCTCGGCATCTAAGCATGTAGTTCAACAACTTGATGATCCACTACGGGCTACAGTCTCTTTTGCTGATCCTCTGTTGACTGACCAACCCTCAGCGTCGATTGCTCAGGCTCCTGATCCGATTGCGCAACTTAAAACTTCAACTCCACCAGCCACATCATTTGTTCCATCATCTCTTCCATTTGTTATGCATCACGTCCCGGATGACCAAGTAGGAGCTGCCAAGGAAGCTATGATCCAGGAAGGTCTGATGATGGACCGACTGAAGGTGGTGTATGACACTAGCAAGGCCGCCTATGACGCCAGGTCTGCTCCCCAAGCCAATGTCCGACTAAGTGGGATTGTAAGTTGATTTCCGTTTGGTTTTTCCAGCTTGACCCTTGCTGTGTTAGGATATGCTTCCTGAAAAGTGCTGCTTTATTATTCGTAAGGTGTCAGTGGATGAGCGTTTTGGAACCTTATGTGCATCTATCATGAGTTTGCACCTTGCATCTGTTCATCCACTTTGTGTTTATCTTTTGCTTTGTAGCTCTTTCACTTGAGTCGACCAGGTCGTGCCGAGTGAGATCTTGGTCCAGTGGTGGCACGCTGAGTGCACCCACTGGGTGTAGTCCCCGAGACTGCTGTTGGATGTTTGATTCGGCAGCAGTCTTAGAACTCTTTTGTTATAGCAATTTGATCTTGCACTTTTCCATTAGGAAGTAACTGGTCTTTGTTTCTGTCGATTGACTTGTCTTGTTGATTGCAAAAATCTTGTGAGCATGGAACTCAGTATGCTGCCTTGGAACAGGAGAAAATCCAACTCAAGCTCGACCTGGATCTGGCCAAGGAGAACTTGAAGAAGGCTCAAGATGAAGTGGCAATCATGGGAGGTAATGACTCATCGACTGCATGCCTTGTTATTTTTTCCTTTCTGTCCTTTGAACCGAGTGATTCCACTCGAACAGATGTGCATAATGAAAACTGTCAACTCCAAGCTCGTTTGAGGAATGTTATTTCTTTAGACAAAATGAAGCAGGCTTTGGAGTAGAAGGATCTTGATCTTGCGGGGGCGTGGAAGACGGGGCGTGAGAAGACTGAACTTGCTGACAGGAAGCTAGCTTCAGTCGGAAAGTTGGAAGAGGAGAACGCCAAGCTGAAAACTGATGTTGACGAGGCGAAGAAAGAAGTTGTGCAGCTGAAGGAGGAGAAGGTGACCTTGGCTGACAAAGTGGATGTTCTCACTCGGAAGAGAGATGAAGTGGAAGCTTATCTGGGTGGTCTTGCCAAGAAGATGCTCCTCATGCTGGAAGGTATTTTGCCTCGTCCAACTGGATTCTAAGAACTCTCTCACAATATTGCTACCAACTTACCATTTTTCTCTTCGTGCAGAGTTCTGCCAGAATTTTGAGGAGGAAACCGGGCGGATCGAGACAGGACTGGACCCCATCAACTCTCCCATCAAGGATGAAGCTGCCACGAACCTGCTGCGACTGGAATCTCGCCTTGCCAGCGTCCTGGACTATGTCGCTCGACTGAAAGTTGCGTTGGCGAGGATAGACAAGGAGCTGTGGCCAGAGGATGTGCTTCCGAATGACCTTGAGTCACTGATGACTTTTCAGAATGACATCCCTAACCGAGTGCACGCATGGAAGAATTCGGCTGCTTGTTGTGGTGCTGATGTGGCTCTATCACTCGTCCGTGTTCATTGCAAGGATGCCAAGGAAGAGAAGCTGAAAGCTCTTCAGGTGGCCAACACCAAGAAGCTTCAATTTCAATCTTTCATGGAGACCTTCATCGATGAATCCACTCACATCGCAGATGGCATTGACCTGGACACTTTCGTTGAGCCAGCAAGTCCTCCTCCTACCGAGTGAAAAACTTGATAACTTGACTTTATTTGCCTCGGAATGCCGAGTGATTTTGTAATCGTTAAACTCTTTCGGGCTTGACGCCCGAGTACTTCTGCTTGTGGTTCTGAACCTCGCTGGATTTATCCGAACTTGGTTGTTTTATTTGAATGCAATTGCTTTGTCTCCAATGTTCTTAGATTTTTTGACTTAGGCGAATATGAGATCGCAGCTAAGTCTGCGAGTGAGAGGATTGCTCTTCTATCGGAGTAGGCGTTGTACTTGTGGCGCAGCTCAGAATGCAACCAGACGTTGTACTTGTGGCACAGCTCGGAGTGCGCCCTGTCGTATTTGCGGATTGCTCCTTCCGAGTGGGAGGATTGCTCTCCACTTGGCGTATTTTTGAAACTTAGGCGAGTACGGGATCGCAGCTAAGACCCCGAATGAGAGGGTTGCTCTTCACTCGGAGTGTTTTATAACTTAGGCGAATCTGGTTCGTAGCTAAGTCCCCGAGTGAGAGGGTTGCTCTTCACTCATAATGTTTGTGAAACTTAGGCGAGTACGGGATTGATACGTCTCCAACGTATCTATAAATTTTGATTGCTCCATGCTATATTATCTACTGTTTTGGACCATATTGGGCTTTATTTTCCACTTTTATATTATTTTTGGAACTAACCTATTAACTGGAGGCCCAGCCCAGAATTGATGTTTTTTGCCTATTTCAGTGTTTCGAAGAAACGGAATATCAAACGGAGTCCAAACGGAATGAAACCTTCGGGAACGTAATTTTCTCACCGAACATGATCCAGGAGACTTGGACCCCACGTCAAGAAAGAAGGGAGGCGGCCACGAGGGTGGAGGGCGCCCCCCTAGGGCGCGCCCCCTGCCTCGTGGGCCCCCCTTTGCTCCACCGATGTACTCCTTCCTCCTATATATACCTATGTACCCCCAAACGATCAGATTCGGAGCCAAAAACCTAATTCCACCACTGCAACTTTCTGTATCCACGAGATTCCATCTTAGGGCCTGTTCCGGAGCTCCACCGGAAGGGGAATCCACCACGGAGGGCTTCTACATCATCATAGCCTCTCCGATGAAGTGTGAGTAGTTTACCTCAGACCTTCGGGTCCATAGTTAGTAGCTAGATGGCTTCTTCTCTCTTTTTGGATCTCAATACAATGTTCTCCCCCTCTCTCATGGAGATCTATTCGATGTAATCTTCTTTTTGCAGTGTGTTTGTTGAGACCGATGAATTGTGGGTTTATGATCAAGATTATCTATCAACAATATTTGATTCTTCTCTGAATTCTTTTATGTGTGATTGGTTATCTTTGCAAGTCTCTTCGAATTATCAGTTTGGTTTGGCCTACTAGATTGGTTTTTCTTGCAACGGGAGAAGTGCTTAGCTTTGGGTTCAATCCTGCGGTGTCCTTTCCCAAAGTGATGAGGGGCAGCAAGGCACGTATTGTATTGTTGCCATCGAGGATAACAAGATGGTTTTTTTATCATATTGCATGAATTCATCCCTCTACATCATGTCATCTTGCTTAAGGCGTTACTCTGTTTTCTTGAACTTAATACTCTAGATGCATGCTGGATAGCGGTCGATGAGTAGAGTAATAGTAGTTGATGCAGGCAGGAGTCGGTCTAATTGTCTCGGACATGATGCCTATATACATGATCATACCTAGATATTCTCATAACTTTGCTCAATTCTGTCAGTTGCTCAACAGTAATTCGTTCACCCACCGTAAAATACTTATACTCTTGAGAAAAGCCACTAGTGAAATCTATGGCCCCCGGGTCTATCTTTATCATATTAATCTCCCAACACTTTATTATTGCTTTTTATTTTTTACTTTGCTTTTATTTTACTTTGCATCTCTATACCAAAAATACCAAAAATATTATCTATCATCTCTATCATATCTCACTCTCGTAAGTGACCGTGAAGGGATTGACAACCCCTAATCGCGTTGGTTGCATTGAGCTATTTGTTTTGTGTAGGTATGAGGGACTTGCGCGTAGCCTCCTACTAGATTGATACCTTGGTTCTCAAAAACTGAGGGAAATACTTACTCTACTCTGCTGCATCACCCTTTCCTCTTCAAGGAAATCCAACGTAGTGCTCAAGAGGTAGCAGGAAGATTTTGGCGCCGTTGCCGGGGAGTCTACGCAAAAGTCAACATACCAAGTACCCATCACAATCCCTTATCTCTCGCATTACATTATTTGCCATTTGCCTCTCGTTTTCCTCTCCCCCACTTCACCCTTGTCGTTTTATTCGCCCTCTCTTTTCCGTTGCCTTTTTCTCGCTTGCCTTTTTGTTTGCTCGTGTGTTGGATTGCTTGCTTGTCACAATGGCTCAAGATAATACCAAATTGTGTAACTTTACCAATACCAACAATAATGATTTCCTTAGCACTCCGATTGCTCCTCTTACCAACACTGAATCTTGTGAAATCAATACTGCTTTGTTGAATCTTGTTATGAAAGATCAATTACCGGCCTTCCTAGTGAAGTTGCCGCTACTCATCTAAATAGCTTCGTTGATTTGTGTGATATGCAAAAGAAGAAAGATGTTGATAATGATATTGTTAAATTTAAGCTATTTCCTTTTTCGCTTAGAAATCATGCTAAAGCTTGGTTTTCGTCTTTGCCTAAAAATAGTATTGATTCTTGGAACAAGTGCAAAGATGCTTTTATCTCTAAGTATTTTCCTCCCGCTAAGATCATCTCTCTTTGAAACGATATTATGAATTTTAAGCAACTTGATCATGAACATGTTGCAAAAGCTTGGGAGAGAATGAAATTAATGATACGTAATTGCCCTACTCATGGGTTGAACTTGTGGATGATTATACAAAAAATTTATGCCGGATTGAATTTTGCTTCTAGAAATCTTTTAGATTCGGCCGCGGGAGGCACTTTTACAGAAATCACTTCAGGAGATGCTACTAAACTCCTAGATAATATTATGGTTAATTATTCTCAATGGCACACTGAAAGATCTACTAATAAAAAAGTGCATGCGATAGAAGAAATTAATGTTTTGAGTGGAAAGATGGATGAACTTATGAAACTATTTGCTACTAAGAGTGTTTGTTCTGATCCTAATGATATGCCTTTGTCTACTTTGATTGAGAATAATAAAGAATCTATGGATGTGAATTTTGTTGGTAGGAATAATTTTGGTAACAACGCGTATAGAGGAAACTTTAATCCTAGGCCTTATCCTAGTAATCCTTCTAATAATTATGGGAATTCCTACAGCAACTCTTATGGAAATTTTAATAAGATTCCCTCTGAATTTGAGACTAGTGTTAAATAGTTTATGAATTCGCAAAAGAATTTCAATGCTTTGCTTGAAGAGAGATTGCTTAAAGTTGATGAATGGGCTAGGAACGTTGATAGAATTTCCCTTGATGTTGATTCTTTAAAGCTTAGATCTATTCCTCCTAAGCATGATATCAATGAGTCTCTTAAAGCCATGAGAATTTCCATTGATGAGTGCAAGGAAAGAACCACTAGGATGCGTATACTGAAAGATGCCTTTATTAAAGCGTGTTCTTCCAATTTCCATGAAAATAAAGATGAAGATCTAAAAGTTATTGATGTGTCCCCTATTAAATATTTGTTTTGCAATATGAATCTTGATAATGATGGGACTGAATATGATCCACCTTTACCTAGAAGGCGTTCCAAAAATTCGGAGTTTTTAGATCTTGATGCTAAAATTGATAAAAGTGGGATTGAAGAAAGCAAAACCCTAGATGTTGCTAAACCCACTATTTTGGATTTCAAGGAATTTAACTATGAAAGTTGCTCTTTAATTGATTGTATTTCCTTGTTGCAATCCGTGCTAAATTCTCCTCATGCTTATAGTCAAAATAAAGCTTTTACTAAACATATCGTTGACGCCTTGATGCAATCTTATGAAGAAAAACATGAGTTGGAAGTTTCTATCCCTAGAAAACTCTATGATGAGTGGGAACCAAATATTAAAATTAAGATTAAGGATCATGAATTTTATGCGTTGTGTGATTTGGGTGCTAGTGTTTCCACTATTCCCAAAACTTTGTGCGATTTGCTAGATTTCCGTGATTTTGATGATTGCTCTCTAAACTTGCATCTTGCGGATTCCACTATTAAGAAACCTATGGTAAGAATTAATGATGTTCTTATTGTTGCAAATAGGAATTATGTGCCTGTATATTTTATTGTTCTTGATATAGATTGCAATCCTTCTTGTCCTATTATTCTTGGTAGACCTTTCCTTAGAACGATTGGTGCAATTATTGATATGAAGGAAGGGAATATTAGATTCCAATTTCCATAAAAGAAAGGCATGGAACACTTCCCTAGGAAGAAAGTAAAATTACCATATGAATCTATCATGAGAGCCACTTATGGATTGCCTACCAAAGATGGCAATACCTAGATCTATCCTTGCTTTTATGCCTAGCTAGGGGCGTTAAATGATAGCGCTTGTTGGGAGGCAACCCAATTTTATTTTTAGTTTTTTGCTTTTGTTTCTGTTTAGGAATAAATAATCCATCTACCTTCTGTTTAGATGTGGTTTTATGTTTTAATTAGAGTTTGTGCCAAGTTAAACCTATAGGATCTTCTTGGATGATAGTTATTTGATCTTGCTGTAATTTCCAGAAACTTTCGGTTCACGCAAACAATTGTTAAAACTCACCAGAACGTGATAAAATAGTGATTCCAATTGCTGCTGATCAATACAAAAATTTACTAGGTCTTCCTATTTTTTTCTGAATTTTTGGTGTTCCAGAAGTTTGCGTTAGTTACAGATTACTACAGACTGTTCTGTTTTTGACAGATTCTGTTTTTCGTGTGTTGTTCGCTTATTTTGATGAATCTATGGCTAGTAAAATAGTTTATAAACCATAGAGAAGTTGGAATACAGTAGGTTTAACACCAATATAAATAAATAATGAGTTAATTACAGTACCTTGAAGTGGTCTTTTGTTTTCTTTCGCTAACGGAGCTCACGAGATTTCTGTTGAGTTTTGTGTTGTGAAGTTTTCAAGTTTTGTGTTGTGAAGTTTTCAAGTTTTGTGTGAAACCTTTTGATGGATTATGGAACAAGGAGTGGCAAGAGCCTAAGATTGGGGATGCCCAAGGAACCCACAAGATAATCTAAGGACACCAAAAAGTCAAAGCTTAGGGATGCCCCGGAAGGCATCCCCTCTTTCGTCTACTTCCATCGGTAACTTTACTTGGAGCTATATTTTTATTCACCACATGATATGTGTTTTGCTTGGAGCGTCTTGTATGATTTGAGTCTTTGCTTTTTAGTTTACCACAATCATCCTTGCTGTACACACCTTTTGAGAGAGCCATACATGAATTGGAATTTGATAGAATACTCTATGTGCTTCACTTATATCTTTTGAGCTATATAGTTTTGCTCTAGTGCTTCACTTATATCTTTTAGAGCACGGTGGTGGATTTGTTTTATAGAAACTATTGATCTCTCATGCTTCACTTAATTATTTTGAGAGTCATAAATAGCATGGTAATTTGCTTAATAATAATATGCTTGGTATTCAAGATTTGTAAAACTTTCTTTTGAGTGTGTTGAATACTAATAAAAGTTTGATGCTTGATAATTGTTTTGAGATATGGAGGTGATAATATCAAAGTCGTGCTAGTTGAGTAGTCGTGAATTTGAGAAATGCTTGTGTTGAAGTTTTGCAAGTCCCGTAGCATGCATGTATGGTAAACGTTATGTAACAAATTTGAAACATGAGGTGTTATTTGATTGTCCTCCTTATGAGTGGCGGTCGGGGACGAGCGATGGTCTTTTCCTACCAATCTATCCCCTAGGAGCATGCACGTAGTGCTTTGGTTTTTGATGGCTTGTAGATTTTTGCAATAAGTACGTGAGTTCTTTATGACTAATGTTGAGTCCATGGATTATCGCACTCTCACCCTTCCATCATTGCTAGCCTCTTGATGCACTGCATTGCCCTTTCTCACATTGAGAGTTGGTGCAAACTTCACGGTGCATCCAAACCCGTGATACGATACACTCTTTCACACATAAACCTCCTTATATCTTCCTCAAAACAGCCACCATACCTACCTATTATGGCATTTCCATAGCCATTCCGAGATATATTGCCATGCAACTTTCCACCATACCGTTCTTCATGACACATTCATCATTTTCATATTGCCTAGCATGATCATGTAGTTGACATAGTATTTGTGGCAAAGCCACCGTTCATAATTCTTTCATACATGTCACTCTTGATTCATTGCATATCCCGGTACACCGCCAGAGGCATTCATATAGAGTCATACTTTGTTCTAGTATCGAGTTGTAATCATTGAGTTGTAAATAAATAGAAGTGTGATGATCATCATTTCCTAGAGCATTGTCCCAAGTGAGGAAAAAAAAGAAAGGCCATAAAAAAAGAGAAGGCCCAAAAAAATGAGAGAAAAAGAGAGAAGGGACAATGTTACTATCCTTTACCACACTTGTGCTTCAAAGTAGCACAATCTTCATGATAGAGAGTCTCTTGTTTTGTCACTTTCATATACTAGTGGGAATTTTTAATTATAGAACTTGGCTTGTATATTCCAACAATGAGCCTCCTCAAGTGCCCTAGGTCTTCATGAGCAACCAAGTTGGATGCACACCCACTTAGTTTCTTTTGTTGAGCTTTCATACATTTATAGCTCTAGTGCATCCGTTGCATGGCAATCCCTACTCCTTGCATTAACATCAATCGATGGGCATCTCCATAGCCCATTGATTAGCCTCGTTGATGTGAGACTTTATTTTTTGTCTTCTCCACATAACCCCCATCATCATATTCTATTCCACCCATAGTGCTATATCCATGGCTCACGCTCATGTATTGCGTGAAGGTTTATAAGTTTGAGATTACTAAAGTATGAAACAATTGCTTGGCTTGTCATCGGGGTTGTGCATGATGAGAGCATTCTTGTGTGACGAAAATGGAGCATGACTAAATTATATGATTTTGTAGAGATGAACTTTCTTTGGCCATGTTATTTTGAGAGGACATAATTGCTTAGTTAGTATGCTTGAAGTATTATTATTTTTATGTCAATATGAACTTTTGTCTTGAATCTTTAGGATCTGAATATTCATACCACAATTAAGAAGAATTACATTGAAATTATGCCAAGTAGCACTCCGCATCAAAAATTCTTTTTATCATTTACCTACTCGAGGACGAGCAGGAATTAAGCTTGGGGATGCCTGATACGTCTCCAACGTATCTATAATTTTTTATTGCTCCATGCTATATTATCTACTGTTTTGGGCCATATTGGACTTTATTTTCCACTTTTATATTATTTTTGGGACTAACCTATTAACCAGAGGCCCAGCCCAGAATTGCTGTTTTTTTGCCTATTTTAGTGTTTCGAAGAAACGGAATATCAAACGGAGTCCAAACGGAATGAAACCTTCGGGAACATGATTTTCTCACCGAAAATGATCCAGGAGACATGGACCCCACGTCAAGAAAGAAGGAGGCGGCCACGAGGGTGGAGGGCGCCCCTAGGGCGCCCGCCTCGTGGGCCCCCTTTGCTCCACCGACGTACTCCTTCCTCCTATATATACTTACGCACTTCAAACGATCGACACGGAGCCAAAACCTAATTCCACCGCCGCAACTTTCTCGTATCCACGAGATCCTCGGGCACATGAGTTCACCGAAGGGGAATCCACCACGACGGCTTCTACATCATCATAGCCTCTCCGATGAAGTGTGAGTAGTTTACCCTGGACCTTCGGGTCCATAGTTAGTTGCTAGATGGCTTCTTCTCTCTTTTTGGATCTCAATACAATGTTCTCCCCCTCTCTCATGGAGATCTATTCGATGTAATCTTCTTTTTGCGATGTTTTCATTGAGACCGATGAATTGTGGGTTTATGATCAAGATTATCTATGAACAATATTTGATTCTTCTCTGAATTCTTTTATGTATGATTGGTTATCTTTGAAGGTCTCTTTGAATTATCAGTTTGGTTTGGCCTACTAGATTAGTTTTTCTTGCAATGGGAGAAGTGCTTAGCTTTGGGTTCAATCTTGTGGTGTGCTTTCCCAGTGACAGTAGGGGCAGCAAGGCACATATTGTATTGTTGCCATCGAGGATAACAAGATGGGGTTTTTATCATATTGCATGAATTTATCCCTCTACATCATGTCATCTTGCTTAATGCGTTACTCTGTTTTCTTGAACTTAATACTCTAGATGCATGCTGGATAGCGATCGATGAGTGGAGTAATAGTAGTAGATGCAGGCATGAGTCGGTCTACTTGTCTCGGACGTGATGCCTATATACATGATCATACCTAGATATTCTCATAACTATGCTCAATTCTGTCAATTGCTCAACAGTAATTCGTTCACCCACCGTAAAATACTTATACTCTTGAGAGAAGCCACTAGTGAAATCTATGCCCCCCCCCGGTCTATCTTTATCATATTAATCTCCAAACACTTTATTATTGCTTTTGCTTTTTACTTTGCTTTTATTTTACTTTGCATCTTTATAGCAAAAATACCAAAAATATTATCTATCATCTCTATCAGATCTCACTCTCGTAAGTGACCGTGAAGGGATTGACAACCCCTAATCGCGTTGGTTCCGTTGAGCTATTTGTTTTGTGTAGGTACGAGGGAGTCGCGCGTAGCCTCCTACTGGATTGATACCTTGGTTCTCAAAAACTGAGGGAAATACTTACTCTACTCTGCTGCATCACCCTTTCCTCTTCAAGGAAATCCAACGCAGTGCTCAAGAGGTAGCAGGGATCGCAGCTAAACCTCCGAGGGAGAGGGTTGCTCTTCACTTGGAGTATTTGTGGAACTTAGGCGAGTACGGGATCGCAGCTAAGCCCCCAAGTGAGAGGGTTGCTCTTCCCTCGGAGTTTGTTTTGAAACTTAGGCGAATACGGTATCGCAGCTAAGCCCCGAGTGAGAGGGTTGCTCTTCATTCGGAGTATTTGTGAAACTTAGGCGAGTACGGGATCGCAGCTAAGCCCACGAGTGAGAGGGTTGCTTTTTACTCGGAGTATTTGTGAAACTTAGGCGAGTACGGGATCGCAGCTAAGCCCCCGAGTGAGAGGGTTGCTCTTTGCTCGGAGTTTGTTTTGATACTTAGGCGAGTATGGGATCGCAGCTAAGCCCCCAAGTGAGAGGGTTTCTTTTCATCAGAGTTTGTTTTGAAACTTAGGCAAGTACGGGATCGCAGCTAAGCCCCCGAGTGAGAGGGTTGCTTTTCACTCGGAGTATTTGTGAAACTTAGGCGAGTATGGGATCGCAGCTGAGCCTCCGAGTGAGAGGGTTGCTCTTCGCTCGGAGTTTGTTTTGAAACTTAGGCAAGTGCGGGATCATAGCTAAGCCCCCGAGTGAGAGGGTTGCTCTTCACTTGGAGTTTGTTTTTGAAACTTAGGCGAATACGGGGTCGCAGTTAAGCCTCCGAGTGAGAGGGTTGCTCTTCACTCAAAATGATTTTGTAACTTAGGCGAAACAGGTTCGCAGCTAAGCCCCCGAGTGAGAGGGTTGCTCCTCACTCGGAGTGTTTATTGAAACTTTGGCGAATCAGGTTCGCAGCTAACCCACCCACTGGGGGATTTGAACACACGTTTATGCGATAACAATCATTTAGGAGACTATGGAAATCATGTCTTTGATAAACAATCTGAAACTATTCTTATTACATCTCGACGATCCGAGTGTTTAGGTGTAAAACCGGCGGAGCAGATCCGCGTTCCAGGAGCGCGGCTCGTCTTTCTTCTTGGCCACATTGTAAAGGTGATATTGTAAGTGCATCTAGTGCCCCTTAGTGATTTTGGTGTATTGAAGACATATAGGTTAAGTAACTAATGCGTTTGTGAGTGTACAAAGGTCTATAAGTCTATGAGGAGTTTGATATTTACATAGAAAGTCGACCCCTAAAAATGAAGTTCTTCATCCAAGACTTTGATATTCTCAAGACTTTGAAAGTGAAGAAATTGGTGTGACCTTGAAGACTTGGTATTCATTTGAGGAACATGAAGCGTGAAGACTTTTGTTTTCGTAGTTTCATTTTCTCTTTCTTAAGTCATAGGAAACACCGTACTGTTAAAGGGGGTCGAGGAAATACTAAAGGAAAAATTTCCATTTGATGCTCAACTCAAAATCCTACACCTACCAATCCCTTCGAGTGAAGCTTTTGGAAATCTCATATAGTTCAGTCAATTTCTTCAGTGACAGAGAGGAAGCTCTTCTAGTCACGAGGAATTTGTTCGACCGAGGAGTTAGGAATTCGCCAAAGGCGAATTGCCTACACAAAGGAGGAACATGATAGCCCCGAGGAATTTGAGAGTCAAATTTCCGACCGTTCTTGTCTTCTTGGCCACCTGTCCCAAAATATCTTATCCACCTAACGGTCATATCATTAAAGGGCATTTATGTCTTATCATGTCGGGCTGCTCCTAGGCTATAAATAGCCGCCCCTACAACCACTAGCTGGTTGGCTGCTCCGAGAGAACTTGACACTTGTCATTTGAGAGCAACCCATCCTCCGAGGATTTTGAGAGAAAATCATCAAGTGATGAAAAACCCAACAGTGAGGAATAACCCAACAACCAAACCCCCACAAACCCAAAGTGATTGAGCATCACTGAAGAAATTGATCCGGCGTGGATCCGACGCTTGTTACCTTTGAAGACTGTGCTTCTTCCAGACGGTTAGGCGTCATGGTCTAGAGCATCCAAGAGGAATTGTGGATCGCCGAGTGACCAAGTCTGTGAAGGTTTGGAAGTCGCTCAAGACTTACCACGGGTGATTGGACGAGGTCTGTGTGACCTTAGTTCAAGGAGAACACGGTGAGGACTTGGTGTCCCGAGCTGCGTGCTCATGGATCGGGTGTCCGGACTGTGTGTCCTCGAAGTTTAAATACTCGGCCGCTCCAACCAGACGCATAACCGAGACAAAGCAGTTGGAACTGGTCTACCAAATCATTGTCTTCACCAACCTAATCGGTTCTATTTCCTCAACCCTTTCATTTCCTCATTCTCGTGTTGAGTATTTGTTCATATCTGTGTTTGAAGACTTTGATCAAGACTTTCTCAATTTCCTCAGCTCAATTTCTTCACCGCTTTGTCTTCATCCTGCTATCCTGTGATTACGCTTTACGTACTCTGTGATTGTCTTCATTTCATCATGATGACTATTCTTGTAATCTGTTATGCTTACTTCGAGTACTTATTCCGCTGCAAGTAGTTCTTCGCTAAGGAATTTCCTCACCGCAAATTCCTCGATGAAGAATTCATAAAAATCGCCTATTCACCCCCTCTAGTCGATATAACGCACTTTCAATTGGCATCGAGCAAGGTACTCCCTTGTTACGTGTGTGATTTTGGTTTAACCACCGGAGTTTTAGTTATGTCGACCGCAGGTATGATCAAGGTCTCAGCAGGGTGTCCTACCTTCGATGGGACGGACTACCCCTCATCGGAAGAACAAAATGCGAATGCATCTTGAAGCAATTGACAACGATCTACGGTATGTTGTGACAAAAGGTGTTTCCTCACCACACCTTCTCCGAATGATGCTGATGTGAAGAGATTCAAGCAACTCGATTCTCAAGCGAAGAATATCATATGTGGTCATCTCGAGCAAAGGTCAAGATGGAAGAGTGAGTGCTTTGGAATCGCCAAACTCATCCGGGACAGGCTGCCCAAAGTAAATGAAGGTGTTTCAACTCAGCGTGACTCTCGAGTTGATGTTCTTGGAATCTCTTCAACCGCTTCAAAAGACTCGACAACGAAAATGTTCAACAAACCTTCGATCGCCTTCACCGACATCTCAAATGAGCTTCAAGCACTTTGGGTGCTACCGACATCACCGACCATGAGGTGGTGAAGAAATTGCTAAGATCGCTTGATTCCTCATTTGATACTCCGCACCGATGATACAAGAACGAGCTGACTACAAGTCTCTTGATCCTGCCGATATCCTCGAAAGGCTAAATACTCACGAGTTCCACTTTGGTCAAAAAAGAGATCTCTATGGTTACGGCTATGGAAAACACGTGCCTCAAGGCCAAGGTCGTGTCCGAATCGAGAGTGAAGACTCGTAGTAGCCTAGGAGATCCTCAAGAATTTGGCTAGGAGCTAACCTTTGCCGTGAAGAAATTCCAGAAATTCTCAAGACGTGGTCGCTTTGGAAAATCCTCAAGAAGCGGTGATTCCTCATCTAGTGACTATAAGAGAAGACTTTGTCACAAATGCAAGAAACCTGGTCACTATATCCAAGATTGTCCTCGGTGGGAAAAGGAATTAAGAAAGAAGAAACACAAGGATTACAGTTACGATGACATGAAGAAGAAAAGAAATCATCAAAATCTTCATCATCAAAATCCTCAAAACCTTCTTCTCACAAGAAGAGCAGCTCCAAAAAGGCTCTGCATTCATTGGCAAGGAAATGGACTCTGAAGCTGAATCTGAGGAAAATGAGGAAGAGGAGGAGTCTCAAGAATCCGAATCTGGTGTGGCTAATCTGCTCTTGCTATCGCTTTTGTTAGCAAGTCCATCTTCAACATCAAGAAACTGACTACCGACAAGCCCGATGAGGATAATGATGACTACGCTCCCACCTATTGCTTCATGGCAAAAGGTGCTAAGGTACTAAACTTCACCTCCTCTGAATCTAGTGAAAATGAATCGATGAGGATCTCAAGCCCAGCCTACTCTAAACTTGCTAAGATTGCTATAAAACAACAAAGGGCTTTTGAGAAGGTTCAAAACATGCTAGATAAGAGTGATGATATGTTAGGTGAAGAAATGGATCGCACTCAAGCCCTGACTGAAAATCTTCAGAGACTTCAGTCTAGGCTTGACAACCTTCAAGGTCATCATAACACTCTCTTATCTGATCATGAGAAACTTTCTTATGAATTCCTTCAAAGAAAGCAAGATCTTGAGAAGCTAAGAGTGAGTTATGAAGATCTTCAGAAGGAGCGCCATTCATTACTTGCTCAACAAATCAGCGCTTCTCAAGAAGAATTTGTTCCTCCATGCTTAAAGTGCATTGAACGTGAAATCGCTAATTCTTCACCTGAATGTTCAAATGCTTCAACTGTTACAAATTCTTCACCTGCCTCTGCTATCACTAATTCCTCATCCGAGGACATTGCTAGTATCACCGACGATGCAGATCGAAGGAATTGTACATGACAGCATGTACAAAAGCCTCAAAGGGCATCAGACTCTTTGTGATGTGCTTAAAAAGCAGATCCTCAATAGGAACCCTAGGAAAGAGGGCATTGCCTTTGAGAGGAAACTCAATGCTGATGGAACGTATTGGAAGCCTGAGCAGTATCCCAAAACCTCATGGGTTGCTGCAAAGGGACCTCTAGTTGATCCATCTACCTTATCTGGTTTTACGTGCGAATTTCCTCATTCTGCTGATGAGTCATTTGACTCCAACTATAAACTGTTCAAAAATCAGAATGGTGAAGTATTTGCTAGATATGTTGGCACTAATCTGCAGAACGGTTCCCCTATGAAGAAAATCTGGGTTCCCAAGAAGTTCCTTGAAAGTCTTCAGGTGAATGTCCTCATGACACCACCAGTGAAGAATAGGAACCCCAGATCAAATTCTTCATATGGACCAAATTCTTCATATGGATCCAAGTCCTCATACGGACCAAATTCCTCACGTGGATCAAATTCCTCAAAAGGATCAAAGTCCTCATATGATTATCATCGTGCTAACAACTCTGCTTCGCAGGTAGAGCTAAGGGCTATGAATATGTGCATTATTCTTCAAACCAATATGTTCATAAGTCCTCGAAGAATTTGTCTGCTTATTGATATGCTTACCCTAACCCCTCTTATGTGAAACGAAATGGTTTGGCCTCTATGCCACCATTCTCGTATGGTGCTCGCAGAATGATGAACTCTTTGCCACCCCTTAAGATGTGGGTGGTGAAGAAAAAGAACTAATCTCTTCTGCAGGTCAGTCTCCAGATGTGCCTAAACGTCTCAAGAAGAATTTCTTGGGGCACGACAAAATGCACGAAAGGACGCAGCTAATCATGATGAAATGAACTTTCATTTCACACGCCCTCCTACCGCTTATCCGAATAATCGACCGATGAAATTCATCTGATGAACTTGATATCATATTCTTCACCGATGAAGTATATGAGATCGTAAGTTGTACTAATTCATCTGCAGGATGATCAACCCAAAGCCACTGAGTGGGTTCTCGATAGTGGATGTACAAATCACATGACCGGTGACAAGAATCTATTGATGGATGCTACCTTATCACCGTCACATCTGAAGCATATCATCTTTGGCCGACAAAGGCAAAAGTCGTGTATTGGGACTTGGTAAGGTTGCTATCTCTAAGGACATGCACATGGACAAAGTCATGCTTGTTGAGTCTTTAGGATATAACCTCATGTCAGTCTCAATGCTTTGTGATCTTGATATGGTTGTTATCTTTGGCAAGTATCGGTGTGTTGTGATTATGGAAGTCGACAATTCCAAAGTCTTGAAGGCTTTAGGAGAGGAGACTTGTATATTGTTGATTTTTCCACAGGACCACAACCAGCCGTGTGTCTACTTGCAAAAGCTTGAAGGTTGGCTATGGCATCGACGACTTGGTCACGCAGCATGAGGAATTTGCACACGCCATGCGAAGAAGAAGCATGTCATTGGCATTGAGAATGTCAAATTCCTCAAGGATCACCTATGCGAACTGTGAAGCTGGAAAAATGACCAAGGCCAAGCATCCAAATAAGACTATCATGACCACTACTCGTCCCTTCGAATTGCTTCACATGGACCTCTTTGGTCCCAATCATTATTCAGCTATCGTTAATGAAGCATCACTATATGGCTTTGTAATTATTGATGATTACTCTCGTTACACATGGGTACACATTGTTACTTACAAAAATCAAGTGCAGGAAATCTTCAAACGATTTTCCTTGAGGGCTTCAACCAACTTTGGTGTGAAGATCAAGCACATCAGGAGTGACAATGGAACTGAGTTCAAGAATTCCGGTCTTGATGACTATCTTGATGAACTTGGTATCACGCATGAGTTATCTCGCTCCTTATACTCCTCAAAGAAATGGCGTCGTGGAGCGCAAGAACAGAACTCTTGTTGAGATGGCTCGCACTATGCTTGATGAATACAAAACGCCTAGTCGCTTCGGATTGAAGCAATTGACACCGCGTGCCACATCATCAACAGAGTATATCTTCACAAATTCTTCAAAAGATCGCCTATGAACTCCTCACAGACAAGAAACCCAATGTAAGTTATTTCAAAGTCTTCGGTGCTAGATGCTGGATTAGAGATCCTCACCACAACTCTAAATTTGCACCGAAAGCACATGAAGGTTTTATGCTTGGTTACGGAAAGGACTCGCACACCTCTGTAGTCTTCAACATCGCTCTTCACAAGATTGTTGACACGTAGATGTGCGGTTCGATGAAACTAATGGCTCGCAAAGAGAGCACCTACCTTCTGTGTTAGACGAACCAAAGACCGAGGATTCTATCAGTTCAAGGCAACCGAGGATGTCATTCCCTCTTTGAAGAAACTGCTGAATAATTCATTCCTCAGACGTGAAGAACGCCGGTGATGCACTGAAGATAATCTTTGAAGAAAATGGTGCCGAGGAAAATGATCAAATTCCTCGACGACAACCAGCTCATCCTCGCGTTGCAAAAGAAGTGCAAGTTGACAAGATCATCGATGACATTGAAGCGCCAGTCCTCTCACACGCTCAAAAGCTTCACATTTATCTAACTTTTGTGGGCACTATGCTTTTGTCTCTATCACAGAGCCCTCTAAGGTAGATGAAGCATTTACGAGCCGGAGTGGATTCAGGCCATGCAAGAAGAATTACATCGATTCGAGCTCAACAATGTCCGAACCGGTCAAACGTCCGAGATCCTCGCAAGCTTAATATCATTGGCACTAAGTTGATATATAGCAACAAGAAAGATGAAAATTGTCTTGTGGTGATGAATAAGGCACGACTATTAGCTCAAGGCTACACGAATGTTGATGGAATTGATTTAGATGAAACTTTTGCACTGTTGCTAGACTTGAGTCTATTCGCATATTAATCGCCTATGCTAACCATCACAATATCACTTTATATCAAATGGATGTGAAAAGTGCATTCCTCAATGGTAAGCTTGAGGAAGAAGTATATGTTGCTCAACCCCCAGGTTTTATAGATCCAAAGAATCCTGACAAAGTCTTCAGACTCAACAAGGCCCTCTATGGCCTCAAGCAAGCCCCTCGGGCGTGGTATGATAAATTGAAGGAATTCTTCGTGAAGAATGGCTTCACACCTGGTTCACTCGATCCTACTCTCTTTACTAAATCTTATGATGGTGAACTTTTTGTGTGCCAAATATATGTTGAAGATATTATCTTTGGTCAGCATCGACCAACGCTTATAGTGATGAATTTGCCTACATGATGAGTGAAGAATATCAAATGTCTATGATGGGAGAGTTGAAATTCTTCTTAGGTCTTCAAATTCGTCAACAACACAATGGCATATTCATATCTCGGAAAAATACCTCAAAGATGTCCTCAAGAAATTCGCATGCAAGACTGCAAAGGTGTCAAAATTCCTATGCCCACAAATGGCCATCTATGCAATCGATGAAAATGGTATTGACTTTGATCACAAGGTATACCGCTCCATGATTGGTTCCTTATTGTACTTATGTGCATCTAGGCCAGATATAATGCTTAGTGTTTGCATGTGTGCCCGATTTCAAGCTACACCAAGGAATCACACCATAAGGCTGTGAAGCATATTCTTCGATATCTAGCTCACACACCAACACTAGGATTATGGTACCCCAAGGGCTCTACTTTTGATCTCATTGGATATTACGACTCGACTATCTTTGGTGATCGTGTGGACCGCAAGTCAACATCTGGTACTTGTCATTTCCTCGGACGATCTTTGGTCCATTGGTCCTCGAAGAAACAGAATCACAGATCACCGCTTCATCGGAAGCTGAATACATTGCTGCTGGCTCGTGTTGTGCTCAATTGCTATGGATAAAGCAAACCCTCAAGGACTACGGCATCAACGTGAAGAATGTGCCTCTCTATTGTGACAATGAGAGTGCCATCAAGATTGCTCACAACCCAGTTCAGCACTCGAAGACAAAGCACATTCAAATTCGTCATCATTTTCTTCGTGATCATGTGTTGAAGGGCGACATCTCCATCGAAAGCACGTGAAGATCAAGAACAGCTAGCTGATATCTTCACTAAGCCCTTGGATGAGAAGAAATTTAGCAAGTTGCGGTGTGAGCTAAATATCTTAGAATCTTCGAATGTTCTTTGAAAAGGACACACATCCTAACACTTATGCAAAACTGATGACTTAGATGTGCAACACATGAAGAAACGTTTTTCTTCAATCAATGAAGAATAACACTCTAAGTGTGAAGAAATTAATGAAGAAATTGATTCTCAGAACCCTACGACAATTGTACGCGGTGTCTGAAATCATCATTCTTATACGGTGGGTCACGCCACCACCAAAGTTGAAATCTTCAATTTGAGTTTTTCCACAGTTTTGAAATTCTTCAGTTTCTCAAATTCTTCAACTTTGCAAAATCTTCACTATTTCCGTCCTCTTTCTTCATTGGCTATATATATATATGGGTTTATGTCCTCTACAGCATTCACTTATGGCTATTTCCTCAAGTCGTTTTTATGCTAAGTGAATGTGATCGGACCCTTCCTCCTCTATGCTATACTCAACCCAATCCATTCACAAATTCTTCATGTGCGTTCTACTTTGAAACTCGTTCAAAATCTTCACTGTGTCCTTGACAGCTGAAGAAATTGCGAACGGAACTTTAAAACGAATCTTATCCAAACCTTCATTTTTGCCGCTCAAACCGTTCCGCATCCCACGATGCATTACTTTATTCACCCACGATCGTACACTATCTCCACTACACAGTACGTGGGTGCCACAGGTCGTGAGAAGGGAAATGGTCAGGGGCATGTTCGTCCTAAATCTTCGGGCGACCCGTTTTTCACCGCATCTATAAATATCCCTTTCCCCTTCCTCACTCTTTTACTCTGCTCGACCTCTCTCTCCCGCTCGAGTTCCTCAAACCCTAGCGCCGCCGCTACTCCATCGTCGCCCGATGAGGAAAAGCTTCATCGCCTTGACCTCGTCGCCGACGTACTTTCGCGCCGACCGCGGAAATCTTCACTCCGCCGTCGCCAGAAGTTGTCTTCCTCCGCCAAGTTAGGGCGTGGAAGATCTGAGCAGACGAACTTCCCAACTGTTCTTCTCGGTTCGTCGTGTTCTTCACTTCGGGTAATTAAAAGTTACTTTTATTACTCGCTTTGATTCTCAAATTTTCTTCAAATACTTCAAAGGTGTTTATTCCTCAAATCTTCACACATATGAACACCTCAAACCTCTTGATTCATTTCTCTAAGCAATGATTTTCTTCAAGATTCCTCAATTGTGTGGATCTTCGATCTATACAACTCTGGAACCTAAGACTAAGAACGCTTAGTGAAATTCTTCAAGGCTCATCTGGTCAAAATCCTCAAAACTTGTTCTTTTTGAAAAACCATCACGAGAACGCATATGACCTCTCCAAATTCCTCGCACCTATACTCTGTTCACAGGTACAAATGTCATTCTTTGAATCCCTAGGTTCTCATCAACTTAACTCATTTGCGGCGTTCCTCGAAGAAAAACTGCACACTTCTTGAGAGAACTCAATTGTTCAATTTCCTCAATCAAGAAAATGGCGGATGGTAAGAAGCCACGAAGGGAGGAAAGAAACACGAGGTTATGACTGCGTTTGAAATCCACGAGGATATATATGCGACTCTTGCACACCGGATGAAGAAAGCAAAAATCAACGCATAAGGTGCGTATTCAGAAGATTGAACGGAGATGGGCACGGGAATGGAGGGAATACAGATATGTAACTCCTAAGTACATGAAGAAATTCGCTCTTAATCCTCCATGCCCAAGAGCTCCTTTGGGACCTGGCCAAATAGCTGATCCCACAAGCATCAAACGAGGTGAGGACTTTCCTGAGGAATGGGCTAAACGCCAAGCAAAGTTGGCAAAGCAAGCAAAGGAAGCAGTGAAGAAATTCAATGAGGATTACGCCGCTGCTATCGCCACGTAAGTCTCGGTCAAACCGAGGAAATCAATGCAAAGAAGCACGCTCATAAGCCAAGTGCTTCATCATCTGCGCCCTCACGGCCAAGTTCCTCAAAGACACCTTCCAAGCAAATTCCTCAAACAGCTGCTGCTCCACCAAAGTCCTCAACAGCTCCGTCAAAACCTTCAGTTCCTGTGCACCTAGCTACATGTCAAAGGACTGCTGGCTTTTCAATTGCCTCAGGCATCTCTGCAAGTTCCTTAGCAGCTCCCATTTCTTCAACTGGTCCGACTCATTTGAAGACCAAAGCAACAATTTGGGCCGAGGTCCTCGGCCTAGCCCGACGAAGAAAATGGTTGCATTCCATGTGCCATCGATGATGAGGCATCCGATGAAGAACTTCATGGAAATCATCGAGACCGTCAAGTAAGGGCCGCTAGAGCCAAAGGTACATCTGTGCTTCGCTATTGGACCGAAGAAAGTCCTCGACTTTATTGATCTACGGCACAATGATCCCAATACCCCTTTGCACGACCTTCATTTGACACTGGACAAAGTCATATGTTGACTCACTTCATAGCTGAAGAAAATGGAAGTATGAAAAGGCGAGGGAAATCAAAAAGGCTCAATACAGAAGGAGAAGTTCACGAAGAAAGCGTTGTCAAGATGACACCTAAGGAGCTTCTCGGTCGGACTAAAATTCAAAACCTCAGCAAAAACTTGATTCATACAATGCTGATTGGCAAGGAGCCAAGGTCGATTCACAACCCGACGAAGAATCTCACAAATGTTGCTGTCCCAATGCAACATGAAATTCCTCAGTTGTAGCCTCGGCTCAGCCCTCATCAAGAAAAATGCGATTTGGCCGATGACGTTCAGCCTTGATGAAAACGTTGATTCGGGCTGATGATCCCATTCCAAATTACCGAAGAAATTGCCAGGCACCCACTAGTGGTGCGCTGAAGAAATTGCTCAAGACAGGGAACTGCATCGGTTGCTCTGAAGAAACTGAACCAAATTCCTCGGCTCCTCCTGCGCCAACTCCAACTCCAATTCTTCCATCCGCTTTTGATGTGAAGAAAACCAAGGCTGCGAGCGAGCTTTGTGAAGAAAAGGAAAGCATCAGCTGCGTCGATTCTATTTGTGAAGAAAATGAAGCCAATGACCAGCTCATTCGAAACTCCAATTGATGTTGTTCCAATTTCCTCCATACCATCAAAGGAAGTTGTTCCTTTTGGAGAAGACTATGAGATCCCAATCGGATCCGATGAAGAACATCACCGTCTGCTTCGTCGAGCAACTTGATGAAGAAATTGAAGTGGATGCCATCCTTCAACCCCGGGTTATTCCTCATCGGACTATGAGATTCCTCGGCTGGTGCTGAGGAAATTGAAGATGAAGATGTGGATATTGGATGCACCACACCAGTGATCAATGATGACTTTTGGGAAAGTCAGCATCCCAATACTCCTCTCTTCACCTCGCTCCAACAGATTCCTCGGTCCCTCGCACAAACAGTCCGAATCAACTCTGAAGAAAATCAACCCAATCGATTTGCATGAAGAAATTCCAGCCACTAGTGCCGATGAAACTCCTGCTTGCTAATCCTCGATCGCACAAGTTGAGGAGCAAGAAATTCCTCGATCAAGAAACTGAACTTGTGATTCCCGAGGTGGTGATGCAACTCATCGACACCCCTCTGCCCAAGCAAAAGAATCCGTTCTCAACCAAGCAAAAGTTCAAGGCTGAAGATTTCTTTGCCGAGCACGTGTTCTTCACTGAATATAATCCTTATGATTCTGCTCCGATTAGGAAGAGGCACTTCTGGACTGCCAGCCAAGCCAACTTCTATTCCTCAGTGCTCTTCAACAAGGATAAAATCTTCGATCATGCTCATATTCCTCATGTGGATATGGAGTCGCTGCCAGGCTTTGAGCCAGTCCTCAGTGTTCTTTACGACGCAGGACTTCTAAACTTCTGCACTGATATTTGTGACTGGAATGAAGAGCTAATTCTTCAGTTCTATGCAACCCTGCATATCACCGGAGACGCTGAAGACGTAAATTCATGGGTCTTAGATTGGATGACCGAAAATACTCACTACAAGGCACTGCAATTGAATTGCTTCGTGCCCTACCACTCGATCCTCCGCTTGATGGTGCGCGTCGTATCTATGAAGAAAAGAACTTTCAAATCACTATATGCAAGTCTTGATGAAGCCTTGAAGCCAAGGCGAAACCAAGGACCAAATTCCTCGTCAAGGAATTATTATATGTGCCTCGGACGGTCTATCGGATTCGGCGAAGACTATGAGTCCTATCAAAGGCCACGACTCGAACGATGAAGAAGTCGTTGGCATCATGAATAATATGCTTTTCAATATCATCCATGGCGTTCCCGTCAATTTCCATGATTTCTTCATGAGGACTCTGGCTAACATTGCTATGTCACCATTTGAGCTGAAGCCTTATGCGCCTTGGATTATGAGATTCATCAGGACAAGATCTTCACTCAATTACAAAGTCGATACTTTGAACCATCGCAGCTACTTGCCCTCGATTGAAGTCCTCAAGCGGACAATTACCTCGAGATGATGACAAGGGCAAGGCCACTGCTGTGATCGATGAAGGCATTCGTCCATTGGATGGACAGTTTATAAAGCGACATCCTACTCCACCAATGATGACTCGCCACACATGACTCACCGCAAATACCTCACCAAGCAAAGTCCTCAAGCTACTGCACCCAGGGTGATGACTGATCGTGAGCTACTCCTCAGTCTTCATCAGAAGGTTGATCGGAATCATAAGTGGGTCAAGCGTCAATTTGGTTCAATTCTTCACAACATGACCTCAATACACAATGCAGTGAAGAAAAACCACTTCTACCTTCATGAAACCTTCAAGCGCACCTGGGCTGTTCTTTCACATGTCTACAGTGAAGAGGAACTGACTTCAATGGGTCTCAAGGAAGAATTTGACTGGTCTGCACCTCCTCCGAAGAAATTCAAGAAAGTCAAAGTTCCTTCCTTGGTGGCCAGCTCCTATTCTTCATCTCGCGATACTGATGAAAATGAAGACTTGGAAGACACCGCGGCTGGTCCTACTTCAACAAACAACCCCGACAATGCTGGCGCTCCGTCTTCAACTTGATATTCTTCAAGAGCGTTAGTCCTCAGTTTCGATCCTTTTGGTCATTCGATGACAAAGGGGGAGAAATTTGAGTTAGTCTTCAAGCGGGTCTAGTTTATTGCCTATATACAGTATTTTTTTTGTTAAGATACAACTCTCGTTCTTACGAAACTTTTATTGGATCGAGTTGTAATCTTAAACCCTATGGTGCTTTGATACTTTTGATGCATTATGATTTTGCACTATGCTTCATAGCAAATCTACTTGTGCTCACGATACTTTATGTGCTATGATTCCTCATGCTGAATTTCATCAAGCACCATATTTCATCATGCATTTCAAATTCTTCATATTATATGTCAAATGCGTGTATGAATTACAAGATATAGGGGAGATCTCCATGATTCAATTCTTCAAGTGTGCATTGCCTCAAAAGCAAATTCCTCACTATGCACATCTTCGGGGGAGTTCTTCTATATCTTGCAATCAAATTCCTCATTATCAGTATTTACAATTCATATGTTTATCCTCGTTGAAAACTTAACCCATATTGTCATCAATCACCAAAAGGGGAGATTGTAAGTGCATCTAGTGCCCTTAGTGATTTTGGTGTATTGAAGACATATAGGTTAAGTAACTAATGCGTTTGTGAGTGTACAAAGGTCTATAAGTCTATGAGGAGTTTGATATTTACATAGAAAGTCGACCCCTAAAAATGAAGTTCTTCATCTGAAGACTTTGATATTCTGAAGACTTTGAAAGTGAAGAAATTGGTGTGACCTTGAAGACTTGGTATTCATTTGAGGAACATGAAGCGTGAAGACTTTTGTTTTCATAGTTTCATTTTCTCTTTCTTGAGTCATAGGAAACACCGTCTTTGTTAAAGGGGTCGAGGAAATACTAAAGGAAAAATTTCCATTTGATGCTCAACTCAAAATCCTACACCTACCAATCCCTTCGAGTGAAGCTTTTGGAAATCTCATACGATTCAGTCAATTTCTTCAAAGGATGAGACGAAGCTCTTCCGGTCGCTGAGGAATTTGTTCTCGACCGAGGAGTTAGGAATTCGCCAAAGGTGAATTGCCTACAGGAGGAACATGATAACCCCGAGGAATTTGAGAGTCAAATTTCCGACCGTTCTTTGTCTTCTTGGCGCTACCTGTCCCAAAATATCTTATCCACCTAACGGTCATATCATTAAAGGGCATTTATGTCTTATCATGTCGGGCTGCTCCCTAGGCTATAAATAGCCGCCCCCTACAACCACTAGCTGGTTGGCTGCTCCGAGAGAACTTGACACTTGTCATTTGAGAGCAACCCATCCTCTGAGGATTTTGAGAGAAAATCATCAAGTGAGGAAAAACCCAAAAGTGAGGAATAACCCAAAAACCAAACCCCAACAAACCCAAAGTGATTGAGCATCACTGAAGAAATTGATCCTGCGTGGATCCGACGCTTATTACCTTTGAAGACTGTGCTTCTTCCAGACGGTTAGGCGTCATGGTCTAGAGCATCCAAGAGGAATTGTGGATCGCCGAGTGACCAAGTCTGTGAAGGTTTGGAAGTCGCTGAAGACTTACCACGAGTGATTGGACGAGGTCTGTGACCTTAGTTCAAGGAGAACACGGTGAGGACTTGGTGTCCCGAGCTGCGTGCTCGATGATCGGGTGTCCGGATCGTGTGTCCTCGAGTTTAAATACTCAGCCGCTTCCAACCAGACGTATAACCGAGACAGCAGTTGGAACTGGTCTACCAAATCATTGTCTTCACCAACCTAACTGGTTCTATTTCCTCAACCCTTTCATTTCCTCATTCTTGTGTTGAGTATTTGTTCATATCTGTGTTTGAAGACTTTGACCAAGACTTTCTCAATTTCCTCAGCTCAATTTCTTGATCTGTTTGTCTTCATCCTGTGCTATCCTGTGATTACGCTTTACGTACTTCTGTGATTGTCTTCATTTCATCATGATGACTATTCTTGTAATCTGTTATGCTTACTTACGAGTACTTATTCCGCTGCAAGTAGTTCTTCGCTAAGGAATTTCCTCACCGGCAAATTCCTCAGTGAAGAATTCATAAAAATCGCCTATTCACCCCCCTCTAGTCGATATAACGCACTTTCAGATATGCCCCGTTGTGGAGCACCTTGGTGACGATGAAGGGGCCTTCCCAGGCAGGGGCGAGCTTATGAGGCCGTTGCTGATCCACTCGGAGCACAAGGTCTCCTTCTTGAAATGCTCGACCTCTGACGTTTCGGGCATGGAATCGACGAAGGTCTTGCTGGTAGATGGTCGACCGGATCAAGGCCATCTCTCTCTCTTCCTCCATAAGATCAACATCGTCTTGACGTGCTTGCTCTGCTTCGGCTTCTGACAAGAGTTCTACCCGGGGTGCATTGTGGAGCAAGTCACTCGGAAGCACAACTTCAGCCCCATATACCATAAAGAAAGGAGTTCGACCAGTCGATTGGTTGGGAGTTGTCCTCAATCCCCATAGAACGGACGACAACTCAGTCACCCAAGCACTTGTTGCTTGCTTGAGTTCGCGCATCAATCGGGGTTTCAGTCCTTGGAGGATCAAACCACTTGCTCTTTCAGCTTGCCCATTCGACTGTGGGTGCGCAACGGATGCGTAGTCGACCCGAGTGCCTTGGGAAGTGCAGAAAGCTCTGAACTCATCAGAATCAAAGTTTGAGCCGTAGTCCATGATGATGTTGTGCGGAACTCCATATCTGAATATTAACTCTTTGATGAAACTGATGGTTGTGCTTGAGTCGAGGTTCTTGATGGGTTTGGCTTCAATCCACTTAGTAAACTTGTCGACTGCCACGAGCAGATGGGTGAAGCCACTTCTGCCGGTCCTCAGGGGCCCAACCATATCCAGTCCGCAAACAATAAATGGCCAGACAAGTGGAATAGTCTTCAAGGCCGATGCGGGCTTGTGGGACATGTTCGAGTAAAAATGGCAACCTTCGCACTTCTCGACTATCTCCTTAGCCATTTCATTTGCTCGCGGGCAGTAGAATCCCGCTCAGTATGCTTTCGCCACGATGGTCCGAGAGGACGCGTGGTGAACAAAGGTCCCCGAGTGGATCTCATTTAAGATCAGTCGACCTTCTTCTGGAGAGATACATCGCTGAGCTACTCCAGTAACACTCTCTCTGAAAAGTTGTCCACTTATTACCATGAAGGCTTTGGATCTGTGGACGATCTGACGAGCCTCATCCTCTGGGAGCTCCTGCCAGAGCAGATATGCAATATATGGCACTGTCCAGTCAGGAGTGATTACTAGAACCTCCATGATTAAGTCAACTACTGCTGGTACTTCGACCTCAATCGGATTGGTAGCACATATTGGTTGTGGGGGCTCCTCTATAAAAGGATCTTCTTGCATTGACGGGGTGTGGAGATGTTCCAAGAACTCATTACTGGGAATGGGCTTCCGAGTGGAACCTATTTTCGCCAGATCATCAGCTGCTTGATTCTTGAGTCGAGGAACATGGTGGAGCTCTAACCCTTCAAATTTCTTCTCCAACTTCCTTATTGCATTGCAGTATCCGGTCATGGCAGGACTCCGGACATCCCATTCTTTCATCACTTGATTGACCACCAAATCTGAGTCGCCATATACCATCAGGCGGCGGACGCCGAGTGAAATGGCCATACGCAACCCATAGAGAAGTGCTTCATACTCAGCTTCATTGTTGGAGGAATCGAAGTGAATCCGGAGAACATAACTGACCTTGTTACCTCTTGCGGATACTAAAACTACTCCAGCACCAGAACTTTTTAACATCTTGGATCCATCAAAGAACATGGTCCAGTGTTCCGGGTGAACTTGAGTCGGCTGCTGTTGCTCAATCCACTCAGCCAGGAAATCTCCGATTGCTTGAGATTTGATTGCTTTTTTTTCTTTGAACTTGACATCCACAGGGAGAAGTTCAATTGCCCACTTAGCCACTCGACCGGTTGCATCTCGATTGTTCAAAATCTCTGTCAATGGAGCGTCGCTGACGACTGAAACCGAGTGGTCTGCAAAGTAATGTGCAACTTTCTTCGTGGTAAGATAAATTCCGTAGACCAGCTTCTAGTAATGCGGATACCTTTGCTTGGGCGGAGTCAAGACTTCAGAAATGTAATACACTAGGCATTGAACTTTGTAGGCTTTGCCTTCTTCCTCCCGCTCGACTGTGAGCACTATGCTGACAACCTGTCCAGTGGCTACAATATACAACAATAGAGGCTCTTTGCTGACTGGGGCAACAAGCACCGGCTGGGTGGAGAGCAGGGCTTTGAGCTCTACAAACACTGCTTCAGCTTCAGGAGTCCACTCGAATGTATCAGATTCTTTCATCAGTCGGTAAAGAGGCAATGCCTTTTCACCGAGACGGGAAATGAATCGACTCAATGCAACCAAACAACCAGTAAGCTTCTGAACATCATGCACACGCACATGGCGTTTCATTCGGAGAATTGCTCCAATCTTTTCCGAGTTTGCGTCGACCCTTGTTCGGAAACGAGAAAACCGAGTAACTTTCCTCCTGGGACTCCGAATGTGCATTTCGACAGACTGAGCTTGATAACATATCTTCTTAGGTTGGCAAAGGTTTTATCTAGGTCAGTCAACAGGTCAGAACTCTTGCGCGACTTGACCATGATATCATCCATGTATGCTTCTACGTTTCGACTGATTTGAGTGAGCAGGCACTTCTGAATCATGCGCATAAATGTGGCACCAGCATTCTTGAGACCAAAAGGCATGGTAACATAGCAAAAACACCCGAATGGGGTGATGAAGGCCATTTTTATTTCATCGGGCCCATACAGTCGGGTCTGATGGTACCCAGAATATGCATCCAAAAAGGACAAACGCTCACACCGCACTGTCGAGTCGACAATCTGATCGATGCGGGGGAGAAGAAAGTGATCTTTCGGGCAGGCCCGATTGATATGCTTGAAGTCAATACACATACGAAGTGAGTCATATTTCTTGGGGGCCATGATGACGTTGGCGAGCCACTCGGAGTGGTATATCTAGCGGATGAACTCAGCTTGTAAGTGCATCTAGTGCCACCCCTGTTGGTTTTTGAGTATTGACGACAAACTTGGTTGAGGGACTAATGTGTTTGTGAGAATTGCAGGATAACAAAGGTAGTAGTCCCACATTGATTTGGTTTACATAACAGAGATGACCCCTAAAAATGTGTGAAGACATTGAAGACAATGGTGGTCTGTGAAGGTATTCACAACAAAGATTATGACTTGAGAAGACATTCACGTGAAAACTATGGAGTGCGAAAACATAGTTGTTTCGTAGTTTTCTTTTCTTCTCTATTGAGTCATAGGAACCATCGTACTGTTAAGTGGGGTCCAAGTGAACAAAGTCAGAGTGACTGATGTGATGCTTAACCAAATCTTATGTCTTCGAGCGAAGACGATGCGAGTAAATCTTACCTAGAGCTGGATGAGTCAGTTTTTCTTGTAGCCCAAGTCAAGCTGCCGCATGTGTTTGAAATCTGCCCGTTGGACACGTGTCAGTTCCTTAGTGACCCAGGGTCATTTCGGACAAATCAGGTCGGGTTGCCTCCTGGCTATAAATAGCCCACCCCCTACACCATAAATTGGTGGCTGCTCAGAGTTAGTGCAGGGCTTTTGTCGTTTGAGAGAAACCCGCCCCCGAAGCTTTTGAGAGAGAGAGAGAGAGATCCTTGCGAGGACAAAGCCCAAAACACCCAGAGCCAAAGAATGTTAGGCGTCACTGAAGTCTTTCTGTCCGCGTGATCTGAAGACTTGTTACACTTGAGGACTTTGAATCCTCCAGCCGGTTAGGCGTCGCGTTCTGAGCATCCAAGAGCCATTGTGGATTGCCAGTGAACGAAGTCTGTGAAGGTTTGGAAGTCTACATTAAAGACTTACCAGAGTGATTGGGAGAGGACTAAGTGTTCTTAGCTCAAGGGGAATAAGGTGAAGACGCGGTCTTCTGAGTTAAATCTCAGCCTCCCTAACCAGACGTACAGTTGTCACAACAACTGGAACTGGTCCAACAAATCTTTGTCCTCTCCAAGCAACTGGTTCAATCTCATATCTCTCTTTACTTACAGTTTGTCTTCGTGAAGTCATTGCCTGCTTGCATGATCTGATTGACTTCACTGTGTGAAGACTGTTGTTGGTTGGCTTCATACTATCTTCCATCCTGATCTATACTACCTAGCTGCTGATAGTCTTCGTGCTTTCACTTCATTGCTTACTTGACTATGGCTTGTCTAGTGTAGTCTACCTTCCGCTGCATATCAATAGGTTCATTTATACTGTTCTTCAAAGCCCCCATGTTTTGAAGACTTCCATAAAAATTGCCTATTCACCCCCCCCCCCTCTAGTCGATTACTAGCACTTTCACAGCTGACAGGAGCCGAGCCACTTCCTCACCAATCGCCTTTCTCTTTTCCACGACAGACTGACGAAGATGCTCTTTGACGGGTTTTTCTTTTGGGTCGACACGTAAATGATGCTCATCCAGTCCCCTGGGTACACCTGGCATGTCTGATGGTTTCCATGCAAAGATGTCCCAGTTCTCACGGAGGAACTGGATGAGCGCTTCTTCTTATTTACTGTCGAGTGTTATTTAGATGTGGGTCGGAGCAGCAGTGGGGTCTTCTGGGTGAATATGGAAAAGCTTTATCTCCCCGGCCGACTGAAATGCGGACTCTGAGGCAGGCTTCTTAGCTCGCAACAAATCACTCGGATCTACATTTTTCTTATATTCCTCCATTTCTACCGCTGCCATCTGCTCATCAACAATTTTTTAGCCTTTTTGAAGGCACTCTTCTGCTCTCTGTCTATTTCCCGTGACTGTGATCACACCTCTGGGTCCGGGCATCTTCAACTTGAGATATACTTAACATGGTCGAGCCATGAAACAAGCATATGCGGGCCTGCCCAAAATAGCATGATAGGCACTATGGAAATCCACCACTTCAAACGTCAACTTCTCCTTGCGGTAATTCTTGGAATCACCGAAAACCACATCAAGAGCAATCTGTCCGGGTGACTTTGCCTTTTTCCGGGGATGCCTTTTTTTCGGGGATGACACCAGGGAACTGCATGTTGCTCTCACTAAGTTTGGACACAGGAATGCCCATCCCTTAGAGGGTCTCAGCATACAGAATGTTCAAACCACTGCCACCATCCATAAGGACTTTAGTCAGTCGGGTGCCCCCAACGACTGGGTCGACCACCAACGCTTGCCGCCCGGGGGTGGCAACATGCACTGGGTGATCGGACTGGTCGAATGTAATGGGAGTTTGCAACCACTTCAAGTACGTCGTAATTGCCGGAGCAACCATGTTCACTTCTCTGTTTACGACTTTCAGTCGACTTTTACTCTCGACATCAGCAAAAATCACCGAAGTAGCATTGGTGTTGGGATAACCGTCGTCTTTTTCTTTCTCTTCATCCTTATCAAAGTCCTTCTCAGTGGGCTGACCCTCTCGGAACTGCTGAATCAGGAGTCGACATTGTCGAGTGGTATGCTTGGGCAGAATCAAGTTACCTTCTTCATCTTTTTTCGTGTGGATGTGACATGGCAAAATCAGGACGTCCTGGCCTGATTGATCTTTCACATTTTTGGGCACCCATGACCCCTTAGGTTTTTCCTTGAACTTTCCTTGATTCAGCACTGCGGCCTCGGCGGGACCTGCAGCTTCGGCTTTACGTTTTTGTTTTCAACTGGTGTTTCCACCTCCAGTGTCCTGGTCGACTGGTTTCCCTTTACCATTACTGAGTCGGTCTTCCTCTTCACCGTTTGCATACGGAGTGGCTATTTCCATCATTTGGCTCAGAGACATGTCTCCGAAACGACCGAACTTCAGGATGAGCTCTCTGTATCGAACGCCCTCCTTGAAGGCACAAACTGTCTGGTGCTCTAACACATTTTCGACGACATGGTGAAGGGTAGTCCTTCTCTAGATGAAGTCCCTTTAATTCTCATTCGGCTTCTGAACGCAGTGCTGTAATTCAGTCAGTCCAGCCGGTCGCTTGCAGGTGCCCTCGAATGTTTTGATGAACACTCGGGCCAGATCTTCCCAACAGAAAATACTCCCAGGAGCCAACTGATTCAACCAAGCCCTGGCCGAACCTTCAAGCATCAAGGGGAGATGTCTCATGGCAACATCAGAGTCGCCTCCACCAATCTGTACTGCCACTCGGTAATCTTCAAGCTGAGTGTCTAGCTTCAACTTGCCGGTGAACTTGCCCACACCAGCAGCTAATTTGAAGTTGGGAGGGATCTCAGCGGCTCGGATAGCTTCGCTGAAACACTCGGGACCAGAAACGAACGATCAGCATCCAGTCGGACGATCTCTGTCTTGGCCCTCTCTGTTTGCTCTGCCTCTATCGACCAATCCTTGCACGAGGAGTGATCTCGCATCGAACCCAGGCTCTCTTGGGTCGACTAGGGCTCTCCGCTCATCGCCATACAGGCACCTGTCGTCATACCGCCGGGGCGCATACGACCCGCCTCTCGGTGGAGGCGTAGGCACTCAACGATGGTCATCACGAGGATCAAACTGCCCGTGGCCCCGACCAAGGTACTCGTCTTGACGGTAACCACAATCTTCACGCCACAGAGGCGATCTTGGGCTATACGCGGACTGAACTGTGTCTGCAACCATAGATCTGCTATGAATTCTGTTGTGCGACTGAGAAACAGCCGAGTTCAGTTCTCCTGCTGCCCGGAGCAGCACTCGGATCTGCAGCAAACCTCTACCAGCTTCTGAACGACACGGTTGAATTGACTCTGCTATGCGTGCTGCTGCTGCGACATTTTGAATCGGAGTACAGTATACCTGAGGTTCAGCCGGAAACATTTGTCGTGGTCGTCGACTGGATTCGGGGATCTGCTGACGGGCGCGTTCGTCGATTGACTGTTGAAGATTCTCCAGACGTGTACGCTCAGCCAAGGTGGCTAGGAACGCAGCCTCCAAGGCCAGAGCCTCGGAGGTCTCCCCAACGATGGGGGTCTAGAGCGCTTGGACATTGCGGCGATGCAGCTCCTCTCTCTGCTCCACAGTGAGGGCTTCGGGAATGTACTCGCCGTGATCACGCGACGGGCTGCCGCCGCCACCGCCATTGTGACAGAATCCGGGTAGGCTACGACGAGATTCGACCATAAGGACCTCCGCCGCGGGGTCATTGCTTTCACACTCGGAAAGCGTATCCGAATGCCCAGTCGTCAAATCAAAAAACCCGTGGAGGGAGTTGTCGGACTCGATTGCCGTGACTTGGGGGGTGGCCGATTGACGAGCCACCACGTGCTTCACCCACCGCTGGAGCCGCGAACGACCGGATCGCTTGCGACGGCGGATGGCACGGAGCGAAAAAGCTATGGGAGCGGACCGATACTGAGTCGACGGCTGTCGCAGAAGGACGCCGCAGGCACTCGCACGAAAGTGCACCGCCCCGCGGATTGAGAGGGCCTTGACGTCGAGGGGAGCTTCTTGAAGCCAGGCGGAGTCATCGGCGATGAAGACGAGTGCACCGAGATAGATCTCGTGGCCCAAAGCCAAACCACCGCCGGAAACCATGTTGATGCAGAATGAAATCTGCAACCTCACCGGAAGTCGCTCAGACGCCTGCCTGATGTCTACTACGCAACTTTATTCTTGTAGACTCGTGTTGGGCCTCCAAGCGCAGAGTTTTGTAGGACAGTAGCAATTTTCCCTCAAGTGGATGACCTAAGGTTTATCAATCTGTGGGAGGTGGAGGATGAAGATGGTCTCTCTCAAATGACCCTGCAATCAAATACAAGAAATCTCTTGTGTCCCCAACACACCCAATACAATGGAAAATTGTATAGGTGCACTAGTTTGGCGAGGAGATGGTGATAAAAGTGTAATACTGATGGTAGAAATATATTTTTATAATCTGAATAAATAAAAACAGCAAGGTAGCAAATAGCAAACAGGCACAAAAACGGTATTGCAATGCTTGAAAATGAGGCCTAGGGTCCGTACTTCCGCTAGTGCAACCTCTCAACAATGCTAACATAGTTGGATCATATGATTATCCCTCAGAGTCTAATAAAGAATCACTCCCGAGTTCCTATTAGCGGAGAACAAAAGATAGGAATTGTTTGTAGGGCATGAAACTACCTCAAAGCTATTCTTTCCGTTTGATCTATTCAAGAGTTCGTACTAAAATAACACAAAGCTATTTTTCCGTTCGATCTATCCTAGAGTTCGTACTAAAATAACACCAAAGCAAATTCATATTCATAATACTCAATCCGACACAAAGAACTTCGAAGAGTGCCCCAAGATTTCTACCGGAGAAACAAAGGCAAGAGCGTGCATCAACCCCTATGTATAGATTACCCCAATGTCACCTCAGGAATTCGCGAGTTGAGTGCCAAAACATATATCAAGTGAATCAATACGATACCCCATTGTCACCACGAGTATTCAATTGCAAGACATACATCAAGTGTTCTCAAATCCGTAAAAGTATTCAATCCGATAAAAATGAAATCTCAAAGGGAAAAACTCAATTCATCACAACAAGATAGAGAGGGGAAAACATCATATGATCCGACTATATTAACAAAGCCCATGATATAGATCACGAGAGAGAGAGAGAGAGTAAACACATAGCTATTGGTACAAACCCTCAACCCCGAGGGTAGACTACTCCCTCCTCATCATGGTGGCCACCGGGATGATGAAGATGGCCACCGGAGATGATTCCCCCTTCGGCAGGGTGCCGAAACGGGGTCTAGATTGGTTTTCGCAGATATAGAGACCTTGCGGCGGCGGAACTTCTGATCTAGGGTAAACCCGAAGGGTTTCGAAATATTTTGGGAATTTATAGTGCAAAGAGGGGGTGTGGGAGGCCACCGAGGTGGGCACAATCCACCTGGTGGGTTGTGCCCCCCTCAGGGCACCCCCAGGTGTAGCTCTGGCCCATTGGGTTCCTTCTGGTCCATAAAAAATCTCCGTGGAGTTTTGTTGTGTTTGGACTCAGTTTGGTATTGAATTCCTGCAATGTAAAAAACAAGCAAAAAATAGCAACTGGCACTGGGCACTGGGTCAATAGGTTAGTCCCAAAAAATGATAAAAAGTTGCTATAAAATTATTGTAAAACATCCAAGAATGATAAAATAACACCATGAATACTTCATAAATTATAGATACGTTGGAGACGTATCACTGCCCCACGGTGGGCACCAACTGTCGTGGGAACGAGTCTGACAATAAGAGTATAGGGTACGTAGGAGGAGGCAAGGTCCTAGCTACGGCGAGGTTGTACACACAAGTTTACGAGTTCAGGCCCCTCTCGGACGAGGTAATAGCCCTACGTCTCGGTGCCTCGGAGGCTGTCGACCGGATATGTATTGAAGTTACAGGGGGTGCGAACCCTTGTGCCAGAGGAGGGGGGTGGCTTATATAGAGTGCGCCAGGTCCCTCCAGCCCTCGGTTACATAGGGTTCAATGTGAGTTAAGGCAAGGGTGTTACTGGTAACGCCTGCTATTAACGATCTTAATGACTACGGAGTGAATGCCCGACCGTTGCCATCCTGGGGTGACTGTAGGCCTTCTATGCTCCGAGTGATTCTTCGTATGGTCGAGTGTAATTATCAGGTTGATTGGAATTGGGATATCCGAGTGGAAACTTCCGTCGAGTGGATTGCACTTCAGGGTGATTTCAGTCGGTATCATCTATAGAACTTCGTATGTCTTTGACTCTAGGGTAGCGCCCTTGGGTAGGATGTCTAGGTCTGGCCTATGACCCTACCCTAGGTACATGTCATCATCAGTGGAAGGGCGGGAGCCCCTCTGAGATTGGATCTATCCCTCTGTTCTCTTCTCTTTGGCGTTTCTTTTTTCTGGCCCTTCGTTGTTTCTTAAATTCCTGGAGATCCGTAACACCGATTGCGCTGAAATTTTTACACGACTTTTTTCCATAAATTATATTTCTTGCGCCCAAAGAAGGGCCCCAACCAACTAACGGGGAGGGCACAAGACACCTGAGCGCGACAGGGGGTGCTCGGCGCACCCTGGTGGGTTATGGAGGTCGTGGGGCTCCGTTAGCGTTGATTCCACCTCCCAAAAATCACATATATTCCAAAATAATTCTTTGTAAATTTTTATCGCGTCTGGACTTTGTTTGATATGGTTATTCTGCAAAACAAAAAACATGCAACAAATAGGGACTGACACTGGGCGCTGAATCAATAGGTTAGTCCAATAAATCATATACAATATTGCCAAAAGTATGTGAAAGTTGTATAATATTGGCATGAAACAATTAAAAATTATAGATACGACGGAGATGTATCATGACCGAATGTTGTTCGAAGTCCCAGATGAGATTACAGACATGACGAGGAGCTCCGGAGGTAAAGATGGATAAATAGGACGATGCTATTTGGACACTGGAAGAGTTTCGAGAGGTACCGGGTAGTCATCGTTCACCGGAAGGGGTTCCAGGAACCCCCCGGATTTTAATGGGCATATGGGCCAAAGGGGGGAACACACCAGCCCACAAGGGGCTGGCGCGCCCCTCCTAAGGGCGCACCCTTGGGGAGAGAAGGAAAGGGGGGAGTCGGCCTCCCCCTTCCTTCCCTCTCCTCCCCTTTCCTTCCCCCCTTGTGCAAACAAGGTAAGGGGGGCGCCACAGGGAAGGAGCCCAAGGGGGGCGGCGGCCACCCTTGGGGCGCCTCCTGGCTGCCTCCCCTCCCCCACCTATATATATGAGGGAGGGGGCGCCACACGAAGGCCACGACAATCTCTTAGCCGTGTGCGGCGCCCCTCTCCATAGTTTCGTCCCTCGGTCATATTTTTGGAGTGCTTAGGCGAAGCCCTGCGGAGATAGCATCATCATCACCATCGCCATGCCGTCGTGCTACCGAAACTCATCTACTACTTCGCCCGTCTTGCTGGATCAAGAAGGCGAGGATGTCATCGAGCTGAACGTGTGCTGAACACGGAGGTGTCGTGCATTCGGTACTTGATCGGTTGGATCACGAAGAAGTTTGACTACATCAACCGCGTTAATAAACGCTTCCGCTTACGGTCTAAGAGGGTACATATACAAACTCTCCCCTCTCGTTGCGATGCATCTCCATGGATAGATCTTGCATGTGGGTAGAATTTTTTTTGTTTTCCATGCAACATTCCCCAACAGTACATACCCCTAGCCTCGAGGGTGAACTACTCCCTCCTCATCATGGTGGCCGCCGGGATGATGAAGATGGTCTCCGGTGATGATTTCCCCCTCCGGCAGGGTGCCGGAATAGGGCACCAAATGGTATTTCGAAGGTACAGAGGCGTGCGGTGGCAGAGACGAAGTTCTAGGGTTGTCGTGGTTTTGTCACGGCAGATGTCCTAGTGTGAGGACTTCGTCGTGGAGCCATCGCAACATAGTTAGCTTAAAGGGGTTAAAGCGGGACAAAGGACGCAAGGAGTTTATACTGGTTCGGCCCCTTGCGGTGAAGGTAAAGGCCTAATCCAGTTGATGTGGAATTGCTGGGGTTTCGATGACCAGGGAGCGAATACGCTTTGCCTGGCTCTCGATCTGTTGTTTCTTCTCCTTGAACCGCCGCCGGGTCGTCCCTTTATATACACAGGTTGACGCCCGGCGGTTTACAGAATCCCGGCTGGCTCATAAACGTGTCCGGCTCGGTTTCTACCCTTTCCTACCTTACAACACAAGTTATACATCATATGGCGGTTTACATCTACGGGCCCTAATCCGCCTTTGGGCCTTGGGCCTTCTCGTTAAATCTCTTCCATAAAGCGCCATATTCCTTGTCTTTGTGGGCTTCAATATGAGTAATTCACAATGAGTATAATCCGGCCCCTCCTGGGAGGTTTATACTCAGTAGTTATATACCCAACAAGGGTTATTTTTGGTGGTTTCTCTATTTATATGATTTTTCGGCATCGATTTCAAGCGAAGATGGGCTAAGGTGGGCCCACTAGGCACCAGGGCACGCCCAGGTGAGTAGTGGCCACCTCCTTCAACTTATGGTCCTCCCACGAAGCTTCTAGTGCCTCTTTTGCTCTAAAAATCATCAAAAAGTTTCACTACATTTGCAAAACTTTTATTTCTCCACAGAAGCAACACCACTGTATTTCTGCTGAAAACATCGTGAGTCCGGGTTAATTCCATTCAAATCATACCAAAACCATATAAAATTGTTGTAAACATGGCATGAATACTTCATAAATTATAGATACGTTGGAGACGCATCACAAGCTAACACGAACAACAACCCAATTGGCGGGGTTATGACCAAGAATATGCACTTTCATCTTATGCTTCCAAATAGCAAAGTTTGTACCATGAAAATATGGACCTCTATGGTGACAGTTTCCCTCACTAGATGCCATACTCTCCTAGGTTGTGAAACCAATGCAATGTAGACCAAAGCTCTAATACCACTGGTAGCACTGAAAGTATGTCTAAGGGGGGTGATTAGACTATTTGAGCAAATAAAAACTTATCCTTTTCCCAATTTTAGTTGTGGGCAAGTTTTAGCAATTCTACCAAGTCAAATACACCCTACACATGCAAGTCTAAGAGTTGTGCAGCGGAAAGTAAAGACTTTGTGTATGAATTGAAAGGCGGGATTAGAGATTTCAAATGCAACGAAGACACAATGATTTTTGGACTGGTTCCGATAGGTGATGCTAACGCACGTCCACGTTGATGGAGACTTCAATCCACGGAGGGTAACGGTTGCGTGAGTGCACGGAGGGCTCCACCCACGAAGGGTCCATGAAGAAACAACCTTGTCTATTCCACCATGGCTTACATCCACGAAGGACTAGCCTCACTCCTTGGTTCAACTCCAAATCTTGGAGGCTCCCAAATGACACCTAACCAATCTAGGAGACACCACTCTCCAAAATGGAATAGATGTTGTGTTGGTGATGAACTCCTTGATCTTGTGCTTCAAATGATAGTCTCCTCACCACTCAATCTCTCCCCACAGATTTGGCCTGGGTAGGAGAAGGATTAGAGTGGAAAGCAACTTGAAGAGGCTAGAAATCAAGGTTCAAATGGTAGGATTGGAATCTCTTGATCTCAACACATGAGTAGGTGGTTCTCTCTCAGAAAACGAATGGTGGAAGTAGTGTTTCGTTCTGATGGCTCTCTTACAGAGTAAGTGGGGGTGGAGGGGTATAAATAGCCTTCATCCAAAATCCAACAGTTACACACTTTTAACTCAAATCAGTGAGACCGATCTGTGTAAAAATATGAACGTTGGGTTTTTCGGTAGGACTCAAGTGGAACAACTCGGTGGGACCGAAGTGCAATGGCTAGGGCAAAACTTCGTTTCAGAATTTCCGATTGTTTCGATTCGGTGATTCCGAAGTGAAACAGTGTCATTCCAGAAACTTGGCAAGGCCATCTCGGTGGGACCGGTATCCTTTTCGGTCAAACCGAGTTGCTAGGTGTCACAGCCCTAGAGCTTGCTTGTAACTAGTGGCATTGCATCCATGCATCATGTTTAATTTTCATGAAATTTGAAATGGGGATTGCCTAAACCCTAGCATTAAAGGAATTCAAATAGGTTCAACCAAAAATATTTTTCAATTGAATTTAAATGGCTTTAGAAAATGTTCACCATTTACGGAAAAATGCTATAAACCATAACCAGAGGTGCTGCACATTTTCATGACATATTTGGTCACTTTGGATTAATTCATAAAGTATTTGCATTTGGGCATTTAATGCTAATAAATAGTTTAAATGTTCAAATAATCATAAACTAAAATGGTTGCTGTTTGTTATATTCCAAACAGGTGACATTGACCAGTTTCATGATTTTGGAAACGCATACGCATTTTTATTAAAGCCAAACACAATTACTGAGAAAATAGAAAATGGAAATAAAAGAGAGGGAATTTACGGCAGCCCACTTACAGCCAAACCCACGGCTGGGCAGCCACTGGCCGTGCAGTCATCACCTACCTCGCCAAAGAGGCAGAGGAGGGAGACAGCGCACGCGCGCCCGCGGCGCCACGCACCTCCCTGCTCGCCTGCGTCACTGAGGCCACCACGACGCCTCGGGCCTTCTCCTCGGCGCCGCCCCGACCCTGGCCCCTCTCCTCTCCCCCGAACGCTTCCCCCCCCCTCTGTTCTTTCCGCCCGAACGCCCCCGTCGCCGCCGCCACCACAGGACACCGCCATCTCGGCGACGCATACTGAGGTGCCCAAGAGCTCCGCCTAGTACCCCTCATCCTCCTCGTCGAGCTGTGCAACGCCGGACTTCCTCGAGCGTCTCCACGTCGTCGTCTTCAACCTCCCGACGCCGGAGATCCCCATCCCCGACCCGACTGCTCCGGCCTCTCCCCGAGCCCGCTGAGCCTCTCCTCGCATCCGCCGTGAGCTCCTACCCCTAACCCCCCTCTCCTTTGCTTCGTTTGCATGCCATAGCCACCATCTCGCCTGTGACCGAACGCGCCGCCGCCTGCGCTCGTCGCCGGTGCTGCTCTGGTGACCATTTGGAACCGGGCTAGTGCCCATCGCACTCCTCGCAACACATAGGAGCCGTAGATGCTAGTGCCGCCCCGCCTAGGCCACTGCAGCGACGAGCCCGAGCTCGCCCGAAATCCGGCCATCGCCAAACACGTCGCCGGCGCCTTTTCCGGCGACCCCGAGCCCAACTACATGCACCACCCGCCGCGGCTCGCCCCCAGCTACCCTTAGAGCCCAACGGCGCCCCGAACGGTGCCCTGTAGCGCGAACCCGAGCCCCTCCGCGCACCTATAAATCGCCCGGCGTCGAGCCGCCGGTGAGTTAGCCTCGATTGACGGTGGTTGACCTCCCACAGGTCCATGACATGCGGGCCCCGCCCGGCTAACTAATCTAGTTTAGGTTTAAACTAAATTAGCTTAACCTAGGTTAGTGCTAATTAAACTAGGTTAGTTTAGTTAGTCACTGACGTGTGGCCCCCACACGTCAGGTTTGACCCAGGTTGACTGCTGACGCAGTGCTGACCTCAATCTGACGCAATAATGATTTCTGGAATTATTTTAACTCAGGAAATTCCAGAAAATTAGCAAAACTTCTAAAATTCATAGTAATTCAACCGTAGCTCAGAATGAAATAATTTATATATGAAAAATGATCAGAAAAATATGAATAATCTGTTTATGCCATGATCATGCATGTTTGAACAAGTTAACCTCACTGAATAGGATGAATCATGATTAGGGCAACTTATGAACTAGCATTTGGAGTTGGAGTTTAACCTTGTTTGAATTCCACTTCAATTAACTTGGCTTACTGATGCATTAGCTCAAAACACCAGCATATTGCCATGTCATTATCATGCATCATATTGTTGCATCGCATTGATTGTGTTCTTTCTTGTTGCCGGTAATTGTCCCCTCTCGGTAGACGACGTACCGACGCTGAATTCGATGACACCAATGAAGAACTATATTATCTTCAGAAGTGCCAGGCAAGCAAAACCCCCTTGTTCATTCCGATACAATCCCACTCTCTCGCTCCTGCTCTCTTTTACTGCATTAGGACAACAATGATTCATCTGTTACTTGCTGCGGTAGCTGAACCCCTTTATCCTCTGCATGACTGTCATTCCACAAGAATTAGATGAAACCCACTAGCATGAGTAGGAGTTGTTTGAGCCCTGTTGTGCATACTCGTTCATGCTTGTTTGTCATGCCTGCCATCGCTTAGAGTTGAGTCAGGTCCGATTCATCGGGATGAATCGGAGGTGTGTGAACATGTCCCATCGTGTGTAAGCTAAGTGTGTGAACACGATTTGGTAAAGGTAGCGGTGAGAGGCCATGTAGGAGTACATGGTGGGTTGTCTCGTTGAAGCCGTCCTCGTGAATCGAGTTACGTGTTTGTGATCCATGAAACAGTTACTACCACACATTGGGATCCTTAATTGACTCTCTCGGCTTCTTAACCACCCTTGTCCTCTGTCCGGGAGTTGCAACTAGTTTCCGGGTCTTTGTAGGATATGTGTTGGAGGCCGTGCGAAGCGCCGACCCTAGGGGTGGGCTATGATGCGGTAGATACACCATGGCCCGGTGTGCCGCTTCGCCTGTTTGGTGTCTCGGGAACCCTGCACACATCGTTCGGGGCCGTTAGTGGAAACCTTGGCCGGACTCCCTGCGGATGGAACCCGAATAGGCGATAAACCTGGACTAGAGACTTGAGTGTTTAGGTAGGCCGTGGCCGACACCCTCGGGCTTCCGCTTGAAGGTTGCCGAGTACATGTCGTGTAAACGGCGATAAGTGGTGAGAGCGTGTGTGAAGAAGTACACCCTGCAGGGTTAATATGATCTATTCGAATAGCCATGTCCATGAAAAGGACTACTGGGTTGCCTATATCAGTTCATAGACAAGTGAAAGTGGATACTCTAAAATGCGCAAGATAAGCGTGAGTGCTATGGATGGCGTTCTCGTAGGGAGACGGGAGCGGATCCATAGTGGTGTATTGATATGGTGAATATGTGGACTCGTGCACCATCTCAAAAGAGTTACTTGCAGTCGTAGTTCAGGATAGCCACCGAGTCAAAGCTGGCTTGCTGCAGTCAAACTCCACCACCCCCTTTATTGATAATGATGCATATGTAGTTAGTTTTGATGTAAGTCTTGGTGAGTATATTTGTACTCACGTTTGCTTATTTTATGTTTTGCAGAGAGACGCTGGTCTCGCTTAGTAGTTCCGCTTGGACTTGACGTTTAGCTTGTTACCTCAGCTACGATCTTGTGCCCTCGGCAGATCTCGGTAGATAGTCGGGCTTCTCGGCCTCTTTTTCATTTGTAGATGTCAAGACTCATACATGTTAAACTTCCGCTTGTGCTTTGACTTGTATGCTTTCGAGTGTTGGGTCGTGAGACCCATGTTTGTAATATCTCGCTCCTCAGAGCCTAATGAATAAATATTTGAGTCATAGAGTTATGTTGTGATGCCATGTTGTATTTACACATGTTGAGCATATTGTGTGTATGTTTGAAATGCTTGGTATGTGTGGGATCCGACAATCTAGTTGTTTATCCTTGGCAGCCTCTCATATGGGGAAATGTAGTCTAGTGCTTCCCGAGCGATAGTAGTCCGCTATGACCGGTTCACCGGAGTCTCGCTAGCCCAAAGACTACTGCTCTGGACACTTGATTGGCCGACATGTGTTTCACTTCGTTCCTATATACGTCCCTTCGTGGAAATGTCACGCGGTGACATCCGGAGTCTGCCTAGCCTGCTACGGCCGGGTTACCGAGTCCTGTTAGCCAGTGCTACTGACCCGGATTCATACGTTGATGACCGACATGCTCGATGTGATTCATGTATGCCTGTCCCCATAGGTTAGTGCCGCTTTGGATTCACGACTAGCCATGTCGGCCCGGGTTCTTTGTCATATGGATGCTAGCGACACTATCATATACGTGAGCCAAAAGGCTAAACGGTCCCGGCCATGGTAAGGCGACACCTGTGGGAATACCGTGCGTGAGGCCGCAAAGTGATATGAGGTGTTACCGGCTAGGTCGATGTGACTTGGAATCGGGTCTGACGGCGTTGGTATCGAGCTCGATCATCAGAGGATTACCAAGCCAAACCGGTCAAGTTGTGTCTAGAAATGCTTTAGTTATGTAAGGGAATTGATTGTGGAAGGGAACGTAAGGCTCTTTTTACTCCTTATACCTCATGGCCTTCTGATCTGAGTCATCCTCTTCTCTTCTACGAGGTTTAAGAATTAGGCTTCTCATCTATCTATCAGGATGACGTGTTACTAATCCATAGACCTTTAAGATTGTTGGTTCTAAGCTCAGTTCAGTTCCTACTATTTCTGTATGTTAACTGTTGATTTCGAAACCTTGATATGATGTTGTTGAGTGGCTATGCCACCATTTTGCATGATGTCTCAAATCTTTTTGAGCATTTACAGCCGTTATCTTTGTCCGAGTCATCCTGTGTCTCTAAATAGTCCGATGCATTTGCAAATCCTTTCTTTCCATTCCCAATGTCCTTTATGGTCTAATAAGCACACTAATCGGTAAGTTGAGGTACTTTGTTGCCTCGGCATAGATGTTGGAGCTATTATTATGACCCTAGGTGGTTAGGAAGTCACCTAGCAATTTAGCAATGCTTTTGTATCCCCAAAGTGTGATGATTAAGCCATTATTTTTGAAAGCATCCCGTGATGTTATTAGTTAGTAGGCATTCTATTCCTGGGTTCTTGAACCCGAGATTCACCCTACCTCATGTTGTTAGTATTTGCTAGTTCCTTTAGGTTATTAGTAACTTTGCGATAGTACCTCGAGGTCCGTGGTATTTCCTTCTTCCAAATACTATGAACTAGTTATGGCAGAAGTTCTTTTGAACCAAAAGATCACAACCAGAGTGCTCTTGAGGAGTACTCCATTCATATTGTGACTCTGCCAGTCCTACCTTCTCTGCATGGGTTATCCGGAAGAAATGTTGAGTTTTGCTCGATATACTAATCCATGCCTCCACAACTCGAAAAGTTATATGTTCCTCGAGTTGTCCCTCCTTAGTTGTATTCCGATCCCCGTCTATCAGTTGATAGTCAGGAGTAGTCGTGCTCTCGTCCTCATCGATGCCCATTTTTCTTGTGGTCCGTCAAGCCATTCTATTCCGGAATGACTAGGAGAAACAAACTCCAGTACTTCATCCTTATCTAGGATTGGGTCAAAGCAATTGTATTCCGCGGATCAAAATGCCAAACCAGCTTTTGCTCTGCTGTACCTTGGAGTGTTACCATCTTTATGTCAAGAACGTCATGAGAATTGCACCTTCTCTTATGGATCCTTGACGCAGTGATACTTCTCGCTATCATTATTCATTCCTTGGTCCCGTGTTGATGCAACCGGAATGCCGACAAGTGAATTGTGATGTGTGAAATCGATACTCCTAGCAACCTCGTTGCTTGGTAGTTAATGGACAATATTTTCATTCTTAGCGTGTTGGTTATTAAATCATCATACTAAGATTGATCGTGCTACCTAGTCCTTATTTCTGGTGCACCCTTCGATCAATGAGTTAGGATTATTCAATCCCTTGCTTATTTGATCATGTCGTCTTGCCTTGAAAAGCAAGATTGTTCTCGAGCTTAGTAATATATCGGTGGTTCGTGACTTTCCAAATATCTTCTTGGAAGTGTTACCAGGTTGTCACCTGACCGCTATGTTGAGTTCGTGATCATATTGGTTTTCTTCTAAACCACCCATTCTCCAAGACTACGTGTTGGATATCCACGAACTAGTTGGTTGAGCTAGACAACAACTTGGAGAGTTGGAAGATAAAGCTTTGCTTAACTTAGTTCATCTCTAAGGGATATCTTACGTATGCGTGTGTGTGTTGAAGAAAGATGGTATCTCCATTGATTGGTCCTCGTGATCAGTTGTTGGATCTATTGCCTTGTCAAAATTTTGACTTGAGTATGGGCTATCGTCAAGTCAAGTCGTAACAAATGATATTCATAATGTTGTCTTACTCGTGGTTGATCCCTCGGCATACACCATTATATCTTTTGGTCCGACCAATGCTATCACCGTGTTCACATGATGGTGGAAGTCCGGTGATATGGAAATTCCGATGAGTTGTTGTTGAGCCCATCGCCAGTATTTTGTCTCCCCCATGAGTCATGTTGAACATCAACCTAGTATTGGAAACTTGTGTAAGCATTTCTTCATGTTTCGTTCATGAAGCATATGTTTGGATGAAAGTAGCGACTTCCTCTAATTCATGTGCATATGATGCAAGTTGCCGCCGTGGATTCGAGAAAGTCAATGTTGCTTCTGTTGGAATCATCCCAAATCAGTCATGCATACGTGCGAAGTATCTGTAGTTCGGAGACTTGCAACCTTCGTCCTATATGTGTTCCTAGCACACCAAGCCACTGGCTGATTTGTTCAGGGACAAGAAGTTTCTTCATAAGAGCTAATCATATGACTTATGCAAGGACTTTGATATCCTCGATAATGGTTCCCCACCTGAACTCGGTAGTGTTTCATTATAAGACTACTACGTGGGCTTGATTATGCGGGACATCGTGTTCACATGTTAGTAGCGTAACCAGCTCATGTTTTGGAGCTTGCTATCGTAGTTCATTCCCGAGAATCTCGCGACATCTTCTCGTCGATTTGTGTTGCAAACTTTCATTTTTCTTTCTAGACTCGATGAGTCTGGAATATCCTAACACCAACCAGATCTGAATCTCAGGCAGATACGATGGTTGGAACCTTCCCAACAGTTGCATATTGTTTCCAGCTTGCACTGCCATTGTGCCAATCCCCCATGGGTTGCCCCTCTCGGTAGTTGCTGTCCAGGACCATCTTCAAAAGTGGACTTACCATGGGTCCCATCCATTTCCGATGATAAGCAAATCATCCATTGCGTTGTCTTCAACAAGGTAGTCCACATCATCCATTCTAGTCCGAGTATGTCATTCCTTCGAACTCCTTCAAATGATCGATTGTGATTGCCTTAGGCTGGAATGAAGAGTTTCAATGATCTACGAATCAAAAGTAATTCTTTTTGCCACTTAAGGGAATAATTCTACAAGTCACCTTTCCTCAGGTCTCCCGTTATGAAATCATGGCAATCATCTCCTTGTTACTTTGAAACCATGCACCATTTTACTTAAGCGTGGAATGGTTGCCTACCAATTTGAACCTTCGTCATCCATTTCTTTACCATCATTCCTAATGTGTGTTTGGTGTCTCAACTCAAGAGTTGTTCTTACGTCTCTCCATGAACTGATCTTGAGTTGCTCGATCTTCAAGAAGATTAAATCCTGTAGGGTTTCCCTTCTTTCTGTTGTCGTGTCGAGTGAAGATATCGAAAGCAAAGACGTCAAGACCAAGATGATGGAATGAATCAACATCTTCGAGAAGGGCAAATGGATCATGAAGATTGTGATAATTTTGTGACTTCCCTTTTCCTCTTACCTCACGTCTTGAATCTCGGGTAGATTCTTGTTTAGTGGGGGTGAGTTGTCCTGACCCTAGAGCTTGCTTGTAACTAGTGGCATTGCATCCATGCATCATGTTTAATTTTCATGAAATTTGAAATGGGGATTGCCTAAACCCTAGCATTAAAGGAATTCAAATAGGTTCAACCAAAAATATTTTTCAGTGAATTTAAATGGCTTTAGAAAATGTTCACCATTTACGGAAAAATGCTATAAACCATAACCAGAGGTGCTGCACATTTTTCATGACATATTTGGTCACCGGATTAATTCATAAAGTATTTGCATTTGGGCATTTAATGCTAATAAATAGTTTAAATGTTCAAATAATCATAAACTAAAATGGTTCTCGCTTTGTTATATTCCAAACAGTGACATTGACCAGTTTCATGATTTTTGGAAATGCCCCGCATTTTATTAAAGCCAAACACAATTATAGAAAATAGAAAATGGAAATAAAAGAGAGGGAATTTACGGCAGCCCACTTACAGCCAAACCGGCTGGGCAGCCACTGGCCGTGCAGTCATCATCACCTACCGCCAAGAGGCGAGGAGGGAGACAGCAGACGCGCTCAAGCGCCACGCACCTCCTGCTGCGTCACATCGAGGCCACCACGACGCCTCGGGCCTTCTCCTTGGCGCCGCCCGATCCTGGCCCCTCCTCTCCCAACGCTTCCCCCCCATGTGTTCTTTCCGCTGAACGCCGCCGCTTGCCGCCACCATCATGACACCGCCATCTCGGCGACGCCCTGAGGTGCCCAAGAGCTCCGCCTAGTACCCCTCGTCCTCCTCGTCGAGCTGTGCAACGCCGGACTTCCTCGAGCGTCTCCACGTCGTCGTCTTCAACCTCCCGACGCCGGAGATCCCCATCCCCGACCCGACTGCTCCGGCCTCTCCCCGAGCCCGCTGAGCCTCTCCTCGCATCCGCCGTGAGCTCCTACCCCTAACCCCCCTCTCCTTTGCTTCGTTTGCATGCCATAGCCACCATCTCGCCTGTGACCGAACGCGCCGCCGCCTGCGCTCGTCGCCGGTGCTGCTCTGGTGACCATTTGATCCCGGGCTAGTGCCCATCGCACTCCTCGCAACACATAGGAGCCGTAGATGCTAGTGCCGCCCCGCCTAGGCCACTGCAGCGACGAGCCCGAGCTCGCCCGAAATCCGGCCATCGCCAAACACGTCGCCGGCGCCTTTTCCGGCGACCCCGAGCCCAACTACATGCACCACCCGCGGCTCGCCTCAGCCTACCCTTAGAGCCCAACGGCGCCCGAACGGTGCCTCAGAAGCGCGAACCCGAGCCCCTCCGCCAAGACCTATATCGCCCGGCCGAGCCGCCAGTGAGTTAGCCTCGATTGACCAGGTGGTTGACCTCCCCGGGTCCATGACATGCGGGCCCGCCTGCTAACTAATCTAGTTTAGGTTTAAACTAAATTAGCTTAACCTAGGTTAGTGCTAATTAAACTAGGTTAGTTTAGTTAGTCACCGACGTGTGGCCCCACACGTCAGGTTTGACTCCAGGTTGATCACGACGCAGGTTGACCTCAATCGACGCAATAATGATTTCTGGAATTATTTTAACTCAGGAAATTCCAGAAAATTAGCAAAACTTCTAAAATTCATAGTAATTCAACCGTAGCTCAGAATGAAATAATTTATATATGAAAAATGATCAGAAAAATATGAAGAATCTGTTTATGCATTGATCATGCATGTTTGAACAAGTTAACCTCACTGAATAGGATGAATCATGATTAGGGCAACTTATGAACTAGCATTTGGAGTTGGAGTTTAACCTTGTTTGAATTCCACTTCAATTAACTTGGCTTACAGCTGCATTAGCTCAAAACACTAGCATATTGCCATGTCATTATCATGCATCATATTGTTGCATCGCATTGATTGTGTTCTTTCTTGTTGCCGGTAATTGTCCCCTCTCGGTAGACGACGTACCGACGATGAATTCGATGACACCGATGAAGAACTATATTATCTTCGAAGTGCCGCAAGCAAAACCCCTTGTTCATTCCGATACAATCCCACTCTCTCGCCTCCTGCTCTCTTTTTACTGCATTAGGACAACAACGATTCATCTGTTACTTGCTGCGGTAGCCGAACCCCTTTATCCTCTGCATGACCTGTCATTCCACAAAGAATTAGATGAAACCCACTAGCATGAGTAGGAGTTGTTTGAGCCTGTTGTGCCTACTCGTTCATGCTTGTTTTTCATGCCTGCCATCGCTTAGAGTTGAGTCAGGTCTGATTCATCGGGGATGAATCGGAGGTGTGTGAACATGTCCCATCGTGTGTAAGCTAAGTGTGTGAACACGATTTGGTAAAGGTAGCGGTGAGAGGCCATGTAGGAGTACATGGTGGGTTGTCTCATTGAAGCCATCCTCGGGAACTGAGTTACGTGTTTGTGATCCATGAAACAGTTACTACCACACATTGGGATCCTTAATTGACTCTCTCGGCTTCTTAACCACCCTTGTCCTCTCCGGCCCAGGAGTTGCAACTAGTTTACGGTCTTTGTAGGATATGTGTTGGAGGCCGTATGAAGGCCGACACTAGGGGTGGGCTATGATGCGGTAGATACACCGTGGCCCGGTGTCTGGATTCGCCTGTTTGGTGTCTCGGGAACCCTGCACACATCGTTCGGGGCCGTTAGTGGAAACCTCGCCGGACTCCTGCGGATGGAACCCGAATAGGCGATAAACCCGGACTAGGGACTTGAGTGTTTAGGTAGGCCGTGGCCGACACCCTCGCTGGGCTTCCGCTTGAAGGTTGCGAATACATGTCGTGTAAACGGCGATAAGTGGTGAGAGCGTGTGTGAAGAAGTACACCCTGCAGGGTTAATATGATCTATTCGAATAGCCGTGTCCGTGGAAAAGGACTTACGGGTTGCCTATATCAGTTCATAGACAAGTGAAAGTGGATACTCTAAAATGCGCAAGATAAGCGTGAGTGCTATGGATGGCGTTCTCAGAGGGGAGACGGGAGCGGGTCCATAGTGGTGTATTGATATGGTGAATATGTGGACTCGTGTGCGCGCCACCTCAAAAGAGTTACTTGCGATCGTAGTTCAGGATAGCCACCGAGTCAAAGCTGGCTTGCTGCAGTCAAACTCCACCACCCCTTTATTGATAATGATGCGTATGTAGTTAGTTACGATGTAAGTCTTCTTTGAGTACATTTGTACTCACGTTTGCTTATTTTAAGTTTTGCGAGGAGACGTCGGTCTCGCTTAGTAGTTCCGCTTGGACTTGACGTTTAGCTTGTTACCTCGGCTACGATCTTGTGCCCTCGGCAGATCTCGGTAGATAGTCGGGCTTCTCGACCTCTTTTTCATTTGTAGATGTACGTACTTTCGAGACATGTTAGGCTTCCGCTTGTGCTTTGACTTGTATGTTTCGAGTGTTGGGTCATGAGACCCATGTTTGTAATATCTCGCCTCGGAGCCTAATGAATAAATATTTGAGTCAGAGAGTTATGTTGTGATGCCATGTTGTATTTACACATCTTGAGCATATTGTGTGTATGTTTGAAATGCTTGGTATGTGTGGGATCCGACAATCTAGTTGTTTATCCTTGGCAGCCTCTCATATGGGGAAATGTAGTCTAGTGCTTCTGAGCGATAGTAGTCCGCCACAGCCGGTTCACCGGAGTCACGCTAGCCCAAAGACTACTGCTCTGGACACTTGACTGGTCGACATGTGTTTCACTTCGTTCCTATGTCTGTCCCTTTGGGGAAATGTCATGCGGTGACATCCGGAGTCCTGCCTAGCCTGCTATAGCCCGGGTTACCGGAGTCCTGTTAGCCCAGTGCTACAGCCCGGATTCATACGTTGATGACCGACATGCTCGATGTGATTCATGTATGCTGTCCCCATAGGTTAGTGCCGCTTTGGGTTCACGACTAGCCATGTCGGCCCGGTTCTTTGTCATATGGATGCTAGCGACACTATCATATACGTGAGCCAAAAGGCGCAAACGGTCCCGGGCCATGGTAAGGCGACACCCGTGGGAATACCGTGCGTGAGGCCGCAAAGTGATATGAGGTGTTACCGGCTAGGTCGATGTGACTTGGAATCGGGGTCCTGACACTAGGGTTTTGGCTGTGGCAAAGGGAATGGTCACCTCGGTGAGACCGGAGTAGATGATATCGATGGGACTGAGATGTGGTCATTGACGACCAAATTAGCAACCACAAACTCATCATGATCCAACAATGAATCGTCCAAATCACAAATAAAGTTGTTGAAAAAAACTCATCTACACTATCCATTTGTACCTTGTCGCCGAAACGTCGAACACCTTGCGGGCGTTGTGAAAGAAGCCGACTGGTGAAGAGCCACGTGCCTCACCCACTCTAGTCAGCAGGCCTGCCAATGAGCAGGCGACCATGGAGCGAGGACGCCAGGCTTGGAGCTCCCGCCATCATCGGAGGCAAGGGGTGTGACTTGGCCGTGGATGTGCTATGATGGCGGCGAAAGCCGGCCTCAAACGCCGACAAGAGAGGCCAATAGGTGCGACGTGTAGCTAGGGGGATGTGTGTGGGTGCGAGCGGCTTGTTGAGCGTCCAACTGCCAGAAGTGGTCTGCGGAGGCGAGATCGAGGTGGCGAGGGTGTGTCTCTTATGGATGAGGATGGGGAAGAATTATTGAAGTGCCACTATATGGCGGGCTAGGGGGAGGACAAGGGCGGGGATCGTGAGCTCCACGCCTTGTCCGCACGGACGCAAACCCATCCCAAATTTGCGCCAAGAATGAGTCATGGGCGGACAAAAAGCGGATGCTTCTTCTTTTGCATTGGTGCATTAGGCCGCGATTTGTTTCTGTTTCGACCCAAAGGGACCCAAGCGGACGCGCATGGACATAATGCGTTGGCGCATCGGAATTGCTCCAAATCCTCATACTAATGCCTATTTTTGTTATAAGTGTTTCTAGTGTCAACTTGATTTTTATTTGGTCAAAAGCTGGAATTTAGTTCTCTTGCAAAAGTTTTGTTAGAAACCCTTGACTTTAAGGGTACCGTCCTCTCGTGGGAATGATAACTCAGGGTCTCCTCTGGGGGAAAGGCAAGAATCCTTTAAATTCCTTTATCAGATCACTAAAGGGACTAATCAGGTGGGGCGTTCACCCACGGTCGCCTCAGAGCATCTACAGGCTACATCCGGGCTCCCCAACCCCCTCCCCTATACGTTCGAGCGGACGGCCTGTCCACTGACCGATAAAAAACACGTGAACCAAACAGGCTCCTCATATCGGCCCCGTATGCCCGGGCTAACCGGAACCCCTCACATCCAGCCCAAATCTAGGGCGGATATGGGGAAGTCCGAACACGCCAGGGCGCGCCAGCCACGTCGGATCCGGCCCACACTGGCCCACCCGACCACACATATATTCATCATCGTCCACAACCGAGACCAAATCCTAGCCACTCCACTCCTCTTCACCCACTCCGCCCCCAAGATCCCATCCGACGATCTCCGGCCTTCTCCGGCATGGCGGGTAGCGGACCCGACTCCGACCACTCCCAATCCGTGGACTAAGGCATCATCCCATGCGGGGACGAGGAGGATATGGCCGTCTACCGCTCCCGGGAGGAGTGCGCCCGGACTGAGGTTGGATTCTATTCGGCGGGAATCCATTGTGTCGGCGCGACTGACGCTCGGATCCGTCAGAGCTGGAGGCTCTAGGTCCGTCTGTCTCCCCTTCTTTGGTGCGGGAGAGTGTGATTGTTACAGAGACAGCTGTACCCGTCGTGCAAAGCAGAGGATGCGGGAGGCCGAGGCCCGTCTCACTGCCGACATGGTGGAGGCGAAGGCGACGGATGCGGTGTCATGTGCTGTCTTGGACGTGGAAGTCGTGCGTGACCGCATCCTCTAGAACCGACAGAGGAGGAACAAGCGCGCCCTCATCGAGAGCAAAGAAATGCCCTCCCCCCCCCCCCCCAAAGAAGAGAAGAAGGACAGTGATGGGCCGGACAGCTCCAACGATGAGCAGTTCCAACTTGATTCATTTTGCGTGTTTGAGCGCTAATTCCGCGTCAACAACGCCAAGGGCACCGACAAGGACAGGGCCAGCCGTGGATGATCTTTATCCATATCTTCTTATGTATGTAGAACATGCCATTTTTTGGTTGTTCGATGGCATGCATTGATGTAGTAGCCGTGGATGATCGTAGAGTTAGTTTATTATGCATGTGGTTGTATGGATTTAAGGTTTGCTAAGTAAGATACCTGGTTGTGAAATCGAAAATTTAAGAGGTGATCGGTCACTTTCCGCAGATGCACCTGACACATCCGTGGACTTTTGAAGGGACATTTGGCCACTTGCCAGTTGCATTCATGCCAAATATTCCCCCAGCTTTTTTTAAAGACTGTATAATAACAAATGCTCACATACATTTATGAACACTTAGTCTTAGGCACGCACGCACACGCTATCTTTATGAGCGTCTATGAGATACTGAACCGACATAACATCTTGAAATTAACGAAATCATCATAGATATTTTGTAGTTGACGAAATCATATGCTCCCACTAGACAAACATCGCAGAAAAAAAATACAAGCATCAGTGTAAAACTTAAACCTGATGCGCTCGTTACACCACAAGAAAGCCTAAACATCTGATGAGTTACGCACGGTTCGCTCCCCTAGCGTTTTTCATGTCGTAAAATCATCCGAACTCCTTTTCTTTTGAGGGAAAAATCATCCGAGCTCTTTCCAATATTACCGGATAGACGGGGAAGGCGCATGCGTGTTCTAGAAAAAGAAACCAATACCGCTAAACATTTTTCCCTCGGTGGGTTCCTGGCTTCCTGGCTTCCTGCGTGGGGATGGTAGATGCCGCACGCGCACCGTCGTGCTACCACCGCCCCCGCGTTTCCTTCCGCTGCTCCTCAGATCATCAACCTGATGAATCGACCGAGCACCCGCACACAGCCCGCTCTCGCGCCATCAGACCAGCTCACCGGCCCGCCCACTCCACCACGTCACTCCCACTCCACCACGTGACGGGAGGAGAGGTAAAATATCTCCTGCTTTCTTCGCCACCAAGCAAAAAGCCCGCGCCTGGCCTGGCCTCTGCTGGCTGCACTTTCCTTTCCTTTCCTTTCGACCCCCGGAATCGCAGATATTTCCGGCACCGCCTTGGCCTGCGTGGGCCAGAGCCGCCGCGATCCGCCCCGCCGCCAAGTGTCCCCGCGCCTGCCGACTGCGGCCAGGAGCGGCGGTCAAACGTCACGCAGGGGCACGGCACGCCCTATCCGCTTCTGCAACTGCAGCTGCAACGCGGCGTGCCCGTCGCCGTCAACAGTATGTCGGTTTCACCCGGACCGAAGCCTATAAACGCCGCGCCGCGCCGCTTCGCCCCGCCCCGCACCGCCCATTCCGGCCACCCGCGAGCGCGCGGCGCATGGACCACACGCACACCGGCATCAATACCACGCCCGCCGCAGTCACCGCCTCCGCCTCCGCCTCCGCCTCCATGGACGCCGCGCTGCTGCTCGAGCCCAAGCTCGAGATGATGCTGCAGCAGCAGCCCTCGCCTGCGGGCCACTACGCCGCGCTGGACCACCACCTGATCCCGCCGCCGCCCGCGCTGGTGGTGCCCTGCGAGCCGCCGCGGTCGCTGGAGGCGCTGCTGCAGGGGCCGCAGCTGCCGCCGTTCCTGTCCAAGACGTACGACCTCGTCAGCGAGCCGCAGCTGGACGGCGTCATCTCCTGGGGCCCCGCCGGCAACAGCTTCGTCGTGTGGAACCCTTCCACCTTCGCCCGCGACGTGCTCCCGCATAACTTCAAGCACAACAACTTCTCCAGCTTCGTCAGGCAGCTCAACACTTATGTGCGTATCATATCACTGCCCAGTCCTCTGTTTTTCCTTTCCTTTGCAATCCGTCGCTGGATTATTCATGCCGCCGTCCTCTGCTCGGGAGATGCTCTGTTTCCGTTAGGTATCTGGCACTCTGTTTCGGATGCTCTGTTTTTCTTTTTGTTCCTTCTGGTTTCTGCTGCTGTACTCTGCCCAAATCTGCTGTGTATATATTTCTATGTACTTCCCTTCTATTTTGTGAGCGGAGTTTTGGTCTGTAATGCCAATTTGGCGTTTCTTTTGCGAGCGGAATTGTGGTCTGTAATGCCAATTTGGCCTTTCCCGAAAGAACTGGATTATCTTGATCGCTGAAATAATCCTGATTCCTGAGGAGTTGATCCTGTGATGGCAAGCTTAACCATTTGCTGGGATGCGACGCTGCTCGCGCTCAAAGGTAAGCTTCGCAATCCAAATGTGTATACGCATCTGTATTTGCCCATACTGCAAATTCCTTTCTATCCAATAGAAAAAAAAAACGCGGCAGCATATTTTGTTGGTTTTCTGCTGCTCTGCGTGGCCATGCATTCTTCTCAACTCCTCAACCTGCCTCCTTCGCAGGTTTGGCCTGGTGCAGCTTTACTCCTTGTAATTTATCACTTCTTCATATTGCCATATTTCTCAGACTTTAGCACCGTGTATTTCAAAACTACAATCACCATAGTGCATCTACTGCAGATTTTTTTTAAGTTCACTGAAGATTTTTTCTGGCGGGTAACACCGTTCAGTTTTCTTCCTGTGTTGTACGAGGATTGGAAGGGGGGGTGATGTTGCCAGTATGGAGCAATTTGGCTCGGTCTTTGTTCAGTTAGAGGTTCGGTTAGAGGTGGCAACTACTAGTATCTTAATACTCCTAGGTTTTAGTCTCGAGTGACACTAAAAATATCACTGAACTTGCCATTTTGACCGAGTTTATGATTGTACTGTTGTGAAGAACTATGATGTGTATTCAGTTTCACCTTCTTGTACTGGTCATTGTTAGTTTTTAACATCTTTTTCATATTTATCAGGGTTTTCGCAAGGTTCATGCTGATAGATGGGAGTTTGCTCACGAGGGATTTCTGCGGGGCAGCAAACATTTGTTGAAGACGATTGTCAGGCGCCGGTCCTCGCCGACGCAACAAAGCAGCCTTCAGCCTGGTTCAGCTATCTTCAGGAAGATACAGTCTAGTTCTTCTGGTGAGTCCACTCTGGACCCTGAACTGCGCTCCCTGAGAAGAGAGAAGAACGCGCTGCTACAGGAGGTGGCCAGGCTGAAGGAGGAGCACAATCAGACGATCGAGCATATGAACGCGCTGAACCAGAGGCTGGAGACCGCGGAGGACCGGCAGAAGCAGGTGGTCTCCTTCTTGGCCAAGCTCCTTCAGAACCCGGACTTCCTGAGGCAGCTCAAGATGCACAGGGAGAGGAGGGATGGGATCGATTCCGCCAGAGTGAAGAGGAAGTTCCTGAAGCATGTACCGCATGGCAGCAGAGACTCGGGCGACTCCAGCTCGCCGCGCACCGCAGAGAGTACATGTTCCCCTGCACATCCAGTTGCGCACGACGCCATTGCAGACCTACAGAGTTTTCTCCTGGAAGACACGGACCTTAGTGATGGCATGATGCCGGGTAACTTTGGCCTGGACGGAGTCGAAGCATCAGAGGACATCGGGGCTTTGGTTCAGGTATTTGACCAGCAAGATCTAGGAACCGGGGCTGAGCTGCTTGGAATCCCTCCAGCGGCTTCTGGTGCTGCTCATTGCCATGACCTCACAGTTGGCAGGTCCAAGGGGAAGAATCTCATGTGTTCAGGAGGAACTGACGGCACATCGTCTCAAGCCGACTGCCTCGTGTCAATACCGGGCAACGTGGGCAAACTGATGGATGCAGATGGTGAGCAAATTTGGGGCGCCGATACTTTTTTTCAGAGTTCTTGCAGCGGCACCAGTCAACAAATCTATGTTAGTGATCCCTATCTAATGGAGATTCCCGACAAGCATGAGAGATTCTGGGAACTCGATTTTGAGGCACTGGATGATGGAGATCTGCACCTGGACAAGTGCGTTATCGGTGACCCTGCTCTTGAGCAACACAGGGGAAACATGAAGCCATAGATCAATTGCGAAGCGGGGGAGTAGTAGGTCTGATGCTCGATCCACCTATCTTAATAACCATACTTAGCTGTGAGAAGTGCCATAGTTATTTGATATTTAGGAGGCTAGTGAACTCCTGGATGTGCTCACTATGGCACTAAGAATTAGTAGTAGTGGTGGTACTAGTACTAGCGGTTTGTTTTTGTTTTCCATTCATTCACCCTACTGTTTTTGAATGGAAAATATTATCATGTCATTTGCTTTGTTTTTGTTTTCCGTTCATTCACCCTACTGTTTTTGAATGGAAAATATTATCATGTCATTTGCTTTGTTTCTGTTTTCCGTTTATTAACCCTACTGTTTTTGAATGAAAAAGATTATCATGTCATTTGCTTTGTTTCTGTTTTCCATTCATTGACCCTACTGTTTTTAAATGGAAAAGATTATCACGTCATTTGCTTTGTTTCTGTTCTCCATTTATTAACCCTACTGTTGAATGGAAAATATTATCATGTCATTTGCTTTGTTTCTGTTTTCCATTCATTGACCCTACTGTTTTTTAATGGAAAATATTATCATGTCATTTGCTCAGAGCAGATGCTCCGGCCAATCGTCGTGTTTCCCAACTATCGTTGTGCCACTAGAAGCGAACGAGCGCTTCGCCGTGGAGACAGATTTTTCTTATATGAGACCCGTATAAGTTTTTGGCACTGATGTAGGATAACCAGGCCTTGTAATATTGGCTGAATTGAGAAGTCCAAAAATAGGGAAACAGAAATTCACAAGCAGCCAGTAACCAATTTGAACACAAATCGCTGCTCAATGGTCCACAATTCTAGACATGAGAGCGGTAGGATATGGGAAAAAATGTTCATACACGGGGTTGTATCAGGGGAAGGGTTATATAGTTGTTGGCACAATATTTACTGTTTTACATGGCATGCTGGACAACCTAGATCACCTACAACATTCAATTTCAATCTAAAATAAACTTTGCTTTTCTTTTACTTGTACATATTTGAGTTCCTTCAACACATATTTACCGTGGAACGACTGTTCTAAGGTTTTCGGGTAAAAGAAAGGGAGCTAAAATAAACTTTGCTGAAAGATACTCTAGTCCTAAGATGCTGATCTTTTGGCTAGGAACCGGTTATGCAAGAGCCCTTTACTTCAAGTGAGAGAGGTCACACATTCACCTCTGCAAAGATATCCACCGCTAAATAATCTCTCTGCTGCAAAGGTACACTAACACAGTTCCTATCCGGAGATCTTATGGCCACAGTCACATAAATGTTATTCATACTGTTTGGAAGTGGAAGCATTTTTCTAAAGGAGGATAGACCCGGCCTTTTTTTTTTCTGGATGATGCATGTAGCCATTTTATTAATTATTCACAGAGATCATACAAAGTAATACATCAGTCAGCCTGAAGCCATCATCTAGGCAATACCTATTGCTACTCCTATCCGATGAAGGTGTGCCTAATATCCGGGCCTAATACCAAACGGACATCGCATCAAACCCTAACATCTAAAGCCGGATGCCCCAGCCCAACCACACACCGGGACTAGGTCCCAGTACCGAACCGACGCACTCTCAGAGGCTGCCGCCACCATTTTCCACCGGTCCATCTCCAAAGCAGTAACTGACCCATCGACCTTCCCTGGCCTGTCGTCGACGCCATCATGACGCCAGACAACTACACCATGCTGCATGTATCCGTCCATATGCGGGCGTCGTTGAACCTCTGCAGCGCCATGCCACCGGGATCCGCCGTCGGCCTTGCGGTGGATGAGACACAGCTCTTCCGATTGTCCCGTCCAATCAGCACTTACTCCAAAACGATGCCCTCAGGAGGGACAACGGCATCAAAGGTACCATCATCGTCCGATCCGGTAGATCCAGATCTAGGGTTTCCTCCGGGGCATCACGAGTGGGGTGCCATGACCTGCAACAACGATGCCTCAAGAAGGAAACGACGTCATAGACGCCGCCGTCATCCGCCATGACCGAAGTCGGCGTGATTTTCATCGAAAGTCGCGTCCCACCAACCTCGCAGCTGGTTGGAACCGAATGGAGACGAGGGCTGCCGTCGGCACGGCGGCAGGGAGCCTCCAGCCGCCCCTCACCGGTCCTCCTTGCGCCACCGGCTCCCAAGGCCGTACCGAGACGGATCTGGATAGGACGCCAGATCCACAGCCATTGGAGCCACCCATGCGCACGCAGCGGCCACACCGCCGGCCATGAAGGCTCCCATCGCCGCCCAGCCAGGGCGCCGCCTGACACCACCCCGGCCTCGCAAGATGAGACGTCGCCTCCGCCTCACATGGTCCGCCATGGCGACCACCCGCCTGGATCTACTTGCAGGTCTGCCGCCATCTGCAGCCCTTGCCGGCAGCCGACGGCCGGGTTGGAGCAGCGGGGAAGGACAGGCGGCTAGGGATCTGGGGCCCCTGGCGCCGCCCGAGGGGAGGCGATGCGAGGGGAGGAGGAGGAGAGGAAGGTCGCGAGGAGGAGGGGAGGCGACACGAGAGGAGAAAGACCTGGTTGGACTTGGGCGGCGAGGCGACACGAGGGGGGGGGGAGGAGAAGGGGAAGCATATGAAGAGAGACATCTTTTCCCCTAGGATTCCATTGCTTTCCAGATTTTTTTCCCAAAGTGATTGTTGTTGGGTTGAAGTTAGTGCCAAAGATCAGAAGTTCCTAGCTTCTTGGGGAACTATTTGACTTAGATTCTGTAGTAGAGCTCAATACAATAGTTTTTTGTCTTGCGCTGAAGGTAGTTAGAAAATTTAGAGAAATCCTTACCAGATGTGCATCTGCGTAAAAATTTCTTCTCTAACTTCTTCCTCAACACAAACATGATCCTTGGTTAAACCATTCTTGCTGACACACCAAGCACCGCCTTTATATAAATCAGCACCGCCCTTTCCAAGTAATTTCTGCTGTGCTTAACGTGCAATTATCTCTGTGGTGCGAAATACTTAATTTACCTATTGCACACAAAATAGAACAAAAAAAGAAGCAAAATGAACCTAATTGCTCCCCGCAAAAAAATGAACCTAATTGCAACCAGCCATCCTTTACGGTAGTGTTAAGGCCTAGTGCAATAACTTAGGAGGAGGTAGTAAAAATGTATAGCATGTTCTAGTTCCAACTCATGCATGCATACTTCACAGATTTGTGAAAAGGATTATATATATGCAAGTATTTGATATGGACTCGATATCTGATAAATAAGACGGAATGGGCAATGTGCCTTGATTACAGTTGTTTACAAGAATTCTACAACCGACTTCCCTTTTTCTGAAAGTAATTCCTACAAGTGAAAGGCAGGACTAAAAGTTCCACCTAAGGTTACATATTAATATAATGCCAATGATTTTTGCTCACCATTTATTTTATTGTGCACAAGAATGGTTTAAGCCAACATCAGGAAGATAAAAAATGCAGAGGTTGTTAAAGAAAATCCTTATAACACGGTTACTGAGGATTTTCTTTGATAATTTATCTATCATTACACATTTGTGGGAGTTGATAATCTAACAACATATGATACTTCTGAAAATTACATCATAGTTACGAAAGGTTAAAATGCTGACGATATACTATAACACATACTCCCTCCTTGTTATAGGATTGGGTATTTCAATATGGCCTACATACAGACTCAAATGAGTGAAAAAAGCACGTATGCCAAAACATGTCTACATACATCTGATTTAAAAAAAAGTTGGATCAACTTATAATAGTAAACAGAGGGAGTAATTTGACTTCTAATAAGCAGAACATAATGACCAAGAATGTCAATTGATAGAGTTTAGACTGGTCCTACCTTTTTTGGCGACAAGAATGGTGCTACCTTTGAGACATACTCCAGATGAACATAAGTTAAATTGTGATAATGCCTAACTAAAATATACTAAAGACAAAAGACGAAACCAAGAGTAAACCACTGCATAGCCCAGCAATAACCATAGGAAACTGGCTGATTACATCCTTCCAACATCCTTAGCATTACCCCCAAAAGGAAGAAATCCACCTAAACGTCCCACTAGAACTGAGATACTGAAACATGAATCAAACAACCGACCTGAAACAAGAAAACAATCAGCCAACGCACATCAAGAAGCCTATAAAATCTCTGACCACGCACGTTCTAACCCCTCCCCCCCAGGTACATAGCAGCCCCCAGATCTTACTACTCTGAGCGACACACTAATAGACAACGCCTAACCTTGGACCGATGCCGAGGAAGCCAACATGGAGCAGCGACGAAGAGCAAAACAACGTGAAGCACCATCAGTCAACCTCTAGAACGAGACCCTCTCCAGACCATTGCCACACAACACAATGTCATCCGTAAACTCATGCACCAAAGCCCCGTCACCGCTTCCTACCATAGCCGAAAGGGTACATGTGGTCGAAATCGGTAGAACAAAGTCATGCATTGCCTTGCACACAGGTGGGTTGGCTCAAAGGGGCAATTGAAGGAAATATGCCCTAAAGGCAATAATAAAGTTATTATTTATATTTTCTTATATCATAATAAATGTTTATTATTCATGCTAGAATTGTATTATCTGGAAACTTAGTATATGTGTGAATAGATAGACAAACAAAGTGTCACTAGTATTCCTCTACTTGACTAGCTTGTTGAATCAAAGATGGTTAAGTTTCCTAACCATAGACATGAGTTGTCATTTGATTAACGGGATCACATTATTAGAGAATGATGTGATTGACTTGACCCATTCCGTTAGCTTAGCATTTGATCGTTTAGTATATTGCTATTGCTTTCTTCATGACTTATACATGTTCCTATGACTATGAGATTATGCAACTCCCGAATACCGGAGGAACACTTTGTGTGCTACCAAACGTCACAATATAACTGGGTGATTATAAAGGTGCTCTACAGGTGTCTCCGATGGCACTTGTTGAGTTGGCATGTATCAAGATTAGGATTTGTCACTCCGATTGTCGGAGAGGTATCTCTGGACCCTCTCGGTAATGCACATCACTATAAGCCTTGCAAGCAATGCAACTAATGAGTTAGTTACGGGATGATGTATTACGGAACGAGTAAAGAGACTTGCCGGTAACGAGATTGAACTAGGTATTGAGATACCGATGATCGAATCTCGGGCAAGTAACATACTGATGACAAAGGGAACAACGTATGTTGTTATGCGGTCTGGCCGATAAAGATCTTCAGAGAATATGTAGGAACCAATATGAGCATCCAGGTTCCGCTATTGGTTATTGACCGGAGATGAGTCTCGGTCATGTCTACATAGTTCTCGAACCCGTAGGGTCCGCACGCCTAACGTTCGGTAACGATCGGTATTATGAGTTTATGTGTTTTGATGTACCGAAGGTAGTTCAGAGTCCCGGATATGATCACGGACATGACGAGGAGTCTTGAAATGGTCGAGACATAAAGATCGATATATTGGAAGCCTATATTTGGACATCGGAATAGTTCCGGGTGAATTCGGGAATTTACCGGAGTACCGGGAGGTTACCGGAACCCCCCGGTAAATGTATGGGCCTTATTGGGCCATAGTGGAGAGAGAGAGAGAGGAGGCCAGGGCAGACCGCACGCCCCCTCCCCTTTGGTCCGGATTGGACTAGGAGGGGGGCGGCGCCCCCCTTTCCTTCCTCCCTCTCTCCCCCTTCCTTCTCTCCTAGTCCAACTAGGGAAGGGGGAGGGGAATCCTAGTCCCGGTGGGAGTAGGACTCCTCCAGGGCGTGCCATAGAGGGCCGGCCCTCCCCCCTCCTCCACTCCTTTATATACGGGGGAGGGGGCACCCCATAGACACATAAGTTGATCATTGATCTCTTAGCCGTGTGAGGTGCCCACCTCCATCATAATCCACCTCGGTCATATCGTCGTAGTGCTTAGGCGAAGCCCTGCGCCGGTAGCTTCATCATCACCGTCATCACGCCGTCGTGTTGAAGAAGCTCTCCCCCGAAGCTCTACTGGATCGTGAGTTCGGGGGACGTCGTTGAGCTGAGCGTGTGCAGATCGCGGAGGTGCCGTACGTTCGGTACTAGGATCGGTCGATCGTGAAGACGTACGACTACATCAACCGCGTTGTCATAACTCTTCCACTTACGGTCTACGAGGGTACGTGGACGACACTCTTCCCTCTCGTTGCTATGCATCGCCATGATCTTGCGTGTGCGTAGGATTTTTTTTGAAATTACTACGTTCTCCAACAACAACAATGGCCAAAGAATGGACATCATTGGCCCACACCCCCGACTCAGGAGATAGCCCACTTTCTAGGGAGGGAGCTTGGAGAAAAAGAAGAATTGGACAACCAACCCAGAACAACAAACTGACAGGGCAACACACATCAAGAAGCCATAAAATTCCCGACCACGTAAATCCCCAAGCCACCCAGGCACATAGCAATCCCCAAATCTTATAATTCTGAGTGACCACACTATAGCCAACAAAGCCAACACAAAGCAGTGAAGAACAGGAAAACAACACGAAGCACCGACACCCGACATCCAGAATGAAACCCTCCCCAAACTGTCGCCACACAACACTGTGCCATCCATGAAATCGTCCACCAAAGCCCCCTGATCGTTCCCTACAATGGTTGGGAGGCATGTGCAGTAAAACAAAGCCACGCATTACCTGGCAAGCAGGTGGGCCGGCCGAAAGGGGCAACATTGGCCAGAGAATGACATCATTGGACCACACCCCCGACGAAGGAGGGTGCTTGGAGAGTTGTAAGATACTAGTAAGTTGCATGTGCTTTGCACATGAATTGTGTTAGAGGGGGGAATTCTCTGCCGAAATATATAGACTTTGATAGTGGTTGATCATAAAACTTTCACCTTGAACAAGAAAATCACAAAGCAATCATAAATGACAAAAATTTCCTTCAAGAGAGAAAATGAGGCAAGAATATATGTATGGAATAGTCTAGTATAGAAGAGAACATTGTGAAGATATTATGATAAAAACATTCTCCATTAGAAGGGGTGTACTCAATATAATTTCGGTACCTCTTGACCGTCAGATTGAGTTCATTCAGTGCTCCATATTCAAAAGCTATTGTATACTTGTTTGTATGATACTTTCTCTGTAAACTAATAAAGACATTTTGGATCACTTGAACATTTTATGCGTGTGATCTCATCTATACTTGTTCCTCTTTTGTGTGGAGGGCTTCTCGGCGTTGCTCCGGAAAGCCCAAGGAGAGGGGATGATTAATGGGGTTTCTTTTGGGAGCACTGGCCCCCATGTGACCCATCTACTCTTTCCGATGACAAGATAGTTTTTCCGAGGGGTCCAAGGAGAACATGAATTCACTGAAGGAAATTTTGCTCAAGTATGAAAGGGCTTCGGGGCAGAAGGTTAATCTACAGAAATCCTCCATTTATTTTGGGAAGGGCTGTAGGAACGAGTTGAAGGAGGAGCTCAAGGTGGAAATTGGCATATCCTCTGAGGCGTTGAGCGAGAGATATCTGGGTTTGCCTACTCAAGTAGGAAGATCCAAAGAGGGCACATTCAAGTATGTTACTGAGAGCTCGAAAGGGAAAGTTACTGGTTGGAAAGGACAAGGGATGTCCATGAAAGCTAGAGAGGTTCTTGTCAAATAGGGTCTCCAAGCTACTCCTACCTTCACGATGAGTTGTTTCCACCTCACAAAGAAAACGTGCCGGAATCTGACTTCTATCTCTTCAAAATTCTGGTGGGGGGCATTCGACGGTGAAAGGAAGGTGCATTGGGTCTCGTGAGAAAAGATGTGTGCTTCTAAGCGGAGTGGAGGAATGGGCTTCCGTGATCCTGAAGTTTTTAACCAAGCGCTCTTGGCAAAGCAAGCTTGGCGCATTCTGACTATTCCTCATAGCCTGGTCGCTAGAGTGTTAAAGGCTCGCGGTATTTTCAGAATTGCTCCATCATGTCTGCGACGTGCCCTGCCAACGCTTCATTCACTTTTAGGAGCATTTTACATGGACGAAATCTTCTCGGGGAAGGTCTAGTCTGGCGGGTGGGAGATGGCAGCAGCATCAACGTTTATCATGACAATTGGATACCTCGTCAAGGTTGTTTAAAACCTTTGGGTCAGATCTTTGTGCCTGGTGTGACCAAGGTGGCTGACTTGTTGAATGTGGAGGGCTCGGGATGGGATCAGGGTATGGTGCAACACATGTTTACCCCTTCTGACGCTAAAGACATCCTTCAGGTGGCTGTAGGCGGAGTGGGAGTGGATGATTTCCTTGCATGGAATGGCACAAAAAATGGGGTCTTCAGTGTTCGTTCGGCTTACCACTTGGCAATGTCATTGAAACGGGGGAGGTCTGGACAGCCAGCCTCATCGACATCGGTTCAGGATCACAAGGGTTCTCTTAGCCTTTGGGGGACGGAGGCGCCGGGGAAGGCCAAAATCCATGTATGGAGGATGATCCGGAATGGCTTAGCTGTGGGTCATGAGCTTCATCGTCGCCGGATCAAACCTGGAGTCTTTTGCGTCGCTTGTGGGAGGGAGGAAACAGTCTTACACAGGTTTTGGACCTACCCTCACTCCTCCCAGTTCTGGCAGCTTCTGGCGGCGGAGAAAGGTGTTGTGGTCGCTGCCCCACCGGCTCCGATGGGATCACACATGGCTTTATCTGCTTGGCTTCTCATGTGGTTTGCTGATGCTAAGGAGGAGGAGAAGGAGGCTATGATTCATGCAACATATGGGCTATGGCTGGCGCGAAATGAGGCGAGGGATGGCAGGAGGATTGCTCATCCACATGAAATTGTAGAAGGGGTCTACTCGCATTTGCTGGAGTGGCGCGGCACACACCCTGGTGTCGTGCAAGAGCCGAAACCAAGATGCAGGCAGCGATGGGATGCGCCAGCGCCAGGTTGGGTGAAGCTGAACTCTGACGGAGCTGTCTCCAAGCAGGGCTCCAAGGGCGGCGGAGGAGCGGTGTTGCGGGATCACTGCGGGGCTTTCTTGGCGGGAGTATCCCAGTTTTTGCCCCATATCTCCGATCCTGAAGCAGCGGAGATTCTTGCCTGCAAGCGTGGCCTGCAGCTTGCTTCTGACGCTGGGGTGCGGTGTGTCCACTGGAGCTCGATAGCAAGGCAGTGGTGCAAAAACTGGTGCAACCTGAGAAGTGTTTGGCAGCTGTTGGGCCATGGATTCAAGAGTTAAAAGAGTTGCTCGGCTCCTTTGTGTCATTTCGTGCAGACTGGGTTCATCGGACTGCCAACGATGTAGCACATAAGTTTGCCAAAGTTGGTGTGGGTGATGAGTTATGTAAGGTGTGGTGGGGTCCCTCCTGAGTTTGTTCTCTCTGTAATCGCTGATGACATCCCCAGCTTCGCTGGCTAAATAAAATGCAGCAGCGTTGATCCTAAAAAAAAAAGAGATTGGTTGCGCAACGTGTTGGTTGATGAGAAAATGACGTGTGACTGTGAGGAGCTGCGGCGTTCCGTTCCTTTCAGTTCCAGCCCTTACGTACGCAAGAGAAAACCATTGAGGTTCCCTCAAAAAAAAAAAAAAACTCACGAGCCATATCTGGTGCTACTTTTTATTTGTTTTCGAGTTGAGCCATATCTAGTGCTGTTGGACGGACTCTGACGAGGCCGTCTGATCTTTGGCACGGCTCCCCATTTCACGATAAGAACAAATGCAGGAACAATCGTCTGAGAGGTCTTCATACGAGGGCCAAGATTCAAGCATCACACGCTATATATACATCATGTATACTGTATACATCTTGTCTATGTATCTGGTGAATGAGCATTGTATGAAACACGATAATGTAAACTGGAAAAGCTAGGGATGGGCACCTCACGTCACGTCGTTGTACACGCCATAATAATTCTCTGTAGGTGCCGTTCAAGTTTCGGGAGCCGGGGAGCGTCTTGCCGTGTTGCTTGCAGTTAGGCAAGAGCGTGTGGAGCAGAACTACCCCGGACGTACGCCCGGACACCGACGTACGTCGACGGCGAGGATGACACGCCGCGCGCGCTCTCGTTTGCACGCTACGGTGAATTAGCGTCGGTGCATAATAATAGGATCTAAATATGCAGCGAGCGAATGTCAGATTTTTAGACATGGCAAATTGAAAGTTTTTCATGACAATTTGTATTCGTCGGGATGACAAGTTTAGATGACGAGAATGGCAAATTCGTCTTAGTTTTTTTTTGTTAGAAAATTACCGTACTTGCAAATAAAATTTCCATCCTCGCGTTAATATAAACTGTCATAAAACGTTTGATTGCTATGTCCAAAAATATGACGCTTAATTTTTAGGATTTTAGTGATAATAATGGTATTGTGGAAATAGCTTCCTGGGACCGGGGCTACGAGACGTACGTACACCATCACCATGTCAGGTATTTACTTCAGGCCAAATCTGAGAGCATCTCCAACAGCGCGTCAAGGCCAGAAAAAGCTTATTTTGTCGCTACGCCGCTTTTTGCGCGCCCGTAGTCTTTCTCCAACAACCGCTTAAAATGCAAAGACGCAAAAAATGCAGCGCACATAATCTGCTTCATGATACAAAATGCGTATATCCAGGCTTCTCCAACGATATATAGTTCTACTACATCCACATAGCCTGCTTCTACGATACAAAATAAAACTGGCTTCTCCAACGATATATAGTTCTACTACTACTCGTTCTCCGACTCGCACTCGCCTCGGTGATGTCCTCCTCCGACGCCCGAGCATAGGCGTCAAGGAACCGCCGTCGCGGAGTCCTGTGACGACGCATCTCCTAGCGCCATGTTGTATTTAGCGACCGCCTTCCGCGTTCGCTTGTCCTCGCGATAGGCGGCTTGCGCCTTCCTCCTCTCCTCCCTCTCGCCCCTCTTCTCGGCGAAGAACTGTTCTTCGTTGATGATGTCTTGCGGAAAGCGTTGCCTCCACACCGCCATGGCTTCCTCGTCCATCTCGCCAAAGCTAAGACGGGCGCCCCGCCTCCGGTGTTTGCGACGATCTCGCTGCTGGTAAGCCGCGGAAAGGCACCAACTCTCGTGCTCGCTCGCCGACACGCCGGTGAAGTTCATGTCCCAACGTGATCGGGCGGAGGCGCCACGCCGCAGCGTCAGATGCGCGCTGCCATCTCGGGCGGTGTCGAAGGTTCCGAGGCCGAGAAGACGCCGCCTCGACCGAATTGAGGCGGAGTAGGTGCCGGACGGGCGCACGCGGACACCGCGGTAGCCTGAACCTCCCCGGCGGCGAGGCGGCATGGTGGCGGCTCGGCGGCGAGGGGGGAAAGCAGTGAAGAGAGCGGCAGATGGCGCTGCAGTTTTATAGGCGCGCGCGAAGCGGCGCGCCAAATCTTGCGCGAAGCCGCCGCTTTTCCGCAGAATCGCTTCCGCGCTTGTTTCCCGCCATCGCTAGAGCGCGCGAAACCGGTCGACGCGCGTTAAAAAGCATTTTTACCGCGCGGGCGCATCTTCTAGCGCACCTGTTGGAGATGCCCTGACGCGAAACTACGCCCCTCTGAATGAGCTCACTAAACCCTGATATGCTCACCTGCATGCGCTTAAAAAAACATGCTCACCTGCAAGAGTTCCTTTTTTTCGTGCTACCTGCAAGAGTTCTTAATTAAAAAATTGCAGGGCCGACACCCGCTGATTTTTTCCTGGAAAAAGGAAACATCCACCGGCAGCCAATTGTCTTTGCCATGGTGAACTTTCGGTCAGAACGTTAGAGCGGGCACCAGATCCTTTCTCAAAGCTTTTGTGCGAAAAGGCCCCTGGTGCGTCCAGCTACGTGATTATACAACAAACCGTTTGGTCGCGTCAGCTGTGCGGCTCGTGGCTGCGGCCGGCGCTGGTCTTTGGTCTGTGACTCTCGTTATAAAGTCTCACACTCATTTGAGATCTTTAATTTTAAGTTACCTCGCCTAATTTTGATCGGATCAAAAATTTCTTGAAGAGCTTTCTTATTGAATGATTTTAATTCAGTGTGCTCATTAATTTTGGATTTTCCCATTCAATTAAGGTATTGAATTTTCAATTTGGTTCGTGATTTTAACCTGGATTAATCAGCAGCAACTAGGCTATAAAACATATCAATCTTGCGCACACTCTACCACATGAAAAAAGAAGCGCCAACATGTGATATCATAACACCGATATAGTACATGTGGCCATCGACATAGAAAATTTCCACACATAAGTACGGATTTATTAACATATACCACATAATCGCACCGCGAAAGGCCCATCAAAATACCGCATTATAAATAAATTGAAAACGCATTTCATCATATCCCCACTCGCCAAACCAAATACTCAATCAGTTCTAAATATAAGGTGTATTAGTTTTTTTTAAGTCAAATTTCTTTAAGTTTGGCCAAGTTCCAAGCAGAAAATATTGGCATCCACAATACTAAATAAATAAAATATGAAAATGTATTTCATGATGAAATCTAATGATAACGATTTGATATCACTGATATTGATATATTTCTCCACAAATTTGATCAAACTTAAAGACATTTTACTTTTCAAAACACTAATCACACCTTATATTTTAAAATAGAGGGAGTAAAGAAGTTATGGAAACCTAACGACACAGACGGTGCAGCAAAGTGCACCTTTGGTTATGGCACACTTCGGGTGCAATCCCATAGTAGAATGTCAAAAGGTTTTTTCAAAATAAAGTAAATTGTGGTTTTTGACAAAATATATGTGTATGTTCGCATGAAATTGCAAATCTAAATTAAGTTTATACATAGAGAAGCAAAAAAAGACAAATTTGTGTGGTGGTTCCCGGAAAGAATAGACACAATGAAAACATCGATGTTTATCACCGTGCAACTGGAAACTATAGTGACTTTAATTACTATGAATATTTAATTAGTCTATGATAATATTTTAGTTGACTTCCTTTAGGGTGTTAGTTTTTTAGGAGAGACCTTATCTTAGCAGTTAGCATGTCCACCCCACCTTCAGTCGCCACGCCCCGCCACCACCATCGTCCTCGGTAGCTGTTGTCGCTCTGCGCCTCCTGCACAAAGCCCGTGCCTTCTTCCCCTCCACCCCTAACTCAATTTGACACATGTGGCCCCACTACCGTCGTCCCTGACCATGAAGATGGTGAGGAGAAAGAGGCCATTGGAGGTATTGACGGTGCAAGTGACATCGGGGTTGCATGTCACTCTCGACTACGAGATTGGACGTTAGCGAGCCATGGTCCAAGGTTAACTTCATCATTTATTATGGCGAAAATATTCTTCAATGGAGTCAAACGAGTTGTCGGAATTTGATTTTGGGCTCCTGCAACTTGGTTACAATACTGCCTTCAATGACATCAGTAAGACACATAAGGGATGCAAACATTGCTTAAGCCCTAATTAGCCTGTTTGCAAAGACAGAGGCGACATCGGTAAGAGAATTTTAGCTTGCCCTTTGGAGGGTTTTATAACTTGTTAATACGTGAGGTGGGCCGACAATGAATGTCTTTTGGGGACGTGTTAGGATCGACCACCTCGATACCCATGATTTTTTGGATTTAAGTTTTGAGGACAGCTTTTTGAGCACAAAGTTTTTGAATGCTGTTTCAGAATGGACGGACACTAAGTTATCAGGATGGCTTTTGGGAACTAAGTTATTGGGATGGGTTAGAGTTGCTCTAAGTTGGTATACATCATGTTGGGAAAATGGCTAAATTCACCTGGAGACCCCCGCCCAGCCCTAACTATCATGAAAGGAGAAAATTATCAAAGCCAAATTAAGTCTACAAAAATTCAAATAACTACTCAAGTTTGACAAATCGAAGGAGGAATAAGTCGAAGAATTAAAAGCCTACTATAGTTGAGCGATAATGACAATAAGAATAGCCCAATTTCTCCAACCATAATGGAAGCCTACCGAGGGAAGAAAATCAAGGCATCCATTGACCTGCCTACCTTCGTGAGAATATGTACATGTACATGCATCTCTTACAAAAATCCCACATTAAATGAATCCTATGCACATTGTACAATACTATACACATCATATTCATACACATATTTACCTATATATCTTACATATAGTGCATGCTAAAATCATGTCATAATATTTTAACTAAATCATAATTATTGCATTTTGATTAGAAAATCACATGAACACTAGTGTTACACCACATCTTTGGTGCCTTTCAGGACAACATTGTACACTAGGCAACACTGTACATTAGTGAAGAGAATTTCTCCTACTCGGTGCAGAACCAACATTTGCTTACTTATGTCTTTATTTATTCTTATTGCACTATCACTGTGTAACTCATCTTATTCTCACCTAGAGCTCATTGGCCTTTGCTTAGTCGTGTGTTTAGCTGTTATTAATTTGTCATTGTTCTCGATTGTTGGTTGTTTCGAATGCTGGTGAGGAGGACATGGACATGTGATGCAAGAAGAGAGATATAAAAGCGCTAGTACTAACAGTCCATGTATTTTTAGTAAATTTATGTTGTTTTATAGGTTGTTGTTACTGATTTGATCAACATTTAAAGGAATCTTGGACATCTTCACTTCACTTCACATAGAACTTGCATAGAATAAGTAGTAGCTTTAAACATTGCTATTATGGACGGAGTGATGTAAAACTTAGGTCGAATAAAAGAAAAACCTAGGCATGAAGAATTTAACAAGAGTAGCTTTTAACATTGCTATTACAGTGTAAGTGCATCTAGTGCCACCCCTAGTTGGTTTTGGAGTATTGACGACAAACTTGGTTGAGGGACTAATGTGTTTGTGAGAATTGTAGGATAACACAGGTAGTAGTCCCTCATTGATTCGGTTTACCTACCAGAGATGACCCCTAAAAATGTGTGAAGACATTGAAGACAATGGTGGTCTGTGAAGATATTCACAACGAAGATTAAGACTCGAGAAGACATTCACGTGAAGACTATGGAGTGCGAAGACATAGTTGTTTCAGAGTTTCCTTTCTTCTTTGTTGAGTCATAGGAACCACCGTGACCGTTAAGTGGGGTCCAAGTGAACAAAGTCGAGTGACTAAAGTGATGCTCAACCAAATCCTATGTCTTCGAGCGAAGAAAATGAGAGCAAATTTTATCCAGAGTTGGATGGGTCAGCTTTACTTGTAGCCCAAGTCAAGCTGCCGCATGTGTTTGAAATCTGACTGTTGGATACATGTCGGCCCATAGTGACCTGTGGTCATTTTGGACAAATCAGGTCGGTTGCCTCCGGCTATAAATAGCCCACCCCTACACCATAAATTGGTGGTCGCTCAGAGTTAGTGCACGACTTTTGTCGCTTGAGAGCAACCCACCAAGCTTTTGAGAGAGAGATCCTTGCGAGGACAAAGCCCAAAACATCCAGAGCCAAAGAGTGTTAGGCATCATCAAGTCGCTCGTCTGTGTGATCTGAAGACTTGTTACACTTGAGGACTGTGAATCCTCCAGCCGGTTAGGCGTCGCATTCTGAGCATCCAAGAGTCATTGTGGATCGCCGGTGAATGAAGTCTATGAAGGTTTGGAAGTCTACCTTGAAGACTTACCAGAGTGATTGTGCGAGGACTAAGTTTCCATAGCTCGAGGGGAATAAGGTGAAGACGCGGTCTTCTGAGTGAAATCTCAGCCTCCCTAACCAGACGTACAGTTGTCACAGCAACTAGAACTGGTCCAACAAATCCCTGTCCTCACCAAGCAACTGGTTCTATCTCTTACCTATCTTTACTTACAGTTTGTCTTCGTGAAGTCTTTGCCTGCTTGCTTGATCTGATTGACTTCACTGTGGTGACGACTATGGGCTTCATACTATCTTCCATCCTCGATCTATACTACCTAGTCGCTAATAGTCTTCGTGCTTTCACTTCATTGCTTACTTGACTATGGCTTGTCTAGTGTAGTCTACCTTTCGCCGCATATCAATAGGCTCATATCTACTATTTGTCTTCAAAGCCCCGTGTTTTGAAGACTTTCATAAAATCGCATATTCACACCCTCTAGTCGATAACTAGCACTTTCAATTGGTATCGAGCAAGATGCTCCCTTGTTACGTGTGATTCGGTTTAACCACCGGAGTTTTAGCTATTTCTGCCCGCAGGATAATCAAAGTCTCCGCCGCGTCTCGCCTTCGATGGCACCGATTTCCCCATCGGAAGAATAAGATGCGTATGCATCTTGAAGCCATTGATGTCGACCTCCGGTATGTCGTCAAGAACGGCGCTCCCAAGGCCGGTGAAGGTGTCACCCCGCCGATGTCAAGAGGTTCATTCAATCGGATTCTACCGCCAAGAACACCATCTCGTGGTCATCCGACCAAAGGATGTATGGTCGTGAGTGCTCGGAAACCGCAAAGCTAGTCCGGACCGGCTCTCCAAGGTCAACGAAGGCGCCTCAACCTGCAGAGACTCAAGGATCAGGTGTTCTTTGCAACCTCTTCAACCGCTTCAAGCTTAAAATGACAATGAGAATGTCTAGCTCACATTCGACCGCCTTCATCGATATCACAAATGAGCTTCATGCACTCGGCATCACTGAGATCACCAAGCATGAAATCGTCAAGACACTCTTGAGATCGCTCGACAGCTCATTTGACACCCTGGCCCTGATGATTCAAGAACGCCCTGACTTCAAGACTCTCGATCCGTCTGACATACTTGAGAGGCTCAACACACATGAGTTCCAGTTATCTGAGAAAAGAGATATCTATGGTCCCAACTATGGCCGAACTCGCGCTTTGAAGGCAAAGGCTGTTTCCTCATCTGAAGAAGAATCTGACTGCAGTTCTGGGGATCCTGAAGACATTGGAAAGGAGCTTGCTATGCTTGTGAAGAAGTTCCAAATTCACTAAAAAGAAAGGCTTCGTAAAGTCTTCAAGATCCAAATGAGAAATGATGAAGCTTCTACTCATGACCACAAGAAGAGAACATGCCACAAGTGCAAGAAACCCGGTCACTACATCTCTAAGTGTCCACAAAGGGACAAAGAAGAAGAAGAAGAAGAAGAAGAAGAAGAAGAAGAAGAAGAAGAAGAAGAAGAAGAAGAAGAAGAAGAAGAAGAAGAAGAAGAAGAAGAAGAAGAAGAAGAAGAAGAAGAAGAAGAAGAAGAAGAAGAAGAAGAAGAAGAAGAAGAAGAAGAAGAAGAAGAAGAAGAAGAAGAAGAAGAAGAAGAAGAAGAAGAAGAAGAAGAAGAAGAAGAAGAAGAAGAAGAAGAAGAAGAAGAAGAAGAAGAAGAAGAAGAAGAAGAAGAAGAAGAAGAAGAAGAAGAAGAAGAAGAAGAAGAAGAAGAAGAAGAAGAAGAAGAAGAAGAAGAAGAAGAAGAAGAAGAAGAAGAAGAAGAAGAAGAAGAAGAAGAAGAAGAAGAAGAAGAAGAAGAAGAAGAAGAAGAAGAAGAAGAAGAAGAAGAAGAAGAAGAAGAAGAAGAAGAAGAAGAAGAAGAAGAAGAAGAAGAAGAAGAAGAAGAAGAAGAAGAAGAAGAAGAAGAAGAAGAAGAAGAAGAAGAAGAAGAAGAAGAAGAAGAAGAAGAAGAAGAAGAAGAAGAAGAAGAAGAAGAAGAAGAAGAAGAAGAAGAAGAAGAAGAAGAAGAAGAAGAAGAAGAAGAAGAAGAAGAAGAAGAAGAAGAAGAAGAAGAAGAAGAAGAAGAAGAAGAAGAAGAAGAAGAAGAAGAAGAAGAAGAAGAAGAAGAAGAAGAAGAAGAAGAAGAAGAAGAAGAAGAAGAAGAAGAAGAAGAAGAAGAAGAAGAAGAAGAAGAAGAAGAAGAAGAAGAAGAAGAAGAAGAAGAAGAAGAAGAAGAAGAAGAAGAAGAAGAAGAAGAAGAAGAAGAAGAAGAAGAAGAAGAAGAAGAAGAAGAAGAAGAAGAAGAAGAAGAAGAAGAAGAAGAAGAAGAAGAAGAAGAAGAAGAAGAAGAAGAAGAAGAAGAAGAAGAAGAAGAAGAAGAAGAAGAAGAAGAAGAAGAAGAAGAAGAAGAAGAAGAAGAAGAAGAAGAAGAAGAAGAAGAAGAAGAAGAAGAAGAAGAAGAAGAAGAAGAAGAAGAAGAAGAAGAAGAAGAAGAAGAAGAAGAAGAAGAAGAAGAAGAAGAAGAAGAAGAAGAAGAAGAAGAAGAAGAAGAAGAAGAAGAAGAAGAAGAAGAAGAAGAAGAAGAAGAAGAAGAAGAAGAAGAAGAAGAAGAAGAAGAAGAAGAAGAAGAAGAAGAAGAAGAAGAAGAAGAAGAAGAAGAAGAAGAAGAAGAAGAAGAAGAAGAAGAAGAAGAAGAAGAAGAAGAAGAAGAAGAAGAAGAAGAAGAAGAAGAAGAAGAAGAAGAAGAAGAAGAAGAAGAAGAAGAAGAAGAAGAAGAAGAAGAAGAAGAAGAAGAAGAAGAAGAAGAAGAAGAAGAAGAAGAAGAAGAAGAAGAAGAAGAAGAAGAAGAAGAAGAAGAAGAAGAAGAAGAAGAAGAAGAAGAAGAAGAAGAAGAAGAAGAAGAAGAAGAAGAAGAAGAAGAAGAAGAAGAAGAAGAAGAAGAAGAAGAAGAAGAAGAAGAAGAAGAAGAAGAAGAAGAAGAAGAAGAAGAAGAAGAAGAAGAAGAAGAAGAAGAAGAAGAAGAAGAAGAAGAAGAAGAAGAAGAAGAAGAAGAAGAAGAAGAAGAAGAAGAAGAAGAAGAAGAAGAAGAAGAAGAAGAAGAAGAAGAAGAAGAAGAAGAAGAAGAAGAAGAAGAAGAAGAAGAAGAAGAAGAAGAAGAAGAAGAAGAAGAAGAAGAAGAAGAAGAAGAAGAAGAAGAAGAAGAAGAAGAAGAAGAAGAAGAAGAAGAAGAAGAAGAAGAAGAAGAAGAAGAAGAAGAAGAAGAAGAAGAAGAAGAAGAAGAAGAAGAAGAAGAAGAAGAAGAAGAAGAAGAAGAAGAAGAAGAAGAAGAAGAAGAAGAAGAAGAAGAAGAAGAAGAAGAAGAAGAAGAAGAAGAAGAAGAAGAAGAAGAAGAAGAAGAAGAAGAAGAAGAAGAAGAAGAAGAAGAAGAAGAAGAAGAAGAAGAAGAAGAAGAAGAAGAAGAAGAAGAAGAAGAAGAAGAAGAAGAAGAAGAAGAAGAAGAAGAAGAAGAAGAAGAAGAAGAAGAAGAAGAAGAAGAAGAAGAAGAAGAAGAAGAAGAAGAAGAAGAAGAAGAAGAAGAAGAAGAAGAAGAAGAAGAAGAAGAAGAAGAAGAAGAAGAAGAAGAAGAAGAAGAAGAAGAAGAAGAAGAAGAAGAAGAAGAAGAAGAAGAAGAAGAAGAAGAAGAAGAAGAAGAAGAAGAAGAAGAAGAAGAAGAAGAAGAAGAAGAAGAAGAAGAAGAAGAAGAAGAAGAAGAAGAAGAAGAAGAAGAAGAAGAAGAAGAAGAAGAAGAAGAAGAAGAAGAAGAAGAAGAAGAAGAAGAAGAAGAAGAAGAAGAAGAAGAAGAAGAAGAAGAAGAAGAAGAAGAAGAAGAAGAAGAAGAAGAAGAAGAAGAAGAAGAAGAAGAAGAAGAAGAAGAAGAAGAAGAAGAAGAAGAAGAAGAAGAAGAAGAAGAAGAAGAAGAAGAAGAAGAAGAAGAAGAAGAAGAAGAAGAAGAAGAAGAAGAAGAAGAAGAAGAAGAAGAAGAAGAAGAAGAAGAAGAAGAAGAAGAAGAAGAAGAAGAAGAAGAAGAAGAAGAAGAAGAAGAAGAAGAAGAAGAAGAAGAAGAAGAAGAAGAAGAAGAAGAAGAAGAAGAAGAAGAAGAAGAAGAAGAAGAAGAAGAAGAAGAAGAAGAAGAAGAAGAAGAAGAAGAAGAAGAAGAAGAAGAAGAAGAAGAAGAAGAAGAAGAAGAAGAAGAAGAAGAAGAAGAAGAAGAAGAAGAAGAAGAAGAAGAAGAAGAAGAAGAAGAAGAAGAAGAAGAAGAAGAAGAAGAAGAAGAAGAAGAAGAAGAAGAAGAAGAAGAAGAAGAAGAAGAAGAAGAAGAAGAAGAAGAAGAAGAAGAAGAAGAAGAAGAAGAAGAAGAAGAAGAAGAAGAAGAAGAAGAAGAAGAAGAAGAAGAAGAAGAAGAAGAAGAAGAAGAAGAAGAAGAAGAAGAAGAAGAAGAAGAAGAAGAAGAAGAAGAAGAAGAAGAAGAAGAAGAAGAAGAAGAAGAAGAAGAAGAAGAAGAAGAAGAAGAAGAAGAAGAAGAAGAAGAAGAAGAAGAAGAAGAAGAAGAAGAAGAAGAAGAAGAAGAAGAAGAAGAAGAAGAAGAAGAAGAAGAAGAAGAAGAAGAAGAAGAAGAAGAAGAAGAAGAAGAAGAAGAAGAAGAAGAAGAAGAAGAAGAAGAAGAAGAAGAAGAAGAAGAAGAAGAAGAAGAAGAAGAAGAAGAAGAAGAAGAAGAAGAAGAAGAAGAAGAAGAAGAAGAAGAAGAAGAAGAAGAAGAAGAAGAAGAAGAAGAAGAAGAAGAAGAAGAAGAAGAAGAAGAAGAAGAAGAAGAAGAAGAAGAAGAAGAAGAAGAAGAAGAAGAAGAAGAAGAAGAAGAAGAAGAAGAAGAAGAAGAAGAAGAAGAAGAAGAAGAAGAAGAAGAAGAAGAAGAAGAAGAAGAAGAAGAAGAAGAAGAAGAAGAAGAAGAAGAAGAAGAAGAAGAAGAAGAAGAAGAAGAAGAAGAAGAAGAAGAAGAAGAAGAAGAAGAAGAAGAAGAAGAAGAAGAAGAAGAAGAAGAAGAAGAAGAAGAAGAAGAAGAAGAAGAAGAAGAAGAAGAAGAAGAAGAAGAAGAAGAAGAAGAAGAAGAAGAAGAAGAAGAAGAAGAAGAAGAAGAAGAAGAAGAAGAAGAAGAAGAAGAAGAAGAAGAAGAAGAAGAAGAAGAAGAAGAAGAAGAAGAAGAAGAAGAAGAAGAAGAAGAAGAAGAAGAAGAAGAAGAAGAAGAAGAAGAAGAAGAAGAAGAAGAAGAAGAAGAAGAAGAAGAAGAAGAAGAAGAAGAAGAAGAAGAAGAAGAAGAAGAAGAAGAAGAAGAAGAAGAAGAAGAAGAAGAAGAAGAAGAAGAAGAAGAAGAAGAAGAAGAAGAGCAAGTAATATGATTCTGATGACAAGAAGAAGAAGAAATCCTCAAAGTCTTTTTCCAAGTCTTTGTCGAAGTCTTCATCACACAAGAAGAGCTCATCAAGCAAGGCACGTGCATTTGTTGGCAAGGAGATGGATTCAGAGGAGGAGTCTGCTTCTGAGGAGGCGGAGGTGGAGTCTGAGGAGGAGTCCGATTCAGGCGTGGCAAGCTCGGCTCTAGCTTCAAAGATATGTCGCCAAGTCCATCTTCAACATCAAGACAATGGCCTCAAGCTATCAACACCGATGCCGAGGATAAGGATGACTCGCCCCACCTTATTACTTCATGGCACGCGGTGCCAAGGTAAACTCACGCGATGCCTACTTTCTAACATCAAGTGAAGATGACTCGATTGTGAATCCAAACCTAGCTACAAAACACTTGCTAAAATTGCAAATCGAACAATGTAAAGCTATGGAACATATTCAAAAATTGCTAGACAAAAGCGATGATCCGCTGGACGCGGAAATGACCCGAACTTCAGCCTCTAATTGAAGACATTGAAAGTCTTCATGTTAACTACGAGGATCTTGAAAGTCGTCATGAAACGCTCTCAACAACTCATGAAAAGCTTTCCTATGATTATCTTCAAAGGAAGCAAGAACTTGAGAAATTGAGAGCGGCTCATGAAGATCTTCAAAAGGAGAACGAGTCACTTCAAGGCCAAAATGATCAGCCCGCTTAGGAAGGATTTGAACCACCATGTCTAAAATGCCTTGAGCGTGATAACGCTACCCCTGTTGCTGAATGTTCTACTGCTGCTACTATTGCAATATCTTCTACTACTGATGTGGTAACTAACCCGTCTACTGAGGATACCACTACTATTGCTGATGAGAATGCCAGGTTGAAGACATTGTTTGAGACAGGAATGTACAATAGTCTCAAAGGGCATCAGACACTATGTGATGTCCTCAAGAAACAGATTCTGAATCGAAACCCTAGGAAAGAGGGTGTTGGGTTCGAGAAGAAAATCAATGTTGATGGTTCTTATCGAAGCCCGAAAGCAAAGACTTCAAAACGACATGTGTTGTCAAGAAAGGACCTTCAGTGGATCCATCTACCTTATCTGGCTTCACCTGTGCTAACCCGATTTTCATTGATGAATCCTTTGATGCAAACTATAAATTGTTTAAGAATCAAAATGGTGAAGTGTTTGCCATGTATATTGGAACTAACTGCAGGAATGGGCCACCTATGAAGAAGATCTGGGTGCCCAAAAGTTGTCTTGAGAATCTTCCTGTGAATGTCATCATGACACCACCTGGGAAGAAGACAAACCCCATACCAAAGGCTTCATATGGTCCAAAGGCTTCATACAGACAGAGGAGTCAACAGAGTCACCCTAACGCCAATGTTTTGCAGGGAAATCATACTCAGACCTATGAATATGAGCGTGTTTCCTCAAACCGCTATGTTCATAAAACTAAGAACTTTTCTTCTTATTCATATGAGTGTTATTCACCTCCTGCAAGGCTATTTGCTAGGGCTCCGAAGCCTAAGTTCTCAGATGTTGCACTTAGACTCATTGCTTCTAAGCCACCCCTAAATATGTGGGTGGCTAAGAAAAATTAGGGAAAGGTCTCCAGCCGGAAATCAAAAGCGTCTGATGCTATCGCTGGGGACCTAAAACATCTTGTGGGACGCAAGATAAAATTCCCAAATGGTCTTACTATGTATTTCGTTCCTGAGTTCCTTGATGATCACCCTGTTTATTCTAACCAAGATCTGAACTTTCATAATCCACTCATTCGTCAAATGTTTATGCTTCACAATACCCTTGGTGAAGCCTATCCCCCTAACTGCATTGTAGGGTATGACACTAAAGGCTTCAGAATGGATTATGGACAGTGGATGCACTAACCACATGGCTGGTGATAAGCAGCTTGAGTAGTAAAGTCTTGTGCTATGAATGCATAAGGAGGTAAAGAGTACGAAGTCTTCTGATGGATTCAACACTACGTCCATCTGACAAGAGTCACATCACATTTGCTGACACTGGTAAAAGCAAGGTATTGGGTCTAGGTAGAGTTGCAATCTCAAGGGATCACCACATGGACAAAGTGATGCTTGTTGAATCCCTTGGTTTCAACTTAATGTCTGTCTCAATGCTTTGTGAATTAAACATGATTGTGATATTTGGAAAATATCGCTGCCTTTGTGCTAATGGAATCGACAAATCTCTAGTCTTTGAAGGGTATCGAAAAGATGATCTCAGATATGGTAGATTTCTCACAGGACCATAGTTGGTCAGATGTCTTCTAGCAAAAGCTTCAGAGTGTCGGGTTCCCAGACGGGAGGCTAGGGCATGTCGGCATGAGGAACTTGTACACACTCGCTGAAGAAGAAACACGTCAGAGGCATCGAGGGCGCCAAGTTCAAGAAGGATCATCTCAGGTGGTGCTCACAGAATGGAAATATGACTAGGTCCAACCATCCTCAAGACAATCATGACGCCTATCTCAACCCTTCGAGCCGCTTCACATGGACTTATTTGGCCCTACTCACTACTCTAGTCTTACTACCATCGCTTGCCTCTATGGCTTGGCCATTGTTGATGATTATTCAAGATACACATGGGTGCATATAATCCTCTACAAGAATGAAGTGCAGATGTCTTCGACGATTCGCCAATCGTGCCATGACGTAACAATGGCATCAAGATCAAGCACATCGTAAATGACAACGATACGTAATTCAAGCACACCGCCTCGACACTTATCTTGATACATTGGGCATCACTCATGAGTTTTCTCGCCCATACACACCTCAGCAGAATGGCATCGTGGAGCGCAAGAATGTAACACTCATTGAGATGGCTCGGACGATGCTTGATGAGTACAAGACTCCAAGGAAGTTTTGGCCTGAAGCTATTGATATTGCATGCCATGTCATCAACCGTGTTTATCTTCACAAGCTTCTAAAGAAGACATCCTATGAGCTCCTAACTGGTAAGAAGCCAAATGTCGCCATTTCAGAGTATTTGGTGCTAGGTGCTGGATCAAGTATGCACATCACACTTCAAAATTTGCACCGAAAGCACGTGAAGGTTTTATGCTTGGCTACGGAAAGGATTCACACTCCTACAGAGTCTTCAACCTCTTTCACTATAAAGTGGTTGAAACTATGGATGTGCGGTTCGATGAGACTAACGGCTCGCAAAGAGAGCACCTGCCAAATGTGCTAGATGAAGTCCCACCAAGTGAATCGATCAAGCTTATGGGTACTGGAGAAATCATACCTTCAGAGGCACAGGCTGAAAAAGAAATCATCATTGCACCAAGTCAACCTGAAGACAATGCTTAGCCCAAGCCAATGTCAAAATGAGGACAATGATCAAGAAGGGCAAAATCTTCGCTGGCTCATCCTCGTGGTTGCAAAGGAAGTACAGATTGAGAAGATAATTGATTGCATCAATGCATCCGGTCCTCTCACCTGCTCAAGAGCAACACAAATTAGCAAATTTTGTGGGCACTTTGCATTTGTCTCTATATTCAACTCAAGAAAGTTGTTGAAGCCTTCATGGAACCCGAATGGATTCAAGCTATGCAAGAAGAGCTTCAACTGCTCGAAATGAACAATGTGTGGAATTGGTCAAGGCCCCGATCCTCGCAAGCACAATATCATAGGTACCAAATGGATCTATCTCAACAAACAAGATGAGTATGGTCAAGTCGTCAAAAACAAGGCTCGTCTCGTAGCCCAAGGTTACACTCAAGTTGAAGGGATTGACTTCGATGAAACATTTGCTCCCGTGGCTAGGCTTGAAGCCATTCGCATACTGCTAGCCTATGCCAACCATCACAACATCCTCCTATACCAAATGGATGTGAAGAGTGCATTTCTCAATGGGAAGATTGAAGAAGTATATTTTGCACAACCACCTGGCTTTGAAGACCCAAAGCATCCTGACATGGTATACAAGCTCAACAAGGCACTGTATGGCCTCAAACAAGCTCCTCGCGCTTAGTATGGCACACTCAAAAACTTCCCGACGAAAGCAAAGGCTTCAAACCCGGTTCTCTAGATCCTACACTCTTCACGAAGACATATGATGGAGAACTGCTTGTGTTCCAAATCTATGTGGATGACATTATCTTCTACCGACCGACAAAAGATATAGTGATGAGTTTGGACACATGATGCAAGAGCAATATCGATGTCCATGATGGGTGAGTCAAGTTCTTCCTCGGTCTTCAACCACACAGAAAGCAAATGACATCTTCATATCTCAAGATAAATACCTCAAAGATTACTCAAGAAGTTTGGAATGCAAGATCAGAAGGTTACACGACGCCAATGTTAACCAAAAGTCATCCGGGCCCCGGCGACAATGGTAAAGAGTTCGATCAAAAGGTATACCGCCCATGATTGGTTCTTTACTCTATTTATGTGCATCTAGGCCGCTTATCATGCTTAGTGTTTGCATGTGGGCCCGATTCCAAGCGGCACTAAAGGAATCGCATCACTTAGCAAAGGAAGCAAATTCTTTGATATTTGGCTTACACCCCAACACTAGGATTATGGTATCCAAAGGGCTCGTAGTTTGATCTAGTTGGATTCTCGATGTCGATTATGATGGTGATAAGGTTGATCGCAAGTCCACATCGTGCACATGTCACTTTCTTAGACGATCTCTTGTCCGTTGGTCTTCAAAGAAGCGTAACTGTGTGTCTCTCTCCACCGCTGAATCAATACATTGTTGCTGGATCTGTCAAGGCCACTACTATGGATGAAGAAAACTCTCAAGGACTATGGCATCCACCAAGCAAGTGCCACTTCATCGCGACAATGAAAGCGCCATCAAGATTGCCAACAACCCAGCTTCAAAGACTCAAGACAAAGCACATTCAAACTGGCTATCACTTTCTCGTAGATCATGTCATGAAGGAAGATAATGATATCATTCACGTCAACACTGAAGAGCAATTGGCAGATATCTTTCCAAAGCCCTTGGATGAGAAAATGTTTTGCAAGTTGCGGTGTGAGCTAAATATCTTAGATTCCTCAAATGTCCTGTAATTGGACACTCATCCTAACGCTTATGCATGTTGGTGACTTAGATGTGCAACACACGAAGTAACGTATATCTTCAATCAATGAAGACATACACACTAAGTGTGAATACATTAACGTAGAATTTGACTTTGGAGCGCCACGATAATTGTGCGCCGTGTCTGGGTCTAATACTTCCTATACTGTGGGTAACGCCACCACCAAATTCTTTTGAAGTATTTCATTTGGCGTTACTATTGCACAATCTTTGCTTTTGGTTCACATTGATTTATCTTCGTGTTTATCTTCACAATGTTGATTTGGTCTTATGTTGATATATACATATATTCATGTTCTGTCCTCTACATCATTCACTTATAGCTATGACTTCATGTTTTGTTGATCTAAGTGAATGTGATCGGACCCTAACCCCTTCTATGCTTCTACCTCGGATTCTATCTATCCAAATCATATGCATTCTATTGAAACTGTCGATTGTCTTCTCCGAGTCCTTGTCAACAGAAGACAAAGTGACAAAAGTTGAATCTGTTTTATTGCCATATCCTGGTTGCCGTACCAGAGAAGCCGGAACAACCACCCGACAATCTAGGCGCATGGGGAACATGGAACAATTTTCAATGTGTTGCATGCATGCCATGTGTCCTTCAGATGTGAACCGCCAGGCACCTGCAGAATTACGCTAGGCTGTCCCTTTCCTTATAAATACACAACTCAGCGTGGTCACAATCTCTTCTTCCACCTCGCCACCATGCACAAACCCTAGCGCCTCCGCTAGCTCTCGACGACGCTGGAGACGAAGCGCAGTCCAACAAATCCCTGTCCTCACCAAACAACTGGTTCTATCTCTTACCTCTCTTTACTTACAGTTTGTCTTCGTGAAGTCTGTGTGACGACTATGGGCTTCATACTATCTTCCATCCTGATCTATACTACCTAGCTGCTAATAGTCTTCATGTTTTCACTTCATTGCTTACTTGACTATGGCTTGTCTAGTGTAGTCTACCTTCCGCTGCATATCAATAAGCTCATATCTACTATTTGTCTTCAAAGCCCCCGTGTTTTGAAGACTTTCATAAAAATCGCCTATTCACCCCCCCTCTAGTCGATAACTAGCACTTTCATACAACCTTTCATATTTTGTTTTACAAATTATCTCCTTTGATAAATCGATTTGAACTGCAAGCTAAGTTACTCTGTACCATGGAGATGTCTTTCATGATCTATGGTGCTACTAATGTACTCACTCCAATAATCAATTAATCATCCATTGCTACCTAAGAGGCTCAATTATAGCAACAAGTGTTGTTCAGATGCTCCAAATAAAATATAAGGTCTCATTTGTACAAAAGAACAACGCCCTAAATCATCACCGCTGTGGGATATCGCTCAACTTGATAACTTATTGTATTGAATCTTCTACATAGACATAGTTGAGTTAATAGAAGAAAATAAATGACGAATGGACATCTACAAATAGGAATTTGCACCAATGCATAGCTTCATGAGGAAGAATTTAGGATATGAATATGTACAAAATGAGTTTAATAATGCTAAGTTTTCAATATCTCTGAATAAGTTTAAGAACTGAATAAACATCCAAAGAAAACAGAAAGCATCACCTTTCATCTTTTGAAATTCAACAAGATGAGTGTGATCAACAACGTCAATTCAGAATACCTGATTAATGGAGTAGTATCTCAAAGGTGCAAAAGTTTCTGGAAGGTCAATGAAAACTTAAAAAACTAAATGTCACATAAAACAAGCTCAATTTTTTTCTAAAGTATGTATAATATAATGAATTTACTGCATTGGTAAATTAGGAAGGTCTACCAAAATTCTAAGTAGATATTGAAATGTAAGATATCTACAAGCAGTTTCGTCCCCACAAAGAAGCAAGTGTGGAGAACAAATTAGCAGGAGAAATTCCCTTGCAAGGAACAATTCATCGGGACGTGCCCAAGGAAACAACAAATGCACGAAACTAACACCGCAGGTCACACTGGTCATGATGTGACATTCACCAAGGGGCCATGTAGGGGAGCAGAGGCATTGACCTCACCTTGTTGTCGATGGCCAAGTGAGGTCGGACTGTCTCAAGGCCGACGCCAACGACAACCACTCAGATGGTACTTTCCCCCCAAAGATCGTGGAGATCCTTCACATTGCCCACTTCAGTGTCTCCGACCCATCGGAGCTCGTAGTCTCCACGGCCCACATCAATTGATCCCGCTCTCGAAGCAAAGAGACACCACTCATGGGAGGAGGGAGAAAAGGGGCGGTGCGGCTGGGTGGAGGAAGGTAGACTAGCGGCGGGTGGGATTGGGGTGCAACGGATGGTCCGGGAGGCGGCGCGATGGTGTGGGCGTGTTCACTTAGCCGGGTTTTGTCAGCCTTTTAGATTGTAGGAGGGGGAAACCCGGTGGGGGAGCGGGGTTGCAACGTGGACAGAAGGGCGGATGATTGGAAAATGGCAGCGAGCAAAACGCACGGTGAAGGAGAGAGGGAACCTTATCCTTTTAAAAATTATTAAATAAAAAAAGAGTAGAGAAGTAGAGACAAGACCATCTACATAGGGTATTTTTGGATAGCTATTAAATCTCACCATACCAGTTTTGGTTATTATTTAGTAGATGGTTGCCAATTTCTTTTGGTATGCCAATAGCTATTTGCTCATTCTAGTTAGTTTTTCTTGTCAATTTTGGCAACTCATGAATAAACCCAAAAGATTTTCCAAATTTTAGGCTAGCCAACTATTTGAGCGGGTGAGTTTGGTCTACTGGAGAAAAAACCATAATAACACGCCGCACCACGTCGCCTTCTTCTCCCAAGCTCGCGCTCGCTCGCTCGCTCCAACCACATCGATACTTCCCAGCTGAAGCTCCTCCGTCTCGTCTCGTCGCAGTCCATGGCCGACCCGCAGGCCAAAGCGCGAGGCCCACCGGAGCCCCGGGCGGAGGCCCTGGTGGAGCCCGTGCGGGTCAACGGCTCTGCGGCGGAGGCCACTCTCTCCAGCGCCAAGCTGGCGTGGCGCACCACTGGCGCCGGCCGCGACAGCGGTGGAAGGCGGAAGCTGGAGCTGGAGTCCGACGTGCTCGTTCCAGGTGGAGGGCAGGGCCCTCAAACTCGCGACCTTTACGAGGGGGGACGTGACGGGCGCGGGGAGGCCGCCGTCTCCGGTGGGCTGCGGCGGAGGAGCAGAGGACAGGAAGAGAGGGGAGGTGGCGGTGGAGATGGAGAGCGAGGAGGCCGCGGAGAGGTGGGGGCACGCCATCAGAGATCGCTTCGCCTCGCTTGGTAATCACCATTTAATTCTCTGATCCTCTGCTTTTCTGTTCAGTTTAAAGTTGTGATTCGGTGATCTCGTAGCTGCTCATTCGGGCGACTCTCGGTGCGATTTGGTTACTAGTAGAAAATTTCCTTCTCTGTTATGGTTGGAGGAATTGGGCTCGTGCTTACTTTTACCTGATCGAGGTTGCGCAGCGGGCTGGGTGGAATCCGTTGACCTGGTTAGAATCAGGAAATGACTCTTGAAGATGGCCAGGAAGCAGCGCAAACCCAGCGGCTCGATCCGTTTCGGTTAACCGAACGCTGAAGAAATGAATTCTTGATTGGAACGCTCAGAGAATCCTCTTCCTTGCTGTTTGTACGGAGGTTGCGTGTCCTGGGCACCTCTTTTACATGATTTGGTCAAGCCGTCAAATGCGCAACTCCGTTCTTGTAGTGGTTTCTTCTGCTGAGGCCAGAGAATCGTGCTGCTCATGATGCCCTTATTAATTCATTCCTGATTTATAGTTGGAGATATTTTATATGCCTGTCATTTTCTATTTTTGATTAAGTGCTCTTATCAATGTCAATTTCGCCATTAATGCTTTGGACTGTTCCTTCTGACTTTATAAAAAAACGGGATTGCTATTTCTCAATCGAATGAGAAATAGCTATAGCTCAACCGATGCTATAGCCGTCGGATTGCGCGCGGAGATTCGTGCCGGTTTTTCTTTTTTAGTTTTCAGCAGTTATTTTCTCTATTGTTTTCCCGGGAGACGATTGATGAATACTAGTTATTTTTCAATCGACTGAGCTCTAAGCACTCCCAAAAAATTAAATGCGAAACTAACTCTTTATGTTTTCGAGTATTTCCATAATTCAATTGAATTGATCCAAACATCCAAAGATTTTTTGGGCATTGTGTAATTCTTATCAGCTCTAGTTTGCTTGGTCTTACTTTGTAAGTGTCTACGCTTCTGAACACAAGCATGCAGGACATTGACTGTTCGCGAATGCTGATCTGTTCCTTGCACTATATGGCATTGGATAATAGGTCGGCCGAAGAGACTGTTCTTCATAGTGAACCCTTACGGTGGGAAGAGAGGTGGGCGGAAGATTTTCCAAACCGAAGTTCTGCCTCTTATTGAAGCTGCTCACATCCATTACACCATGCAAGGTTGTGATCAATGTTTATAAATCTTCTACTTATGAAAGATAGATGTCGTGCCCTCTTTGTTTTTTTGGCTATACTAAATTTTAAGTGTGAAACGTCCTCAGAAACCAATTACCGTCTTCATGCTCAAGAAATTGCTGGTTCACTGGATCTTAAGAAATATGATGGGATCGTTTGTGTTAGTGGAGATGGTATCCTTGTAGAGGTTAGCAAAATATATTATTCTCAAATGAGACCTGCTGGAAGATACACTCTGTTCAGTATCTTCAGATCTCATTCATAATCTTTTGGACTTGTTTAATCTGTTTGCTTGTATGCTCTATTTGGTTTGAATATATTTTGTGTTGACTTTAGGTTGTTAATGGTCTGCTGCAAAGAGATGATTGGGACAAAGCAATAAAAGTGCCACTAGGGATCATTCCAGCAGGTACATGATCATTGCAATATCCTTATCATAGTGCTGCATTGTTGCGCGTCAATGAGCCGTACTATACGTTAGAGCCGTTTATCCTGTAATATTATTTCTTCTAAAAACATTCGAATCGTCAACAGCTTATGTTCCCACTAAGGAGTAGCTGTAAGTCTGTAACTTGTGTTTTTTGTTCGTCCCTGGTGAAGCATCTGGGTACTTTAATGTCATTGGTAATGCTCAGCACAAATTTCACATGTTATTACATGTACCACAGGTACTGGAAATGGAATGGTGCAAGGTCTATTGCATTCTGCTGGTGAACCCTTCTCGATGTCAAATGCTGTGTTTGCAATCATCAGAGGTAGTATTTTCTTCCTTGATGTTCATCACACCTCATCTATGCAGCCATGTTATTTATCCTCCAAAACAATCTACATTTTCATGTGTACAAACAAAGGCTGATACAACCTTCCCACACAGGTCACAGACGTGCCCTTGATGTCACTTCTGTTGTTCAGGGAAAGACAAGGTTTTTCAGTGTCATGATGCTTACATGGGGTATGCATTGTATTAGTTTGATGCTGCCCTTTTTCCAAACTACAGTCGATAACACTGGCCACCCTTCTCAGAGCTTCTTCTGTCACTCTATAGTTTTATGGCAATATATATATATTTCACAAACCTGAAAATGATTTATGAACTGCAGGTTTGGTAGCTGATATTGATATTGAGTCAGAAAAGTTTAGGTGGATGGGAAGCGCTCGCATCGACTTCTATGTATGGTTCATACTCTAAAAAGCTTCTATAGAACACCTCGCTCATTTGTATAATATGCTTTCTTGCCTCGTCAGATGCATCTGAGACTTCTTAGACAAGTTCCAACTGCAGATTTTCATTTAGCAAAATATACTGGATGCTTTTTAATACTCGAGTGCTGACAGAGGCCGATAGAAGTGTGTTTCAAATATCGATGTAGTAAATTCACTCTTTGCTCTGACTTTGTTTCAGACCCTTCTACGTGCGGTGAACTTGCGACGGTACAATGGGCGTATTCTTTTTGTTCCTGCCCCAGGATATGAAGGATTTGGTGATCCTGTGGAGCAAACCATCAGCTGTAAATCAAATGGGGCTACCAATGCTGCCGAAGGAGACATAACAGATGTTTGTAATAATGAAACATGTACCTATTCAGGTCCTTCAACTGACGATGTTGATCTTGAGTGGAGATCACTGAAGGGTCCGTTTGTTAACGTTTGGATCAGCAACATTGCTTTTGCTAGTGAAGGTGTCATGATAGCACCACAAGCACAGGTTAATCTCACTCCATACTGCTCCATTCCTTCATATTTTTTCTTTGATGTAGTGAAGGCTGAAAAATACTCTCATACAATACTTATAATCTTTGTTGAGTAATCTATTTGCCCTGAAAATCTAGCGCTCTTCCTATGTTTGTAAGAATATTAGTGTTCATGATGAGTCATTGGCATTGTTAATCTTGGCTCCATAGGCTAATTATCCTTTACCACCGTGCAGTTTGCAGATGGCTACTTGGACGCAGCTATAATCAAGGATTGCCCATGGTCGGTTGTGCTGGGGCTCTTGCTTCGGATGAAGGATGGTAGCTACATCGAATCGCCCTATGTGGAGTACTTCAAGGTATGTTTAAGTAACCTCATGAGCTCCCAGAATCCACTGTCAAAGAACTTACTCCAAACATGCATGGTCATGCATCTACTGAATTGTCATCATCTCTGCATCTGCTACTAACAGGTGAAGGCTCTCCGGATCGAGCCGGGCCTGCGCGTCGGCAGCAGCACCATAGGCGGCATCATCGACTCCGACGGAGAGGTCCTCGCGAGAGGCGACAGGTCCCAAACCAAGGAAGAGCCGGAGCATCTAATGGCGTATGGCCCCCCTATCCAACTGACGGTGGATCAGGGGCTGGCCACCATCTTCTCCCCAAGATGATGAAGTCTTTCTCCCTTGTTCCCCTGTTCTTTACCTCTCACATGGTTCATGGTTGCGCCTCAGCACATGTTGTATGTAAATACTCACACCGAAATGCAAGAGGCGGTCGATGTTTGTCTGAATCCTGGATATAACCGATAGCGTCAGAGCTCAGTCAGAACTGGGCCTCAAAAGGCAAAAGTGTAAAACCTTAGGGGAATCTGACTAGTGCAGGAAAGGGATATTTTTTGGCGAAAGTTGATGCGTCACACTCTGGTTGTAGTTGGCATTGACCAAGACGCACCAAAAAAGCGTGGTCTGATGAGTACTGTTCTCCGCTGATTTGCAGTACAAAGGAAGTTTGACTGTCCTGAAATCACCATAATTTTCCACCACATTTAGGCTATGTTTGGTTGCTAGGGGAGATAGTCCCGGGGTAGAGAGGCCCTGGTCAAAATATTCTTGACAAAATTAAAACCACGTGGAAGATTTGCTTTACCATTTGGGTGCCTCGATGGGGCGGGGATTTATTTCTGCAACTTCTTCCGCGAGGTGCTGGGGCTATGCAGCTGGAGGAGGATCAAGCACGCCACGCACCTGTTCCATCATTTACCATCTGATTCCTGTGGCCGTCGAGCGTGTTTAGCCGTCCATGACTGCATGCCTCATCTACAGCAAGCCATGGAGGAGCAGCGCAATGGGCGCCGTCGCCCCCGCTGGAGGGGCGGAGCGGGGAGGTGGGGGGTCGCTTCCAGACGGAGGATGGCGGAGGGCTGGATGGAGGAGGGCGGAGCGCTCGATCTTGTCGCCGCCGCCTCTTGTTCGTGAGACAGAGTGACGAGGGTTTCGTCTCAGACCTCATCGGGCGTGGAAGCCTCACCCAGGGAAAAGTCGTGGATAGGGCGGGGCTGCCCCGGTCGCATGGGCCTCCAAATGTGCTGGCGGATCGCCTGGGGATAAATTCTTCCGTGGTTTCTCGGCCCGGGGAATCGGCAGGGATCCCGGAGGGATCCTGTAAAACCAAATGAGGCCTTGTTAGCCACTATAGACCCCTCGAACACCACCTGGTCGCCAAATCGCCACCCAGCCCAAACGTTCAGGTTTCATATCCAGCCCATATGTTGCCGGATACGGGGACGCGTGGAAGCATCCGACACCGGTACACCGGGTTCGTCCTTGGATTTGATGAGGACATTGAATTAGCTTTACATATAGTATTTCGTTACTTAAATATGCTTGTTCAAATATCTTGCCATAACTTTAGACATCTATCTAGGTATTTTTTTTTTGGACTTTATAAAAAAAACATACTCCCTTCATTTACTTATACAAGGCCACTATTTTTTTTAAAAGGGGATCCCGGCCTCTGCATCATCAGAACAATGCATACGGCCACTTTTATTAATAAGCAAATAAGTTCAACACAAGTCTTGAAGTCTCGAACAAACGAAACAAGGCCACTATAATATATACATTTTGCATCTATACAAGGCCACCAACAGTAATCGAGGCAAAATTAATGATGTTTCCTCGTAATAGCAACTTGTTTAATACTTGCATGCATGCAGTCATAATGACTCTTAGCTACTTTCTCCACTCAGTTTTCTTGCATACATACGATGTGTTAATGATCCCAGTAAACGAAAAGAAAATGTTGAGTTGCAAAACATGTATTGAATTTTTCCTTGATAACTGTGTTTTGAGTTTGTGGCCTTGTATATAAAAATGGAGGAAGTATATATTTTTCCTGTAATATCTAGTAGAAGAACTAATTTGTATGCCTAACAAATGGACAATACTTGAATAACTTGTGCTCGACGATTCTTCCATGCATATGTCAAGGGGTTGAAAACTTCATGAACTTTACCAGAGCTGAGAACGATGATCTGAAAGAAGATGTGCGCTTCCTGTGTAGCAGTTGTATAAATTCAGTTCAAGACCCCAGTCAACCGAGCAAAATCATCTACATTTGTATGGGATGTCAGTCACATATACTAGGTGGATTCATCATGGTGAATCTGTGAGCGTCAATGTTACAGACTATGTGGAAGCAGCAGATCACCATCTTGATCCGCCTGATGCTTAGGAGGAGGAAGAGGAGGCGTTGCCAGTGATTTTGACCAACGTTGAAACAATGCTACAAAATGTTCGCACATTTCGAGAACTTACACTTGTACAAGAAAATGGGTGGTTGTAAGTTTTCAATATTCTCAGCTATGGTCAGCTTTCTTCAGGTGAACACATCTCAGCGGATGACCAACAAATCATTTAATGCAATGATGAATACTTTTTGCGGTTGTTACCCAGCTGTGTATGAGCTGCCACACATCTACAGTAAAATGAAAAATTTCCTCTGTGCGGTTGGAATTGGATATGATGTGCATGTTTGTGAAAATAATTGTGTTCCTTCGGAAAGGATTATGCCAACTTAAGTGAATGCCCAAAATGCAAATTATCAAGATGAAAAGATGGTGATGTTGTAAAGAGGATTTCTCATAAGGTTCTGAGACATTTTCCAATTATACCAAGATTGCAGAGGTAATTTAAAAAAAAAGATTGCAGAGGTTGTTTTATGATGCTCAAACATGAGAGGATGTATTGTGGCATTTTAGGAACCAGGAGTACAAAGATCAAAATGTAATGAGCCATCCATCTCATAATAGTGACTGGACAAGCTTCAATCTGCAACATAAAAAGTTTGCTGCTGAGCCGAGAAACATTAGACTTGGCTTAGCTACAGATGGATTCAACCCATTTGGCCACTAGAGCGCCACATACAACATGTGGCCAATGCTTGTCATCCCTTACAACATGCCGCCAAATGTCCGCACCAAAGAATCAAACTACATCAGGACCTTGCTCATCCCAATTCCAAAAAGTCCTGGAAAGTATTTTGATTTTTCATGGAGCCTGTTGTGGAGGAACTTCAAAAGCTATGAAGGGGTGTTCTCACTCCAAACCTATATAGCAGCTCACCAGCTGTTTTTATTCTGTGTGTCGTTATAATTTGGTGCATCCATGATTATCCGCCGGGCACTATGTCGTATGAATGACGTATGGTTACAATGCATGTGTTTGTTGTGACAAGAATCCATTGACATACCCAATACTTAGCAAGGTATGTTACATTGTACACCGTTGTTTCCTTGACAAGGACAAGTCGTGTCGTGGACTTAACACGGCAGATGCCCTAGCAAAAGGACTTCGGTGTGGAGGCATCACGACGTAGTTAGCTTGAAGGGGTTAAAACGGGACAAAGGACACAGAGAGTTTTACCCAGGTTCGGCCCCTCTCAACAAGGTAAAAGCCTACTCCTGCTTTAGGTTGTATTTGTAGAGAGATTGTTTGGCAATACAATATTCGTTGTATTGATTGGGTGCTGGTGCACACATATAAGTACAGGTAGGCCTTGACCTCAACTGTGCAGAACTAGGAGGTGGGCCATAATATAAGTAATACATGCAACACATATATACTCAACACCCCCCGCAGTCGAAGCGTCGCCGGAGACACAGAGACTGGACCAGAACTTCTCGAAGACGGAAGTAGGCAATCCCTTAGTCATCACATCAGCAAAGTGTTGCGTCATCGGAACATGGAGAACCCGAACACGGCCAAGGGCAACCTACTCTCGCACAAAGTGAATATCAAGCTCAATATGCTTCGTACATCGATGGTGCACCGGGTTGGCGGAGAGGTAGACCGCGCTGACGTTATCGCAGTAGTCAAGAGTGGCCTTGTGAACATCACAAAGCAACTCCTGGAGCAACTGACGGATCCAAGAGCATTCAGCCACGACGTTAGCCACGACCCGATACTCTGCCTCGGCACTGGAGCGGGAGACCGTGGGCTGTCGCTTTGATGACCAAGAGATCAACGAGGGCCCAAGGTAGACGCAATAGCCAGATGTAGAGCGTCGGGTGTCGAGGGAGCCTGCCCAGTCGGCGTCCGAGTAGGCGACGAGGTCGGTGGAGGCGGAGGCCGCCAGGGTGAGTCCCAAGGACATGGTGCCGCGTATGTAACAGAGAATACGTTTCACCAAGGTCCAATGAGAGTCAAGCGGTGAGTGCACGTGGAGGCACACCTACTGAACAGCGTACTGCAGGTCTGGTTGGGCCAGCGTCAGGTACTGTAAAGCACCAACAATGGAGCGATAGAACGCTGCATCAGACCCGAGAGACGCCTCCATAGCAAAGACCTTCGCCAGGATGTCGGCGGGCGCCGCTTGCACTTAAGCATACCGCACGCTTCCGGCTCAGGCGCTGCATTTCCGCCGATGCGAGAAAAAGCCGTCAGCTCGATGAACCACCTCGATGCCGAGGTAGTAGTGCAGAGGCCCCAAGTCCTTGAGGGTGAACTCATCACAAATACGAGCCGTCAGCCGCTGAAGGAGCTCGGGGGTGGACGTCGTGAGGATGATGTCATCGACATAGAGCAACAGATATGCAGTGTCAGCTCCCTGATGATACACAAAGAGTGAGGCATCGGAGCGAGTGGACCGAAAACCCAGAGACTGCATGAGGGCTGCGATACGCTGGTACCAAGCCCGTGGCACCTGCTTCAACCCGTAAAGAGAACGGGAGAGCAAGCACATGAAGTCCGGATGCTCGGCGTCGACGAAACCAGTGGGCTGCTCATAGAACACCTGCTTGGCAAGATGACTGTGCAAGAAGGCGTCGGAGACATCCAAGTGATGCACATGCCAGGCTCGCGAGACCGCCAACTGAAGCACGGTGCAAATCGTGCCCGGTTTCACAATGGAGCGAAAGTGTCGGTGAAGTCCACGCCCGCGCGCTGCCGAAATCCACGAACCACCCACCGAGCCTTGTAGCGCTCGAGAGAACCATCCCGGTGAGTCTTGTGGCGGAACACCCACTTTCCAGTGATGACGTTGGCACGAGGGGCTCGTGGAACAAGATGCCGAGTGCAGTTGCGCTGCAGGGCGTCGAACTCCTCTTGCATCGGTGCGAGCCAGTGGGGATTCCGAAGGGTAGCGCGAGCGGAGGTGGGGATGGGTGACGGCGTCGAAGTCGAGGTGGTGCACACATACTCGTCGGAAGAGTAGCGCGTGCTCGGCAAGAGCACACCGGCTCGGGCACGAGTCATCACGCCGAGACGCGGGGCAGCGGCGGCAGCCGGGCCAACGGCGGTAGCAGGGCCCATGGCAGCGGCCGAGACGGTGTCGGCGGGCGAGCCGGCGGCGACGACCGAGTCAGCAGCCGACGAGAGGGCAGTCGAGGCCGGAGAGGCGGCCAGCGAGGGCGCCGGCGAGACGGCTGGCAAAGACGCCGGCAAGGCGGCCGATGAGGGGGCCGCGCCCGAGGCGGCCGGGGAGGGAGCCGGTGGCAAGGCCGGCTGTGACGGTGAGGGCTTCGTGGGGGCGCGAGGCACAACTCGTCCCACGACGCGAGAACCGCCAAAGCCCGGAGGCGGTCCAAGAGCAGAGCGGGGCCGTCCACCTGACGGGGTCGCCAAAGGGTCGCCGGTGGCCGGCGACGACGGGGCGACGAGAGGTACCTGCTGCTGAAAGGGAAACACCTTCCCATCAAAGTAAACATGTTGGGAGGTGAATACACGATGTGAGACAGGGTCATAGCAGCGGTACCCTTTAGTGTTAGGTGGGTAGTCGAGGAAGATGCAAGCGACGGAGCGAGGTGCAAGCTTATGAAGGCGCAGTGGCGGCAATGCTAGGATAGCAGAGACAGCCAAAGATGCGAAGGCCATCATAAGATGCGGGCGCACCAAAGAGGAGATGATGAGGGGCATAGTTCCAGTGTGGGCGACATGGGCGGATGTTGATGAGGAGGGTGGCGGTGGCAAGAGCGTCCGGCCAAAACCGGGGAGGCACGTTAGAGTGAAAGAGCAACGTGCATACACAGTCATTAAGAGTGTGAAGGATACGCTCGGCACGACCATTTTGTTGGGACGTGTAGGGACAAGTGAGGCGGAAGATAGTGTCGTGGGAGGCTAGAAGGTTACGAATAGCGACGTTGTCAAATTCTTTTCCATTGTCACTTTGTAATACAAGGATAGGATGACCGAACTGTGTGGTGACATAGGAATAAAAGGTGGTGAGTGTGGCAAGGGCGTCAGACTTGAGACGAAGAGGAAATGTCCACATATAATGAGAGAAATCATCTAAGATCACCAAACAGTATAGGTAGCCCATGTTGCTTGCAACCAGGGATGTCCAAACATCACTATGTAATAACTGAAACGAAAAAATGGAAATAGTGGTAGATGCGCTAAACGGAAGACGAACGTGCTTGCCAAGACGACAAGCCTCACAAGTATGGTCGTCGATCTTATTGCATGAGAATGAAAAACTCTTAAGAATTTGACGTGAAGTGGTGGGGTTCAGGTGTCCCAAACGAGCATGCCAAAGGTCGACACCTGTGGCGAGGGCGACTCGGGTGGTGGAGGCGGTGGCGGAGGAGTGCACCGGATAGAGCTCGTCAGGACTATCACAACGGTGAAGGATCATCCGAGTACGGGCGTCCTTCATAGAAAACCCGACATCATCAAATTCAACGGTAATGGGATTCTCATGAGCAAGACGACGAGCAGATACAAGGTTCGTAACTAAATCAGGAGAAACAAGAATATTAGACATAGTGATAGGCGTGGATGTGAAAGGAAATGAAGTACGACCAACTAGTGTGATAGGTAAAGAGAAACCATTACCAACGATGATGCGAGTAGGAGTATGAACCGAAGTGAAAGAGGATAGAGTGCCGGGATGAGATGTCATGTGGGCGATGGCGCCCGAGTGCAGTGCAGCCAAAGAAGTGGGGCCCCATGGTGGTGAGACCGGCAGCGAGGCAAAGCCGCCGTAGGGCTAAACCAGGGCGGTCGGAGCATGGTCGCCGGCCATCGGCGTGGCGAGAAGAGCCGCAGAGCTGGTACCGTCCGGCTGCGGCGACACGGCGAAGTAGGCCGGATGGCCCGCCGAAAAAACCTGTGGCGTGGTGAAGGGAGCCAGCGCGTCCGCGTACATGTAGCCGGAGAAAGACGACGCGGTAGAAGACATCACAGCGGTGGCTAGGACAGGAAAAGGCAGCCGCGGCTAATAAGCACGCAAGCACGTACTAACTAGCAAGTAGGCATGCACACAGCTTGATGGATTCCAATCGATCTGGCTAGCTTGCGATCGGACTAGCTAGCTTGCAAAGGATGCAGCAGCAGTGCGAGAGGTAGAGTAGCGGCGGCGGTTGCGCGAGGAGGATAGAGCACGACAACGGCAAAGACCTGCGGTGGCGGCGGCGCACAGAGGATAGGACGCGGCGACGGCGGCAGCTAGTGCAGCGGAAAGCGGCGGCAACCGGCGGCGGCGGCGGGTGGATGGAGCGGCGGTGGCGGTGGCGTGATGGAGGCGCGGCGGCGGCGGCGGCGGCTAGGTTAGGATCGACTTGTGATAGATACCGTGTAGAGAGATTGTTTGGCAATACAATAGTCATTGTATTGATTGGGTGCTGGTGCATATATATATAAGTATAGGTAGGCCTTGACCTCAACTATACAGAACTAGGAGATGGGCCACAATATACGTAATACATGCAACACGTATATACTCAACAATACTGCTTGGGTTTCGATTATTAGGGAGCGAATATGCTTGACCTAGCTCTCGATTGATTGCTATTCGACTTAACCCGCCGCCGGGTCACCCCTTTATATACATAGGTTGATGCCCGACGGCTTAAAGAGTCCCGGCCGGCTCATACACAACGTGTCCAGCTCGGTGACCAACTAAGTTTGTCTTACAATACAAGTTAAACATATGACAGTTCATACCCATGGGTCTCAAGTCACCTCTGGGTCTTGGGCATTCAATAAGCCATCTCCATGGGCAGCCATCTTCAACGCCCTCTTGGGCCTTCTCATAACAAGCCGCCAGTGGTATGACCCGGCCCCTCCTGGGCGGGTCATACCCAATAGTTATATCCGCAACATTAGGCCCCAGGTTGATTTGAACTTGTTCACATGAATCTTCAGTTCTTGACTTGGCAAAATCTTCCATCTTCAGTCTTTATGATCTTAATATAACCCGCCATGACATCACCTCATAAAATTGTGTTAACCTGCCATGACGTCATCTTGCATTAACTTTGCACAAGGCCTGGAACATTTCAGCATATCTTTGACCTTAATGGACTTTTTCGAAATTCGAGGCGCCCGTGCAGCCACATAATAATTTTTGGCCTCCTCGATTCCCGTGCATGCATGTTATCCATCTCCTTATAAATAGGGACAGTGGTCCTTTTCATTTTTTCCCCTTGCCTCCTCGTCTTCGTCCTCCTCCCCGCGACGCCCCTATGTGCCTGAGCTCCACCGTCGTCGACCTCGTCAACTTCCTCAATTCCGGCCACTCCATCAACCTGAACGAACCTCAGCACTGCGGTGCATCTCCGCTGCCCAGCAGCATCAGTAAGTGCTTCTTCTTCCTTGTAGTAAATCTCCATTAGGGTTTGCTCAAGTTCATCGGAGTTCATCTCCGTTCTTCTTTATTCTTCCCTAGATTGTGAAGTTGAATCTGAATCCGTTACCAAAGTAGTGTGGCAACCGTTACCATCCCTTTTCAATCAAAAAGATTCTTCTTCCGTAGAAACAATCTTATCTGGACACAGGAGCTCTTCCACTGCCACTGCCTTAGGTTTAGAATTTATTCTATTTTCTGAACAACTGTAGATCCAAAATTATAGCTCCAGTCTGTGAAATCTGTTGTTCATAACTTAGCAAATCCGTACTTATAGATCTGAAATGTAGCAACTTGTTCGGGCGGCTTAACTGATAAACCGTAACCCGTCATATATCATTAGTCCCCTTTTAAGCCGCCAATAGATATATCTGCATAACTCAATGCTATCCTCCGGCTTAACATATTGGCTCTTTATAGCACTTATTTTGAATCCACGACCGGCTTAACAGCATAATTTTGAACCGGCAATATTTTCCTTTGTAGTAAAAAATGTCTAAAGCCAAGACCGTCACGTCATGCAATTGGGTTGTTTCCCAGGTTACCGAGGAATTACAGAATGAATATGTCCAAACGGGCGTCTTAGCCAAGAAAGAGGTCATCCATTGGAGGGTCCCAGGCACAGAAACCCCTCCTCAGACCAAGGACTGTGAAGTGGCTGTCTTTACTGATCATCTGCTCCGATGTTTCACCCCCCCTTGGCTCAAAATTCTTCCGTGATGTGCTACACTTCTTCAAGCTCCATCCTCAAGATATTGGGCCCAATTCCGTCTCAAACATTTGCAACTTTCAAGTATTCTACGAAGTGTACCTTCAACAGGAACCCACTATCGGTGTCAAAACCGGCGGATCTTGGGTAGGGGGTCCCGAACTGTGCGTCTAGGGTCGATGGTAACAAGAGACGGGGGACACAATGTTTACCCAGGTTCGGGCCCTCTTGATGGAGGTAATACCCTACTTCCTGCTTGATTGATCTTGATGAACATGAGGATTACAAGAGTTGATCTACCACGAGATCATAATGGCTAAACCCTAGAAGTCCAGCCTGTATGGTTGTGATTATGACCGCCTCTACGGACTAAACCCACCAGTTTATATAGACATCGGAGGGGCATAGGGTTGTACAGAGTCGGTTTACAAAGGAAGGAATCTACATATCCGAACGCCAAGCTTGCCATCCACGCAAAGGAGAGTCCCATCCGGACACGGGAAGAAGTCTTCTGTCTAGTATCTTCATAGCCCATTAGTCTGGCCCATGTTACATAGTCCGGACGCCCGAGGACCCCTTAATCCAGGACTCCCTCAGTAGCCCCTGAACAAGGCTTCAATGACGATATGTCCGGCGCACAGATTGTCTTCGGCATTGCAAGGTAGGTTCCTCCTCCAAATACTCCAAAACAGCCTTCGAACACAGAAAACGTGCCTGGCTCTGCAAAACAAGTACCACACACACACACACACACACACAGAGAGAGAGAGAGAGAGAGAGTATAATATTTCACGAGTCGAATCTACTTACAACTTTTGTAGCGTGACATCACGTCGCTGCCCGGTCATTATTTCGAACCGTTTTTTAGCCTCGCGCTCCATGTTTCAAGATGCGGTTTTATTGGCACGTCTTGTCGAAGTAGAGATCGTGTCCCCTTATTGCAGGATTCTCATCAATACGGGCATGGGTAATCCAACCGTGCCATCTGCACGGCTCTTGGGGAATAGGCGATTTTTAAGGCGAATGGGGAGGCGCTTGATATTCGCAGCCTTTATAAAGGGATAAGGATTTCACCTTTTCACCCATGCCTTCTTTCTCTCTGCCCATCCATTCTCGAGCTCTAGCGCCCAAGCTTCCATCCTCTTCACCTAAGAAAAGCACTCCAGCCATGTCCGGATCTGGAGCGCAGGGCAAGTGGATGGTTTCCTCCGTCAAGGAGAAGGACATCACCAAGCTCCTGGAGGCTGGGTACTTAGCCCAGGAAGTCGCCCACCGGCTTCCGACAAAGGGACAGATCATCCCAACCCCGGAGCCCCATGAGAGGGTGGTATTCATCCCCCATTTCGTCCGCAGATTGGGATTCCCTCTCCACCCATTTGTCCGCGGACTCATGTTCAACTACGGGCTGGATTTCCACGATCTGCCCCCAACTCCTTCCTCAACATCTCGGCATTCATCGTCGTGTGCGAGGCCTTCCTCCGCATCCCACCCCACTTAGGATTGTGGTTAAAGATCTTCAATGTGAAGCCGAAGGTGGTGGGTGGTCAACATGCAGAGTGCGGAGGCGCTAAGGTGAGCAAGATGCCCGATGTCACATGGCCCAAAGGTACCTTCATGGAAACCGTCAAAGGGTGGAAATAGCAGTGGTTCTATGTCACAGAGCCTCGCGACGCCACCTGGGAAGCGGCTCCCGAATTCCAGTCTGGAGCCCCGATGCGGCTCACCTCCTGGCTAGAGAAGGGCCTGGACTGGTCTTCATCGGACGAGCTGACAGCGCTTCAGACGCGCATCAGGAGCAGGGTAGACAAGAACATCAAGCTCGTCAATGTGATCCAGGTGATGCTTGTTCGCCGGATCCTTCCATGCAAAAGCCGGACTTGCCATTTGTGTGAGTTCGATCCGGCCGAGCACCAGACCTTGCAATAGTTCTTCGACACTACACACGAAGACATCTGGAAGGTGCTCTTTAAGGCCAACGAGACGTGGACGGCGACGAACGAGGACCGTGGGCACGACCTGGCCCATCCCGCTAGTCTGGTAAGTTTTTCGTATTTCAAGGTGTATCCTTTACTTGCATACTCAAGGAAGGTGTCTAAGCTTCCCTATTTGTTTTTTCAGGGCTGGACAAAGAAGGCGGAGCGGATTCAGTGTCTGGCTCCACTGCCTGAGGAACCAGCTATCCCACTTTTGATGAAGACGCTAGTTCTGGCGCCCTACCAGGCGCCGGAGAAGAAGGCCAAGAAAAAGGCCAAGGAGACCAGAAGTGGCCTCCGCCGTAAGGGCACTTCGGATGTGACGTCCGAAGGCGCCCAGACCCACTCCTCCCCCACCGAGGATGACAACGAGGAGGAGGAAAGCAACTCCACCCTGGAGGGGGGAAGGAAGAAAAGGGCGGCCTCCATGCATCTGGAGGCAGAGGCGTCCAAGAAGGGGAGGGTCTCCCTCGCGGACAACTCTGCGTGGGACATCGATAGCAGCTCCGAGTAGCGCCCAGGGATAAGCGCTTGGCCGAATCATAAGTACTCAAAGACTCACTCATATATCCGGCTCCTTTACTTCATGGTTTTAACATGTTAAATCATGCGCTGCAGCCCGGCCCGTTCCGACCTCCAGCGATCCTCATCTACGGGGAATTCGCTGGATCCGAAGGTGATGGACAGCGGGTCCCTTCCAGCGGCCTCTTCTCCCAAGACTATGGAGGATGCTAAAGTGCTGTCCCGAAGGACCCTCCCAGCTCAGGGGGAGGCACAGGAGTCCGTCACGGTGGCGCCGGAGGATGACACCTCGGCCGCCGGACACATGGGGGAGCAGATCCCCATGGAAACTGGCGATGGGGGCCATACCCAATTCGGCCCCCAGCCGAATACAATTCCGGAGACCTATATGGCTCCGGAATCAGGCAAGCAACCTCCTTTGAAATAAGGAGGTGCACCGATTCCACCGGTGACCTCTATCCATCCAGAGGCACCGGATACTCTACTGGAAGCGCTGTGAAGTGCTTCCATCGTTGAGGAACACCGTATCCTTATGGGTACGGTGGTTGAGAAGGTTCAGTCTGCGAAGAGCGGACTGACCGAAGCCTGCACAAGCCTTCTAACAGGTTTTGAGGTATGAAACGCAATTTATGCAAAAGGAATGCCATAGTATAGACAGTAGCCCCTGAGACACTGTCCGGTGTTCGAAAAGGAAAGCCGGACTGAGGATCAATTAATTTTCGTAGGAGACTAACCGTACGTGTCTATGTGAATAAGCAGGCGTCTTTGCTGGCTGCGACCTCTCATGCTGCTGAGGTCTCCGGACTAAAGCAGAGTCTGGAGCGGACCGAGGAAGAGCTCGGCCGTGTGAAAAAACAGCTGGAAGACAATCAAGGTATGCAATGACCTTGTGTAGATTCATAAAGGATGAATGATTTGTGTTGACCATAGTGCCATGACATTTTGTAGGAGCGGCGACTGAGGTGGAGACCCTCAAGAAGGCGCTGGCCGAAGCCCTGGAGAGAGCGGCAAAGGAACAAGCCGCTCGCGATAAACACGAGGCCAGGGTTGGTGAGGTCCAGCAGGAGCTCCAGGACGCCATAAAGAAATGCAAGTCCTTGGAGCGCAATATTGCGGATCAAGAGTCCGAACTTGCCAAGGCCCACCAAAGCACACATGATGCCCGGGTTGAAGCCCAGGGCGCCCTCCAGGAAATCCAGGTGGCCAGAAAAATCACGGCGGGTAAGGCCTTTATTATGCAAAGCAAGTATGTGAAGAAAAGGTTCCTCTTACTGACCCGGATTTGGAGTTCTCTGTATGCGTTATGGATCTACCACGCAAAGGTTGCCGACGTCATGGATTTCTTCGAGTCAAGAGGGAGCTCAACGGAGAAGCTGTTCTGGTCGCAGTACCTTGCGCGAGAGCATCCGGTGCCCTTTAGCGATCAGCTGACCGAACTGCATAGGGTGGCCGAACTGGCCATGAAGGATTTGATAATCCGTTTATGGCCTGCCGAAGCCATACCCAACAGCTACTTCGGGCTCGTGAAGCGGCTGGTCAATGCTCGCCTCGGCTTGATGCCATCAAGCGGTCGGTCTGCATCGAAGGTGCGCGGATGGCCTTCGCCGTGTCAAGGTGCGATGGCGAAGATGGACGCCGTCAAGCTCGCGACCGAGGGACCGCCCGCGGGCAAGGACCACCGCACGCCCGAGCGGTATTTTGCTGATGTCCTGAAGGGATCCTGTATTGTAGAGGGCCAGTCTTCAAAAGACATTATCTTTGAATGAAGTCATTCATATTGTCCCTTCCTGTATTATGAGACAAAGATCTTATGTAATATAATGCTTGTTGTTTTAAAATTTTACCTCTTGTGCGACCGTTTTGTTAAATCTTAGAGTTGGGCAGTCGTCGGCTTCAGCCCCCACGTAGGTAGTACGGGGGTGTTGGGGATGGAATCTAAACACTCTTGATCCAATAGTTTGGTCCTTGAAGGAGGTGTTTAGCGCAACGAACCAGGCAATTGGACTATGTGGCTTTATCACCCTCACTTAGCCATAGGAGTTTGACAATAGAAATGTAGGCGCAGCCCCTAGTTAGTATTTAATCCAGACTAGGGTGTTGTAAATACCTGATCAGGTAGAGGCCGATTCATCGCATAATGCGGAAAAAATCACAAAATATATTTAACCTCCGAATAGCTGATCCGCTCTCGCCGCATCATGACTGTTAGTTTTCGGCTTTCTCTACTGAGGTGTTTGCTCGGATAAACCAGAAACACAATCGCAGTAGTTTTCCCTTTACTACCTTAGCTGATAGGACAGAATGTAATGTAGCAAGCACAAGAGCCGGGCAACCCAACTATTGACCAAAGACATGATTCAGAGCGGATGCATATAATGCTAAAATCGGGGTGCCGAACTGTACTGTAAAAAGTGTTCGGACTTTGTTGCCGTAGTATGGAGCACAATGAAGCCCCTGGCGAATTAAAGTGTACCAAAGTGTACGGGTGCAATTGATAAGAATAATAAAATGAAGTAGTAAGCTAGTGCCACGTAAGTTGGGCCGTGATACGTCTCCAACGTATCTATAATTTTTGATTGTTCCATGCTATTATATTATGTGTTTTGGATGTTTATGGGCTTTATTATCCTCTTTTATATTACTTTTGGGACTAACCTATTGACCCAGAGCCCAGTGCCAGTTCCTGTTTTCCCCCTTGTTTCAGTGTTTCGAAGGAAAGGAATATCAAACGGAGTCGAAACGGAATGAAACCAACTGGAGAAGTTATTTTTGGAAGGAAAGCTACCGGATAAACTTGGAGTGCACGTCAGGAAAGAAACAAGGGAGCCACGAGGTAGGGGGGCGCGCCCACCCCCCTAGGGCGCGCCCTCCACCCTCGTGGGCCCCTCGTGGCCCCCCTGACGTACTTCTTCCGCCTATATATATCCATATACCCTAAAAACTTCAAATAATAAAATAGATCGGGAGTTCCGCCACCGCAAGCCTCTGTAGCCACCAAAAGTCAATCGGGACCCTGTTCAAGACTTCACGGGAGGGGGAACCTCACCGGTGGCCATCTTCATCGTCCCGGCGCTCTCCATGACGAGGAGGGAGTAGTTCACCCTCGGGGCTGAGGGTATGTACCAATAGCTATGTGTTTGATCTCTCTCTCTCTCTCTCTCTCTCTCGTGTTCTTGATTTGACACGATCTTGATGTATCGCGAGCTTTTCTATTATAGTTGGATCTTATGTTGCTTCTCCCCCTCTACTCTCTTGTAATGGATTGAGTTTTCCCTTTGAAGTTATCTTATCCGATTAAGTCTTTAATGATTTGAGAACACTTGATGTATGTCTTGCCGTGCGTATCTGTGGTGACAACGGGATATCATGTGATTCACTTGATGTATGTTTTGGTGATCAACTTGTGGGTTCCGCCCATGAACTTATGCATAGGGGTTGGCACATGTTTTCGTCTTGACTCTCCGGTAGAAACTTTGGGGCACTCTTTGAGGTTCTATGTGATGGTTGAATAGATGAATTTGAGATTGTGTGATGCATATCGTATAATCATACCCACAGATACTTGAGGTGACATTGGAGTATCTAGGTGACATTAGGGTTTTGGTTGATTTGTGTCTTAAGGTGTTATTCTAGTACGAACTCTATGGCTGTTTGTGACACTTATAGGAATAGCCCAACGGATTTGGAAAATAACTTTGAGGTGGTTTCATACCCTACCATAATCTCTTCGTTAGTTCTCCACTATTAGTGACTTTGGAGTGACTCTTTGTTGCATGTTGAGGGATAGTTATATGATCCAATTATGTTATTATTGTTGAGAGAACTTGCATTAGTAAAAGTATGAACCCTAGGCCTTGTTTCAACACATTGCAATACCGTTTGTGCTCACTTTTACCGTTAGTTACCTTGCTATTTTTATATTTTCAGATTACGAAAACCTATATCTACCATCCATATTGCACTTGTATCACCATCTCTTCGCCGAACTAGCGCACCTATACAATTTACCATTGTATTGGGTGTGTTGGGGACACAAGAGACTCTTTGTTATTTGGTTGCAGGGTTGCTTGAGAGAGACCATCTTCATCCTACGCCTCCCACGGATTGATAAACCTTAGGTCATCCACTTGAGGGAAATTTGCTACTGTCCTACAAACCTCTGCACTTGGAGGCCCAACAACGTCTACAAGAAGAAGGTTGTGTAGTAGACATCAAGTTCTTTTCTGGCGCCGTTGCCGGGGAGGCTTGGTAAGCGGCACTCACACCTTGTCAACTAAGCTCTTTTCTGTCGCCATTGCCGGGGAGGTGAGTGCTTGAAGGTATATCTTTAGATCTTGCAATCGAATCTTTTTGTTTCTTGTTTTAGCACTAGTTTAGTCTATAAAAGAAAACTACAAAAAAATGCAATTGAGTTTGTCTCATACGCTTCATCTTTTTAATATCTTTCGTGAGTATGATGGAAAAGAAAATTGTGCCAAAGTGTTAGAAGAAGAATGCTATAAAATGTTTGGCACTAAATCTTTGAATGATGAGCATGATTGCAATGTTGTTATTACGAATTCTTTGAATATCCATGATACTAATGATGATTGCACTAGTTATGATGAAAATGTCTCCTATAAACATGTTTATTTTTGTGGAGTGCATTGGGTTTGCAAGTACACACCAAATAGGGAAGATAGATATTGCAGGAGGCATAAGTATTTAGAAACTAAATGGTTGCAAGAAAGGCTAAATGTGAGTGCTGAAAATTTAAAATATCTTTACTGTACTTGTGAACATTGCAATGAACAAGGTCATTTAAATATCAAATGCAAATTGTTTCATGATCGAATCGTGTCCAAAAATTGTGATGATTTGATTTCCCTTGCACATCATAATGAACTTAGTTTTCTTTTGGGTTATGAAGAAATGAAACGCCAAACTAAGCATATTCCAGAATATAACCTTGAGAAATTCCTCGATATTGATCTAGAAGAAATTTATATGTATTGTGCGGTGAATTGCATTGAAAATCCTTATATTGCCAATTACATAAAGAAAAGAAAGCAAATAGAAGATGAAGAGAATACTAATGAAAGGGAAGAGACTTCCCAATATCCTCCTATTATTTCTTATGATGAATAAGGTAACGAGGAGGAGCCTTCTATTCAACCAATCTCATCAATAAGGAGCTCCAAAAAGAGGATTGAACCCACACATGAGGTGAAGAAGAAGAAAAGAAAAAGGAAGAGAGGTAAAAAGGTATCTCTCCCAAATAATGTTGCTCCTATTATTGTTGTGCCTCATGAAAATGAATCAAAAATAATTGTGGAAGATGATGCACTTGATTATGATCTCGTTATGCCTATTGCTTGTTGTGATGATTATGATTGGGAAGATAATGATACTTCTTATGATCTTGAAAATCTTTTGGCACTTGCTTGGAAGAATATGATAATTGCTATACTATTGGTGCTAGCCATACTATTAATGATGAGAGTGATTATGCTTATGATATGAAAAGGCCCAAGCTTGGGGATGCTATGTTTGATGAAGATGATGTTTTTGAGAATATATTTGCTGCAATTAATGTTTTTCCCAAGCTTGGGGATGCTATGTTTAATAAAGATGATATTTTTATCCTCCCAAGTTTTGATACGCAAAGTTGTTATGATGATAGCATGCCTTCTACCTATGATGATTATATTTATGAAAGTGGGTTTGGAAGAGTGTAAACTTTAGGAAGTAGTGATCCCACAATATTGGAGGATGTTGAATCATATAATATTTATGAAAGTGGATTTGGAGAGGTCATGACTTTATTTAGTAATGATTCCACTATCTTGGAAGAGGTTTCAATTGATTATGATGAGAACAAAGTTGCTACTTATGATGATTATTGTGATGAAACTTATGCTATAAAAAGTAGTGATGATTATATTTATAAAACTTGTCATGATTTTGATTACCCTTTTTCTGACCATCACTCTTTTAATGTGGAAACAACTTATAGTATTCAAGTCTCTTATGACACTCCCACTATTCCGAATGAGAAGAATTTTGCTTATGTGCAGAGTAGTAAAATTTCTATGCAAGTAGATCATGAAAAGAATGCTTTAGGTGCTGGTTATATTGTTGAATTCATTCATGATGCTACTGAAAATTATTATGAGGGAGGAACATATGCTTGTAGGAATTGCAATAATATCAAGTTTCCTCTCTATGTGCTTAAAGTTTTGAAGTTATGCTTGTTTTGCCTTCCTATGCTAGTTGATTATTGTTCCCATAAGTTGTTTGCTCATAAAATCCCTATGCATAGGAAGTGGGTTAGACTTAAATGTGCTAGTCATATTCTTCGTGATGCTCTATTTATGTTTTAATTCTTATCTTTTATGTGAGCATCATTGAAATCATCATGCCTAGCTAGGGGCGTTAAACGTTAGCGCTTGTTGGGAGGCAACCCAATTTTATTTTAGTTTCTTGCTTTTTGGTTCTGTTTAGTAATAAATAATCCATCTATCTTCTGTTTAGATGTGGTTTTATGTTTTAATTAGTGTTTGTGCCAAGTAGAACCTTTGGGAAGACTTGGGTGAAGTCTTTATGATCATGCTGTAAAAAAACAGAAACTTTAGCGCTCACGAGATTAGTTAAAACTTTTTACTGGAGAGTGATATTTAGTTGATTCTTTTTGCATATAATTACTAGACAAATTCCTCAGGTCCACCAATTTATTTTATAATTTTTGGATTTCCAGAAGTATACGTTTGATACAGATTACTACAGACTGTTCTGTTTTTGACAGATTCTGTTTTCATTGTGTTGCTTACTTATTTTGATGAATCTATGGCTAGTAAAATAGTTTATAAACCATAGAGAAGTTGGAATACAGTATATTTAACACTAATACAAATAAATAATGAGTTCATTACAGTACCTTGAAGTGGTGTTTTGTTTTCTTTCGCTAACGGAGCTCACGAGATTTTACATTAAGTTTTGTGTTGTGAAGTTTTCAAGTTTTGTGTAAAGATTCGATGGACTACGGAAAAAGGAGTGGAAAGAGCCTAAGATTGGGTATGCCCAAGGCACCCCAAGGTAATATTCAAGGACAACCAAGAGCCTAAGCTTGGGGATGCCGGATGGCATCCCCTCTTTCGCTCACGCTCATCGGTAACTTTACTTGGAGCTATATTTTTATTCACCACATGATATGTGTTTTTCTTGGAGCGTCATTTTATTTTATTTTGTTTTGCTTGCTGTTTTAATAAAATACCAAGATCTGAAATTATTAAATGGGAGAGTCTTCACATAGTTGCATAATTATTCGACTACTCATTGATCTTCATTTATATCTTTCGGAGTAGTTTGTTGTTTGCTCTAGTGCTTCACTTATATCTTTTAGAGCACGGTGGTGGATTTGTTTTATAGAAACTTTTGATCTCTCATGCTTCACTTAGATTATTTTGAGAGTCTTAAATAGCATTGTAATTTTCTTAAATAATCCTAATATGCTTGGTATTCAAGATTAGTAAAAACTTTCTTATGAGTGTGTTGAATACTAAGAAAAGTTTGATGCTTGATAATTGTTTTGTGATATAAAGATGGTGATATTAGATTCATGCTAGTTGAGTAGTTGTGAATTTGAGAAATACTTGTGTTAAATTTTGTGATTCCCGTAGCATGCATGTATGGTGAACCGTTTTGTGATGAAGTCTGAGCATGATTTATTTATTGATTGTCTTCCTTATGAGTGGCGGTCGGGGACGAGCGATGGTCTTTTCCTACCAATCTATCCCCCTAGGAGCATGCGCGTAATACTTTGCTTTGATAACTTGTAGACTTTTGCAATAAGTATATGAGTTCTTCATGACTAATGTTAAGTCCATGGATTATACGCACTCTTCTTCCTTCCACCATTGCTAGCTGATACGTCCATTTTGCATCATGCTTTTATATCGATATTTATTGCATCATGGGCTGTTATTACACGTTATGTCACAATTCTTATGCCTATTCTCTCTTATTTTACAAGGTTTACATAAGGAGGGAGAATGCCGGCAGCTGGAATTTTGGGCTGGAAAAGGAGTAAATATTAGAGACCTATTCTGCACAACTCCAAAAGTCTTGAAACTCCACGAAACTCATTTTTGGAAATAATAAAAAATATTGAGCGGAAGAAGTTCACCAGAGGGGGCCCCACCTGGCCACGAGGGTGGGGGGCGCGCCCCCTGCCTCGTGGGCCCCCTATTGGCTCTCCGATGGCCATCTTCTGCTATATGAGGTCTTTCATCGAGGAAAAAATCATAAGCAACCTTTCGGGACGAAACTCCGCCGCCACTAGGCGGAACCTTGGCGGAATCAATCTAGGGCTCCGGCAGAGCTGTTCTGCCGGGGACACTTCCCTCCAGGATGGGAAATCATCGCCATCATCATCACCAACGCTCCTCTCATCGGGAGAGGGCAATCTCCATCAACATCTTCACCAGCACCATCTCCTCTCAAAACCCTAGTTCATCTCTTGTATCCAATTCTTGTCTCCAAGTCCGGGATTGGTACTAGTAGGTTGCTAGTAGTGTTGATTACTCCTTGTAGTTGATGCTAGTTGGTTTATTTGGTGAAAGATCATATGTTCAGATCCTTTATGCATATTAATATCCCTCTGATTATGAACATGAATATGCTTTGTGAGTAGTTACGCTTTGTTCACGAGGACATGGGAGAAGTCTTGCTATTAGTAGTCATGTGAATTTGGTATTCGTTCGATATTTTGATGAGATGTATGTTGTCTAGCCTCTAGTGGTGTTATGTGAACATCGACTACATAACACTCCACCATTATTTGGGCCTAGAGGTAGGCATTGGGAAGTAATAAGTAGATGATGGGTTGCTAGAGTGACAGAAGCTTAAACCCTAGTTTATGCGTTGCTTCGTAAGGGGCTGATTTGGATCCATATGTTTCATGCTATGGTTAGGTTTACCTTAATACTTTTGTTGTAGTTGCGGATGCTTGCAATAGAGGTTAATCATGAGTGGGATGCTTGTTCAAGTAAGAACATCACCCAAGCACCGGTCCACCCACATATCAAATTATCAAAGTACCGAACGCGAATCATATGAACGTGATGAAAACTAGCTTGACGATATTCCCATGTGTCCTCGGGAGCGATTTTCCTTATATAAGAGTTTGTCCAGGCTTGTCCTTTGCTACAAAAAGGATTGGGCCACCTTGCTGCACTTTATTTACTTTTGTCACTTATTGCTCGTTACGAATTATCCTATCACAAAACTATCTGTTACCACGTATTTCAGTACTTGGAGAGAATACCTTGCTGAAAACCGCTTATCATTTCCTTCTGCTCCTCGTTGGGTTCGGCACTCTTACTTATCGAAAGGACTACGATAGATCCCCTATACTTGTGGGTCATCAAGACTCTTTTCCGGCGCCGTTGCCGGGAGTGAAACGCCTTTGGTAGGTGGAATTTGGTAAGGAAAAATTTATATAGTGTGCTGAAATTTACTGTCACTTGTCACTATGGAAAGTAATCCTCTGAGGGGCTTGTTCGGGGTATCTTCACCCTGACCGGTAGAGCAAAGAGTTGCTCCTCAACCTACTGAACCTACTGAAGATGAAAATGTCTACTTTGAATTTCATTCGGGTATGTTAGAAAAACTGCTAGCTAATCCTTTTACAGGAGATGGAACCAAGCATCCTGATGAACACCTAATATATGTGGATGAGGTTTGTGGATTATTTAAGCTTGCAGGTATACCCGATGATGTTGTCAAGAAGAAGGTCTTCCCTTTATCTTTGAAGGGAGATGCATTGACATGGTATAGGCTATGTGATGATACGGGATCATGGAACTACTGCATTTATTGAAATTGGAATTTTATCGTAAATTTTATCCTATGCATCTTGTTCATCGTGATCGCAATTATATATATAATTTTTGGCCTCGCGAAGGAGAAAGCATCGCTCAAGCTTGGGGGAGGCTTAAATCAATGTTATATTCATGCCCCAATCATGAGCTCTTGAGAGAAATAATTATTCAAAGTTTTTATGCTCGGCTTTCTGATAACAATCGCACCATGCTCGATACTTCTTGTGCCGGCTCTTTTATGATGAAGAATATTGAATTCAAATGGAACTTATTGGATAGAATTAAACGCAACTCTAAAGACTGGGATCTCGACGAAGGTAAGGAGTCAGGTATGACACCTAAGTTTGATTGTGTTAAATCTTTTATGGATACCGATATTTTTCGTAAGTTTAGCACTAAATATGGATTTGACTCTGAGATAGTAGCTTCTTTCTGTGAATCTTTTGCTACTTATGTTGATCTCCCTAAGGAGAAGTGGTTTAAATATCATCCTCCCATAGAAGTAAAAGTAGCTGCACCTATTAAAGTTGAAGAAAAGATTGTCACTTATAATGATCCTGTTGTTCCTTCTTCTTATGTTGAAAAACCACCTTTCCCTGTTAGAATAAAGGATCATGCTAAAGCTTCAACTGTGGTTCGTAAAAGCAATATTAGAACTTATACACCTCCTGAGCAAATTAAAGTTGAACCTAATATTGCTACTGTTAAAGATCTCTTGGCTGATAATATTGATGGGCATGTTATTCATTTCTGCGATGAAACCGCTAGAATTGCCAAACCGTGTGCTAAAGATAAACATAGACCTGTGGTAGGCGTGCCTGTTATTTCTGTTAAAATAGGAGATCATTGTTATCATGGCTTATGTGATATGGGTGCTAGTGCTAGTGTTATACCTTATGACTTGTATAAAGAAATTATGCATGAAATTGCACCTGCTGAATTAGAAGGTATTGGTTACAATTAAACTTCCCAATAGAGATACTATATCAGCAATGGGAATTGTTAGAGATGTTGAAGTCTTGTGTGGGAAAACTAAATATCATGCTGATTTTCTTGTTCTCAGTTCCCCACAAGACAGCTTTTGTCCCATTATTTTTGGTAGACCCTTCTTGAACACTGTTAATGCTAGAATAGACTGCGAAAAGAATGTTGTTACAATTGGTTTGGGTGATATGTCTCATGAGTTTAATTTCTCTAAATTTAGTAGACAACACCGTGAAGAAGAGTTGCCTAGTAAGGATGAAATTATTGGTCTTGCTTCTATTGCCGTACCTCGTAGTGATCCTTTAGAACAATATTTGCTAGACCATGAAAATGATATGTTTATGAATGAAAGAAGGGAAATAGATGAAGTATTCTTTAAACAGGAACCTATTCTCAAACACAATTTGCTGTTGAAATCTTAGGGGATCCCTCCACCCAAGGGTGATCCCGTGTTTGAGCTTACACCGTTGCTCGATAATCTTAAATATGCTTATCTTGATGAAAAGAAGATATATCCTGTTATTATTAGTGCTAACCTTTGAGCATGAAGAAGAGAGATTATTGAAAACTCTGAAGAAGCACCGTGCTGCTATTGGATATACTCTTGATGATCTTAAGGGCATTAGTCCCACTCTATGTCAACATAAAATAAATTTGGAAGATGATGCTAAACCAGTTCGTGATCATCAACGACGTATGAATCCTAAGATGAAAGAAGTGGTAAGAAAAGAAATACTAAAGCTTTTGGAGGCAGGTATAATTTATCCCGTTGCTGATAGTCAGTGGGTAAGTCCTGTGCATTGTGTCCCTAAGAAGGGAGGTGTTACTGCTGTTCCTAATGATAAAGATGAATTGATTCGGTAAAGAATTATTACAGGTTATAGGATGGTAATTGATTTCCGCAAATTAAATAAGGCTACTAAGAAAGATCATTACCCCTTACCTTTTATCGATCAGATGCTAGAAAGATTATGCAAACATACACATTATTGCTTTCTAGATGGTTATTCTAGTTTCTCTCAAATACCTGTGTCAGCTAAAGATCAATCAAAGACTACTTTTACATGCCCTTTTGGTACTTTTGCTTATAGACGTATGCCTTTTGGTTTATATAATGCACCTGCTACCTTTCAAAGATGCATGATGGCTATATTCTCTGACTTTTGTGAAAAGATTTGTGAGGTTTTCATGGACGATTTTTCTGTCTATGGATCCTCTTTTGATGATTGCTTGAGCAATCTTGATCGAGTTTTGCAGAGATGTGAAGAAACTAATCTTGTCTTGAATTGGGAAAAGTGCCACTTTATGGTTAATGAAGGTATTGTCTTGGGGCATAAAGTTTCGAAAGAGGTATTGAAGTTGAAAAAGCCAAGGTTGATGCTATTGAAAAGATGCCATGTCCCAAGGACATCAAAGGTATAAGAAGTTTCCTTGGTCACGCCGGATTTTATAGGAGGTTCATTAAGGACTTCTCAAAAATTTCTCGGCCTCTGACTAATTTATTACAAAAATATATACCATTCGTCTTTGATGATGATTGTGTAGAAGCATTTGAAATACTTAAGAAAGCATTGATCTCTGCACCTATTGTTCAGCCACCTGATTGGAATTTACCCTTTGAAATTATGTGTGATGCTAGTGATTATGCTGTAGGTGCTGTTCTAGGACAAAGAGTTGATAAGAAATTAAATGTTATCCATTATGCTAGTAAAACTTTACACAATGCTCAAAGAAATTACGCTACTACTGAAAAAGAATTCTTAGCAGTTGTATTTGCTTGTGATAAGTTCAGACCTTATATTGTTGATTCTAAAGTAACTATTCACACTGATCATGCATGCTATTAAATACCGATGGAAAAGAAAGATGCTAAACCTAGACTTATTAGATGGGTTCTATTGCTACAAGAATTCGATTTGCATATTGTTGATAGAAAAGGAGCCGAGAACCCCTGCTGCGCATAACATGTCTAGGTTAGAAAATGTTCTTGATGACCCACTACCTATTGATGATAGCTTTCCTGATGAGCAATTAAGTTTCATATATACTTCTCGTAGTACTCCATGGTATGCTGATTATGCTAATTATATTGTTGCTAAATTTATACCACCTAGTTTCACATACCAGCAAAAGGAAAAGTTTTTCTATGATTTGAGACATTACTTTTGGGATGACCCACATCTTTATAAAGAAGGAGTAGATGGTGTTATTAGATGTTGTGTACCTGAGCATGAACAGTAACAGATCCTACTCAAGTCTCACTCCGAGGCTTATGTAGGGCACCACTCTAGAGATAGAACCGCACATAAGGTATTGTAATCTGGTTTTATTGGCCTACTCTCTTCAAGGATGCCCGTAAGTTTGTCTTACCTTGTGATGAATGTCAAAGAATTGGTAATATTAGTAGACGTCAAGAAATGCCTATGAATTATTCACTTGTTATTGAACCATTTGATGTTTGGGGCTTTGATTATATGGGAACCTTTCCTGCCTCTAATGGATATACACATATTTTAGTTGCTGTTGATTACGTTACTAAGTGGGTAGAAGCTATTCCAACTAGTAGTGCTGATCATAAAACTTCTATTAAAATGTTTAAAGAAGTTATTTTCCCGAGGTTTGGAGTCCCTAGATATTTAATGACTGATGGTGGTTCACATTTTATTCATGGTGCTTTCTGTAAAATGCTTGCTAAGTATGACGTTAACCATAGAATTGCATCTCCTTACCACCCACTGTCTAGTGGTCAAGTAGAATTGAGTAATAGAGAGCTCAAATTAATTTTGCAAAAGGCATCAATAATAGGTCTAGAAAGAATTGGTCCAAGAATTATGATGCATTATGGGCCTATAGAACTGCATATAAAAATCCTATGGGTATGTCTCCGTATAAAATGGTTTATGGGAAAGCATGCCACTTACCTCTCGAACTGGAACATAAGGCATATTGGGCTATTAAAGAGCTCAACTTTGATTTCAAACTTGCCGGTGAGAAGAGGTTATTTGATATTAGCTCACTTGATGAATGGAGAACCCAAGCTTATGAAAATGCCAAGTTGTTTAAAGAAAAAGTTAAAAGATGGCACGACAAAAGGATACAAATGCGTGAGTTTAATGTAGGTGATTATATATTGCTATACAACTCCCATTTAAGATTTTTTGCAGGAAAACTTCTCTCTAAATGGGAAGGCCCCTACGTTATCGAGGAGGTCTATCGTTCCGGTGCCATAAAAATCAACAATTTTGAAGGCACAAATCCGAAGGTGGTAAACGGTCAAAGAATCAAACACTATATCTCAGGTAATCCTATAAATGTTGAAACCAATGTTATTGAAACCAGAACTCCGGAGGAATACATAAGGGACACTTTCCAGAATGTTTCAGACTCCGAAAAGGAATAGGTATGTGGTACGGTAAGTGAACCGACTCCAAAACAGTTTTTAAGGCAATATTTCTCCGTTTTGGAATATTTACAAAAATAGAAAAATAAGTAGCAGTCCGGGAAGGACACGAGGGCCCCACGAGGGTGGAGGGCGCGCCCCCCTACCTCGTGGGCACCTCGTGTGCCTTCTGGACTCTGTTTTCTTGCACGATACATATTTTGGTCGGTAAAAATTCATTATATATTCTTCCGAAGGTTTTGACCACCGTATCACGCAAATATCCTCTGTTCTTGTTTCGAGCTATTTTCTGTCAGGGTTGTCAAGTCCAGGCATCATGTCGTCCCCCTCCTCCAACAACGGTGACAACGATGCTTGGCTAATGAAGATAGATCTGAAGAGGGAAAAACCCATGGAGATCAACAAGGACGGAAGGATCAAGAAGGTCACAAAGGATCAAGCTCCGGCTGCAGAAGACATCCTTCAACTTGATCACAATCTTCTTACCCCAACTGAGATCGAAGCTTTCAAGATGATTGAGTTAGCTCAGATATCTGAGAACAAGTATCTCACACGTGAAAATATTTTGTTGAAGGAGCATATTGTTGCACTCAAGGGCATTATCCGCAAGCTGGAGGATCTCTTACGCTCGATGTGCGACTATCCATCTTCACCATCACGGAAAAAGGAGACATAATCATATGGGTATGGGAACTCCCCTTGGCAACTGCCAAGCTTGGGGGAGGTGCCCCGGTATCGTATCACCATCACATTCCTACCTTTACCGTTTTCTTAGTTCGTTCCTATTAGTAGTATCTTGATTTAGTAGAATAAAGTTTATGGCATGATCTAGTTTTGAGTTTTGCTTTATGATCTCTCTATGTAATCGAGTCAGTGAGCTATATAATAAAGATTAGTGTTGAGTCAAGGGCTTGATTATTTTGTCATGATCCTTAGTGAATAAAAGAAAAGAGAAAAGAATAAAAAGAAACAAAGAGATCATATTGATCGTATCGAGAGTGATGACTTCATATAGAAAGAGTATGATGATTAAAAGTTGTTGGGAGTTGGCAGACATAGCTTTGGTCATCGTTGCAACTAATAGGAAGTAATAAGGAAAGAGGGTTTCACATATAAATATATTATCGTTGACATCTTTTATGATTGGGAGCACTCATTAAAATATGACATGCTAAAGAGTTGATGTTGGACAAGGAAGACAACGTAATGGGTTATGTTTTCTTATATCTGAGATAAAGTATGTTGTCATGGGTCGTCCAACATGTTGAGCTTGCCTTTCCCCCACATTCTAGCCAAATTCTCAGCACCAAGTAGAGATACTACTTGTGCTTCCAAAACCCTTAAACCAGTTTTGCCATGAGAGTCCACCATATCTACCTATGGATTGAGTAAGATTCTTCAAGTAAGTTGTCATCGGTGCAAAGCAATAAAAATTTCTCTCTAAATATGTATGATTGATTGGTGTGGGGGAAATAAGCTTTATACGATCTTGTGATGTGGAAGAAATAAAAGCGACGGATTGCATAATAAAGGTTCATATCACAAGTGGCAATATAAAGTGACTTCTTTCGCATTAAGATTTTATGCATCCAACCATAAAAGCGCATGGCAACCTATGCTTCCCTCTGCGAAGGGCCTATCTTTTATTATTATCTTCTACTTTATGCAAGAGTCATGGAGATCTTCACCTTTCCTTTTTCATTTTATCCTTTGGAAAGCACATGATGTTGGAAAGATCCTGATAAATATATCTAATTGGATGTAGGGGAGCATGAGTTATTATTGTTGACATTACCCTTGATGGTAAAAGGTTGGGAGGCGAAACTATAAGCCCCTATCTTTCTCTGTGTCCGATTAAAACTCTGTAACCACAAGTATTGCGTGAGTGTTAGCAATTATGAAAGACTAAATGATAGTTGAGTATGTGGACTTGCTATTAAGCTCTGACATAGACTCTTTCTGATGTTATGATAAATTGCAATTGCTTCAATAACTGAGATTATAGTTTGTTGGTTCTCAATAAAGTTTATGATTCGTACCTTTGCATTCTGAATAGATTATTACTTGAGCATAAGAAATCATAAGACAATATCCATATATGTTGATGTTATGAGACTAATCATGATGCCTTCATGTCCGTATTTTATTTTTATCGACACATCTACCTCTAAACATGGGGACATATTTATCGTTATCGGCTTTCGCTTGAGGACAAGCGAGGTCTAAGCTTGGGGGAGTTGATACGTCCATTTTGCATCACGCCTTTATATCGATATTTATTGCATTATGGGCTGTTATTACACGTTATTTCACAATTCTTATGCCTATTCTCTCTTATTTTACAAGGTTTACATAAGGAGGGAGAATGCCGGCAGGTGGAATTCTGGGCTGGAAAAGGAGCAAATATTAGAGACCTATTCTGCACAACTCCAAAAGTCCTGAAACTCCACGAAACTCATTTTGGAAATAATAAAAAATATTGAGCGGAAGAAGTTCACCAGAGGGGGCCCCACCTGGCCACGAGGGTGGGGGCGCGCCCCCTGCCTCGTGGGCCCCCTGTTGGCTCTCCGATGGCCATCTTCTGCTATATGAGGTCTTTCATCGAGGAAAAAATCATAAGCAACCTTTCGGGATGAAACTCCGCCGCCACGAGGCGGAACCAATGTAGGGCTCCGGTAGAGCTGTTCTGCCGGGGACACTTCCCTCCGGGAGGGGGAAATCATCGTCATCATCATCACCAACGCTCCTCTCATCGGGGAATCTCCATCAACATCTTCACTAGCACCATCTCCTCTCAAAACCCTAGTTCTTCTCTTGTATCCAATTCTTGTCTCCAAGTCCGGGATTGGTACTAGTAGGTTGCTAGTAGTGTTGATTACTCCTTGTAGTTGATGCTAGTTGGTTTATTTGGTGGAAGATCATATTTTCAGATCCTTTATGCCTATTAATACCCCTCTGATTATGAACATGAACATGCTTTGTGAGTAGTTACGTTTGTTCCTGAGGACATGGGAGAAGTCTTGCTATTAGTAGTCATGTGAATTTGGTATTCGTTCGATATTTTGATGAGATGTATGTTGTCTAGCCTCTAGTGGTGTTATGTGAACGTCGACTACATAACACTTCACCATTATTTGGGCCTAGAGGAAGGCATTGGGAAGTAATAAGTAGATGATGGGTTGCTAGAGTGACGTAAGCTTAAACCCTAGTTTATGCGTTGTTTCGTATAAGGGCTGATTTGGATCCATATGTTTCATTCTATGGTTAGGTTTACCTTAATACTTTTGTTGTAGTTGCGGATGCTTGCAATAGAGGTTAATCATAAGTGGGATGCTTGTTCAAGTAAGAACAGCACCCAAGCACCGGTTCACCCACATATCAAATTATCAAAGTACCGAACGCGAATCATATGAACGTGATGAAAACTAGCTTGACGATATTCCCATGTGTCCTCGGGAGCGCTTTTCCTTATATAAGAGTTTGTCCAGGATTGTCCTTTGCTACAAAAAGGATTGGGCCACCTTGCTGCACTTTATTTACTTTTGTCACTTATTGCTCATTACAAATTATCCTATCACAAAACTATCTGTTACCACTTATTTCAAAGATTTGCAGAGAATACCTTGCTGAAAACCGCTTATCATTTCCTTCTGCTCCTTGTTGGGTTCGACACTCTTACTTATCGAAAGGACTATGATAGATCCCCTATACTTGTGGGTCATCACTAGCCTCTCTAATACCGTGCACTTTTTGCCGGTATCATACACCCACCATATATCTTCCTCAAAACAGCCACCATACCTACCTATCATGGCATTTCCATAGCCATTCCGAGATATATTGCCGTGCAACTTTCCACCGTTCCGTTTATTATGACACACTCCATCATTGTAATATTGCTTAGCATGATCATGTAGTTGACATCGTATTTGTGGCAAAGCCACCATTCATAATTCTTTCATACATGTCACTCTTGATTCATTGCATATCCTGCATTACACCGCCGGAGGCATTCATATAGAGTCATATTTTGTTCTAAGTATCGAGTTGTATTTGTTGAGTTGTAAAAAAATAAAAGTGTGATGATCTTCATTTTTAGAGCATTGTCCCAAGTGAGGAAAGGATGATGGAGACTATGATTCCCCCACAAGTCGGGATGAGACTCCGGACAAAAAATAAAAAAAAGAGAAAAAAAGATGCCATAAAAAAGAGAAAAGGCCAAAAAAAGAATAAAAATAATCTAAAAAATGAGAGAAAAATAGAGAAGGGACAATGCTACTATCCTTTTACCACACTTGTGCTTCAAAGTAGCACCATGATCTTCATGATAGAGAGTCTCCTATGTTGTCACTTTCATATGCTAGTGGGAATTTTACATTATAAAACTTGGCTTGTATATTCCAATGATGGGCTTCCTCAAAATGCCCTAGGTCTTCGTGAGCAAGCGAGTTGGATGCACACTGAGGGAGTCCCGGATTAGGGGGTGTCCGGATAGCCGAACTCTCACCGCTATCGGACTCTGGACTATGAAGATACAAGATTGAAGACTTCGTCCCGTGTCCGGATGGGACTTTCCTTGGCGTGGAAGGCAAGCTTGGCGACACGGATATGTAGATCTCCTACCATTGTAACCGACTCTGGTAACCCTAACCTATCCGGTGTCTATATAAGCGGAGGGTTTTAGTCTCAGAGGATCTAACAACAATCATACCATAGGCTAGCTTCTAGGGTTTAGCCTCCTTGATCTCGTGGTAGATCTACTCTTGTACTACCCATATCATCAATATTAATCAAGCAGGAGTAGGGTATTACCTCCACCGAGAGGGCCTGAACCTGGGTAAAAACATCGTGTCCCTTGTCTCCTGTTACCATCCGCCTAGACGCACAGTTCGGGACCCCCTACCCGAGATCCGCCGGTTTTGACACCGACACACACCCACTTAGTTACTTTTTGAGCTTTCATACACTTATAGCTCTAGTGCATCCGTTGCATGGCAATCCCTACTCACTCGCATTGATATCTATTGATGGGCATCTCCATAGCCCGTTGATACGCCTAGTTGATGTGAGACTATCTTCTCCTTTTTGTCTTTTCCACAACCACCATTCTATTCCACCTATAGTGCTATGTCCATGGCTCACACTCATGTATTGCGTGAAGATTGAAAAAGGTTGAGAACATCAAAAGTATGAAACAATTGCTTGGCTTGTCATCGGGGTTGTGCATGATTTAAATATTTTGTGTGGTGATGATAGAGCATAGCCAGACTATATGATTTTGTAGGGATAACTTTCTTTGGACATGTTATTTTGAGAAGACATAATTGCTTTGTTAGTATGCCTGAAGTATTATTACTTTTATGTCAATATGAACTTTTATCTTGAATCTTTTGAATCAGAATATTCATACCACAAGTAAGAAGAATTACATTGAAATTATGCCAAGTAGCACTCCACATCAAAAATTATCTTTTTTATCATTTACCTACTCGAGGACAAGCATGAATTATGCTTGGGGATGCTGATACGTCTCCAACGTATCTATAATTTTTGATTGTTCCATGCTATTATATTATGTGTTTTGGATGTTTATGGGCTTTATTATCCACTTTTATATTACTTTTGGGACTAACCTATTGACCCAGAGCCCAAAGGCCGCCTCGCTTTTTTCCCTTGTTTGATGTTTCAAGAAAAGGAATATCAAACGGAGTCGAAACGGAATGAAACCAACTGGAGAAGTTATTTTTGGAAGGAAAGCTACCGGATAAACTTGGAGTGCACGTCAGTAAAGAAACAAGGGAGCCACGAGGTAGGGGGGCGCGCCCTCCACCCTCGTGGCCCCCCTGACGCACTTCTTCCGCCTATATATATATCCATATACCCTAAAAACTTCGAAGAACAGAATAGATCGGGAGTTCTGCCGCCGCAAGCCTCTGTAGCCTCCAAAAGTCAATCGAGACCCTGTTCCGGCACCCTGCCGGAGGGGGGAACCCTCACCGGTGGCCATCTTCATCATCCCGGTGCTCTCCATGACGAGGAGGGAGTAGTTCACCCTCGAGGCTGAGGGTATGTACCAGTAGCTATGTGTTTGATCTCTCTCTCTCTCTCATGTTCGTGATTCGGCACAATTTTGATGTATCGCGAGCTTTTCTATTATAGTTGGATCTTATGTTGCTTCTCCCCCTATACTCTCTTGTAATGGATTGAGTTTTCCCTTTGAAGTTATCTTATCGGATTGAGTCTTTAATGATGTGAGAACACTTGATGTATGTCTTGCCGTGCGTATCTATGGTGACAATGGGATATCATGTGATTCACTTGATGTATGTTTTGGTGATCAACTTGCGGGTTCCGCCCATGAACTTATGCATAGGGGTTGGCACATGTTTTCGTCTTGACTCTCTGGTAGAAACTTTGGGGCACTCTTTGAGGTTCTATGTGTTGGTTGAATAGATGAATTTGAGATTGTGTGATGCATATCGTATAATCATACCCACGGATACTTGAGGTGACATTGGAATATCTAGGTGACATTAGGGTTTTGGTTGATTTGTGTCTTAAGGTGTTATTCTAGTACGAACTCTAGGGCTGTTTGTGACACTTATAGGAATAGCCCAACGGATTGATTGGAAAGAATAACTTTGAGGTGGTTTCGTACCCTACCATAATCTCTTCGTTAGTTCTCCAGTATTAGTGACTTTGGAGTGACTCTTTGTTGCATGTTGAGGGATAGTTATATGGTCCAATTATGTTATTATTGTTGAGAGAACTTGCACTAGTAAAAGTATGAACCCTAGGCCTTGTTTCAACGCATTGCAATACCGTTTGTGCTCACTTTTACCGTTAGTTATCTTGCTGTTTTTATATTTTCAGATTACGAAAACCTATATCTACCATCCATATTGCACTTGTATCACCATCTCTTCGCCGAACTAGTGCACCTATACAATTTACCATTGTATTGGGTGTGTTGGGGACACAAGAGACTCTTTGTTATTTGGTTGCAGGGTTGCTTGAGAGAGACCATCTTCATCCTACGCCTCCCACGGATTGATAAACCTTAGGTCATCCACTTGAGGGAAATTTGCTACTGTCCTACAAACCTCTGCACTTGGAGGCCCAACAATGTCTACATTAAGAAGGTTGTGTAGTAGACATCAGGCCACAAACTGTTTTTATTATAATTTGATTGATACCTCAAAGCATATTTATACAAATAGTGCGATAAGCAACCTGGCTATTTAACATGCCAAGACCAAGGGGGAGCTGTGTGCGGGTCCTGAAAACAGGTAGAATGATCATCAAGAAGAATATCTAGAGATTTCCCCACACATCTCTACTGCTTGCCGCCTTGGTATATCTATCCTTTGAAAGGACCGATGATCAGGCCGTCGGGAGGGGCCTGTGAAAAAGAGACCAAAAAATGGTAAAATTGGAAAAGGAAAATTATGTGTGTGTGCCGTATGATGGACCACAATCAAGTTACGCCTCCGTCTATGCCCATGGTATTTTGAGTGCATAGTTATGTACGCGCGGTACGTACGCCGCCATTTGGTAGGGACTGAGACGGAGGCCGAATTGCTAGTCGATCTCTTGACGAGCTGGACTGTCCTGCTGCAGAGTAGTTCAGACTCATTTGACAGTGTCCGGGAGCTTGGCCGCCGAATTAAGGTTCTGCTTGATAAGGCTGCTCTGTACTTCTGCTGCAAGGGTTGCGGTGTGCTCCTCAGTATGGAGGGAGCGCTCCGTGTTTCCATTGACTGTTATGACACCGCGTGGTCCGGGCATCTTGAGTTTGAGATAAGCATAGTGTGGCACCACATTGAATCAGGCAAACGCAGTTCGTCCGAGCAATGCATGATAACCGCTGCGGAAGGGGACAATATCGAAGATCAAATCCTCACTTCAGAAGTTGACCGGAGATCCGAAGACAACTTCCAATGTGATTGAACCCGTGCAGCGAGCCTCTACACCTGATATTACTCCTTTAAAGGTAGTTTTTGTGGGCTTGATCCTTGATGGATCGATGCCCATTTTGCGGACTGTATCCTGATAGAGCAGGTTGAGGCTGCTGCCACCATCCATGAGGACTCGCGTGAGGTGGAATCCATCAATGATTGGGTCAAGGACCAGTGCGGCTGAACCGCCATGACGGATACTGGTCGGATGGTCCCTGCGATCGAAAGTGATCGGGCAGGACGACCATGGGTTGAATTTTGGGGCAACATGCTCTATCGCATGGACATCCCTGAGCGCACGTTTGCGCTCCCTCTTGGGGATATGGGTAACGTATATCATGTTCACTGTTTTAACCTTGGGGGAGACGCGTCCGATTGAGTGCTGCTCAGCAGTGACTCTCATGATGGAAGCGGAGGCTGGCCGTATCCCCACACGTGCGGTGGTTCGTCTCTCCTGCACAGGTACTCGGTCGTGGACTGGCGACGGCTCCCATGGTAGAGTCGCGGGCTCGACGAGGCACGGCAACCAGCAACTCTACTCCCCCATCGACATCAACACTTGGCCGTGGGCTGAGCGTCCGTGAAACTAGCCTACAACCTGGCTCCCTCGAGCAACGAAACGTAGCAGCCGACAATGCTGCTCCATCCACCGGGGTAGACTGCAAGGCGCGACCCACTCGGCGACCTCTCCCTCAGGCGTCGACTGCCCGACGCAGCGCAGGCACACGGCGGCTCTTTTCTCCACCCAACTGCTCGACCGCGGCCTCCGTAGCGAAGCTCCAGCACTGGCCATGGCCCCGCAGGCAGCGGCTCCTCCAGTCGGCAGCGTGATGATTCCCTCCGCGGTGAAGCGCAGACCAAACGTGACGCGAGCGTGGGTGCCGATCCGTGTCCCCGGCCCAGACACAGCGGCCTCCATAGCATAGACGCATCGGATTCCGGCGTTGCGACACACTCCCCTCACCGGCGAAGGTTACTCGCCAGATGGAGAGGTTCTTCTGTTCACAACTGATTCAGTCGGACGGGGACTTCTACATTCACTCGGACGTCCCACGCATCGCCACTTCGCGGGATGCATCTACATCACCCGGACGCCCCGCGCAACGTAACTCCACGGGACGTCTACATCACTCGGACTCCCCGCACAACGTCACTCCGCGGGACGCGTCTACTTCAATCCGCCAGATGCGCCTTCATCACTCGGACGCCCTGCACATTGTCACTCCGCGGGATGCGTCTACTTCATTCGGACGCCCCGCGCAACGTAACTCCGCGGGACGTCTACATCACTCGAACTCCCTGCACATCGTCACTCCGTGGGACGCGTCTACTTCAATCCGCCAGATGCGCCTTCATCACTCGGACGCCTCGCACATCGTCACTCCGCGGGACGCGTCTACTTCACTCGGCCGCCCCGCGCGTCGCCATCGGTTGGTCACCTCATAACCACTCGGCCGCCCCGCGCGTCGCCACTCGGTTGGTCACCTCATCACCACTCGTCCGCCCCGCGCGTCGCCACTCGGTTGGTCACCCCATCACCGCTTGGCAGCCCCGCGCGTCGCCATCAGTTGGTCACCTCATAACCACTCGGCCGCCCCGCGCGTCGCCACTCGGTTGGTCACCTCATCACCACTCGGCCGCCTGCCGCCCATCGGTTGGTCACCTCATAGCCACTTGGCCGCCCCGCGCTCGCCACTCGATTGGTCACCTCATCACCACTCGGCCGCCCGCTGCCGCCATCGGTTGGTCACCTCATAACCACTCGGCTTCCCCGCACGTCGCCATCGGTTGGTCACCTCATAACCACTCGGCCGCCCCGTGCGTCGCCACTCGGTTGGTCACCTCATCACCACTCGGCCGCCCCCGCGCGTCGCCATCGGTTGGTCACCTCATTACCACTCAGCCGCCCCATGCATCGCCGTCGGTTGGTCACCTCATCACCACTCGGCCGCCCCGCGCATCGCCATCGGTTGGTCACCTCATCACCACACAGATTTTAACAGTTTCTTCTGAAATAATTGTTGTTGCTTATACTTGTAACCAAAATCCCCCAGTGGGTGACTTAGCTGCGAATCTGTTTCGCCTAAGTTCAAGAAATCCTACCGAGTGGTGAGTCAGCCTCTCACTCGGGGGCTTAGCTGCAGTCCAGTACTCGCCTAAGTTTGAAAAAATCCTACCGAGTGGAGAGCAAACCTCCCACTCGGGGGCTTAGCTGCGAATCTATTTCGCCTAAGTTTGGAAAATCCTACCGAGTGATGGGTCAGCCTCTCACTCGGGGCTTAGCCAGAGTCCAAGATGCTACTAAGTTTGAAAATCCCACCGAGTGGAGAGCAAACCTCCCACTCGGGGCTTAGCTGCAGTCCAAGACTTCGCCTAAGTTTGAAAAAATCCCATCGAGTGGAGAGCAAACCTCTCACTCGGGGGCTTAGCTGCAGTCCAGTGCTCGCCTAAGTGTTTGAAATCCTACCGAGTGGAGAGCAAGCCTCCCACTCGGAGGCTTAGCTGCAGTCCAAGGACCCGCCTAAGTAGCCAAAATCCGACTGAGACAAGAGCAAACCTCTAACTCAAGGAGCTGCATCACAAGTATAATGTGCACTCCATCCCTATCCGCAAGGACACCGAGACGAAGGTCGACTGTCACCATCGCCTCGTCACCACTGGCCACTCGCGCCTTCGCATAGCTAAGTCATTTTACATCCTGTTATTTCCGTCTTCCCGAGTGTCCCTTAATTCACACATCACGTTTACTCGGAGGCCACGCCACCGAGTGTACCTCTACGCTCGGCTGCTTATTTTCACATAATTGCTTAGTACTGGTTATGTGACTCACGAGTCCAGCTTCCATTTTTTCGCATACATCATTCACGAACACCATGTGTCGTTCTTCATTTCGAGTTTGCATCGGTCCTCCGGGGCTGCAACTCAGTTGAAACACTACACTTCCATTTTATTTGAGCCAGTATTCCAATGAGTTCAATCGGATCCGTCGCTTCGACAAGTTTGAACGGATCCTTCGCTCTTTCAGATTCTTGCTGGTTAACCAACAAGCCCCTTGCACTCCCAACGGGTGTCTATGGGTGTTATTCACACAAATCATTTCAGCAAACATCAAATTTCCTCGAGAAATTATTTCGTTGGCTTGTGCCATTTTTACACAAGTTACGCGATCACTCGATGGCCCTATCCGCCAACTTCGTCGCTGCTCAGACTCGGTCACCGTACCGGTCCTAGCGCACCACAACACCGGCCTTGTCGCTCTGTGACTTCAAACACATCCAGCCAACCCCTCTGTGGAATCCTCTTCATCGTATCAATGATATAGACCCCGCCAGGCATGAGACAGATAAGTCCCTTTTACAATTAAACTTCACACTTCACTCCTTTGCGAGTTTGCCTCTTTCGAGCATCACTCGGAAGCTTCTCCTCATCTTTACCCGTGTCCGACTCAATGAATTACAAATTATCCATTCAAAACTATATTTCCCGTATTCCAACATGTCCGTTGTCAAAGCCTGTAGTACACTCGGGAGCTACACCACACTCGGGGGCTACAACTCATTTGGAATGACACTCTCCTGAGTGGTCGAGTGCTTCCTCACCAGTTAGATCCTTCACTTCAACAAGTGCATTCGATCCGCCACTTTGACAAGCTTTATAATCACCCAGACGCTGTGCGCGCCATCTTCATTCCTACTCAAACTCAGTTGTCACGCCGGTCTTGTTGCGTCGCAACCACACTACATCAACCTCATCGCTACATTAGCTTAGAAAGCATCTGGCTAACTCCTTCGAAGACCATTTCAGCCACTTGGCTGGACACACAATCTTTCACTCGGCTGCCCCGCGCGTCGTCACTCGGCCACTCCGCGCGTCACCACTTGGCTGGACACGTAGTCCTTCACTCGGCCACCTCGCGCATCCTCACTCGGCTATCCCGCACGTCGCCACTCGGTTGTGCACGTCTTCACCACTTGGCCGCTCTGCGCGTCGCCTCTCGGTTGTGCATGCCTTCATCACATGCCCTCCCCGCGCGTCACCACTTGGCTGGACATGTAGTCCTTCACTCGGCCACCTCGCGCATCCTCACTCGACCACCCCACGTGTCACCACTTGGTTACGCACGTCTTCATCACTCGGCCGCCCCGCGCGTCGCCACTCAGTTGTGCACGTCTTCATCATTCGACCACCTCACACATCATGATTCGGCCGCTCCACGCGTCGCCACTTGGTTGTGCATGTCTTCACCACTCGACCGCCCCGCGCGTCGTCACTTGGTTGTACACATCATCGCCCCTCGGCCACCTCGCGCGTCACCAGCATTTGGACATGTCTTTACCTCTACACCCCCAAAGACAGAACGACTAAGTTACTCATATGATCAAACCTCATATCACACTCTGTAGCAAGCTTACCTCTTTCGAGCATCACTCGGGGGCTATGCACAGCCGTTGGCCATGAAGCCCTCAGAGGTTATGCCCATTCAATCAACCCATTGATCGCATCAGGAATATCTTTCTGACCATACATGCTCGTTCCGCCGAAAATCTATAAGGGTAGTACTGTCCACTCGGACGATCGCCCAAATCATTTCTTGAAGTTAGCTTTAGGACTGCAAAAGGGTGAAAACGACGCTCCTCTACGGATACACTTGGCCCTTATCATAGGCTCCAAGGCGTCAGTTTCACAAACTTGGACTCAGAGATGGCATGTGTTGGTGTTCCCCAGGGATAATGAGTGGCATCTCTCCGGAGACTCAGCCCACACACTAGCCTTGCCACTCGGGTTTCATGGCACGTCCATGTCAGACCACTAGTCTATCTCCTCCGGGAGACATACGAGTGCCACCAAGTTTTTCCTTGTAGTCAACATACCCCGATCAGTTGGGAAGCACGTCCACTCGGACAAATACCCCTTTCGCGCAAAATCCAACGGTCAATATAAGAAGTAATACTGGAACGATTACTCCCTGGAGTGTCTAGCTTTTTTCTACAGTCGTCAGTTTCAAAGCCGAATTCATTCATCGTGCTGAGAGCACGAAGATTCAGCTGCTTGACCGGGTTCTAGGCTGAATTTTTTCCATGCCGAGTGCACGAAGTTCAGTCCAACTGACTCAGCTCGTGCTGAGCTTGCCATGTCAAGCGCTACCAAGATGCATCCGATTGACTCAATTTCAAACAAAGATATTTACCGTGCCGACTGCATGGAGGTTTACCGAGATTTAAACCCTCCGCTGGACTCATCTAGTCCGGCAGAGGCTCGGGATTACACCCGGTGGGTGCACTCAGCGTGCCCCCACCGGAAGAGAACTCGAAGGAAACATTTTGCTCGATGTAAAACTAGCTCCGTAATTACTCGACCTCCGAGTCGAGAAGAACAAGTTCGATCAAGACTGCTAAGAAGTTTTTTAGTTCTCTCAGACCCCTCCGATTGCCCGCAGTCGATGGCGGTCTCGGGGACTACACCTAGTGGGTGCACTCAGCGTGCCCCCACTGGAGTAATCTCCACTCGGTACGGCCTGACCAGCCCAAGTGATGAACAACAACAAAAAAGGACAGGCTCTAAGACTCCCACCGACTGCGCGCAGTTGACGGCAGTCTCGGGAACTACACTCAGTGGGTGCACTCAGGGTGCCCCCGCTGGAATGGTATCCACTCGGAAGGGTCCGCCCGGTCCGAGTGACGGCCAAACAACAAAAAAAATACACGTTCCAGGCGTGAAGAAATTCCGAGTAATCAGTTACTCGATGCAGGACCAGCTCCAAATCACTCCAAAAAAATCCTATAAGGTGAGTTTAACGCTCCTCCGTTGGACCTATTTTGAGCCTTCTTCTAGGACTCAAAGCGTCACACGTTTGGATCCAGGACCGACTCATATTGACGTTCCCCCGGGATAAAGAATGGCATCTCTCTGAGAGAACAGTCCATGCGTCAATCCTGTTGCCCAGATTTAATGACACATCCATACTTTGATCACGAGTTAACCTCTTCCGAGAGATGAACAAATGTCACCAAGTTGCTCCTCGCGGGCACTTACCCCCAGATCAGTCGGGAAGCGTAGTGCCGTAATCCATTGAGATTTTGTTCAAACCTTGGTTGTCTGAAAGCACGATGACAAGTACCGAGTATTTCCGTAATCACTCGGACCAAATTGTGTCTTCCACAAACTCGTTCTGCAAAATCACAATCGATTCGGGGGCTAATGTTGGGGATACACATAATAGGTAGGCCCACGAAGGGTCGAAATATCATAAAGCATGGGGTCCACACAACATGTGGGTCCAGATAAATTTCATACAAGCATACTATCCACTCGACCAAGCAGCATACCATCCACTCGACCAAGCAGCATATATACCATCTACTCAGATGACAGTTCACCACTCGTGCCTGTTGCGTCGGGGCTTGCCGTTGCTATTTCTGGCTTCAGAGGTGCTAGGTTCATTTGAACTATTGTTGCTACGTGCTAGCCAGCTATCTTCGCCCATGCAAAAGCGGGTCATGAGTGTTGTGAGGGCTGCCATGGAGTTCGACTTTTCCTGGCCGAGGTGTCGGGCGAGCCATTTGTCGCGGATGCTATGCTTAAAGGCCGCTAGGGCTTCGGCATCCGGAGAGTCGACGATCCGGTTCTTTTTAGTTAGGAACCTAGTCCAGAATTTCCTGGCTGACTCTCCGGCCTATTGAACTATGTGACTTAAGTCATCGGCATCTGGAGGCCGGACGTATGTACCTTGGAAGTTGTCGCGGAAGGCGTCTTCCAAGTCCTCCCAGCTGCCAATGGAGTTTTCAGGCAGGCTGTTCAACCAGTGTCAAGCTGGTCCCTTGAGTTTTAGCGGGAGGTATTTGATGGCATGAAGATCATCACCGCGGGCCATATGGATATGGAGAAGAAAATTCTCAATCCATACCACGGGATTTGTTGTTCCATCGTACGATTCGATATTCACGGGTTTAAACCCTTCTGGGAATTCATGCTCCATTACTTCATCAGTGAAGCAGAGGGGGTGTGCGGCGCCTCTATATCGGGCTAAGTCGCAATGCAGCTCGGAAGGAGTCCGTCTGCAGTTTTCGGCCCGGGCATGATTATGCTTGTCACGTCCGGCTCGGTAGCCGTCGTCACGCGTCGGGGCATGCCCCCGCGATCCATAGATCGATCTGGTCTGACCTGCTCTACTGTCCTGGTCTTGCCACATGTCATATGTGTATCGCCGAGCTGTTATATCTCTACCTTTATGGCAAGGTAGTATGGGCTGGTGTTCGGCTTGAGTTGCCGTTTTGTCCCGGCCACGAGGTGGTCGGTCAGTTGCATTACATGCTAATGGTGCGGGCTCAAGGGCCTCATCATCAAATTGGGGTAGCAGTTTACGCTTCGGGTAACTTTTGGTTGGCGTTCGAGGCCGTATTCCTCGGCTGCCAGGACATTAGTCCACCTATCGTTGAGCAGATCTTGATCAGCTTGAAGCTGCTGCTGCTTCTTTTTCAGGCTCCTTGCAGTGGCAATTAGCCGGCGGTTAAAGCGCTCCTGCTCGAGAGGTTCCCCAGGCACGATAAAATCCTCGTTGCCGAGGCTCGCCTCATCCTCGGAGAGAGGAAGATAATTGCTGTCCTTTGAGTCTTCGTTTTCAGCTTGTTTATCGGGGCTAGATTGCCCATCTTCCCTGTCGTCCTGTTCAGAGGTCGGCTCGACGGGTTCTTCTTTGTCTTCGACACCGTCCGGAGTGTTGTTGCCTCCTGTGCTGGTATTGTTGTCTTTTCCACGTCGTGATTTAGAGCGGCGCCGCTGGCGTCAGCGCTTTGTCTGTGTCTCAGGAGGTTTATCATCGACTAGATCTTCTTTATCCTCGCCACTACCCTCTTTGGGTGTGTCCACCATGTACACGTCATACGAAGAGGTGGTCGTCCAACATCCGTTAAATGGTGGGTTCTCGGCCTGCTCCTCTCCGGCATCGCCGTCCATACCGTCGATGTCTTCGGAGCCATAGTCGAGCACGTCAGTTAAGTCCTCGACAGTGGCTATGAAGTGGTGGTGGGTGGGACGTAAAATTACCTACTCTCAGCCCCTAGTCCGGGCCGGGCGTAGTTCAGACATTGCTCCTCTGTAATGACGAGGGATCGCATCAAGTCCAGAGCCTCACTTAAAGGCGAGGTTTGGCCAGGGAGAAGAAAATTCGTGGAGTACGGCGGGAGGGAAACTCCTTGGCTGAGCTCACACGATGATGACTCCGAGGGTTCGAAGCCAGTGTCCGGGGAAGAGTCCAGCTTCATGACGGTTGCCAATGGCGCTACTTCCTCGGGCTCTCCCGTACTGGGTTTAGTGGCCGCATATAGTCCGGCGGGCTCAATAATCCCGTCCTCGGACCTGGCGATGTACTCCGGATCTAAGGCCAGAGCGGAGGTTGGGGTCATGAACCCTTGGAAGATCAAGTCTCCTCGGATATCAGCGACATAATCCAGATTTCCAAAACTAATCTGGTGACCTAGGGCGTAGCTGTCGAGCTGCTCTAGATGGCCAAGCGAGTTGGCCCGCAGTGCGAAGCCTCCGAATACGAAGAGGTGGCCGGGGAGGAAATCCTCCCGCAGGGCAGCATTGTTGTAGATGATTGATGGAGCCATCGAACTTTCTGATGATGTCATAGTGGAACTCCCAATGAAAGCACCAATGTCGGTGTCAAAGCCGGCGGATCTCGGGTAGGGGGTCCCGAACTGTGCGTCTAGGGTCGATGGTAGCAGGAGACGGGGGACACAATTTTTACCCAGGTTCGGGCCCTCTTGATGGAGGTAATACCCTACTTCCTGCTTGATTGATCTTGATGAATACGAGGATTACAAAAGTTGATCTACCACGAGATCGTAATGGCTAAACCCTAGAAGTCTAGCCTGTATGGTTGTGATTATGACCGCCTCTACGGACTAAACCCTACGGTTTATATAGACACCGGAGGGGCCTAGGGTTGTACAGAGTCGGTTTACAAAGGAAGGAATCTACATATCCGAATGCGAAGCTTGCCATCCACGCAAAGGAGAGTCCAACCAGACACAGGAAGAAGTCTTCTGTCTTGTATCTTCATAGCCCATTAGTCCGGCCCATGTTACATAGTCCGGACGCCCGAGGACCCCTTAATCCAGGACTCCCTCACCCACTGTAGAATAGTTCAGGGAATTTTATTACTTAAACCGGCAGACTGAGTTCATTGATGGGCCCAGCCTAGAGTTAGGTGGCATTTCTTTTTAGCCATGGAAAGAGGCCACCTTCCCAGCTACCAAAATGCCGACTCATCCTAAGGACTGGAACCAAACTTGGTTTTGCTGTCAAGATACTTCTCCAGAAGGGGAGAATCCTGTGCCAGGTTATCGTCAAAGTCGGCTTAGCAACAGGCACCCCCTCCCTAACCGAATCAGCACAGCCGAACGGGCCAAATATATGCCCGTCTTTTAAAAAGTTAGAGCGTTAATGGCTAACGGCTTAAATGGAATTGACCTGGTCCGATGCTGGGTCTCCTGGAGAATTTTTCCCTTAAGCCGCCGCCCTAGTTTGATGTGCGAGTATACCGGCGATTTAAAAGATCCACAACCCCATTGTTAGATTCAGCTAATTGATGATGACATCAATGATATGACCAAATCTCTGTGGAACGAGAGTTTGGCAGATTGCAGCAAAACTGGCATGAACCCTTTCTGCACTCTCAACAAGCCACCGGCTGTAAGCTTTTAAACAATTTCTGGTTTAATCATTTCTTCATTTACTCTGTCTTCTGCTTTCGTACTCTTATTTTGAACCTCTGCAGACCAAGTCTCCTTTCTGGAACAAGAAATTGCAAGATAAACCGGCCAAGAAGACCCGGACAAAGAATAAGGCGCAGAAAATCCCTGCCAAAAAGAAGACCAACACCTCCGAGCTATTTGATTTGGAGGTTGTTGAGTCGGAGGTAGAACTTGACTCCCTTGGCTCATTTTTTATACATCTTATTGACAATGATCACTATCAGGATGACGCGGAAGGCCGCCACTTAGATGGCGAAGAGGTAACTATCCTTTCCTCCGACTCAGAACCTCTGCCAAGACAGAAAATCCGTCAAGCAAGCCAAAAAGTAAGGTTTTCTCATCCTTTAGCTTATTTGGATCCCAACTTTATTTTGATGAAGCAACAACATGAAGCTCGACGTACGACCCGGAACAGTGGTGGCGGGATTCTTTCCTCCAGCTTACCAAACACGCCGGCTCCTCGCAAGCGCCGACCAGAGGTTTCAAATGTTTCCGACTTAGCTTATCCCAAGGCGGGTCTTTTTCGACAGCCTTTTAACCCTTCAGACTCAAATTAGCAGGGAACATCTCAATCCTCCTCCGGTGACTCAACTGGGATCCAAATCCCAGTCTTCAAGACCGTGCCGGGTGAGAATATTAAGTCTATCCACCTTCAATTATGCACGTAATTGTCATATTAACCCTGTCTTGTGCTTCATTTTCAGCTCCATGGCAAAGCCCAGCAAAAAACTAAAGGTGACCAAAACAGCTGAAGACTCAAATCTCAATGAACCGGAGAAGCAAACAACATAAACTTCTCTCCAAGCTGCAAAGGCCACCATTGATGACCCACCACCAGAGGAGAACAACGTCACCATGGACCAAATGGATGTTGAACCGGCCACTACCAAGCCGCAAGTCCCATCAATCATACTGAAGAGAAGGCTGATGATGTTATCATTACTGGTCTTGGTTACACGACGCCGGGAAACTGCACTGTCTTGTCGAAGCACAGTGCTAAGGAAGAGTTATCCGTTGCTGACAAAGGCAAATGGTCGGTGAATTTGGAAAGCTATGCCCAATATAGCGCTCAAGAGATCCACTCTGGGTATCTGAACCGTCTGCACACAAGCCGCGACTTTGAGGTCGACTTAGTTAATCTTATGAAAGAATGTTTTGAGGTAAACGCTAGAGTCTTATTCATATAAATATACTTCTATCAACCGCCAAGTCTACTGGATATGATAGAATTGAATATGCTGTAGACTTTAGATAGCCTTATATACATGAAGATCAAAACAAGAAGCCCCCAAGGGCCGTCTTAAACTGTCAAGTTAAGCCGGGACTTCGAATAGTAATGAGCAACTTTGTACCTATAGCACCCAAGGGACGGCTTAATCAGCATGGATAAGCCGGGACTTATCACCATAATTGACAATAAAATCCAAGTATGTAGCCCGCATGAATCGGCTATAGTCATAATAGTGTAGTCGGGTAATCATATAATTGTCTTCAAAAAAGAGCAATGTGCATTAGCCCCAAGTGCCAAGTGAAATACTTGTATTGTGCTTGGGACTTTCAAAGAAAATGATTGTAATGTTGTCTGTCATTTGCATACTACAGGCCGAGCTAAATATGAAACAATCCCAAGTCGCCGATCTTCAGAAAAATATCAAGTCTCAACAATCTGAAACTTCCAAGGCCAAATCAGAATTGACAACCGCCTTGGAAGAGATGGTGAAGTTGAAAAAGGACTTCAAGGCTGACAGGACAAGCTGGGAGACTGAGAAGACAGCTCTGTTGAAAAGAGCAGAGGAAGCAGAGGCTGCCCTTAAGCCGGTGGCTGACAAGCTTTCCAGCTTAAAGCATCAAATTAACACCATGACATCCGCCATATTTCGTAAGTAACACTATACTTCAATATTTTTGTAGCAATTCATATCAATCATTACCCAGTTTACCAATATGTTGTCATTGATGCAGGCCTGAGAAGCTCCAGCCTTGGTCAAGATATGCGCGTCAAACTCAAAGCCACATATTGAAAGTGCGTTATATCGACTAGAGGGGGGGTGAATAGGCGATTTTTATGAATTCTTCACTGAGGAATTTGCCGGTGAGGAAATTCCTTAGCGAAGAACTACTTGCAGCGGAATAAGTACTCAGAAGTAAGCATAACAGAATACAGGCATGGTCATCATGATGAAATGAAGACAAGCACAGTCTGAAAAGCGTAATCACAGGATAATGTAAGATGAAGACAAACAGATCAAGAAATTGAACCGAGGAAATTGAGAAAGTCTTGATCAAAGTCTTCAAACATAGAAATGATGAAGCACTTAACACAATAATGAGGAAATGAAAGAGTTGAGGAAATAGAACCAGTAAGGTTGGTGAAGACAATGATTTGGTAGACCAGTTCCAACTGCTGTCTCAGTTGTACGTCTGGTTGGAGCGGCTGAGTATTTAAACTCGAGGACACACAGTCCCGGACACCCAGTCCTGAGCACAAAGCTTAGGACACCAAGTCCTCACCGAATTCTCCTTGAAATAAGGTCACACAGACCTCGTCCAAGCACTCGTGGTAAGTCTTCAGGCGACTTCCAAACCTTCACAGGCTCGGTCACTCGGCAGCCCACAATTCCTCTTGGATGCTCTAGACCATGACGCCTAACCGTCTGGAAGAAGCACAGTCTTTGAAGGTAACAAGCGTCGGATCCACGCAGGATCAATCTCTTCAGTGATGCTCAATCACTTTGGGTGTGTAGGTGTTTGGGTTTGGGTTTTCCTCACTTGATGATTTTCACTCAAAGTCCTCGGAGGATGGGATGCTCTCAAATGACAAGTGTCAGTTTCTCTCGGAGCAGCCAACCAGCTAGTGGTTGTAGGGGGCGGCTATTTATAGCCTAGGGAGCAGCCCGGCATGATAAGACATAAATGCCCTTCAATGATATGACCGTTAGGTGGATAAGATATTTTGGGACAGGTGGCGATAGCACAAGAACGGTCGGAAATTTGAGGTTCAAATTCCTCGGGGCTATCATGTTCCTCCTTTGTGTAGGCAATCCATGGCGAATTCCTAACTCCTCGGTCGAACAAATTCCTCAATGACCGGAAGAACTTCGTCTACATCCTTTGAATAAATTAGTGAACTGTATGAGATTTCCAATGGCTTCACTCGAAGGGATTGGTAGGTGTAGGATTTTGAGTTGAGCATCACATGGAAATTTTTCCTTAGTATTTCTTCGACCCCTTTAACAAAGATCTTGTGTTTCCTATGACTCAAGAAAGAGAAAAACGAAACTACGAAAACAAAAGTCTTCACGCTTCATGTTCCTCAAATGAATAACAAGTCTTCAAGATCACACCAATTTCTTCACTTTCAAAGTCTTCAGAATACCAAAGTCTTCAGTCGAAGAACTTCATTTTTAGGGATCGACTTTCTCTATAAATATCAAACTCCTCATATACTTATAGACCTGTGTACACTCATAAACGCATTAGACCCTTAACCTATAAGTCTTCAATACACCAAAATCACTAAGGGGCACTAGATGCACTTACAATCTCCCCCTTTTTGGTGATTGATGACAATATAGGTTAAGTTTTCAACGGGGACAAACATATGAAGTGTAAAAACTGATATTGAGGAATTTGATTGCAAGATATAGAAGAACTCCCCGTGAAGATGTGCATAGTGAGGAATTTGCTTTTGAGGCAATGCACACTTGAAGAGTTGAATCATGGAGATCTCCCCCTATATCTTGTAATTCATACGCATTTGACATATAGTATGAAGAATTTGAAATGCATGATGAAATATGGTGGTGATGTAATTCAGCATGCGTGTATTAACATATAACGAGGAATAAGCATGCAGTGGAACACATCAAAAGTATCAGAGCACCATCGGGTTTAAGATTACAACTCGATCCAATAAAGTTTCAGAAGAGCGAGAGTTGTAACTTAGCAAAGACACACCCATATTATAGACCCGCTTGAAGACTCAAATTTCTCCCCCTTTGTCATCGAATGACCAAAAGGATCGAAACTGAGGACTAACGCCCCCTAAAGAATATCAAGTTGATGAAGGAGCGCCAGGGTTGTCGGGGTCGGTTGTCGTAGTAGGGCCTGCCGCAGTGTCGTCCAAGTCTTCATTTTCATCAGTGTTGCGCGATGAAGAATAAGAGCTGGCCACCAAGGAAGGAACCTTGACCTTCTTAAATTTCTTCGGAGGAGGTTCAGACCAGTCAAATTCTTCCTTCAAACCCATTTTCTTCAGATCTTCTTCGCTGTAGACATGAGACAGAATAGCCCAGGTATGGTTGAAGGTTTCATGGAGGTAGTATTGGTTTTTCTTCACTGCATTGTGTGTTGAGGTCATGTTGTGAAGAATTGAACCAAACTGATGCTTGACCCATTTATGATTGCGATCAACTTTCTGATGAAGACTGAGGAGTAACTCACGATCACTCATCACCCTGGGTGCTGTGGCTTGAGGATTTTGCTTGGCAGAGTTGTTGGCGGCAGAGTCATGTGTGGCAGAATCATCATTGGTGTAGTAGGATGCAGCCTTACGAAATTGACCATCCAATGGACGAATGCCTTCATCTATCACAGCAGTTGCCTTGCCTTTATCATCAGCTGAGGAAAATGTCCGTTTGAGGACTTCAGTCGGAGGCAAGTAGTCATAGTGGTTCAGAGTGTCGACCTTGTAATTGAGAGAAGACCTTGTCCTGATGAATCTCATAATCCATGGTGCATAAGGCTTCAGCTCAAATGGTGACATAGCAATATTTGCCTGAGTCCTCATGAAGAAATCATGGAAGTTGACGGGAACGCCATGAATGATATTGAAAAGCATATTCTTCATGATGCCAACGACTTCTTCATCATTTGAGTCGTGGCCTTTGATAGGACTCATTGTCTTTGTCAGAATGCGATAGACAGTCCGTGGCACATACAGTAATTCTTTGACGAGGAATTTGGTTCGAGGGGCCTGCCACGGCTTCAAAGGCTTCATCGGCACTTGCATGTAATGATTTGTAAGCTCGGGTTCATTGTAGATGCAACGAGCACCGTCAAGGGAGGATCGAGTGGGAGGGCACGAAGCAATTCGATTCTTTGGTGCCTTGTAGTGAGTATTTTCTGTCATCCAGTCCAGCACCCATGAGTTCACATCTTCAGAATCTCTGGTGATGTGCAGCGTCGCATAGAACTGAAGAATGAGTTCTTCCTTCCAATCACATATGTCAGTGCAGAAGTTTAACAATCCAGCGTCGTGAAGAACACTGAGGACTGGCTCGAAGCCCGGCAGAGATTCCATGTCCACGTGAGGAATGTGTGCATGATCAAAGACTTTGTCTTTGTCGAACAACACTGAGGAATAGAAATTGGCTTGACTAGCAGTCCAGAAACGCCTCTTTCTTATGCGAGCAGAGTCATATGGGTTGTAGTCAGTGAAGAATACATGCTCACTAAAGAAATCTTCAGCCTTGAACTTTTGCTTGCGTGAGAATGGATCCTTTGGCTTTGGTAGTGGAGTGTCAGTGAATTGCATCACGACCTTAGGAATCGCAATCTTAGGTTCTTCAGGCTGAGGAATTTTTGGTTCCTCTTCAGTTGCAGTCTGCGTTGTCATGTGATCGCCAGCAAGGTTCTTCAAAGACTAGTGGCTGGAATTTCTTCATGCAGATGAGGTGGGGTGAGTTTCTTCACAGCCCAGTTGAACGGTTGGTGCAGGGGACTGAGGTATTTGTTGTAGTGGGGTGAAGAGTGGGGAATTGGGGTGTTGACTTTCCCAAAAGTCATCATTCATCACTGGCGTAGTACACCCAATATCCACGTCTTCATCTTCAATTTCTTCAACGCCAGCCTCTTCAGCTGTGAACTGAGGCATTGGCGAGGAAATAACTGGTGGTGAAGGGATCGCATCCACTTAAATTTCTCCATCAATCTGCTCTGAAGAAGCAGCAGAATGATTTTCTTCATCAGATCCGCTAAGGATCACATATTCTTCACCAAAAGGAACAAGGTCCTTTGATGGCATGGTGGAGATCGGAACAACATCAATAGGGTTTTCAAACGAGCTGGTCATAGGCTTCATTTTCTTCGGAGATGAAGAATCTGAAGCAGCCGATGCTTTCCTTTTCTTCACTGCAGCTCGCTCTGTAGCCTTGGTCTTCTTCACATCTAATGCAGATGGAAGGATAGGAGTTGGTGTAGGCGCAGGAGGAGCTAAGGAATCTGATTGAATTTCTTCAGGCGCAACTGATGCAGTTCCCCTGACTTCTTCATTTTCTTCAGGCGCACCACTAGTGGATGCCCTGGCAATTTCTTCAGTGGCTGGTATGGAGTCATCAACCTTGGAACTAACATTGTCTTCAGCAGCCTGAAAGTCATCAGCGGTGCTGGCATGTTCTTCAGTAGGCTGAGCAGAGGCTCCAACCTGAGGAACTTCTTGTTGCGTTGGAGCTGCAACATTGGTGAACTTCTCAGTCAGTTTAACAAACCTGACTTTGGCTCCTTGCCAATCAACATAATAAGCACCGAAATCATCGCTGAGGGCTTTGATTTCAGACTGGATCTTTGTGAAGTCATCAGTCGTCAAAGAGACAAAGTTTTTCCTCAGGAACTTCTCTTTCATGTACTGAGCCTTCTTGATCTGCCTGGCCTTCTCAAATTTCCATTTTTCCTCAGAAATGAAATGGGTCAGCATGTGACTTTGACCAGGAGTCAAATGGAAATCAGGAATAGGGGTGCCTGGATCCTTGTGCCAGAGATCAATGTAATCGAGGATCAACTTAAGATCCAATAGCAGTGGCACAGTTGTGCCTTTGGCTCTAGCGGCCCTTTCTTGTCTGTCTCTGATGATTTCTGCAAGTTCATCATCATCAGCTTCATCATCAGATGTCACTTGGAAGGCAACCTGTTTCTTCTTCGGACTTGGCCGAGGACCTCGTCCAGCCGTTGCCTTTGTCTTCAGCAGAGTGGGGCCTCGATGAAGAATTTGGTGCAGTGAGGAACTCATTTGAGACACGGAGGCAATAGAGATGCTGCAGTCCTTTGTACGTGGCGGATGCACAGTCTTGAGGACTTTGCCGGAGCAGCTGAGGACTTCGGAGGAGCAGGAGAAGCATGAGAAATAGGCCGTGAGGGCTTTGAAGATTCTGGCCGTGAGGGCATTGCTGCGGAACTTGGCTGTGAGGGCACTGTTGGTGAAGCACTTGGCTTGTGCGCGGGCTTCTTTGCCATTGATTTCCTAGGCTTGACAGAGGCCTCAGTGGCAGCAGCAGTAGCAGAGTCTTCATTGAATTTCCTCACTGCTTCTTTGGCTTGTCTCGCCAACTTGGCTTGGCGCTTGGCCCATTCTTCGGGAAAATCCTCACCACGCTTGATGCTGGTGGGGTCTGCTTCTTGGCCAGGTGCCAATGGATCTCTTGGGCATGGAGGATTAAGTGCGAATTTCTTCATATACTTTGGAGTAACATACCAGTACTCCCTCCATTCTCTTGCCCATCTCCTTTCAATCCTCTATATGCGCACCTTGCGCTGATTTTTGTTCTCCTTTCCGAACTTGGCCTCATCAGGTGTGCAATAGTCTTTGTAAATGTCCTCAGGGATTTCAAAAGTAGTCATGACCTCAGGCTTCTTTCCTCCTTTCTGCGGCTTCTTACCGTCTGCCATATTCTTCAGATGAGGAATTTGAACAATCGAATTCTCTGAAGAAGTATGCAACTTTTCTTCGAGGAACGCTGCAAATGAGTTAAGTTGATGAGAACCTACTGATTCAGCAGCGAACATGAGTATCTGTGAACAGAGTATAGTTGCGAGGAATTTGGAGAGGTCATATGCGTTCTTAGAAGGTTTTTTTAAAAAGAACAAGTTTGAGGAATTTGACCAGATGAGCCTTGAAGAATTTCACTAAGCGTTCTTTGTCTTAGGTTCCAGAGTTGTATAGATCGAAGATCCACACAATTGAGGAATCTTGAAGAAAAATGATGCTTAGAGAAACGAATCAAGAACAGATGACATGTGAGGTGTTTTAGTGTGTGAAGATTTGAAGAAAAACACCTTTGAAGACTTTGTAGGAATCATTTGAATCAAAGAGGGCAGTAAAAGTAACTTTTAATTACCCTGGATGAAGAACACGACGAACTGTGAAGTGTAGATTTGAAGCTTCGTCGGTTCAGATCTTCCATGCCCTAACTTCGGCGGAGGAAGACGGCTACAACGGCAATGAGTGAAGATTTCATGGCCGCTGAATCTGACGGCGACGAGGTCGAGGCAGCGAAGCTCTTCCTCACCGGCGACGATGGAGTAGCGGCGGCACTAGGGTTTGAGAAGCTCGAGTGGGAGAGAAAGCGGTCGAGCGGAGTAAAGGAAGTGAGGAAGGGGAGAGGGGGCATTTATAATCGCTGTCGGTGTCAAAACCGGCGGATCTCGGGTAGGGGGTCCGGAACTGTGCGTCTAGGCGGATGGTAACAGGAGACAAGGGACACGATGTTTTACCCAGGTTCGGGCCCTCTTGATGGAGGTAAAACCCTACGTCCCGCTAGATTAATATTGATGATGTGTGTTACAAGAGTGGATCTACCACGAGATCAAAGAGGCTAAACCCTAGAAGCTAGCCTATGGTATGATTGTTGTTCGTCCCCACGGACTAAAATCCTCCGGTTTATATAGACACCGGATAGGGTTAGGATTACACAGAGTCGGTTACAATGGTAGGAGATCTACATATCCGTCGCCAAGCTTGCCTTCCACGCCAAGGAAAGTCCCATCCGGACACGGGGACGAAGTCTTCAATCTTGTATCTTCATAGTCTTGGAGTCCGCCGATGATGATAGTTCGGCTATCCGGACACCCCTAGTCCGGAACTCCTCAAGAGCCCCTGAACCAGGCTTCAATGACGATGAGTCCGGTAGCGTATATTGTCTTCGGCGTTGCAAGGCGGGTTCTTCCTCCGAATAATTTATAGAAGATTGTGAACACCAGGATAGTGTCCGGCTCTGCAAAAATAAATTCCACATACCACCGTAGAGAGAATGATATTACACAAGATCTATCTGCTGACGCATTTTGTGGCGTGACGTTGCACCACTACCAAGCCTTTATTCAAATTGTTTTTACTGTTCCACCTCAGCGCGTTTAGCGAAGCGGTTTCCTTGGCACGTCTTGTCGAGGCAGAGATCGTGTTCCCCTTATTTCGGGATTCCCATCAATACAGACGTGGGTAACCCAACCGCGCCATTGATTGTGGCGCTTGGGAGATAAGCGAGTTTTACCAGGCCGTCGTGGACACATGTTTTTGTCCGCCCATATAAGGGGATAAGGATCCACCCTTTTACCTGCGCCTTCTTCCTCCTTGGCTTATCCATCTCCGCGAACTCGAGCTCCAGCGCCCAAGTCCGCACTCCTCACCTCAACCTTCTCCAACTATGTCCGGAGCGGGAGGCAAGTGGATGGCCTCCTCCGTCACGGAGGGGCACATCACAAAACTGCGGGAGGCCGGATACTTGTCCGGCGATATCGCGCACAGGCTGCCCGACGCGGGGCAGCTTATTCCAACCCCCAGTCCCCATGAGAGGGTGGTATTTTTCCCCCACTTCCTCCGCGGACTAGGTTTTCCACTTCACCCATTTGTCCGGGGTCTCATGTTCTTCTACGGCCTGGACTTCCATGACCTGGCCCCGAATTTCGTCCTCAACGTCTCGGCGTTTATCGTCGTGTGCGAGGCCTTCCTCTGCATCCAGCCCCACTTTGGCTTGTGGCTCAAGACCTTCAGTGTCAAGCCGAAGGTTGTGAAGGGCAGCCAAGCGGAGTGCGGAGGCGCCATGGTCGGCAAGATGGCCAAAGTCCTATGGCTCGAGGGCTCCTTTGTGGAGACAATAAAGGGGTGGCAATCGGGGTGGTTCTACATCACCGAGCCACACAACCCTGAATGGGTGGCGGCCCCCGAATTCAGATCTGGATTCCCCACACGGCTCTCGTCATGGAAAGACACGGGCCTGAAGTGGGGGGATTCGGACGAGCTATCTGGACTCCAAACACGCGTTCGGAACCTGGCGGACAAGAATCGCAGGCTTGTCGATGTAATCCAGGTGATGCTCATCCGCCGGATTCTCCCATGCCAACAACGGGACTTCAGTTTGTGGGAGTTCGATCCGGCACAATACCGAACCTTGAGCCGGCTCTTCGATACCACGTACGAAGATGCCTGGAAGGTGCTGTTCAAGGGCGCCGAAGCCCCCGCATCCGCTAACAAAGATCGCGGATACAACTCGCGGCGTCAAGCCAGCGAGGTAAGTTATTTGACCCTTTACGGGACTCCTTTTCCATAGATTGACTCTACGTGGGATCTGAAAACTCCCTATTCTTGACAGTCTGGTTGAAGACGCCCGGACAGATTAACCGTCCGGCTCCTTTGCCGAAGACCAGTGGACGCCTCGATTAGCCAGGCTGGCAGCTCCGGCACCCCATGTGGTGCCGGAGAAGAAGGCCAAGAAGGAGGCCACGGAAGCTGGAAGGAGCTCCCGACGCCAGTCCGCCGGATTTTGAAGCGTAATCTTCTCCAAGACGAGGAGGAAGAAGAAGAAGCTTCTCCCCAGTGAGGAGGAGAGGAAAAGGAAGGCCGCTAATCTGGGGAGGCCGGAGGGTCCAAGAAGGGAAGAACCCTTCCTCCGGACTTCTCCACCAATGTCGACGACGACGAGGGGGATTGGCCTACAAGGGCCAAGCCCCTGGCGAGATCGTAAGTCTCCGGATACCCATGGCGTTTTATTATTGCAGAGTGTTCTCTAATGTCGAACAATCGTGCAGCCCGCCGAAAGGCGAGCTCGCTGATTCATCGAGCGGGTCCCTGGGCTCGTCGGAAATGGAGAGTGCCAGCTTCGACCGCCACCTCGCCTCATGCCGCTGGACAACGCCATGGCGGGGCCCCAAAGGGGCTTGGTCCCGAGGAGGTGGCGTGGGAGGTGCCACAAGGCAACCCCGGACTCTGTGCACGTGGGGCAAGACCCCGGGGCTCTAAGGCCGACCTTGTCCGGACTCAATGCCGTAATCTTGATGGTTCCGAGTTCGGCAAACGGTCCTTCGCAAGAAGGGTAAGACGCCGTGTCCTTCATCCAACCGGAGGCACCGGATGGAATTCGGAGGCGCTCACGGCGCCTCCATCGAAGAGGAGCACCGCACTGTTATGAGTGCGGTGATCCGGACGATTCGATCCGCCAAGCGGGCTGACCAAGCTATGCAGGTCTTCTAACAGGCTTTGAGGTAAGAAATTTTAATATATGTAAAATGGTACCGCATAGACATTAGCCCTTGATGCTCGGTTCGGTGTTCGGAAAGAAAAGCCGGACTGAGGATCTTTAGAAAGATAAACGCAGGAGTCATAAAAATATGTCAATATGGGATTGCAGGCTGTGCTGCTGACCTCCGCCGCACTGACTGCGGAGGTCAATACTTTGAAGAAAAACCTCGAGCGGTCCGAGAACGAGCTCGGCCATGCTAAGAAGCAGCTCGAGGAAAAACAAGGTGAGGAATACCTTATGAAAATTGTACCTTACAGAAAAGGATTTGGTTGCAAGAAAAATAACAAGGATAACGTGGGTATTGTAGGGGCCACTAACGAGGTGGAGACCCTGAAGGAGGCGGTGGCATGGCCGAACGTACGCGGCCATGAACGCACCGAGCGAGAGAAGCAGGAGGCGCGGGTGGCGGAGGTACAGCAAGAGCTCCATGATCTCGTGAAAAACATGAGAACTTTGAGCGTGACTCGAAGACTCGAGAGTCTGAGCTTGCAACGGCTCTTGAGAGTGCCAAAGCCGCTAAGGCCGAAGCCTACAAGGCCCTCCAGGAGATTGAGGTGGTGAAGAAAATAGCAGCGGGTAAGGCATTTTTCATGCAGAGTAAGCATGTGAGTGTTAATTACCTATTGCTTACCCATATTCGGAGCTCTCCAGGGGCGTTCGCAGATCTTCCTTGCAGCGTGTCCGATGCTTGCCAGATTCTACTGGGGCCGAGGAGGGAGCTCGACGGAGAAGGTCTTGGTCTCAGTATCTTGAGGCCGGACATCCGATGCCCCTTAGCGATCACCAAGCAGCTGGTTGAGCTCCACAAGGCGGCCGAACAGGCCATGAAGGGCCTCATAGTTAATTTGTGGCCTAAGGAGGCCATGCCTGGGAGCTACTTCGGCCTGGTGCGGTGGCTGGTGGATGCGTGCCCGTGGGTTGAAGTTATCAAGCATTCCGCTTGTATCGAGGGTGCCCGTCGGGCCCTTGCCCGCGCAAAGGTGCACTGGGGCAAGATGGATGCCCAGAAGCTCGTGACGGACCCGCCACCAGAGGGCAAGGAGCATCGCACGCCCGAGATGTATTATAAGAGTGTGCTCAAGGGCGCCCGCACTATTGCGGGTGAGTGCTCCAAAGATGTAATATTTGAGTAGACTCGCATTTTGTTATCCTGTGCGCTGAAAACTTAGTTCATATGCGCTAAGCAACACTTGTTAATTTAAAATATTACCTTTTGTGCAGTTGTTTATCAAATCTGAGAGATGGCAAGTCGTCGGCTTCAGCCCCCATGCCACGAGTCTTTGGGGTGTTCGGGATAAACTTGAGCGCTCTTGTTCCCATTTTGGGTCCATCTAGGGAGGCGCTCAACACAACGAACAAGGCAACCGGACTTATAATGCTTGAACACTCTCACTTAGCCATAGAATTCTATAATTTTAAATTTAGTGAAGCCCCTAGTCTTGAAGGCGAATTTGGGGCGCTATCCACGCCTTGGCCGGACAAGATCCGGCTCCTCGCTCTAAGCGGCATAAGTCTTTAAGGACTCGCAAAAACCTCTCGAACAGCGACCGGTCTCTCGCCTCATCATGACGGTCAGTTTAGCTTTCTCCGAGGCGTTAACCCGGCCGAGGCTGGGCGGAATCGCAGTGGTTCTCCCGGTGCTACCTTAGCCGATATAACGGAACGTAAGGTACCAAAACACGGGAGCCGGGCAAACCCAACTATTGACCCAAGACATGATTCGGAGCCAATGCATATAGTGCTATAAGTTCGGGGTGCCGCACTTGTGAAAGTGTTCGGACTCATCACACCATAACGCGGGAAACATAAGCCCCTGGTGTATATTAGCCGTACCAAAGTGTACGGATGCAACATGTCGTAAATGAACATATGTATGAAAAAGAAATGCAATTATAAACAAAAAGGTGTTGCATTGTTTTATTCAACAAGTGCTGCTACAAATGCAGAACGACACAAATAGTACGATAAGCGAGGTATGAGACTGTTTAAACATGTCCCCCTCCAGGGGTAGGCTGCAGATTGGTGTATGATAATGCTCGTAATGGAGACCACATGTATATTCGTTGTAGCCTTAATCCTTCCTTGGCTGTTGCATCGTGAGTTCGGCAGGTCTGCTGCCGGACAGGGCTTCTAACAAACGGAGTCCTGTGGGTAAAAAAGTAAAAGGTAAAAAGAAAAGAAAAAGGAACGACACACTTGAGAGCCCCCGTGTGGTTGAGCCGCAGCCTGGGTTTATCGTGGTCGTGCCCCTCTCCCCATGCCCATGGTATCTTCAGAGCGTAATGGTGTACGCGAAGGACCTGCTGGACGCGTTTCTCGTGGGCTGGGGTTGGGGCCGCGCTACTCTGGCGATGCTCTGAACGTGCTGTGGTCTTGTTGTAAGTTACTCCGGGCGGCGCTTAGCTGTGTCCGGCCGCTTAACGGCCGGCCTCGAGAATGGCCTTAAGAGGCTGCATTGCACTTCGCCGCTAGAGCAGCCAGTATGTTCCTCCGTGCGGAGAGAACGCTCGGTGTTTCCGTTGACCGTAATGACTCCTCGAGGGCCTGGCATCTTGAGCTTGAGGTATGCGTGGTGCGGCACCGCGTTGAACTTTGCAACGCTGCGTCCGAGCAAGGCATGATAGCCATCGCGAACGGGACTATGTCGAAGATTAACTCCTCGCCGGAAGTTATCCGGGATCCGAAGACCACTTCCGGTGTAATTGAGCCTGCATACAATTGGCTTCTACACCTGGTATGACGCCTTTAAAGGTCGTTTTGGTAGGTTTGATCCTTGAGGGGTCTATGCCCATCTTGCGCCTTTGTATCCTGGTAAAGCAGGTTCAGGCTGCCGCGTCCATCGAGGACTCGGTTAGGTGAAATCCATCGACGATTGGGTCTAAGACCAGTGTGGCGAATCCCGTGGCGGATGCTTTGGTGGGGTGGTCCTTCGGTCAAAAGTGATCGGGCAGGAGGACCATGGATTGAACTTGGGCAAGTGGCTCCATCAGCGTAGACATCTTCGAGTGCACGCTCGCTCCCTTTTGGGTATGTGCGTTGCATATATCATGTTCACCGTCCGCACTGTGGGGAAACCCTTCATCCTCTATTGTTCGGCGGTTGGGTCTCGTCCTCGTCATCGCTATGCAGCCTTGTCATTGTTTTCGCAATTAACTTGCTCGCTCGTTGAATACCCAACAGTCCCTGTTGGTGTGGTTAGTCGGCTTTTCGGGTGCCGTGTATCCGCACAAGCGGTCGAGTATTCGGTCCAAATTGGACAGACCGAGTAGTTCGTTTGAATGGCTTTTTCCGCTGACCGGTTTAGAGCCTTTGAATCCGGCATTTACTGCCGTATCCTCAATATTGTCGCCGTTAGTGCGGCGTTTGTTTTTGTTACGACGCTGCCTGCCGCTTTTGGTCCTTGAAGTCCGGACCGCGAATTTTTGCCGAGGTTGTTGTTGCGTGCTAGCTTGTCCTCACCCGCGAGAAGCGGGTCATGAGTGATGTGAGGGCTGCCATGGATTTCGGCTTTTCTGTCCTAGGTGCCGGGCAAGCCACTCGTCGGATGTTATGCTTGAAGGCCGCGAGGGCCTCCGCATCCGCATAAATGACGATTTGGTTTTTCTTGGTTAAGAACCGTGTCCGTAATTGTCCGCCAATTAAATGCCGCTGAATTATGTGGCTTAGGTCATCGGCGTCGGTGGTCGCACATAAGTGCCCCGAAGTTATCGAGGAATGCGGCTTCCGTGTCCTCCCAGCTCCCAATTGACTCTCGCTGGCAAGTTGTTGAGCCAATGCCGGGCTGGTCCTTTAAGCTTGAGGGGAGGTATTTGATGGCGTGAAGATCGTCACCGCGGGCCATGTGGATGTGAAGGAGATAGTCTTGATCCAAACCGCGGGGTCTCACAGCCATCATAGGATTCAATATTGACGGGTTTAAACCCTTCGGGATTTGATGATCCATTACTTCGTGCGTGAAGCATAGTGGGTGTCGGGCGCCTACATCGGGCGATATCACGACGGAGCTCAAAAGAGCTTGGTTTGTTTTGTTCGGCCCGACCGGACTTATCAGGTAGCCATGACGGCCGTCGTCACACGCATCGCGGCGCCCACGCCGATCCATAGATCGATCTTGATTTTCTTGCCTTGTCCTCCAATATATCTCGCAGGGTTCGGAGCGTTCCCCTTTGGCCATGTGCTTTTTGAGCGATGCCGGGTGCAGTTCTAGTGAAGGGCCTAGAGGCCTCTCTGTCGCGCCACGGGTGGTCGGTCAGCCGTATTGTCTCCTGGTGATGCGGGTTCGTAAGCCTCCTCCTCTAATCGGGGGAGCAGCTTGCGTTTAGGGTAGCTTTTGGAGGGGCGTTCGAGCTCATGCTCTTCGGCCGCGAGGACTTCGGTCCATCTATCGGCTAGCAGATCCTGATCAGCTCTAAGCTGTTGCTGCTTTCACTTTAGGCTGTTCGCCGTGGCCATAAGCCTTTTTCTAAAACGCTCTTGTTCGACGGGATTCTCGGGCATGACGAATTCATTGTCGTCGAGGCTTGCTTCGTCTTCGGAGGGAGGCATATAATCCTCTACCTCTTCTTCTGCCGCTCTCTCTTGAGGGCTGGCGTCTTCATCCTCCTGCGATGAATCTTGCTAGAGTGGATTGTCTTCGGCGTTGTCCGGTGTATTGTTATCTCCGGTGCCGGAATCTTCATTCTTGCTGTTGCGGGATTTAGAGCGGCGCCGCTGACGCCGACGCTTGGGCTGCTTCTTGGAGGGGTCATCCTCCATTGTTTCGTCGCCGTTCCCGTCTTTTGGGATGTCCACCATATATATGTCATATGATGAGGTGGCCTTCCAGTGCCCTGTTGGCGCTGGGTCTTGTTCGTCTTCGGCATCGTCGTCCATACCGTCGATGTCTTCGGAGTCGTAGTCTAGCATGTCGGTTAAATCATCGACAGTGGCTACAAAGTGGGTGGTGGGTGGGCGTTGAATTTCTTCGTCGTCCGCATCCCAACCTTCCTGACCGTAATCCGGCCAGGGCTCTCCGGATAAAGAGAGAGACTTTAGTGAACTCAGGATGTCGCAAAAGGGCGAGTGCTGAAAGATGTCCGCGGTCGTGAACTCCATAACGGGCGCCCAATCGGATTCGATTGGCAGGGGTGCGGGGTTGAGTCCGGATAGGAGTCCGCACCACGGAGTCGAGGTCTTCGCAGCGACAGGATGGAGTTCGCTCGATCGCCGTAGAGATTAAAGCCCCGGCGGTGTCCAACCACTCGTCCTCGATCGGGAATCCGCCCGGGTTAAGGGTCGGAGCGGATTACAGTGCGACCTCGTGGCACCGCTCGTTCTGCAGAGCTAGATCATGCCCATCGAGACAGTCTGGCGGCGCGCTTTGGGGGGCTCGAATCCGTCGAAGATCAAGTCTCCGCGGTATCGGCCGTATAGTTTAGGCTTCCAAATCTGACTCGACGTCCAGGCGTAGCTTCGATCTGCTCCGGATGGCTGCGAATTGGCCCGCAGCAAAGCCGCCGAACACGAAGATCTGTCCGGGAGAAAAGTCTCACCGACCGCGTCGTTGTTGATGATCAAAGGAGCCATCGAGCCTATCGGTGACGCATACGGAGGAACTCTCAATGAAAGCACCAATGTCGGTGTCAAACCGGCGGATCTCGGGTAGGGGGTCCCGAATCGTGCGTCTAGGCGGATGGTAACAGGAGACAAGGGACACGATGTTTTACCTAGGTTCGGGCCCTCTTGATGGAGGTAAAACCCTACGTCCTGCTAGATTAATATTGATGATGTGTGTTACAAGAGTGGATCTACCACGAGAACAAAGAGGCTAAACCCTAGAAGCTAGCCTATGGCATGATTGTTGTTCGTCCTACGGACTAAAACCCTCCGGTTTATATAGACACCAGATAGGGTTAGGGTTACACAGAGTCGGTTACAATGGTAGGAGATCTACATATCCGTATCGCCAAGCTTGCCTTCCACGCCAAGGAAAGTCCCATCCGGACACGGGACGAAGTCTTCAATCTTGTATCTTCATAGTCTTGGAGTCCGGCCGATGATGATAGTTCGGCTATCCGGACACCCCCTAGTCCGGAACTCCCTCAATCGCAGTGAATAACTGTTCGCCCGAAGATTTAGGACGAACGTGCCCCTGACCCTTCTCATTGGCATGACATGTGTCACCCACGTACTGTAAGGTGGAGATCGTGTTAGATCGTGGGTGAATAGATAAGTCTATCGTGGGATGCGGAACGGTTTGAGCGGGAAAGCCGAAAATTTTGGACAAGATTAGTTTTAAAGTTCCGTTCGCAATTTCTTCAGCTGACAAGGACACAGTGAAGATTTTGAACGAGTTTCAAATAGAACGCACATGAAGAATTTGTGAATAGATTGGGTTGAGTATAGCATAGAGGGGGAAGGGTCCGATCACATTCACTTAGCAGAAAATGCAGCTTGAAGAAATAGCCATAAGTGAATGCTGTAGAGGACAAAAACACATATATATATATATATATATATATATATATATATATATATATATATATATATATATATATATATAGCCAATGAAGAAAAACAACGGAAATAGTGAAGATTTTGCAATGTTGAAGAATTTGAAAAACCAAGGAATTTCAAAACAGAGGAAAAACTCAAATTGAAGATTTTCAACCTTGGGTGGTGGCGTGACCCACCGTATAAAATGATAATTTCAGACACCATGTTCAATTGTCGTAGGGTTCTGAGAATCAAATTCTTCATTAATTTCTTCACACTTAGAGTGTTATTCTTCATTGATTGAAGAAAAACGTTTCTTCATGTGTTGCACATCTAAGTCATCAATTTTGCATAAGAGTTAGGATGAGTGTCCTTTTCAAAGAACATTCGAAGATTCTAAGATATTTAGCTCATACCGCAACTTGCTAAATCTCTTCTCATCCAAGGGCTTTGTGAAGATATCGGCTAGCTGTTTTTCAGTCTTCACGTGCTCGATGGAGATGTCGCCCTTCAACACATGATCACAAAGAAAATGATGACGAATCTGAATGTGCTTTGTCTTCGAGTCTTTGAATCGGGTTGTGAGCAATCTTGATGGCACTCTCATTGTCACAAGAGAGAGGCACATTCTTCACGTTGATGCCATAGTCCTTGAGAGTTTGCTTCATCCACGACAATTGAGCACAAAGAAGAACCAGCAGCAATGTACTCAGCTTCCGCAGATGAGACGGTGATACGCAGTTCTGCTTTCTTCGAGGACCAATGACCAAAGATCGTCCGAGGAAATGACAAGTACCAGATGTTGACTTGCGGTCCACACGATCACCAGCATAGTCAGAGTCAAAATATCCAATGAGATTAAAAGCAGAGCCCTTGGGGTACCATAATCCTAGTGTTGGTGTGTGAGCTAGATATCGAAGAATATGCTTCACAGCCTTATGGTGCGATTCCTTCGGTGTAGCTTGAAATCGGGCACACATGCAAACACTAAGCATTATATCTGGCCTAGATGCACATAAGTACAATAAAGAACCAATCATGGAGCGGTATACCTTGTGATTGAAGTCAATACCATTTTCATCGATTGCATAGATGGCCATTTGTGGGCATAGGAATTTTGACGCCTTTGCAATCTTGCATGCCGAATTTCCTCAGAACATCCTTGAGGTATTTCTCCTGAGATATGAATATGCCATTGCGTTGTTGACGAATTTGAAGACCTAAGAAGAATTTCAACTTACCCATCATAGACATTTGATATTCTTCACTCATCATATAGGCAAATTCATCACTATAACATTGGTCAAGATGACCAAAGATAATATCATCAACATATATTTGGCACACAAATAGTTCACCATCATAAGATTTAGTAAAGAGAGTAGGGTCGAGTGAACCGGTGTGAAGCCATTCTTCATGAGGAATTCCTTCAAAGTGTCATACCACGCTCGAGGGCCTGCTTGAGGCCATAGAGGGCCTTGTTGAGTCTCAAGACTTTGTCGATTCTTTGGATCTTCAAAACCGGGGTTGAGCAACATATACTTCTTCCTCAAGCTTACCATTGAGGAATGCACTTTTCACATCCATTTGATATAAAGTTATATCATGATGGTTAGCATAAGCAAGTAATATGCGAATAGCCTCAAGTCTAGCAACAGTGCAAAAGTTTCATCAAAATCAATTCCTTCAACTCGTGTGTAGCCTTGAGCTACAAGTCGTGCCTTATTCCTCACCACAAGGCCATTTTCATCTTGCTTGTTGCGATAGATCCACTTTGTGCCAATGATATTATGCTTGCGAGGATCTCGGACGTTTGACCAGTTCCTAGACATTGTTGAGCTCGAATCGATGTAATTCTTCTTGCATGGCCTGAATCCACTCAGTGCTCAGAAATGCTTCATCTACCTTAGTGGGCTCTGTGATAGAGACAAAAGCATAGTGCCCACGAAGTTAGATAAATGTGAAGATTTTGAGCGTGTGAGAGGACCCGGTGCTTCAATGTCATCGATGATCTTGTCAACTTGCACTTCTTTTGCAACGCGAGGATGAGATGGTTGTCGCCGAGGAATTTGATCAGCATTTTCTTCAAAGACCATTTTCTTCAAAGATTTTCATCAGTGCTTGACTCGACGTTCTTCATGTTCGAATGAATTCTTCAAAGATTCTTCAAGAGGGAATGACATCCCCAAAGAGCCTTGAACTTGATAGAGTCCTCGGTGCTGGTTCATCTATCATGAAGGTAGGTGCTCTCTTTGCGAGCCATTAGTTTCATCGAACCGCACATCTACAGTTTCAACAATCTTGTGAAGAACACTGTTGAAGACTCTGTAGGTGTGCGAGTCCTTTTCGTAACCAAGCATAAAACCTTCATGTGCTTTCGTTGCAAATTTAGCATTGTGATGAGGATCTTTAATCCAACATTTAGCACCGAAGACTTTGAAATAACTCACATTGGGTTTCTTGTCAGTGAGGAGTTCATATGCAGTCTTCTTGAAGAATTTGTGAAGATATACCCTGTTGATGATGTGGCACGCAGTGTAAATTGCCTCAATCCAGAAGTAACGAGACGTTTTGTACTCATCAAGCATAGTGCGAGCCATCTCAACAAGAGTTCTGTTCTTGCGCTCCACGACGCCATTTTGCTGAGGAGTATAAGGAGCAGATAACTCATGAGTAATACCAAGTTCATCAAGATAGTCATCATGACCGGAATTCTTGAACTCAGTTCCATTGTCACTCCTGATGTGCTTGATCTTCACACCAAAGTTGGTTGAATCCCTCGAGGAAAATCGTTTGAAGACTTCCTGCACTTCATGTTTGTAAGTAACAATGTGTACCCATATGTAACGAGAGTAATCATCAACAATAACAAAGCCATATAGAGATGCATCATTAGTGACTGCTGAGTAATGATTAGGACCAAAGAGGTCCATGTGAAGCAGTTCGAATGGTCGAGTAGTGGTCATGATAGTCTTCGCTGGATGCTTGGCCTTGGTCATTTTCCAGCTTCACAGTGCTCCACACAAGTGATCCTTGAGGAATTTGACATTCTCAATGCCAATGACATGCTTCTTCTTCGCAAGCGTGTGCAAATTCCTCATGCTGCGTGACCAAGTCGTCGATGCCATAGCCAGCCTTGAAGCTTTTGCAAGCGTGCACACGATCGTTGCGGTCCCGTAGAGAGAAATCAACAATATACAAATCTCCTATCCTAAAGCCTTCGAAGACTTTGGAATTGTCAGCTTCCATAACCACAACACAACGATACTTGCCAAAGACAACAACCATATCAAGATCACAAAGCATTGAGACATACATAAGGTTGTATCCTAAGGACTCAACAAGCATGACTTTGTCCATGTGTCGATCCTTTGTGATCGCAACCTTACCTAGACCCAATACCTGACTTTTGCCTTTGTCAGCGAAGATGATATGCTTCAGATGTGATGGTGATAAGGGAGCATTCATCAATAGATTCTTGTCACCAGTCATGTGATTTGTACATCCACTATCGAGGACCCACTCAGTGGCTTTGGGTTGATCATCCTGCAGATGAATTAGTGCAGCTTACGAACTCATATACTTCATCAGTGAAGAATATGATATCAAATTCATCGGATGAATTTCATCAAGCAAAGAAACAGATATAGCAAGATGAGGACGTGTGAAATGAAAGTTCATTTCTTCATGATTTGCCTGCATTTTTCAGGCATTTTTGTCGTGCCCCCAAAGAAATTCTTCAGACGTTAAAGCACGCCCCGAGACCTGACCTTGCGTAAGAGATTAGTTCTTTTTCTTCACCACCCACATCTGAAGGGGTGGCAAAGAGTTCATCACTCTGCGAGCTCCATATGAGAATCTTTGGCAAAGAAGCGGACCATTTCGCTTTCACATAAGAGGGGTTAGGGTAAGCATATGAATAAGCACGAAATTCTTCGAGGACTTATGAACATAATGGTTTGAGGAATAATGCACATATTCATAGCCCTTAGCTCTACCCTGCGAAACAGAGTTGTTAGCATGATGATAATCATGTGAGGACTTTGATCCTTTTGAGGAATTTGATCCACGTGAGGAATTTGGTCCGTATGAAGAGTTTGATCTGGGGTTCCTATTCTTCACAGGTGGTGTCATGAGGACATTCACCTGAAGACTTTCAAGTCACCTTTTGGGAACCCAGATTTTCTTCATAGGGGAACCGTTCCTGCAGTTAGTCACAAATACTTCACCATTCTGATTTTTGAACAGTTTATAGTTGGAGTCAAATGACTCATCAGAAGAATGAGGAGATTCACATGTAAAGCCAGATAAGTTAGATGGATAAACTGGTGGTCCCTTTGCAAAGAACCCATGAGGTTTTGGGGTATCGCTTTCGGGCTTCCAATATGTACCATCAACATTGATTTTCCTCTCAAAGGCAATACCCTCTTTCCTAGGGTTCTGTTGAGGATCTCGCTTTTAAGCACATCACAAAGAGTCCGATGCCCTTTGAGGCTTTTGTACATGCTGTCATGTACAATTCCTTCGACCTTTGCATCGTCAAGGATACTAGCAATGTCCTCGGATGAGGAATTAGTGATAGCAGAGGCAGGTGAAGAATTTGTAACAGTTGAAGCATTTGAACATTCAGGTGAAGAATTAGCGATTCTCGTTCAATGCACTTTAAGCATGGAGGAACAAATTCTTCTCGAAAGCGTTGATTTGTTGAGCAAGTAATGAATCGCGCTCCTTCTGAAGATCTTCATAACTCACTCTTAGCTTCTCAAGATCTTGCTTTCTTTGAAGAAATTCATAAGAGAGCTTCTCATGATCAGATAAGAGAGTGTTATGATGACCTTGAAGGCTGTCAAACCTAGACTGAAGTCTTTGAAGATTTTCAGTCAAGGCTTTAGTGCGATCCATTTCTTCACCCAACATATCATCACTTTTGTTTAGCATATATTGAACTTTTTCCAAAGCTCTTTGTTGTTTAGTGGCAAGGGAAGCAAGTTTGACATAGCTGGGTCCAAATTCATCACCAGATTCATCATCACTAGACTCGGATAGGTAGCATTCAGTTACCTCAGCACTTTTTGCCATGAGGCGTGATGAAGAGGATGATGATTCTGGTTCGAATGTCATCACTTTGAGAGATTCCTTGAAGTCCTCAAACCAAGGATCATGACGGGTTCGATGACCTTCATAGACCTCAGAGAGACGGTCCCAGATAAGCTTCGCATGATCGAGATGCATGATGTTCCTGAACTGATTTTAAGATGCAGTGAGCAAATGACATCCTTCGCCGTGAGGTTGAGAAGAGTGTACTTGCGAATGTCATCAGCTCCGCCGCCTTGCATGATCAAGAAGACCAATATCGGTGACGGTCCACAGTCATTGTTCATCGCCATGAGACGCTTCTTCATCATGGCCTTCCACTTGGGATACTCATGACCGTCAAAGATGGGGCATGTCACTTTCTTCATACCTGCGGTCGACATAACTAAAACTCCAGGCGGTTAAACCAAAAGCACACAGAACAAGGGAGTACCTTGCTCTAATACCAATTGAAAGTGCGTTATATCGACTAGAGGGGGGGGTGAATAGGCAATTTTTATGAATTCTTCACTGAGGAATTTGCCGGTGAGGAAATTCCTTAGCGAAGAACTACTTGCAATGGAATAAGTACTCGAAGTAAGCATAACAGAATACAGGCATGGTCATCATGATGAAATAAAGACGAGCACAGAGTACAGAAAGCGTAATCACAGGATAACACAAGATTAAGACAAACAGACTGAAGAAATTGAACTGAGGAAATTGAGAAAGTCTTCAGTCAAAGTCTTCAAACACAGATATGATGAAGCACTTAACACAGTAATGAGGAAATGAAAGAGTTGAGGAAATAGAACCAGTAAGGTTGGTGAAGACAATGATTTGGTAGACCAGTTCCAACTGCTTTGTCTCGGTTGTACGCTTGGTTGGAGCGGTGAGTATTTAAACTCGAGGACACACAGTCCGGACACCCAGTCCCGAGCACGCAGCTCGGGACACCAAGTCCTCACCAGATTCTCCTTGAACTAAGGTCACACAGACCTCGTCCAATCACTCATGGTAAGTCTTCAGGCGACTTCCAAACCTTCACAGACTCGGTCACTCGGCAATCCACAATTCCTCTTGGATGCTATAGACCATGATGCCTAACCGTCTGGAAGAAGCACAGTCTTCAAAGGTAACAAGCGTCGGATCCACGCAGGATCAATCTCTTGATGATGCTCAATCACTTTGGGTGTGTAGGTGTTTGGGTTTGGGTTTTCCTCACTTGATGATTTTCACTCAAAGTCCTCGGAGGATGGGATGCTCTCAAATGACAAGTGTCGGTTTCTCTGAGCAGCCAACCAGCTAGTGGTTGTAGGGGCAGCTATTTATAGCCTAGGGAGCAGCCCGACATGATAAGATATAAATGCCCTTCAATGATATGACCGTTAGGTGGATAAGATATTTTGGGACAGTGGCTGATAGCATAGCAACAAATGGAAATTTGAGGTTCAAATTCCTCGGGGCTATCATGTTCCTCCTGTAGGCAATCCAAGACCGGCGAATTCCTTAACTCCTCGGTCAGAACAAATTCCTCGTGACGGAAGAACTTCGCTCTCACATCAAGAAATTGACTGAACTATATGAGATTTCAATGGCTTCACTTTCAAGGGATTGGTAGGTGTAGGATTTTGAGTTGAGCATCACATGGAAATTTTTCCTTAGTATTTCCTCAACCCCCTTTAACAGTATGGTGTTTCCTATGACTCAAGAAAGAGAAAACGAAACTACGAAAACAAAAGTCTTCACCCTTCATGTTCCTCAAATGAATACCAAGTCTTCAAGATCACACCAATTTCTTCACTTTCAAAGTCTTGAAAGTCTTCGAATACCAAAGTCTTGATCGAAGAACTTCATTTTAGGGATCGACTTTCTCTCAGAATATCAAACTCCTCATAGACTAATAGACCTGTGTACACTCATAAACGCATTAGACCCTTAACCTATAAGTCTTCAATACACCAAAATCACTAAGGGGCACTAGATGCACTTACACATATACTTTTGTGGAGCAACTGTACACTGGCGTTGAATGAGCCATCTCTGCCGCCTTCACAAAAAAATCACCACCCTCTCTCATCAAGGAAGTGCCGGAGAGGCTATCTGTGCTGTCGCAGAGAATCGAAGAGTTGAAGCGATCAGCCGCCAGGGCCGGTGTCATCACTGCATTAAGCCAGGCAAAGGCGTGGCAAGCAGATCTTGATCCAGAAGGTTTGGCCAATGGTTGCCCAAGCATAAAAGAAGACGGGTCTCCCTTCAGCGCTGATGACTTTGCAGAAATAGTAAGGGAAATGCGTCCACTAGCAAGCAAGCTGGTTGAAGATATAGACCTGTCCCAGTATCAGGCGGTTTATGACGCTGAAAACAAGAAGGTAAAAGCGCCGGTTCATGAAGCCCAGGTCCTTATTCCACCAATTCGTAAGCACACATTTGCCCCTGATCATGATGCCTTGTAATAGGCTAGTTGAAAAACCATGATCTGCCACACCATCATGCATGTTTATTTGCATAACACTTATGAGCCGTTCGATCTGATTTGAAGATCCAGTGTTTATGCTCATAATCATTGTCAATCGTGTTGATCATGTTGTCATAAGCCCTACATACAAATAGAGAACAAGTGCCCTGGCGATTTACCCCAAGGCGGGTCATAATGCCCTATATAAAATCCACTGGTGACTGTATCGTCCATAACCAGGGCGGGTTTATCAAAACCTCGTATAATCATAACAAAGTAAATATCATACCTGTGATATTTATTCATACTGCCAGCTTACCACGCTGTACGTAATAAGGGTAACAATCCAAAGACTCAGAGCGCAGCGCCCTATACAATTTATTCATACTGCCGGCTTACAACACCATATGCAGCAAAAGGTGACATCCGACAACTCGGAGCACAGAACTCCAAGCACATAATCATCACATACTGGCGACTTAACATCCAAAGCCAGTCCGGGTTAGCAAAACTCCGGATAGATTCAAATATGAATCATAAGGATCAAGGCGACATGGCCCTAATCAATTCTCAACCATATATCAATATGGCACAAAAGATGAACCTCAAAAAATGTTCAAAGCAAATACAAATCAGAAAAACAAGGCGTTCATATGCTGCCAAGCCTTAATGTCAAGTGCTATTCAAGGGCTGCACAACCACTGAGTTAAACCTTAATTCAAACCCGTAAGCTGGACCTCACATGACCAATCGCCATTTTAACTTTGACAAATTTAGGGTCTTTTAGAAGATTGATTGTCAAGAGTACGACGAGTCATTCCAGGATTACCTGGTCGGAGTGGCAGGCAAACAAAGGCAGGATAACCCGGATTTTTGGTGAATACACCTGGCGCCCAAGCCTATTACAAGGGACAACAAAGCTCTATTCATCAACAAGGAGCCCCCAAGTAATATTTCATTCCAGGCGTATAAGCCAGATCAGTAGGGTAGTCATAGCTATGCTCAATGAGCAGGAAGCCCCCAAGTAAGTTGCAATCAAGGCGTACAAGCCGGATCAGGAGGGTAGTCATATCTATGCTCAATAAGCAGGAAGCCCCAAGTGATCTTATGAAGTAACAATAAAGACTCATATTCTCATAAGTGAAACGACAGATGCCCTGAATTATCAGGGATGCCGGCTTTATTATACTAATCATAATATATATATTGGAAGAAGTATGCACATCACAAGAGTCGGTGGCTCAGGTGAGCAAAATTCCACGGCCGACGGGTCTCCTCCTCCGACGTGCGTGAGTCCTTGTGGTCTCGAACATTGATAAGGTAATATGATCCGTTGTTCAGATGGCCCTTCCCAAGGTGGGGATAACTTGTGCATGTCAGTTTGATCCTGGATGAGCCGGAGCACCAAATCTCCTTCTTGAAAGGCCCTGTTTTAACCCGGCAGCTATGATAACGACGCAAATCTTGCTGGTAAATCGCCAAACGAGCCGTCGCAAGGTCACAATCCTCATCCAACAGGTCAAGAGCATCCTGACGTGCTTGTTCATTATCAGCTTCCACTTAAGCCGCCACACGGGGCGAGTCGTGAGGGATGTCACTAGGGAGAACTGTCTCTGCTCCGTAAAACATGAAAAAGGCATGTAACCCGTAGACCTGTTGGGGGTAGTATTCATACTCCATAACACTGAGGGCAACTCCTCCACCCAGCAACCTGGAGTCCTCTGGGACTATAAGCCGGGGTTTGATGCCTCACAAGATTTCTTGATTGGCTCTTTCAGCTTGACCATTGGAACGGGGGTGAGCCACAGATGACACATCAAGACGAGTTCATGTTGACAAAATTCTTTCATAGCACCTTTAGATAAATTAGTGCCATTATTAGTGATGATGCTGTGAGGGTAGCCAAAACGGAAAATCACCTTTTTGGTGAATTGAACCGCCGTTGCTGCGTCACATTTACTGACCAACTCTGCCTTAACCCATTTTGTAAACTTGTCAACCGCCACCAACAGGTGAGTCTTTTTATCCTTGGATCTTTTAAAAGGCCCAACCATATCCAGCCCCCAGATTGCAAATGACCAAGTAATTGGAATCATCCTCAATTCTTGAGCCGGCACATGAGCTTGCCTTGATATTTTTTGACAACCATCACATTTGCTGACCAAATCCTCTGCATCAACATGAGTCGTCAGCCAATAAAACCCATGACGAAAAGCCTTAGCCACGAGAGACTTAGAGCCGACATGATGGCCACAATATCCTTCATGAATCTCTCGTAGAATCTCACGGCCCTCTTCAGGAGAAACACAATGTTGAAACACCCCTGTAACACTGCATTGGTGCAACTCTACATTGACAATAGTCATTGACTTAGACCGCCGGGTTATCTGCCTGGCCAAAACTTCATCTTCAGGTAAATCACCCCGGGCCATATAAGCCAAATATGGAACTATCCAATTAGGAATAGCATGAAGAGCCGCCACAGTTGTGCCTCCGGATCAGGAATAGCAAGATCTTCCTCCATGGGCCGTTTAACTGAAGCATTATGCAAAATATCAAGGAAAACATTAGGTGGTATTGGCTTACTCTAGGACCCTAGCCGGGTTAAGGCATTAGCCGCCTCATTTTTCCTACGATCAACATGTTCCACTTGATAACCTTTGAAATGACCAGCTATAGCATCAACCTCTCGGTGATAAGCTCCCATGAGTGGATCTTTAGAATCCCAAGTGCCTGAAACTTGCCGAGCCACCAAATCTGAGTCACCAAAACACCTCACCTGGCTTAGATTCATCTCTTTAGCCATCCGAAGACCTTGGAGCAAGGCCCCATACTCAGATGCATTGTTAGTACAAGGGAACATCAACCTTAAAGCATAGCAAAATTTATCACCTCGCGGGGAAGTCAAAATCACTCCAGCCCCCGAGCCTTCCAACTTCCTAGATCCATCAAAGTGAATAGTCCAATATGTGCTATCTGGCTTCTCCTCAGGCATCTGCAACTCTGTCCAGTCATTGATAAAATCCACAAGTGCTTGAGATTTGATAGTTGTTCGAGGCATATACTTCAAACCATGGGGGTCCGAGCTCAATGGCCCACTTGGCTACCCGACCTATGGCTTCTCTGTTTTGAATAATATCCCCTAAGGGAGCAGAACTGACCACAGTGATGGGATGACCAAAGAAATATTGCTTCAATTTATGACTAGCCATGAACACCCCATAAACCAGCTTCTGCCAATGTGGGTACCTCTGTTTGGATTCAATGAGTACCTCACTGATATAATAAACCGGCCGCTGAACCTGATATTCCTTGCCTGCCTCTTTCCGTTCCACAACAATTGCCACACTAACGGCTCTGGTATTAGCAGCCACATATAACAATAAGGGCTCCTTATCAATAGGAGCTGCCAGGATCGGCGGCTCAGCCAACTGCTTTTTCAATGCCTCAAATGCCTGATCAGCAGCATCACTACACACAAAGTGATATGTTTTCTTCATCATCTGGTACAGAGGGATGGCCTTCTTGCTGAACCGCCTTATGAACTGGCTTAAGGCCGCAATACGACCCGCCAGACGCTGGACATCATTAATACACACCAGCTTAGCTAAGGAAGTGATAGCTTTTCTCCGGGTTAGCTTCAATACCCCTTTCAGAAACCAAAAATCCCAATAGCTTGCCTGCTGGTACACCAAAGACACACTTGGCCGGGTTAAGCATCATCTTGTAGACCTGGAGATTGTCAAAGGTCTATTTCAAATCATCTATCAAGGTCTCCTTCTTCTTGGATTTCACAACAATATCATCCACATAGGCATGAACATTGCGTCCAATCTGGTCATGGAGGCAATTCTGAACACACCATTAGTAAGTCGCCTAGGCACTCTTGAGCCCAAAAGGCATAGACACATAGCAGAAAGCTCCAAAGGGAGTGATGAAAGCCGTCTTCTCCTGGTCTTTGACTGCCATCTTGATCTGATGATAACCAGAGTAAGCATCCAAAAAACTCAAATGCTCACAACCCGCCGTAGCATCAATGATCTGATCAATACGGGGGAGAGCAAAAGGATCAGCCGGACATGCCTTGTTAAGGTCTGTGTAGTCCACAAACATTCGCCAAGTGCCATTCTTCTTAAGTACCAGCACCGGGTTAGCCAACCACTCAGGATGAAAAACTTCAATTATAAACCCAGCCGCTAAGAGCCGGGCCACTTCTTCACCAATGGCCTTATGCCTCGCTTCATTAAAATGACGAAGAAATTGCTTGACCAGTTTAAACTTTGGATCAACATTGAGAGTGTGCTTAGCGAGTTCCCTCGGTACACCTGGCATGTCTGAAGGCTTCCATGCAAAGATGTCTCGGTTCTCATGGATGAACTTGATGAGCGCGCTTTCCTATTTCGGATCCATATTCACACTGATACTGAATTGCATGGACGAGTCGCCAAGAACGAAATCAACCAACTTAGTATCATCTGCCAACTTAAACTTCAATAGAGGGTCATGCTCTATGGTTGGCTTCTTCAAAGGTGTCACATCTGCCGGATCAACATTATCTGTGTAAAACTTCAACTCCTCTGTTGCACAAACAGACTCAACATAAGTAGCATCGCCCTCTTCACATTCCAAGGCTATCTTCTGATACGTCTCCAACGTATCTATATTTTTTGATTGTTCCATGCTATTATATTATCAATCTTGGGTGTTTTATATGCATTTATACGCTATTTTATATGAGTTTTGGGACTAACCTATTAACCTAGTGCGCAGTGCCAGTTTTTGCTTTTACCTTGTTTTAGAGTTTTACAGAAAAGGAATACCAAACGGAGTCCAATTGACGTGCCAATTATTGATGATTTTTTATGGACCAAAAGAAGCCCCCAGAGTAAAAGAGTTGGGCCAGAAGAGTCCCGAGCCATCCACGAGGGTGGGGGCGCGCCCTATCCCCCTAGGCGCGTCCCCCTATCTCGTGGATGACTTGGAGACCCCCTGACGTGAGACCTGCGCCAAAAATAACAATAAATACAGAAACCTCCAAAAAATAACCTAGATCAGGAGTTCCACCACCGCAAGCCTCTGTAGCCACCAAAAACCAATCGGGACCCTATTCCAAAGACTCGCCGAGGGAGGATCCTCACCGTGGCCATCTTCATCATCCGGCTCTCGCCTTGACGAGGAGGGATTATTTCACCCTCGGGGGTGAGGTTTTGTACCTGGAGCTATGTGTTTTATCTCTCTCTCTCTCTCTCTCTCTCTCTCTCTCTCTCTCTCTCTCTCGTGTTCTTGATTCGGCACGATCTTAATGTATCGCGAGCTTTGCTATTATAGTTGGATCTTATGATGTTTCTCCCCCTCTACTCCCTTGTGATGGATTGAGTTTTCCCTTTGAAATTATCTTATCGGATTGAGTCTTTAAGGATTTGAGAACACTTAATGTATGTCTTGCATGTGCTTATCTGTTGTGACAATGGGATATTCACGTGATCTACTTGATGTATGTTTTGGTGATCAACTTGCGGGTTCAGTGACCTTGTGAACTTATGCATAGGCACTACAAAAAAAAATACACTTCCGTGATGATACGTGTTTGTCACAGTAGGTCGCGTTTTTTGTCATGCATGTACATCCATGAAAAAATTATGATGTAATCAAGATAGTCATACCTGTCAGCCAGAGAAGTGTTCCATGACATTTCCAAAATTATCATCACGGAAGTGTCCACTTCCATAACGATAAATCGCTGGCGTCACGAAGTGCTTTTCGTCAAGGGTGACCGACACGTGGCATCCACCGTAACGGAACGCCGTTAAGCTATCGGGTCGGTTTTTGGATTCGATAACCCGTTATCAATACGACCAATGGGGATTTTCCACATGTAAAATCATCATTGGCTGGAGGAAACACGTGTCGGCTCACCGTTGGGACAGATGTCATCCACTCATTGGACAGAAGGCGCCTATGATACGTCGACACGTGGCACGGCCCAACAGAGACCCATTCCTGTGAAAAGGCCGGACCGTTTGACTTGCTCAAAAGGTGGCGGGCTGACCCATGTAAATCCTGTTAACGGCCTGTTCGCATATAGCCCGTTTACAGCCCGCTAACGTAAGGCCCGTTACGCCCTATCCGAATTAGGCCCAGTAGCGTCATCTGGGCCACCCAATATGATTCGGCCCGTTTTCGCCGGCCCATGTATGGCCCATGACGCTTTTCAGCCCATATGAGGCCCTATGTAACTCTTGGCCTATTAATGGCCCGTGGTGAAACCGACTTCGTAATGAACAAAGTGTATTACTTTACACCCATTAACGGCCGTGGTGAACCGGCCCGTAATGAACGATGTATCACTTTATACCCATTAAGGGCCCGTTATTCCATTGGGCCGTTTCAGCCCATGTTATCTTTCGGCCTTCTCGAGCCCATTTATTCTTGGGCTCATTTCAAAGATTCGTTTACTTACGGCCCGTTCTTGTCATTTTTCGCTTATGGGCCAAATTCAGCCCGTGGTTACGGTCGGCCCGCTTTGTGTTCCGTTAACACATTGGTCCGTTTTCATAGCGTCATGAACACGGCCTATTAACGATGGCCCGTTATGGTCGGCCCATGAACGGACGATTCCAACTCTAGCCCGTTTACGGCCATAATGCGGCCTGTTATTGGCCCATGTTTGGCCAATCGATCATACTGCCCGTATAAGGCCCATTGATGATACGGCCCATAGAAGGCCCATTGTTTCTACGGCCCGTAGAAGGCCCATTGTTTCTACGGCCCGTAGAAGGCCCACTGTTTATACGGCCCGTAGAAGGCCCACTGTTTCTACGGCCCGTAGGTCCAGTGTCACTACAAAGAAATATTAGCCCATGGTTATTGTGGCCTAGTTTTAAAAAATAGGTTATTGCAGTCACTAGCAAACCGCAGAAAAAGAACTGCACTGACTACAAGCAAACAAATAAACAAGACAATAAGGAAATAAATAAGCAAGCAACTTACACTAGGCTATCACGGCTATTACACATATTACATCCACTGGGCATCAAAGTTCGCCACTAGTGCAAATATAGGGAACACAACAACATATAAACGCCACAAGAAAACAAGTCCAAAACTGAAACCACTTCTGAAGAGCTCAAGAAACAATATCCTGGGTACCCATAATGTCGGGCAAGATGCTTAGCAAGCTTATTAACTTTCTCTTGTTTGGCGCTTAAGTCCTCCAAATAGCTTCACTACAAAAAAAGACACATCCGTGACATTTTGGGCGAGCAATTTTTTCATCATACATATGACACTTCTATGACGATAATTGTGACAAAACCCAGATCATCATAGATGTGGTGGGATCCTACTTCTATGACAAAAAATCAAGATGTAAAATGGGCTTTTCGTCTGGCGGGCGGAGACGCAGCTGCATGACATTCTTTGGGCCGGCCCATGACGGAAAAAACCATGGTAGAAGAGAGGGGAGGAAAATTTCGGGAGTTGCGGTTACGGTGGGAGGTCGGGGCGGAGCGATGCGCTGCTTTCTCAGACGTATGCTGCAGGTGCGAGGTATTGGCTCTAATCAAGCCGAAGCGAGGCGTTGGGCTCTAATCGAACCCGGCGACAGACTGCAGTTACGCTACATCGAACCCGGCGATCGATCGATGGCTGTTAATCGAACCCGATGGAGCGATTCTTCGCTAGTGCCGCTAGTGAGCATGGCGGCGGGGGTTGGATGAGCGGTGGCGGTGGCGTTGCCTCTGGATGAACAGGAACCCGTGGTGTGGAGGGCTGGATGAGCGATGAGACGGTGGAGGGGTGACCGTGGAGGGGTGGTTGAACAGACCCCGTGATGTGGAGGGCTGGATGAACAGTGAAGCGGTGGAGGGGTGACCGTGGAGGGGTGGTTGAACAGGACCCCGTGGTGTGGAGGGCTGGATGAACAGTAGACGGTGGAGGGGTGACCGTGGAGAGGGGTGGTTGAACAGTAGCCGGTGGAGTAGCGCACGGTGGAGGCTGGATGAACAGGAGCCCGTGGAGGCTGGAGGAGGTCGACGGTAGCCCGTGGAGGCTTGAGGAGGTCGACGGTGGAGATGAACAGTATCCCGTGGAGTCCTGCTTTTGCGTACGCCACACCCTCCCCTGCTTCGACCGTGGCGCTCCAACACAAGTCCGTTTCGTCCGTTTTGCGGTACGCCACACCCCTCCCGATCAACAGGACCCCGTTTCGACCGTAGGAGGTCCGTTTCCTCCGTTTTGCGGTACGCCAGGCCCCTCCCGATCAACAGGACCCCGTTTCGAACGTGGCCGGTCGAACACAAGGCCGTTTCCTCCTTTGTGCGGTACGCCAGGCCTCGTTTCCATCGCTTGTTCCATCCATGCCCTCCCGATGAACACGACCACACATTCCGTTCCGACCCAACCGGTTGGCTCCCCATGAACACGACGACGATGCTGTTTCTCTGTTCCGACCCAGCCATGTACGTATGCGCGAATAGGCGTTCGAGACCCTGCCCGTATGTACGACGCGTGGTCAGATTTTCTTTCTTGCACCTCGCCACCAGACGTGCGTGTACATGCTACGTGCGCGCCTCTACTACGACACGTGCGCGCCTCTACATCTACGACACGTGCGCGCCTCTACATCGACCAGTATGTACGTACACGTTCACGACCAGAATTACAACACTACGTACGCTTCGACCAGGTGGGTCCCGACTGTAAGGCACTTCCTTGCGTGCGAAGATGTAGTTGGTGGGTCCCAGCAGTCAGGGGGCTAATCGTTTTGGTTTTTTTTGCCCGGACGCACTTCCTTGCATGCGAAGATGTAGCTGGTGGGTCCCAACAGTCAGGGGGAAATGTTTTTTTCGCGAAATACAGTGGCCCGTCTGGTGGGTCCCAGCTGTCAGGTGGAGGAATCATTATTTTCTGCGTAATAAGGAGGCACTTCCTTGCTGCGGCAGTGGACCACGCTATCAGCCTCTCCACATACAGTCCACGTCCGATGGAAGTCGTTCCTTGACCACGTTGACCACGCTGCGCCAAGAGCACGAGGGTGGTGGACGACGGCGAGGCCTAGGAAGGGGACGACGGGGAGCCGGGGAAGACACGGCAGTGGAAGCCCGCGCGGAGAGGAGTACGAGGGTTCACTGGTTCGGCTGCGGTGTGAGGCTGCCGTCACCGCAGGGCCTAGCCAGTGGTGGGAATAGTAGGGGGCGGTGAGGCCTCCGCGGCAGCACAACCGGCCATCGGGAGGTAGGAGCATGCGGCACGACCGGCGCTGCTTTGGGCGGCTGGAGCAAGAAGACCAGAGGTTGAAGAAGCACTACGGCCGTTGGATGGACATCATACGGTCCTTTGGAGCTAGAATCGTTCATATTGACTAAAGTTGACAAAGGCCCCGTCGATCAACTTAGTAGGCCCACAAGTCAGCCTCCCTCCATGGTGGATCCCAGCTAGCAAGGGAGTATTCATTTTTTTTGTGCGTAATAAGGAGGCACTTCGGTGGGTCGGTGACGGTGTGAGGAACGTTTTTTCGCGAAATCGCTGGCCCGTCCGGTGGGTCCCAGCAATCGGGGAAGCGTTTTTTAGCGAAATAAGGTGGCTTGTCCGGTGGGTCCTGCTGTCGGTGGAGGAATAATTATTTTGCAGCGTAATAAGGAGGCACTTCCTTGCGGCCGCTGGACCCATCTCGGCCTCTCCACGTGCAAAGGTACTCTTAGGTGGAAGTCGGTCGTTGACCATGTTGACCACGCCACGCCGAGAGCACCGGCGGTGGTGCGGACGACGGCGAGGCCTAGGAAGGGGACGACGCGAGCCGGGCGACGCAGTGATGGTTGCCAGGAGAGGAGTACGAGGTTCTTGGTTCGGCTGGCGTGAGGCTGCCGTCGCCCTTGAATAACAGGGGTTTGGGTGAGTAGAGGGATACCTGGGCCAGCAAAGTGGGAGTAATGCAGGCGGTGAGGCCTCCAGCGGCATCACACCGGCCACGAGAGGCGGAGCACGCGGCATGACCGGCGCTGCTTTGGGCGGTTTGGAGCAAGAAGACCAGAGGTTGAAGAAGCACTATGGCCGTTGGATGGACAGCGTACGGTCACTGGAGCTAGAATCGTTCATATTGACTAAGTTGACAAAGCCCTCCGTCCCCGTCAATTTAGTTGGCCCATCTAGCAGGGTGGGTATTCATTTTTTTTGTGCGTAATAAGGAGGCACTTCCTTGCGTGCGAAGATATAGCTGGTGCGTCCGACATGTCAGCGGGGGGAACGTTTTTTTTTCACGAAATACAGAGGCCCTTCCGGTAGGTCACAACTGTCAGGTGGAGGAATCATTATTTTCCGCGTACAGTCCACGACCGATGGATGTTGTCGTGGACTTGTCACGGCAGATGTCCTCATGAAAGGACTTAGTCGTAGGGCCTTCGTACGGGTTACCTCGAGAGGTTAAAGCGGACACCAGACACGGGAATTATACTTTGGTTCGCCCCTTCAATGAAGGTAAAAACCTACGTCCGGTTGTGATGTGATTGATATGGTTTGGCGACTAGGGAGCAATAGCTTTGCCTTAGCCTCGAAATCTCTGTCCCTAACTCGGCTGGTCGTCCCCTTATATACACGGATAGACGCCTTGGTCGGTTTCTGAGTCCCAATCCGGCTCATACAAGAGTCCGGCTTGATCTCTCCTTTCCTGTCTTACAACACAAGCTATAACGCTAAGGCGGTTTACATACATGGACCTTAATTACGCCTCTGGGCTCCAAAGGCGTCCACATGGGCTGGATCATGAGCAGTGTGAACCGGCCTCCCGGGCGGTTCACACTCGATGAGTTATATCCCCAACATTAGGCCCCAGATTGACTTGAACCGTTCATGTTAATCTTCACACCCTCAAGAAACTCTTGATCTCTTTCCTCCTTCCAGTAAACCGCCACCGCTTGAACCGCCGTGATGTCATCTTCCGATTCGCGTGTCGAGCGTCCCGACGTCATCCTTAATAAAGAAATCCAAACAGTAAGATTCCCTCGCATTTAATGCCATTCCGAAATCGAGGCGGCCGCTGCACCTTCCGCCGCTTTTGACTCCTCGATTCTCGCGCCCGTTGATTGCTCCAGTCCCTTATAAATAGACCGGTCGGGCCATTCTCTTCTTCTTCTTCCTCTCTTCTTCTTCTTCCTCTCTTCTTCTTCCTCGCGACCCGCCGACCCTGAAGCTCTTGCCGTCGCCCTCAACCTTCGACCGACGCTTCCCGCCGAGCCGCTGCATCAACCTGATCTTACCAGAGTTTTAGCGCTCCTCGTGGTTCCCGCTCGTCAGGTAAGGTTTTCTTTAAACCCTAGATCTCATCTGGAAACTCGGTTCGTCTCATAGCTCGTGAGCGTTCATGCCGATTCTTCATACCAGTTCCACCATGGTCGTACGGCTCAGCCGTACCGCCCCTCATATGCAAACGGCTGCTTTCGCCGTTTACCCGACTCTAGGCATCTTCCCCTTTGTTCAGATCCTTCGCTTTAACATGCCCGAACCTTCCTGGCTGTAGGAGGTCCGCATAGGTCAGAAATTTTCCTTCTTGAACCCGGTAGATCTAGATTATTTCCTTTTGCATGGGAAACCTGTTTACATCTATACTTAGCAACTTTTTTCAGCTCGCCTCCTCTGGCGGTTTAACTATCGATATCTAATCCGTCACCCCATTAGTCCTTAGTTAAGCCGGAATTTCCGGTTTCTTGGATTGCCGGTTTAACATTATCTCAGAACTCCCGACCTGTTCAATGGTGAACCGTTTTCCTTTCTTTCGCAGCCTTAATCTTCCGGAATGGCTCCTCAATTTGCTGCTTGCAATCGGGTCGGTCCAAAATCACCGAGACGCAGCTCAACGGCCACGCTACCACCGGGCGGTTTGGCTCCAAAAGACGTCCTCCATTGGCGTGTTCCGGAGGGCGAAGTTTCTCCCGAGCCGCGAAGCGGGGAAGTAATTGTGTTTATGCAGCACCTAGACCGGGGTTACGCCTACCGTTCAAAGTTTTTCCGGACGTCCTTGCCAGTTTGCAACTCCATCCGCAGGATATCGGCCCGAATTCCGTTTGAATATATGCAACTTTCAAGTCTTCGTGAAGTCTATCTTCAAGAAGAACCGTGCGTGGAGTTGTTCCGGATTTTTCCATTTGAACCTTCGCACAGAATTTTACGATGGTCCCAACACGGAGCCGGGCGGCGTTTCAATTCGTAAGAGGAAGGAAGCCGATTTCCCTCACGCCAAGCACCACAGCCATCCAAAGGATTGGAACCAAACCTGGTTCTCCATCGCTGTAACACCGCTACCGCCAACGAAAACCCCTTGCCGGTTACCGTCCTCACCGCTCAGCAACCATCATCCACCGCTTTCACGCTTAACCGCCATGAACGGAAAAACTTCGCGCCACAAATAATCAAGCTCCGGGCTCTAATGGCCAATGGCTTAACCGGGCGTGGATCTTGTGCGTTCTCGGGTCTCTTGGGCGATGTTGCCACCGAGCCGCCGCCCGGATTGATGCACGAGTACACCGGCAGCCTCAAAGATCCTCAAAGGCGCCACGAGCTACCCATAACCGAACAGGAGACCACCGAGATCGTCAAGAAGATGCTCGATGAGCCAATCTCCGTCTGCAGCCTCACCGGGTTGGCTCCATTTTGTGCCGCCAACAAACCGCCGCGGTAAGCTCTTCTTCTTGCCTTTCGTGCTCGTATCTGTTGACATATGCTAATGCTTGCTGCTTCCCGTGCTGAAAGCTCATACGAAACGCACTGCACCGGGTCCGGGCGCCACGCAAAGTCCAAGGCCACTAAGAAAGCTGGCAAGAAAAAGACCACCGAGTCCTCGGAACCGCCGGAGGACGAAGAATCAGAAGCCGAGGTAAAACTTTGACATTTACGAGGGAGCCGCCATAAACCGGCTTTCCGCTTTGTATTTCTTCTTGCATATGCTTGGCCTCTTTACCTTCCTTTTACCGACACTTTTTCTTCCTGTGATGATGCTGAAGCCAGTCATGCCGATCCTGTTGAGGTAATCCTTCTTTCTTCCGAATCTGAGCTTGCGCTGTTAAGAGAATTCGTCATACCGTCCGGAAAGTGAAAAATACCATTCTGTGCTTATTTGAATCCAAATCTTTTCTTGAAGACACATCAGATCAAGAGCGCCCGTACAACCCGGCCTGATGGTCAACAGGTTACCTCGGCCGGGTTTACGAGACACTTAATCCGGAAGCGTCGCCCAGAGGTGACTTGCTCTCCGAAAAGCGTTATCCCTTAAAAGGTTTCTTCCGATGTTCTCTCAATCCGTCGACTCAATTATCAGGCCTCTTCCAACTCGTCTGGCGGTTCATCCACCACACAACCGCCTCCGTGAACATCGCCGCAGGGTATGTAATTCTTGTCATCAATTCGATTCCCTATTAATTTGGTCAATTTGTCTTGATCCAACTCTGAATATTGCAGCACCAAGGCTCGTTTGAGCAAGAAAGCGAAAACTCTTGATCCTACTCCGGATGGTGATCCGGAAAACCCCTAACAGCCACATGAAAATCCTGAAGCCGCCAAGGAAAGCTCTGGCGAGTTGTACAAGGATGATCCGCCGACCCGCCAGAAGTTGAACCGGAGGTCCAAGTGGAAACCTCACACCGCTGCTCCACCAAACCCGGCCCACCGAGCGGATCGTGACCGTTGAACCGCCGAGCCAAAGCAAGACGACATCAAGCCCAAACAAGACCGCTGAAAATGACGATGTTCTTGTGATAGCAGTCGCTACACTGCTCCTATCCAACCGTCGCTTTAGCCAAGCATAGCATCAAAGAAAGTTCCACTACTATCAAGAAAGACAAGGGGAAGACCGACATGTCTGCCATTTACAATTTCTCCGCCCAAGAGCTTCATTCCGGCTACGAACCGGCTTTACACAAGCCGTGACCTTGAAGCCGGTCTAGTAAATCGCATGAAGGACCGCTATGAGGTAATAATTTGACCTTTCTCATCTTTGCACCGCATAGTAGCCCCAAAGAGTCGGTTTAATTTTGCAAAGTTAAACCGGGACTTAAGTTGCGTCTCCTTAGCAAATTGAGATCAACTAGCCATTAGCCCCCAAGTGCCAAGTTGAATACTTGTATTAAGCTTGGGACTTGTATAATGAAACCACTAACATGCTTTATTTGTCATCAGAATGAAATACACCAAAGAAGTCAGGTGCAACTCAAGGACCTCCGAACCAATCTGAAACCCAAATAGCGAAGCCACCAAAACCAAGGATGAGCTAAAGACATACGACCACCATGGAGCGGTGAAGGAGTGGTACAAATCCGAGCGGTCAAGCTGGGACACCGAGAAAGCCGGTTTAATAAAACGGGCGGAGGAAGCGGAGGCGGCCCTTAAACCGGTGACTGAAGAGCTTACCGGACTCAAACGCCAAGTGCATGCCATGACCTCTGCCGTCTTTGGTAAGTAAATTTATACTGAATATGCCTGTGTTAACGCTTCCGCCGGTTTAACTTGGGCTGTCTAAACCTTGTGCGAGCAAGCGTATTGCTCATCCAGGCTCGGCGATGCGAAAAAAGCTCAAGGCTTCAGACACCCTGATTGAACAGCTATATACCGGCGCCAGCCGGGCCATATGCGCCACTTCATACGACAACACGGCGCCGTCCGTGATCGAGAGATGCTTTGGACCGCTGTCCATGATTCCGGACAGCTTGAAGAGATGAAGCGATCCGCAGCCCGGCCGGGCGCTCATTGCTCGACTCGTGCCAAGGCATGGATAAGCGGATCTTGATCCGCCGACATAGCTAAAGGTTTTCCCAGCGCTCAAGAGAACGGGCGAAGCCTTCGATAACGATGCCCTCAAACGGATTACAAAGGAAATGCGTCATTGGCGAGTCAACGGCGGCTGAAGCCAATCTGGAAGTTCACCGATCTTTTATGACGCAAACAACAAGCGGGTGGATTTTGTCATCCCGGAAGTGCAGAGCCTGATTCCTCAATCCGTAAGCACACTTACGCCCGACAGCGTTGATCCGCCGAGCTGATAAGTGAAGAAGCTGTCTTTCGTGCCTTAACCCGGATTGACTGGGTCTACCAATGACTTCCGGGCTTTGGGTGAAGAAGAAGAGGAAGCTGAACCGACGCCAGCGCCGTGCCCTCCACCTCGCGCCAACCGGTGAAGCGGCGTAATCCGCCAAGCCGGGCGACATATTCAAATTTTCAAGGCATAACCGGCGTGAAACGCCGGGCCTCAAAAGGCTTTGTAATAGGATAGCAAGTGTCTTGCTTTGAACAATGCCGGTACAATCTCAGTCTGTAAACTTTTGCATGGCAGTACGGGACCCGTTGGCTTTCATAGTAAATCCTGCAACATATTTTGCCTGCAATCACAAGTTCTTAAACCGCCTTGGCGGTTTACGCCGCTAGCCAAACTGATACCAATATATTGATATGAGATAATACCGAGGTATATGATCAAAGCTATGTGATACGAACATACCGCGATTTTAGGCACACAGTTGGCTTTTAGTCAAACCCAAGTGAAGGCCTTATAAACTATCAACATCACAGAGAACAGTCCTTCACAGAAAAAACCGATTTACCGTGTAAATCGTGGTCCGCATGATAAGCCCTGTTACTCCATAATGGGATGTTAACAGCAAAATCAAACCGAACAAAAATCGCCACTTTAAAAAGGTATTGAATGCGGAACATAAATCCGGTTTAAAGAATTTTGTCGGTTTAAGAAGGCCAACAAAACCAAATGACAGGCATAAAGACCCCATGGAAGCAAAATCAATGAGGAAAATCACTTTGCAAGGAAAGGCTGCACTGAGCCGGATCATATGGCGCTACCATGGTCGGACATGACCAAGCCCCCTATACGGTGTAGCGGTGGTTCAAGTCAGCCAGGTCCCTAATCGAACTCGTGGCCTGACGCCGATCAAATGGCATTGCGATGGTTCGGGTTCGACCAAAGCCCCCAAGTGATTCTATGGCCTTAGGCCGACCAAGAGGTGTGACTGGTTCAGACGTGACCATGCCCCCAAATGATCTGGTGGCTTTAGCCTGCCAAGAGGTGTTGCATTGGTTCGGACAAGACCAATCCCCCAAATGACAAAAATATCTAAAAACAAGGACAAGGGTTAAACCGAGGCCGCTTTACATTTATCATCTCCATGTACCCAAACCGGTCCTTTATGGCTGCAGATACCCCGCTTTAGCCGAGGATCCGGTTTATTGCTTTTATTCATAATATATACATCGTCTTGATATGTACATAAGCGGAGTCAATGGCTCAAGTATAATAAGGCCGAAGATGAGCTATGTTCCATGGCCTGTTGGTCTCCTCCTCTGACGTGCGTGAGTCTTTTCGCTCTCGAACATCAATCAGATAGTAGGACCCGTTGTATAGAGCCCATCGACCACAAAAGGCCCTTCCCAAGGTGGGGATAGCTTGTGCATATCTTTACGATCTTGAATGAGCCGCAGCACCAAGTCTCCTTCACGAAAGGTTACGGTTTTAACCCGCCGGCTGTGATACCGACGAAGGTCCTCAGTAGACCGCCGAGCGAGCTTTGCGACATATCGCGCTCTTCGTCCAAATGATCCAAATCATCTTGCCGTGCTGCCTCGCTATTCTGCCTCAACATAAGCTGCTACTCAAGTAGTCGTGACGGATATCATCGGGAAGGACCGCCTCGCTCCATAGACCATAAAGAACGGCGTGTATCCGGTGGATCGGTTGGGGGTAGTGTTTATACTCCATATCACCGATGGTAGCTCTTCCACCCAACACCCGGCGTCCTTTCTAAAGGGACCATAAGCCGGGTTTGATACCTTTCAAAATTTCCTGATTAGCTCGTTCCGCTTGACCATTGGATTGCGGGTGGGCTACGGAAGAAACATCAAGCGGATGTGCTCCGTTCACAAAATTCCTTCATAGCTCCTTTGGACAAATTGGTGCCATTGTCTCGTGATGATACTGCGGCTGAAACCCAAACCGGAAAATCACCCGCTTGATGAACCGAACCGCCGTGGCGCATCACACGTGCTAACAGGCTCTGCCTCGACCCACTTGGTAAATTTATCCACTGCTACCAACAGGTGGGTCTTTTTGTCCTTGGATCGCTTGAAATGTCCAACCATATCCAGCCCCCAAGTCGCAAACGGCCAAGTAATTGGAATCATCCTCAATTCTTGGGCTGGTACATGAGCACGCCTGGAGAACTTTTGGCAACCATCACACCGTCTGACCAGATCCTCCGCATCAGCATGGGCGGTCAACCAATAGAAGCCATGGCGGAACGCTTTGGCCACCAGGATTTTGAACCGCGTGGTGACCACAATCCCCTTCATGAATCTCTCGCAATATCTCACGGCCCTCTTCGGGGACACATAACGCTGAAACGCATACGACACGCCGCGACGGTGCAACTTCGCCATTAACAATGGTCATAGACTTAGACCGCCGAACTATCTGCCGGGCCAACGTCTCATCCTCCCAGAACTTCGCCCGATTCATGTACGCCAAATAAGGGAGTGTCCAATCCGGAATGATGTGCAAGGCCGCCACCAATTGAGCCTCCGGATCAGGGATAGCCAAATCAATTTCATCAGGCAGCTTAACGGACGGCTTATGCAACACGTCAAGGAAAACGTTGGGCGGGACCGGTTTACGCTGGGACCCCACCGGCTCAAAGCATCGGCCGCCTCGTTCTTCCGACGATCCACATGGTCCACTGGTACCCTTAAAATGTCCCGCAACAACGCCCACTTCCGACGATATGCAGCCATGAGTGGATCTTTGGAGTCCCAAGTGCGGATACCTGCCGGGCCACTAAGTCCGAATCACCAAAGCATTTAACCCGGTGAGGTTCATTTCTCTCGCCATCCGAGGCCATGGAGCAAAGCCTCATACTCAGCTGCATTGTTAGTACAAGGAACATTAGGCGGAGAACATAATGTAACTTATCACCTCGTGGGGAAGTTAATACGACTCCAGCCCCGAGCCTCCAATTGCTGGATCCATCAAAATGGATGGTCCAATAGGTGTGATCCGCTTCTTACGGGTGCTTGCAACTCCGTCCAATCATTAATGAAATCCACAAGTGCTCGAGACTTTATAGCCGTCAGGCACATACTTTAAACCGTATGCGGCCCAAGCTCTATAGCCCACTTAGCAATCCGCCATTGCTTCCCGGTTACGTATGATATCGCCTAAAGGAGCCGAATCGACCAATCGTGATGGGGTGCCCTTGGAAATATTGCTTGACTTCCGCTTGCCATAAAAACCCCATATACCAGCTTCTCGCCAATGTGAATATCTTTGCTTAGATTCAATGAGAACCTCATCGATGTAGTAAATCGTCGCTGAACCGGATACTCCTTCCACCGCCTCCTTGCGCTCCACCACAATGGCCACACTCACTGCCCTAGCATTAGCGACAACATATAACAGGAGCGGCTCCCTGTCAATAGGGGCAGCAAGAACAAGCGGAGTTGGCCATTGCCGCTTTAAGTCCTCCAATGCCTCATCAAGAATTGAACTCCGCACGAATTGATCCGTCTTCTTCAAAGATCACGGTACAAAGGGATGGCCTTCTCTCCTAGGCGATCGATAAACCGCTTAGCGCAGCAATCCGCCTGCTAAGCGTTGGACATCGTTGATGCATTTTGGCTTGGCTAAGGAGGTGATAGCTGTAATTTTCTCCGGATTAGCCTCAATCCCCGGTTAGACACGAAAACCCAACAATTTGCTGCTGGAACACCAAAGACGCACTTGGCAGGGGTTGAGCATCATCTTGTACACCCGCAAGTTGTCGAATGTTTCCTTAAATCCTCAATCAATGTTTCCTTCTGCCTTGATTTCACCACGATATCATCCACGTAAGGCGTGCACATTACGGCCGATCTGTTTATGCAAACAATTACATGCATAACGCCGATAAGTTGCTGGGCGCTCTTGAGCCCAAAAGGCATGGACACATAGCGAAGGCTCCAAAAGGGTGATAAACGCCGCTTTCTCCTGGTCCTTAACCGCCATCTTAATCTGATGATAACGGAATACGCATCCGTAAAGCTCAAACGCTCACAACCCGCCGTCGCATCAATAATCTGATCAATGCGGGGGAGGCGAAAAGGATCTGCTGGACAAGCTTTGTTAAGATCTGTGTAATCTACGCATGCGCCAAGTGCCATTCTTTTAAGGACCAGAACCGGGTTGGCGAGCCACTCTGGATGAAAGACTTCGATGATAAACCCAGCTGCCAACAGCCTAGCAACTTCTTCTCCGATGGCCTTGCGCCTTTCCTCATTAAACCGGCGAAGAAACTGTTTTACCGGTCTGTATTTCGGGTCAACATTAAGAGTGTGCTCAGCGAGCTCCCTCGGTACACCTGGCATGTCAGACGGCTTCCATGCAAAAATGTCCCGATTCTCACGGATGAACTCGATGAGCGTGCTTTCCTATTTCGGATCCAGGTTGGCGCGATGGTGAACTGTTTGGATGAATCGCCGGGCACAAAATCAACAAGCTTCGTCTCGGCCGCCGATTTGAACTTCAAGTCCGGATCATGCTCTGTAGTTGGCTTCTTCAAAGGGGTCATATCCATGGGATCAACATTATCTTTATAATACTTTAACTCTTCCGTGGCACAAACCGACTCACAGAAGCCGCATCACCTTCCTCGCACTCTAGAGCGATCCGGCGGCTCCCATGAACCGTTATCGTTCCTTTGTGACCCGGCATTTTCAGCTGTAAGTAAACATAACAGGCCGTGCCATAAATTTAGCATAAGCCGCCGCCCAAAGAGGGCGTGGTAAGGGCTTTGAATTTTTACCACCTCAAACGTCAACGCTTCGCTCGAGTCATATTCATTCCCCAAAGGTCACCTCGAGAACTATCTTACCGACCGGCACGCTGACTTACTGTGCACCACTCCGTGGAACACCGTCTTTGGACGGCCTAAGATGCCTATCTGTTAACCCCATACGCCGGAAAGTCTCGTAGTACGTGATGTTGATGCTGCTTCCTCCATCCATAAGAACCTTGGTAAACTTGTACCCTCCTACCGGGGTGCCACCACCAAGGCTAATCGGCCGGATTGTAAACCCGGGAGGATGATCCTCTCTGCTCCACACAATCGGCTGCTCGGACCAGCGAGGTAATGTCTGGCGCAGCAGTTCAACAACACCGACCGCCCGCCTCTGAAGTTTTCGGTCCCGTCGGTCCAAACTGGTGGTAAAGGCGTGGTCGCCCCCATTCAAGCTGCTTTGGGTTGCTCACGATAACCCGACTGCCGCTTTGTTGATTGTAGCCCCTTTGGTTCTGATTACGATTACCTTGATTATTCTCGATTGCCTTGCCCGCCGGGATTACCACGAATCCCGGCCGGAATTTCCTCCATCGTAACCGGAGCGGATCCGGAACCGCCGCGGTCCCTTGATCATACCGAAAGAGTTGGAGTTTTAAACTCCTGCATAATATAACAATCCTTCCAAAGGTGGTTCGCGGTACCTCCTTCGTCCCGTGCTTCGGACAAGGTTTATTTAATATTAAGTTCAAGCGATCCGGATTGTGACCGCCCGGTTTATTTGCTGCCCCTGCGCATGACCCTTGTCCTGCGCATTGGTGTTGGCTCTGAAACCCGTGTTGCCGTTAAACTGGCGCTTGTTCCCTCCATTGCACCGCCAAATGGTGCCGCTGGACCACGAGCTGCCGTTCTGTTTTCCCTTCCCACTTCATCATTATCGATTCGGGATCCTTGGTACTATCGTAATCAGCGTATTTTACCAACACGCCCATTAGAGTGCCCATGTCATGGCAAAAGCGCTTCATGCGACCCAGCTTCAATTTCAATGGCTCGAACCGCAATTGGCTTCCAAGGTCAAGATCGCGGAATCGGGGTTGATCCGTGCGAAGAATGTAAAACTTCAAACGCGGCGCACTCCAATGGGTTGTAGACTCTCCCTCCGCTGGACACAAGCTGCGGATCCACCACCGACATGGGCTGCTTACGGTGTCTTTGAAATTTTGGATGAACCGGGTCCGCAATCGGGTCCACGAGCTGATGGAGTTGGGTGGCAAGTTTTTAACCAAGTCCGGGCCGTACCTTCCAAAGCATCATTGTGAAGTACTTCGCACATGCGGCTTCATCCACGTCCAAAGCATCTCCATGGCCATCTCGTAGCTTTCTATCCACGCCTGGAGCCAAGTCGGCGGTATAATTCGGCACCTTGCGTGGCCTTGAAGTCCTTGGGCAATCGCACGCTGCGCATAAGCGAGGACAAGGCAAGGCACCCCCAAAGAGCCGGACGTGACCCTGGTTCGAAGGTGGTCGGTCGAACCGGCGCGGGCGGATGATCCTCCGCTTGTGCTACTAACTCGGCCTCCCTCGTGCCTGGCGCGGTCCACTACCACTTGAGCATCTTCAAAGCCGCTGCCGGATTGTTGCCTTGGCGGACCACGCCGCGCATTGCTCGACACGGCGGTTCATCGACGCTGCCGGCTGTAGCTCCGGCTCGGGCGGGGGTGGAGTGGATCCGATCTCGATTGTCTGATGCACGCTTCTTGGCGAGCCAAGGCCGTCCTGAGGAGCTCCTTAACCCGGCGTGTCTCCACCGCCTGCGGTGAATCGCCTTCAATTGGAATCGCCTCCAACCATGCCGCAGCCGCCACGAGGTTATCCATCGGGTTGGAGTAGTGACCCGGAGGTGTTCAGACGCGATGCGGGCGCACCGGTATGATGGCGAGATAGATCTATCATACGGGCTGAACGGTGCGGCCGTCCCGGTGCTTCCGCCAGCTTACCAATGGCTGCGCGGATTCTGGTCCCCTTACAGGGTATTGAAAAGCTCCTTCCCTCGAAAACGGAAGGTAAACGGGACTGTACTTCCTTTTCATGACTTCGTGACGCGCTCTGGTCCAGCTGAGCCTATAAGCTGCGCAGATCCAAAGCGGCCCGTTCAGCGCCATCCTTTCGTCCGCGGCTGCCAGTCCGCTTTAGCATTAGTGATCTGTTCCCTCACCTTTGCAATCTCCGCGTTGTGCAGGTCACGATCCGGTGGATTAGCTTCCGCCAAGAGCACAGCTAACGCGTCAAGAGCTCGACAAAACTTGAGCCGGCGAGCGACAGGCCTCCTTCCCGCTGCCATCACCGGCTGTTGACCCGGCGGCCGGGGCGCCATGGTCGAAGAGTGAAGCGCCGCTGCGTACCGGCCATGAAGATCCCAACCCGGTGGGAGTAGATCGAAGGGGTCCGAATACTCTCTCGTCGGAACAACCCCGATCTGGCCATCTCGTAGCTGGTATAGAGACTTCGGTTTCTCGACCGACGATTCGTCGCCAGAGTAGACAACAGTTCGTCCCCAGATGCTGATCCGTCCTCGTAGTCTCCGTGGGCGACTCCCACGAAAACATGCTTGACCGCGGTTTAGCTGTGGCAGGACTCTTCTTCGCCCGATTGAGCCGTCTCGGCGAGGTCGGTCAGAGCGTCCGGCCCAGGCTCGCTCGCCGATCTTACCGATAAACACGTGTATGCCGCCAAAGGGGACCCGGTACCCGTACTCAACCGAGCGGCCTCGGGCCCCGATCCGCATCGTCGATGTAGAGCTTGCATGACGACTCTTAGTCATCCGCCCTTGCGATAGCCTTCGAGTCCTTCGAACTTGCCCTCTAAGATCATCAAACCATCGTGCGATAGCCCCACGGTGGGCGCCTAACCGTCGTGGACTTGTCACGGCAGATGTCCTCATGAAAGGACTTAGTCGTAGGGCCATCGACGGGTTACCTAGAGAGGTTAAAGCGGACACAAGACACGGGAATTATCTTTGGTTCGGCCCCTTCAATGAAGGTAAAAACCTACGTCCGATTGTGATGTGATTGATATGGTTTCGGCGACTAGGGAGCAATAGCTTTGCCTTAGCCTCGAAATCTCTGTCCCTTAACTTCGCCGCCGGTCGTCCCTTATATACACGGATAGACGCCCGGTCGGTTTACAGAGTCCCAATCCAGCTCATACAAGAGTCCGGCTTGATCTCTCCTTTCCTGTCTTACAACACAAGCTATAACACTAAGGCGGTTTACATACATGGACCTTAATTCGCCTCTGGGCTCCAGGCGTCCACATGGGCCTGGATCATGAACGAGTGTGAACCGGCCCTCCCGGGGCGGTTCACACTCAGTAGTTATATCCCCAACAGATGTCGTTCGTTGACCAGGCCGCGCCGAGAGCACCATGGCGGTGGACGACGGCGAGGCCTAGGAAGGGAACGACACGGAGCCGGGGAAGACTCGGCAATGGTTGCCCACGCGATGGGTAGTACGAGGGTTTACTGGTCCGGCTGCCGTCGCCGTAAAATAACAGGAGGTGTGGGTGAGTAGAGGAATGGCCTGATGTCGGTGTCAAAACCGGCGGATCTCGGGTAGGGGGTCCCGAACTGTGCGTCTAGGCGGATGATAACAGGAGACAAGGGACACGATGTTTTTACCCAGGTTCGGGCCCTCTCGATGGAGGTAATACCCTACTCCTGCTTGATTAATATTGATGATATGGGTAGTGATGAAGTCATGTACTGGGTAGGGTCATAGACCTGCCCAAAGGTACCCTCTACAAGGACACTTTCGCAAGAGAAGCAGCCTTCCGATCGACTGGTAGGTTTCCACTCGGCAGATATAAAGACACTTTCGACCATGAAGACCCACTCGACCACCAGGAGTCCAAGAGCCACTCGGTGCCCAAAGCGGTCTCTAGTTAAATAGTCTTTATTATCTTAATGACACTTTATGTAAGGCGTTACGATGAACGCCTAGCTTTAACGCACCTTAAACCCTCTCGCCACGTGGGTTGGCTGGGGTCCTGGCGCACTCTATATAAGCCACCCCCTCCACAGGTAGAAGGGTTCGCACCTCTGTAACACATACGCATATAATCCAGTCGACCGCCTCCGGGCTCCGAGACGTAGGGCTATTACTTCCTCCGAGAAGGGCCCGAACTCGTAAATCCTTGCGTATACAACTACTCCATAGCTAGGATCTTGCCTCTCCATACCTACCCCCCATTCTACTATCAGACTTAGAACCACGACAGTTGGCGCCCACCTTGGGGCAGGTGTTCTAGCGATTTGTTGGAGAAGTTGGGATTCTTTCGATCTCCTGCATCATGGTTTCAAGTGGAGTTCTGGTTGACGGCCACGAGATCCGTCTCGGTGCGCTCACGTTCGTCGCCGATGACTCTGCTTGGCTTCAGGAGGCTCCACTCGACGTGGGCGCTCCCGTCATGGGCGGCGCACTTCAGCGTGTGTCCAAGGGCGCCCTCCTCTGCGCAACCGTCGACCCAGTATGGGTCGACTCCTGTGCCGTCTTCGCTCCCAGTCTCCCACCGGCGTAAGCGTTCCGGTCGGTCGAGGCTTCATCGGTGGGTAAGGCATGCGGTGGCCCGCCAGTCGTCCACCCCCCAAGTCGCGGCGATCGAACCCGACGAATCTCTCTACGGCCTGTTCGACTGGCTCCGCAGAGACTGCGTCCGAATGCGATAGCAGTGACCCGACGGTAGAGGTTCTGATGGTCGATGGACCATGCAGTCCCCCCGGATTCAGCCGCACCAACGGAGGTGACGGTGGAGGCGATCCGGAGCAAGCCCACGAAGAGTACCTGCCCGAGCCCCTCACTTCGCCCGCTCGAGAGGAGGAGCTTCGCCCGCGGAACATGCATGCACTTCACACTCCTATCGTTGGAGAAACCCCGAGGCTCGTGCCTTGGAGGATGCACGTTGGCCAACCTGGCTGGCGCGCACTCATTGGAGAACCTTCAGCGAGTACTCGAGGCAGCGCGACCAAGGGTTCCAGAATCCACTCGACGTCAGCTCTTTCAACCGCCAACTCAGGTATATCAAACTCCGATTCAGAATTTAGCAGCTGCAGCCCGTATAGCAGAGTCAATTCAGCCTTCCCAGTCAGAGGCGAGTAGAGGTTTCTTTGCAAATCGAGATCTGCTCCGGGCGCAGGAGATCAAAACTTCGGTGGTATCACGGTCGGCGAACAGGATTCACGGCCGATCCGTCGCTGCGAATTCGATCGGTCGTCCCATAGTCCGAGATCGCCCCGGCGTGAGGAATGTGGGGGCTGGCGTGATGATCAATACAAGGGTCATGCGAAAGTATGAGCACCGATTCGTCGCAACGATCGACGTCGAGTGCTCACTCCTCCCCAAGGGGTGGATCATACGCTCCTCGGCGGCAGGACAACGAGACGCCAAAGACCGGTGTTGGGCGAAGAGTTCGGTCGACCCAGGAACCAGGCTTTGATGCGAGATCTATTATCGTTCAAGGTTTGGTCGACAGAACAGAGAGCTCACCGAGACGGCCATGATAGAGATGTTCCTCCAACAGCGAGTTCATGTCTCGGGACCAGAGTGTTTCAGTGAGCCATCGAGCCGCGGTGATTCCTCCCAACTTCAGGTTGGCGGCTGAGTCGATAAGTTCATCGGTGAATCCAAGCGACACTTGGCTTGAAGATTACCGAGTGGCTGTTCAGATCGGCGGTGGCAGCGATGAGGTAGCCATGAAGCATTTGCCTCTTATGTTGGAGGGTTCAGCGAGGCGTGGTTGAATCAGTTAGCACCAATGGTATTTACACTTGGGAAGATCTTGCCCGAGTGTTTGTCGAGACATTTGAAGGAACTTGCAAGCGACCAACAGGATTAGCGGAGTTGCGATCGTGTGTGCAAAAGTCGAGTGAAACTTTGAGAGATTATATCCAGAGGTGGATCACTTTGCACCACACAGTCGAGAATGTATCTGATCACCAGGCAGTCTGTGCCTTCAAAGAAGGTGTCAAGAACAAAGAGTTGAGTTTGAAATTTGGTCGAACCGGAGATATGACCCTGAGTCGGATGATGGAGATTGCAACCAGAAGAGGATCGGCTCCGGAGTGGTAAATACAAATCGGCCACCAATGAGGCCGGCGGAGGAAATTCCAGTCGGAAGCAGAAGCGCAAAGCCGAGCCAGTCGCTCCCGGAGAGGCCTTGGCTGTGACCCTGTGAAAGTTCAAGGGGAAACCCAAGGGTCCTTGGAACCCCAAGAAGGTGAAAGACCAGGATGGAAGCGACGTGTTGGATTTGCCATGTCATATTCATACAAAGAAAGATGAAGAGGGTAAACTCATTTACCCGAAACATACCACTCGGCGATGTCGGCTCTTGATTCAGCAGTTCCAAGGGAAACAGCTCTAGGATAAAGATAAGGAAACAGACAAAGTTGAGGACAAAGATGACAGTGATGATGGATATCCCCAGGTCAATTCCACCCTGATGATTTTTGCTGACGTCGAAAGCAAAAGTCGATTGAAGGTTATCAATCGGGAAGTGAACTTGGTCGCTCCGGCGACTCCCAATTATCTGAAATGGTCCCAGACCGCCATCACATTCGACCAGTCTGATCACCCGACGCACATTGCCACCCCTGGGAGGCAAGCATTGGTGGTCGACCCAGTTGTTGAGGGCACTCGGTGACCAAAGTCACGATGGATGGTGGTAGTGGCTTGAACATATTATGCGTGGAAGCGTTGAAAGGGATGGGCATTCAAGTCCGGACTCGATTACCCGATAACATGAGCTTCCACGGAGTCATTCCTAGAAAGAAGGCTGAGTAACTTGGCCAAATTGCTCTTGATGTAGTTTTTGGTGATTCGAAGCATTTCCGGAAGGAAAAGTTGACCTTTGAGGTCGTGGATTTCCAGAGCGCTTATCACGCTATTCTAGGAAGGCCAGCTTATGCACGTTTCATGGCTCGACCATGTTACGTGTATCTTAAAATGAAGATGCCTGGTCCCAAGGGCGTGATCACTGTTACGGGAAATCGGAAGAAGGCGGAAGAGTGCTTCCAGAAAGGCTCTAAGATTGCCGATGCTCAGTTGGCAGTGGTAGAGCTACAAGAGTATCAGAAAACTGCAGATCCGAGTGATTTGTTGCGAGCTAAGAAGCCTGCTATAGAGTGACATTTGATTATTTGGTGAGATGAAACAGGTTCACATTCACCCGACTGATCCCAATGCTGCTCCGACCAACATCTCAACAACACTCGACTCAAAATAGGAAAGAAGCGCTCATCCAGTTCCTCCGTGAGAACTGGGACATCTTTGCATGGAAGCCTGCTGACATGCCGGGTGTTCCCAGGGAGCTGGCTGAGCATCGCCTACGAGTCGACCCAAAATTCAAACCGGTTAAAGAATATCTTCGGCGGTCCGCCGTCCAAAAGAGAAAGGCCATTGGCGAGGAGGTGGCTCGGCTCTTAGCGGCAGAGTTCATCCGAGAGATCTACCACTCCGAGTGGCTCGCCAATGTCGTCATGGTCCCCAAGAAGGACAAGTCGTTGCGCATGTGCATCGATGTCAAGCATATCAATCGGGCCTGCCCGAAAGATCATTTCCCTCTTCCTCGCATTGACCAAATAGTCGACTCAACTGCGGTATGTGAGAGGTTGTCTTTTTTAGACGCCTATTCCGGGTACCATCAGATCCGCCTGTATGGACCCGATGAGATCAAAACAGCGTTCATCACTCCATTCGGGTGCTTCTGTTATGTCACCATGCCATTCGGTCTCAAGAATGCCGGAGCCACATTCATGAGGATGATTGAAGTGTTTGCTCACTCAAATCAGTCGGAATGTGGAAGCATACATGGATGATATAGTGGTCAAGTCACGAAAGGGTTCCGACCTGTTGACCGACCTTGCTGAAACATTTGCCAATCTCGTGGAGGTATGATATCAAGCTTAACCCATCAAAGTGCACATTTGGAGTTCTGGCGGAAAGTTACTCGGTTTTCTCGTTTTACGGGCGAGGAATCGATGCTAACCTCGAAAAGGTTGGCACTATACTCGAATGAAGCGCATACGTGCGTGCATGATGTCCAGAAGCTTACTGGATGCTTGGCCGCTTTAAGTCGATTCATCTCTCGACTCGGTGAAAAGGCATTGCCTCTTTACCGACTGATGAAGAAGTCAGACAAGTTCGAGTGGACTCCAGAAGCTGATGCAGCGTTTGCAGAGCTAAAAACTCTGCGATCCACCCAGCCGGTGCTTGCTGCTCCTATCAGCAAAGAGCCTTTGTTGCTTTATATTGCAGCCACTAGACAAGTCGTCAGTACCGTACTTACGGTCGAGCGGGAAGAAGAAGGGAAAGCCTTCAAAGTTCAACGCCCGATTTATTATCTTTCGAAATCTTGACCCCATCAAAGCAAAGATACCCTCACTATCGAAGCTTGTGTATGGGGTTTACATGACCACAAAGAAGGTTGCTCATTATTTCTCCGATCATTCCATTACGATTAAATCGGCTGACGCCCCATTATCGGAAATTCTTCATAACAGAGATGCAAGCTGGTCGAGTGGCTAAATGGGCGATTGAACTCCTTCCCTTGATATCAAAATTGAGGCAAAGAAAGCCATCAAGTCCAAAGCAATAGCAGACTTACTCGCCGAGTGGACTGAACAGCAGATTCCGACTCAAGATCACTCGAACCGGACTATGTTTTTGATGGTTCCAAGATGCTGAACGGTTACAGTGCGGGGTTGTATTGGTTTCCCCGAGGAGATAAGCTCAAATACGTTCTCCAGATTCACTTTGATTCTTCCAACAACGAAGCAGAATATGAGGCACTCCTGTATGGGTTGCGTATGGCCATTTCACTCGGCGTCCATAGCCTAATGGTCTACGGCAACTCGGTTCTGGTTGTTAATCAAGTGATGAAGGAGTGGGATGTCAGAAGCCCAGCTATGACAGGTTATTGTAATGCAGTGAGAAAGCTGGAGAAGAAATTCGAGGGGTTAGAGCTTCATCATATACCCTGACTGAAAAATCAAGCTGCGGATGATTTGGCGAAGATAGGGTCCAAGAGGGAAGCCATTCCCAGTGATGTATTTTTGGAACACATTCATGCTCCATCAGTGCAGGAGGATCCTTTCACAGAAGAAGCCCCGCAGCAAAAGAGTGCCAATGATCCATTGAAGTTGAGGTCGGTAGTGGTCCACCAGTTATGGAGGTTGTGGTCATCACTCCCGACTGGACAGTGCCGTACATCGCATATATCCTAAGGAAAGAGCTCCTAGAGAATGAAGAAGAGGCTCGACAGATCGTCCGTCGATCACGGCCTTTACAGTGATCAAGGGACAATTGTACAGAGAAAGCGCGACTGGAGTCGGCCAGAAGTGTATCACACCAGAAGAGGGTCAGATAATCCTTGAGGATATCCACTCGGGGACCTGTGGCCATCATGCGTCCTCTCGGACCATTGTGGCTAAAGCATACCGAGCGGGATTTTACTGGCCGAAAGCAAATGAAATGGCAAAAGAAATAGTCGACAAGTGTGAAGGATGTCGGTTCTATTCCAACGTGTCGCACAAGCCCGCCTCAGCCTTGAAGACCATTCCACTCGTCGGCCCTTCGCTGTTTGGGGATTGGACATGATTGGACCGTTGAGAAGCTGGCGTAAGCGGCTTCACTCATTTGCTAGTAGCAGTCGACAAGTTCACCAAGTGGATCGAAGCCAAGCCCATCAAGAACCTCGATGCATGCATTGCTATCAGTTTCACCAGAGAGTTGATATTCAGATATGGAGTTCCGCATAGCATCATCACCGACAATGGGTCAAACTTCGATAATGACAAGTTCAAAGCCTTCTGCGCTTCTCAAGGCACGCGGGTCGACTATGCTTCAGTGGCTCATCCTCAGTCGAATGGACAAGCAGAAGGTGCAAACGGACTCATTCTCAAAGGGCTGAAACCACGGGCGTCGTGATCTCAAACACGCAGCGAGAGCTTGGGTCGACGAACTTCCATCAGTTCTCTAGGGATTGAGGACCACTCCTAATCGGTCGATTGGGAGAACTCCATTCTTCCTGGTCTATGGAGCTGAAGCAGTTCGCCGAGTGACTGCTTCACAATGCGCCTCGAGTCGAACTATACTACGAAGAAGAAGTAGAACAAGCCCGACAAGATGCGATCGACCTCTTGGAAGAGGAGAGAAATGGCCCTGATCCTCGACTATCTATCAGCCAAGACTTGCGTCGAGTCCATGCCAGAAATGTGAAGAGTCGAGCCTTCCAAGAGGGAGATTTTGGTCCTCCGAGTGGATCAACAGAAACCACACAAGCTCGCTCTCACTTGGGAAGGTCCCTTCATCGTCACAAGAGTTCTCCACAATGGAGCATATCATCTCTACAACGTTGATCGCCAGATCGACGAGCCTCGAGCTTGGAACGCGGAGTTGCTCCGCCTTTTACACTTAATACTCACTTTCGGTTGAGATGTAATAAAAGTACTTTTGTAGTTTGTTTATCTAAGACAAAATGTTATAATTTTCCCAAAGTGATTTTACTTTTTGTTGAAATTTCCCCGATGGGTGGCTTAGTTGCGAATCCGCCGCCTAAGTTTGTAAAAAATCCTTTCCGAGTGGCAGGCAGGTCTCTCACTCGGGGGCTTAGGCGAATCCGCTTCGCCTAAGTATTCAAAATCCCACCGAGTGGCGAGCAGGTCTCCCACTCGGGGGCTTAGCTGCAGTCCAAGTACTCGCCTAAGTATTCAAAATCCCACCGAGTGGCGAGCCAGGTCTCCCACTCGGGGCTTAGCTGCAGTCCAAGTACTCGCCTAAGTATTCAAAATCCCACCGAGTGGCGAGCAGGTCTCCCACTGGGGGCTTAGCTGCAGTCCAAGTACTCGCCTAAGTATACAAAATCCCACCGAGTGGCGAGCCAGCCTCCCACTCGGAGGCTTAGCTGCAGTCCAAGTACTCGCCTAAGTATTCAAAATCCGACCGAGTGGCGAGCCAGCCTCCCACTCGGAGGCTTAGCTGCAGTCCAAGTACTCGCCTAAGTATTCAAATCCTACCGAGTGGTGAGCCAGCCTCCCACTCGGGGGCTTGCAACAGTCCAAGGATTCGCCTTAACATCCAAAATAATGAAAACCGCAAGGACGACGAGGTGCAGGTCGACTGTTACCTCCTCCTTCAAAGCTACAAAAATCCTACCGAGTGGAGAGCAAACCTCCCACTCGGGGCTTAGCTGCAGCCCAGTGCTCGCCTAAGTAATAGAAATCCTACCGAGTGGTGAGCAAACCTCCCACTCAGGGGCTTAGCTGCAGCCCAGCGCTCGCCTAAGTAATAGAAATCCTACCGAGTGGAGAGCAAACCTCCCACTCGGAGGCTTAGCTGCAGCCCAGTGCTCGCCTAAGTAATAGAAATCCTACCGAGTGGAGAGCAAACCTCCCACTCGGAGGCTTAGCTGCAGCCCAGTGCTCGCCTAAGTAATAGAAATCCTACTGAGTGGAGAGCAAACCTCCCACTCGGAGGCTTAGCTGCAGCCCAGTGCTCGCCTAAGTAATAAAAATCCTACCGAGTGGAGAGCAAACCTCCCACTCGGAGGCTTAGATGCAGCCCAGTGCTCGCTAAGTAAGGAATTCATCCCAATCCGCAAGGACAACGAGGTGCAGGTCGACTGTTACCTTCTCCTTCGGAGCTTCGCCACAAGTATAACGTGCGGTCCATCCCAATCCGCAAGGACGACGAGGTGCAAGTCGACTGTTACCTTCTCCTTCGGAGCTTCGCCACAAGTACAACGTGCGGCCCATCCCAATCCGCAAAGACGACGAGGTGCAGGTCGACTGCTACCTCCTCCTTCAGAGCTTCGCCATAAGTACAACGTGCGGTTCATCCCAATCCGCAAGGATGACGAGGTCAGTCGCAGTCTGTGTTCTATCTTTACCTGCAGGATAGATGAAGCACAAGTCGACTGGAGTTTCAACGGAATATCTTCCGAATGAGGAATAAAGTTCTCACGAAGGCAAACAAAGCATGTTAAAGGATAAATCAAGTTCGGATAAACGTCCTACAGATCCAAAGGTGCTCAGGCGTTAATCTTGTTAAAGTTTATCGGTTACAAAAACCATTCGGCATTCCGAGGCAAATTTAAGGTGGGAATTAGAAGTTTTTTACTCCTCCGGCGGAGGACTGGAAGGTGCAACAAACTGGTCGAGGTCGATTTCGTCGGCAATACGGGTAGCAACAGCGATGAAAGTCTCCATGAAAGATCTGAAGTCGTGCTTCCTGGTGTTGGAAACCTTGAGAGACACCAGCTTGTCCTCTTGCGCTTCCTTGCAGCGGACGCGAACCAGAGATAGAGCAACATCAGCACCACACCTGGCAGAAGACTTTCTCCATTCTTGCATTCGACTTGGAATCTCATTCAGTTGAGTCATCAGGGATTCAAGGTCATTTTGAAGCGTCTGTTCTGGCCGGAGAGTCGAGTCGATCCGAGACACTGCAAATTTCAGTCGAGCAAGATAATCCACCACGCTAGCAACGCGAGACTCCAGTCGGAGCACATTCATAGCAGCTTCGTCCTTCACAGGAGAGTTGATGGGGTCCAAGCTGGTTTCCACTCGACTAGTTTCTTCTTCGAAGTTTTGACAGAATTCTGAAAACACAGCTCAGACTCAAAATAACGATCATGTGATGAGCCGGTGATAGCAAGACAGTCGGGTAAAAGAGATTACCTTCAAGCATGAGAAACAGCTTCTTGGCGAGTCCTCCAAGATAAATCTCCAGGTCATTTCGCTTCCCCGCCAGTTGGCCAGCCTTGTCAGACAGAGCAATCTTGTCGTTCTTTAGTCGACTAACTTCCATTTTTAGCCACGTCAAGAGCGGCTTTCAGCTTGGCATTTTCGTCTTCAAGTTTGTCGACTGAGGCAAGCTTCTCTTCTTCCTTTGCTGTCAGTTGCTTCGCTTATCTCGGCTTCCAGTCAAAGGAAAAAGTAATTGATATGCTACCTCACATAGGTTGGTACTGGTCTTTATCCTAATTATTGTGCTTGTCATGTATTGGTAATTTGGTATTGTGCTATTGTTTGCCGATTTTATAAAGGAGTAACTTGGAGCCTGAACTCGCAGGCAAATCATTGCATTGGGTGATTTCAGTAGAACTGCACAAAAAGATCAGATGGACATATACTTATGCTGCTGCTATGTACTCCAAAGTTCACTCAGACAAGCATCGATGTTGACAAGAAGTGCCTATATTCATTCGAGTATCAACCAGCATCAACTAGTTGTCAAACTCCAAGTATTAGGAGAGTGAACACCAAAAATATTGCTTGGCGCATAGCCCAGAAAAATACAATCCAGTCTTTGGTCCCAACTTGTGCCTTTTGGTTATCGGCAGATATGGTAGCGAACTGTATGGCATGGAGTCTAAAGATTCCAGACAAGTTGGTTGACGCGTATATTCATATGGCACTTAATCAGTGTGCACGCCAGGGATGCTCCATTTCAGTTGAACTGCACAAAAATTTTGGGTGGTTCATTTTCCCAACCGCCTCCTTTCTCGCCTGCAATGTAGAATTTTGGCGAGCTACAGGACCAAGATGAGCCAGTAAACTAGTTGGATGAAAGTAGTGGCCAAGTTGCTCAAACCTCCCTCGGCAAGAGGCCACTATTTGAGGATAAACCTACAAGCCAAGTTCAGATTGTCTGTGCTGCCTCTTATGTACTCGAAAGTTTACTCGTACAAGCATTAATTTTAGCAAGAAGTACATCCAACTGAACACCATTTACCAGTCTGCAATGTAGAATTTTGGCGAGCTACAGGACCAAGATGAGCCAGTAAACTAGTTGGATGAAAGTAGTGGCCAAGTTGCTCAAACCTCCCTCGGCACGAGGCCACTATTTGAGGATAAACCTACAAGCAAAGTACAGATTCTCTGTGCTGCCTCGTATGTACTCGAAAGGTTACTCGTACAAACAATAATTTTAGCAAGAAGTACCTCCGACTGAACACCATTTACTAGTCTGTACCCTAGGTAATTTAAGTTCGTCCATGGATCATATTGGTTGTGATCTCAATCATTTGGATGCATAAACATACTGAACATGTGTATATCTGAATCTTTTTGTGAATTATCCATGAATATTGTTGTGTGATCTATCAATCATTTGGATCCATAGACATGCTAAACTTGTGTCTATATGAATCATTTGAGTTGTTGATAGTGAATGTTGGCTATGAATATGAACGTGTCCTGTGAACATGAGTTTGATACGAATCTTTACCTTTTCTGTTGTGCTTGTGTGTGAACTTGTTAGTATGCTTACTGTGGGGTATGTGACGTGTGGGTGTCAACGGCACACCTTCTTCCCGAGAAGAATTGCACCTGCTTTGTTAAGGTAGCAACGACGCATCAGCTCTTTTAATCTTTTTGCTCTATCTTGCCCCCTCCCCCGCTCAACCCCTGCCTTAATGTTTTCGGCCTCAAAACAAACATAGTACTACGTTGTTTGGGGGGCTTGATGAAAAATCGAGTGCTGGTTTCTGTAGGTTGGCCCGCCCAGCAAATGGGCTGCTGGTCCACCATGGACTAGGAGGCTAAAAATACAAGTTGTATGGTGCAGAGGCAAGTAAAAAACGCCATCGAGAGCCATCCACTGAAGAAAAAAATTGCTCCTGATGTGCTTCTTCAGTCGTGCCGCCGGCCCCCTCTATAATCCAATTCGCTCAGGGATCTGGTATCATTTTTTTCTAGAGGGCGAACAAGTATCAGCTAGGCCTAGGTTTTGTATTTTAACATGCGTAGCCCACGACATACGGTGACAGTGGTTTGAACTTGTTTTTTGAGGTCCATACCGGCCTATGGGCTTTTTCTTAAAGATCGGCAACCCAATGTATTTTTTAACCACATTATATATATTTATATTATTACTATTATCATATATTTTATAGAGACTTATATATACATTATAAAAACATCCCACGTGTTATTAACTTATAAAAGTAAATGTTTAACAGAAGTTGGCAAGGAAAATCCTGGTTGTTTTTGACTCACAGGCAAAGAAAATCATGGTGATTGCGCACAAAAGCTTGTGAAGATTTTAAGGACCAATGTAATAATAACGCGCTGATTTTTATTTTAAGCAATAACTCGCTAATTTGTTAATTATGTATATAAAAAATGTGCCTCTCCGGTTTATTTTTGATATTAATTGCTCCTTCTAACATAACATTATATATATAACGAGCCCAGCTAATTCGTGTATTTGAAGGAAGTGCAAATGGGCTCGGATTTCTTAGATGATATAAATGGGCCACATTGGCGCGAAATTATTTGTTCACCGAGCCCAGCAAATGGACTGTACATTCTAGAAAACATGGGTTAAATATATGCCACATTTTTGCAGGCTGACATGTGGGCCAATAGGTCGAAGCCTACATGAGGCGTTGTCAACTTGGTCGGCATGCACCTTCAATCTCTCGTCTTCTTCCTCCAGCGTCGCCGGGACCGCCTGGTCCGGCCTCTTGCGGCTAGCGGCTATGCTTAGCACGCATCACTGTGAAGTGATACCCCACCACCGGCCAGGCTATCCCTCCACCCCTCCACACCTCCTGTTATTCTCCACCGACTGCAGCCCCACGCCGCACCAGAACCAGTTATAACCCTTCTCCTCCACTCAATCTACGACTCCACTGCCGCGTCTTCCCGTCTCCGAGTCGTTCCCATCCGGGGCCTCGCCGTCGTCCACCGCCTCGTTGTGCTCGGAGCGGCATGGTCAACAAACGAGAGTCATCGGAAGTGGACTGTACGTGGAGAGCCTGACGGCTGGGACCCACGAGGTCCATGTTCGCACGCAAGGAAAGTTCCTCCTTATTAAGCTCAAAAAAATGTTTCCTCCACCTGACATTTGGGACCCACCGGTTGTATCTTCGCACGGAAGGAAGTGCCTCCTTGTTATGCGAAAAAAATTATTCCTCCTGTTGACAGCTAGGACCCGTCAGATTTGGTGGCTGACTTGTGGGCCTACTAAGCAGACGTGTATGCAGGGCTTTGTCAACTTAATTAACAAATGATTCTAGCAGCTAGCCCGTTGGATGTTAATCCAACAGCCGTGCTCCTTCTTCAACCTCTGTTCTTGCTCCTGTCTCCCATGGGCGGCACTGCTGGCTGTCTGCCAAGACCAACCAGACGATCAAGTTTCCCACTCCTCTCCATTTCCGACTCCACTGCCCCGTCTTCCCCATCTCTGGGTCATTCCTGTCTGGGGCCTCACTGTCATCCACCGGCTTTTGGTGCGCTTGGCACAGTGTGGTCAACATGGTCAACAACCGAGAGTCATCGGAAGATGACTGTACGTGAGAGGCTGACAGTGGGTACGCACCACGCCCAAGGACGCATGCATGCAACGTAATGCGGCGTGGTCAATGTGGTCAAGGAACGGCTTCCATCGGACGTGGACTGTACGTGGAGAGGCTGACAGCTGGGTCCACAACGGTAGCAAGGAAGTGCCTCCTTATTACGCGGAAAATAATGATTCCTCCACCTGACAGCAAGGACCCACCGGACGGACCACCATAGTTCGCGAAAAAAACGTTTCCCCCCGACTGCTGGGACCCACCAGACGGGCCACCGTATTGCGTGAAAAAACTGTTCCCCCCGCTGTCAGCTCGGACCCACCGGAAGTGCCTCCTTATTATGCACAAAAAAAATGAATACTCCCCCTGCTAGTTGGGACCCACCTTGGTGGGAGGCTGACTTGTGGGCCTACTAAGTTGACGGGGATGGAGTGCTTTGTCAACTTAGTCAATATGAACGATTCTAGCTCCAGTGACCGTACGATGTCCATCCAACGGCCGTAGTGCTTCTTCAACCTCTGGTCTTGTTGCTCCAGCCACCCAAAGCAGCGCCGGTCGTGCCGCATGCTCCTGCCTCCCGTGGCCGGCTGTGCTGTCGCGGAGGCCTCACCGTCCCCTACTATTCCCACCGCTGGCCAGACCCTGCGGCGACGGCAGCCTCACACCGCAGCCGAACCAGTGAACCCTCATACTCCTCTCCGCACGGGCTTCCACTGTCGCGTCTTCCCCGGCTCCGCGTCGTCCCCTTCCTAGGCCTCGCCGCCGTCCACCGCCCTGGTGCTCTCGGCGTGGCGTGGCCAACGTGGTCAAGGAACGACTTCCATCGGAAGAGTAATCAGACGTGGAGAGGTCGACAATTTGGGTCCACGGCGGCCACAAGGAAGTGCCTCCTTATTACGCGCAAAATAATTATTCCTCCACCTGACAGCAGGGACCCACCGGACGGGCCATCGTATTTGGCGAAAAAATGTTCCCCCCTGACTGCTGGGACCCACCGGACGGGCCACCGTATTTCGTGAAAAAAACGTTCCCCCCGCTGTCAGCTTGGACCCACCGTAAGTGCCTCCTTATTATGCACACAAAAATGAATACTCCCCCTGCTAGCTGGGACCCGGTATAGTGGGAGGCTGACTTGTGGGCCTACTAAGTTGACGGGGATGGAGGGCATTATCAACTTAGTCAATATGCATGATTCTAGCTCCATTGACCGTACGATGTCCATCCAACGGCCATAGTGCTTCTTCAACCTCTGGTCTTCTTGCTCTAGCTGCCCAAACCAGCGCTGGTCGTGCCTCGTGCTCCTACCTCCCGTGGCTGGCTGCGATGCCGCGGAGGTCTCACCGCCCCGTACTACTCCCACCGCTGGCCAGGCCATCCCTCTACTCACCCACACCCCCTGTTATTCTACGGCGACGACAGCCTGACACCGCAGTCGAACCAGTGAACCCTCGTACTCCTCTTCGTGTGGGCATCCACTGCCGTGTCTTCCCTGGCTCCGCGTCGTCCCCTTCCTAGGCCTTGCCGTCGTCCACCGCCTTGGTGCTCTCGGCGCGGCGTGGTCAATGTGCTCAACGACCGACTTCCATCGGAAGAGTACTATATGTGGAGAGGCTGAAAGCTGGGTCCACGGCCGCGGCAAGGAAGTGCCTCCTTATTACGTGCAAAATAATTATTCCTCCACCTGACAGTGGGGACCCACCGAACCGGCCACCGTATTTCACAAAAAAAGTTTCCCCTGACTGCTGGGACCCACCAGCTACATCTTCGCATGCAAGGAAGTGCGTCCGGGCAAAAAATGATTCACCCCCTGACTGCTGGGACCCACCAGCTACATCTTCGCACGCAAGTAAGTTCCTAACAGTCGGGACCCACCTGGTCAAAGCGTACATAGCGTTGTCTTTCTAGTCGCGAACGTGTACGTACATACTGGTCGATGTAGAGGTGCGCATGTAAATGAGTAGAGGCGCCAGACGTAGCATGTACACGTCACGTCTACGGCCGTGGTGCAACAAAGTAAATACAGCCACGTACGTACATACGGGCGGGGTCTCGAACGCCTACTCGCGCATACGTACGGCCAGGGCTCGTGTACATGGCTGGGTCGGAAAGGAGAAACAGCGTCGTCGTCGTTGAGGGAGTCCTGGATTAGGGAGTATCCGGACAGCCGGACTGTGTACAACGTCCGGACTATTGAAACGTGAAGATACAAGACTCAAGACTTCGGCCCGTGTCCGTATGGGACTTTCCTTGGCGTGGAAGGCAAGCTTGGCGATCCGGATATTATATTTCCTTCCTTGTAACCGACTCCATGTAAACCCTAGCCCTCTCCGGTGTCTATATAAACCGGAGAGGTTGGTCCTTAGAAGGCCGATCACAATTACAATCATACCATCATAGGCTAGCTCTTAGGATTTAGCCTCTACGATCTCGTGGTAGATCTACTCTTGTACTACCCATATCATCAATATTAATCAAGCAGGAAGTAGAGTTTTACCTCCATCGAGAGGGCCCGAACCTGGGTAAACATCTGTGTCCCTTGATTCCTATTACCATCAGCCTTGACGCATAGATCCGGACCCCCTACCCGAGATCCACCGGTTTTGACACCGACATTGGTTCTTTCATTGAGAGTTCCTCTGTGTCGTCGCTGTCAGGCTCGATGGCTCCTTCAATCATCATCAACGCTGCTGTCCAGGGCGAGACTTTCCTCCCCGGACAGATCTTCGTGTTCGGCGGCTTCGCACTGCGGGCCAACTCGCTTGGCCATCTGGAGCAGATCGACAGCTACGCCCCTGGCCACCAGGTCAGGTTCGGAAACCTGAACTACACGGCGTACGTCCGTGGAGACTTGATCTTCGATGGATTTGGGCCTATGCCAGGAGCACCAGACAGTCGCGACGAGCACGGCTTAGACCTGCCATCGGACGAAGCTCGGGGTATCGCCCCCGTAGTATCTCCGGACCTAGATCCGGAGCAGGCTGCGCTGCCTAAGCACGGAGGGATGGACCCCGCCCCCAAGGTCGCGCGCTCATCGGCGGTGGAGCCGAACACGGGTCTTACCTCTGCGGTGGCCTGTGACTCCGAACCCCCGGATTCGTATCCGGACGTTGGTTCCAGTCCGCACACTCCCGAGCCCGTCGGGCCAGGATGGGCTCCGGTAATGGAGTTCACTGCTGCGGATATTTTCCAACACTCGCCCTTCGGCGACATGCTGGACTCATTAAAGTCTCTCTCTTTGTCAGGAGGCTCTTCGCCGAACTATGTTCGGCTCGAGTGGGAGGCAGGCGACGAAGGAATTCACTGCCCACCCACCACCCACTTCATTGCCACGGTCGACGACTTAACCAAGGTACTGAACTTCGACTCCGAAGACATCGACGGTATGGATGACGATGCAGGAGAAGAACATGAACCACCGCTCACTGGGCGGTGGACAGCCACCTCTTCTTATGATATATATATGGTGGACACTCCGAGGGAAACAAATGGCGATGAGGCAACGGAGGATAAAATCTCAGGGAAAAAAGCAAAGAATGGGCGCCGTCGGCACCACTCCAAGCCCCGCCACACCAATACCGGACCAGGAGACGAAAACAATCTGAATGGTGCCCAAGAAGAATACAACCCTGATCAGCCCGCCTTCGAGCAGGCCGAACAGGAGGATGAGCAGGTCAGCCTGTAAGAACAAAGTGACGTCTGAATACCCGGAGGAGGACAGCTACATGCCCCCCCCCTCCGAAGACGAGATTAGCCTCGGCGACGAAGAGTTCGGCGTGCCTGAGGATCCCGTAGAGCAGCAATTCTTCAAGCGTCGGCTTATAGCCACTGCGAGGAGCCTAAAAAAGAAACAGCAGCAACTCCAAGCTGATCAAGACCCGCTCACAGATAGATGGACTGAAGTCCTGGCAGCTGAGGAATACGGACTCAAGCACCATACGGCTGACCGGCCACCTCGTGGTCGGGATAAAACGGCATACCAGTCCGCATACCAGCCAACACCCCCACGCCAACATACTACGGCCAAGGGCAACAAAACAGGACAGCCAAGTTCGATCTACAGATCGCGGGGGCGTGCCTCGGTATGCGACGAGGACCAGCACGCCGGACACACCTTCAACAAGTCCGGCCGGACCGAATATAGCCACCCAGAGCAATTCGACCTGCGTAGCCACATAGCCCGGCACAGAGGCGCCGCGCACCCCCTCTGCTTCACTGACGAAGTAATGGACCATGAATTCCCAGAAGGGTTTAAACCCGGAAACATTGAATCATACGATGGCACAACAGACCCCGCAGTATGGATCGAAGATTTCCTTCTCCACATTCACATGGCCCGCGGAGACGATCTACACGCCATCAAATATCTTCCCCTTAAGCTCAAAGGACCAGCCCGGCACTGGCTAAACTGTTGGGTAACGTAGTAATTTCAAAAATTTTCCTACGATCACGCAAGATCATGGTGATGCATAGCAACGAGATGAGAGTGTTGTCTACGTACCCTCGTAGACCCACAGCGGAAGCGTTGACGCAACGTAGAGGAAGTAGTCGTACTTCTTCACGATCCAACCGATCCAAGTACCGAACGTACGGTACCTCCGAGTTCTGCACACGTTCAGCTCGATGACGTCCCTCGAACTCCGATCCAGCCGAGTGTTGAGGGAGAGTTTCACAAGACGACGGCGTGGTGACGATGATGATGTTCCACCGGCGCAGGCTTCGCCTAAGCTCGCCACGGTATTCTCGAGGTGTAATATGGTGGAAGGGGCACCAGACACGGCTAAGGAAAGATCTCAAGGATCAACTTGTGTGTCATGGGGTGCCCTCTGCCTCGTGATATAAAGGAGGGAAGGAGGAGGGGCTGGCCGGCCAAGGGAGGTGCGCCAGGTGTCCTACTCCTACTAGGAGTAGGATTCCCCCAATCCTAGTCCAACTAGGTTTCCCCAAGTGGGAAGGGAGAGAGAGGGGCGCCTTCTCCTAGTCCTAATAGGACTAGGGAAGGGGGAAGGTGCGGACCAGCACTTGGGCCCCTTCTCTCCTTTCCACTAAGGCCCATGTTGGCCCATTAGTATTCCGGGGTTCCGGTAACCTCCTACTTGGTAAAATTCCTAATTTCACCCGGAACACTTCCGATGTCCAAACATAGACTTCCAATATATGAATCTTTATGTCTCGACCATTTCGAGACTCCTCGTCACGTCCGTGATCTCATCCGGGACTCGAACAACCTTCGGTACAGAAACATCATAACAACTCATAGTAATCGCATCGAAACGTTAAGCGTGCGGACCCTACGGGTTCGAGAACTATGTAGACATGACCGAGACACCTCTACGGTCAATAACCAATAGCGGGACCTGGATGCCCATATTGGCTCCTACATATTCTACGAAGATCTTTATCGGTCGAGACCGCATAACAACATACGTTGTTCCCTTTGTCATCGGTATGTTACTTGCCCGAGATTCGATCGTCGGTATCCAATACCTAGTTCAATCTCGTTACCGCAAGTCTCTTTACTCGTTCCGTAATACATCATCTCACAACTAACTCATTAGTTGCAATGCTTGCAAGGCTTATGTGATGTGCATTACCGAGAGGGCCCAGAGATACCTCTCCAGACAATCGGAGTGACAAATCCTAATCTCGAAATATGCCAACCCAACATGTACCTTCGGAGACACCTGTAATGTACCTTTATAATCACCCGATTACGTTGTGACGTTTGGTAGCACCCAAAGTGTTCCTCGTGCAAACGGGAGTTGCATAATCTCATAGTCATAGGAACATGTATAAGTCATGAAGAAAAGCACTAGCAACAAACTATACGATCAGGTGCTATGCTAATGGAATGGGTCATGTCAATCGATCATTCAGCCAATGATGTGATCCCGTTAATCAAATAACAACTCCTTGTTCATGGTTAGGAAACACAACCATCTTTGATTAACGAGCTAGTCAAGTAGAGGCATACTAGTGACACTCAGAGGTTTATGTATTCACACATGTATTATGTTTCCTGTTAATACAATTCTAGCATGAATAATAAACATTTATCATGATATAAGGAAATAAATAATAACTTTATTATTGCCTCTAGGGCATATTTCCTTGATCTCCCACTTGCACTAGAGTCAATAATCTAGATTACACAGTAATGATTCTAACACCCATGGAGTCTTGGTGCTGATCATGTTTTGCTCGTGGAAGAGGCTTAGTCAACGGGTTCCGCAACATTCGGATCCGTATGTATCTTGCATATCTCTATGTCTCCCACTGGACCAAATCCGGATGGAGTTGAAGCGTCTTTTGATGTGCTTGGTTCTCTTGTGAAATCTGGATTCCTTTGCTAAGGCAATTGCACGATATTGTCACAAAAGATTTTCATTGGACCCGATACACTAGGTACAACACCTAGATCGGTTATGAACTCCTTCATCCAGACTCCTTCATTAGCTGCTTCCGAAGCAGCTATGTACTCAACTTCACATGTAGATCCCGCCACGACGCTTTGTTTGGAACTGCACCAACCGACAGCTCCTCCGTTTAATGTAAATACGTATCCGGTTTGCGATTTAGAATCGTCCGGATCGGTGTCAAAGCTTAACGTCGGCGTAACCGTTCTGACGAGTTCTTTGTCACCGCCATAAATGAGAAACATATCCTTAGTCCTTCTTAAGTACTTAAGGATGTTCTTGACCGCTGTCCGATGATCCACTCTGGATTACTTTGGTACTGCTGCCAAACTTACAAAGAAGGCACACATCAGGTGCGGTACACAGCATTGCATACATGATAGAGCCTATGGCTGAAGCATAGGGAACATCTTTCATTTTCTCTCTATCTTCTGCGGTGGTCGGGCATTGAGTCTTACTCAACTTCACACCTTGTAGCACCGGCAAGAACCCTTTCTTTGCACGATCCATTTTGAACTTTTTCAAAACTTTGTCAAGGTATGTGCTTTGTGAAAGTCCTATTAAGCGTCTTGATCTATCTCTATAGATCTTAATGCCCAATATGTAAGCAGCTTCACCGAGGTCTTTCATCGAAAAACTCTTATTCAAGTATCCCTTTATGCTATCCAGAAATTCTATATCATTTCCGATCGGTAATATGTCATCCACATATAATATCGGAAATGCTACTGAGCTCCCACTCACTTTCTTGTAAATATAGGCTTCTCCAAAAGTGCATATAAAACCAAATGCTTTGATCACACTATCAAAACGTTTATTCCAACTCCGAGAGGCTTGCACCAGTCCCTAAATGGATCGCTGGAGCTTGCACACTTTGTTAGCTCCTTTTGGATCGACAAAACCTTCCGGTTGCATCATATACAACTCTTCTTCCGGAAATCCATTCAAGAATGCAGTTTTGACATCCATTTGCCAAATTTCATAATCATAAAATGCGGCAATTGCTAACATGATTCGGACGGACTTAAGCATCGCTTCTGGTGAGAAGGTCTCATCGTAGTCAATCCCTTGAACTTGTCGAAAACCTTTTGCAACAAGTCGAGCTTTATAGACGATAACATTACCATCAGCGTCAGTCTTCTTCTTGAAGATCCATTTATTCTCAATTGCTTGCCGATCATCGGGCAAGTAAACCAAAGTCCACACTTTGTTCTCATACATGGATCCCATCTCAGATTTCATGGCCTCCCGCCATTTTGTGGAATCTGGGCTCACCATCGCTTCTTCATAGTTCGTAGGTTCATCATGTTCCATAACATGACTTCCGAATAGGATTACCGTACCACTCACAGTGCGGATCTTGCTCTGGTTGATCTCTGAAGTTCAGTAGAAACTTGATCTGAAGTTTCATGATCATCATCATTAGCTTCTTCCCTATTTGGTGTAGGTGTCACGTAAACTGTTTTTTGTGATGTACTACTTCTCAATAAGGGAGTAGATACAGTTATCTCATCAAGTTCTACTTTCCTCCCACTCACTTCTTTCGAGAGAAACTCCTTCTCCAAAAAGTTTCCGAATTTAGCAAAAAAAATCTTGCCTTCGGATCTGTGATAGAAGGTGTACCCAACAGTCTCCTTTGGGTATCCTATTAAGACACTTTTCTCCGATTTGGGTTCGAGCTTATCAGGTTGAAGCTTTTTCACATAAGCATCGAAGCCCCAAACTTTCATAAACGACAACTTTGGTTTCTTGCCAAACCACAGTTCATAAGGCGTCGTCTCAACGGATTTAGATGGTGCCCTATTTAAAGTGAATGTAGCCGTCTCTAAAGCATAACCCCAAAACGATAGCGGTAAATCAGTAAGAGACATCATAGATCGCACAATATCTAATAAAGTACGATTACGACGTTCGGACACACCATTATGTTGTGGTGTTCCAGGTGGCGTAAGTTGCGAAACTATTCCGCATTGTTTCAAATGTAGGCCAAACTCGTAACTCAAATATTCTCCTCCACGATCAGATCGTAGAAACTTTATTTTCTTGTTACGATGATTTTCCACTTCACTCTGAAATTCTTTGAACTTTTCAAATGTTTCAGATTTGTGTTTCATTAAGTAGATATACCCATATCTGCTCAAATCATCTGTGAAGGTGAGAAAATAACGATATCCGCCACGAGCCTCAACATTCATTGGACCACATACATCGGTATGTATGATTTCCAATAAATCTGTTGCTCTCCATAGTTCCGAGAACGGTGTTTTAGTCATCTTGCCCATAAGGCACGGTTCGCAAGTGCCAAGTGATTCATAATCATGTGACTCCAAAAGTCCATCAGTATGGAGTTTCTTCATGCGCTTTACACCGATATGACCTAAACGGCAGTGCCACAAATAAGTTGCACTATCATTATCAATTCTACATCTTTTGGCTTCAACGTTATGAATATGTGTATCACTACTATCGAGATTAAGTAAAAACAAACCATTCTTCAATGGTGCATGACCATAAAAGATATTATTCATATAAATAGAACAACCATTATTCTCTCGATTTAAATGAATAACCGTCTCGCATTAAACAAGATCCAGATATAATGTTCATGCTCAACGCTGGTACTAAATAACAATTATTTAGGTCTAATACTAATCTCAAGGTAGATGTAGAGGTAGCGTGCCATTGCGATCACATCGACTTTGGAACCATTTCCCACGCCAAGATCGTCACCTCGTCCTTAGCCAATCTTCGCTTAATCCGTAGCCCTGCTTCGAGTTGCAAATATTAGCAATGTAACCAGATCAAATACCTGTGCTCTGCGAGTATTAGTAAGGTACACATCAATAACTTGTATATCACATATACCTTTGTTAACCTTGCCATCCTTCTTATCCGCCAAATACTTGGGGCAGTTCCGCTTCAAAGTGACCAGCACGCTTGCAATAGAAGCACTTTCAGTTTCAGGCTTAGGACCAGACTTGGGTTTCTTCTCTTGATCAGCAACTTGCTTGCCGTTCTTTTGAAGTTTCCTTTTCTTTCCTTTGCCCTTTTCTTGAAACTAGTGGTTTTGTTAACCATCAACACTTGATGCTCCTTTTTGATTTCTACCTCCATGACTTCAAAGCATCGCGAAGAGCTCGGGCATTGTTTTGGTCATCCCTTGCATATTATAGTTCATCACGAAGCTTCTTGTAGCTTGGTGGCGTTGATTGGAGAATTCTGTCAATGACGCAATCATCCGGAAGATTAACTCCAGTTGAATCAAGTGATTGTTATATCCAGACATTACGAGTATATGCTCACCGACAGAACCGTTCTCCTCCATCTTACTGACTATAGAACTTATTGGAGACTTCATATCTCTCAATCCGGGCATTCGCTTGGAATATTAACTTCAACTCTGGAACATCTCATATGCTCCATGGTGTTCAAAACGACGTTGAAGTCCCGGTTCTAAGCCGTAAAGCATGGCACCTCGAACTATAGAGTAGTCATCAGCTTTGCTTTGCCGTGACGTTCACAACATCCGGCGCAGCCCTTGCACCAGGCCCGGCACCTAACGGTGCTTCCGTGACGTAATTCTTCCGTGCAGCAATAAGGATAATCCTCAAGTTACGGACCCAGTCCGTAATTGCTGCCATCATCTTTCAACTTTGCTTTCTCAAGGAACGCATTAAAATTCAACGGAACAACAAAGACGAGCCATCTATCTACACATCATAGACAAGCAAGATACTATCGGTACTAAGTTCATGATAAATTTAAGTTCAATTAATCATATTACTTAAGAACTCCCACTTAGAAAAATATCCTCCAATTCTCTAAGTGATTGCGTGATCCATATCAACTACACCATGACCGATCATCACGTGTGATGGAGTAGTTTCAATGGTGAACATCAATATGTTGATCATATCTACTATATGATTCACGCTCGACCTTCGATCTACGTGTTCCGAGGTCATATCTTATATGCATAGCTCGTCAAGTATAACCTGAGTATTCTGCGTGTGCAACTGTTTTGCACCCGTTGTATTTGAACGTAGAGCCTATCACACCCGATCATCACGTGGTGTCTCAAAGACGAAGAACTTTACATAGCGGTGCATACTCAGGGAGAACACTTCTTGATAATTTAGTAAGGGATCATCTTATAATGCTACCGTCAATCAAAGCAAGATAAGATGCATAAAGGATTAACATCACATGCAATCAATATAAGTGATATGATATGGCCATCATCATCTTGTGCTTGTGATCTCCATCTCCGAAGCACCGTCATGATCACCATCGTCACCGGCGCGACACCTTGATCTCCATCGTAGCATCGTTGTCGTCTCGCCAAACTTATGCTTCTACGACTATCGCTACCGCTTAGTGATAAAGTAAAGCATTACGAAGCGATTGCATTGCATACAATAAAGCGACAACCATATGGCTCCTGCCGATTGCCGATAACTTCGGTTACAAAACATGATCATCTCATACAATAAAATATAGCATCACGTCTTGACCATATCACATCACAACATGCCCTGCAAAAACAAGTTAGACGTCCTCTACTTTGTTGTTGCAAGTTTTACGTGGCTGCTACGGGCTGAGCAAGAACCGTTCTTACCTACGCATCAAAACCACAACGATACTTCGTCAAATAGACTCCGCTTTAACCTTCTCAAGGACCGGGCGTATGTACACTCAGTTCAACTAAAGTTGGAGAGACAGGTCTTCCACAAGCCATCTATGTGCAAAGCACGTCGAGGGAACCGGTCTCGCGTGGAAATGTACGCGTAAGGTTGGTGCGGATCGTCTTTCCAACAATACCGCTGAACCAAAGTATGACATGCTTTGGTAGGCGGTATGACTTGTAACGTCCACAACTCACTTGTGTTCTACTCGTGCATATGACATCTACGCATAAAACCAGGCTCTGATACCACTGTTGGGTAACGTAGTAATTTCAAAAATTTTCCTACGATCACGCCAAGATCATGGTGATGCATAGCAACGAGATGAGAGTGTTGTCTACGTACCCTCGTAGACCCACAATGAAGCGTTGACGCAACGTAGAGGAAGTAGTCGTACTTCTTCACAATCCAACCGATCCAAGTACCGAACGACGGTACCTCCGAGTTCTGCACACGTTCAGCTCGATGGCGTCCCTCGAACTCCGATCCAGCCGAGTGTTGAGGGAGAGTTTCACAAGACGACGGCGTGGTGACGATGATGATGTTCCACCGGCGAGGGCTTCGCCCTAAGCTCGCTACGGTATTCTCGAGGTGTAATATGGTGGAAGGGGCACCGCACACGGCTAAGGAAAGATCTCAAGGATCAACTTGTGTGTCATGGGGTGCCCTCTGCCCCGTATATAAAGGAGGGAAGGAGGAGGGCTGGCCGGCCAAGGGAGGTGCGCCGGGTGTCCTACTCCTACTAGGAGTAGGATTCCCCCAATCCTAGTCCAACTAGGTTTCCCCAAGTGGGAAGGGAGAGAGGCGCCCTTCTCCTAGTCCTAATAGGACTAGGGAAGGGGAAGGTCTGACCAGCACTTGGGCCCCCTTCTCTCCTTTCCACTAAGGCCCATGTTGGCCCATTAGTATTAGGGGTTCCGGTAACCTCCTTGCATTTCTGGTAAAATTCTAATTTCACCCGGAACACTTCCGATGTCCAAACATAGACTTCAATATATGAATCTTTATGTCTCGACCATTTCGAGACTCCTCGTCACGTCCGTGATCTCATCCGGACTCGAACAACCTTGGTACAGAAACATCATAACAACTCATAGTAACTGCCATCGAAGCGTTAAGCGTGCGGACCCTACGGGTTCGAGAACTATGTAGACATGACCGAGACACCTCTACGGTCAATAACCAATAGCGGGACCTGGATGCCCATATTGGCTCCTACATATTCTACGAAGATCTTTATCGGTCAGATCGCATAACAACATACGTTGTTCCCTTTGTCATCGGTATGTTACTTGCGAGATTCGATCGTCGGTATCCAATACCTAGTTCAATCTCGCTACCGCAAGTCTCTTTACTCGTTCCGTAATACATCATCTCACAACTAACTCATTAGTTGCAATGCTTGCAAGGCTTATGTGATGTGCATTACCGAGAGGGCCCAGAGATACCTCTCCGACAATCGGAGTGACAAATCCTAATCTCGAAATATGCCAACCCAACATGTACCTTCGGAGACACCTGTAATGTACCTTTATAATCACCCGATTACGTTGTGACGTTTGGTAGCACCCAAAGTGTTCCTCGTGCAAACGGGAGTTGCATAATCTCATAGTCATAGGAACATGTATAAGTCATGAAGAAAAGCACTAGCAACAAACTATACGATCAGGTGCTATGCTAATGGAATGGGTCATGTCAATCGAGATCATTCAGCCAATGATGTGATCCCGTTAATCAAATAACAACTCCTTGTTCATGGTTAGGAAACACAACCATCTTTGATTAACGAGCTAGTCAAGTAGAGGCATACTAGTGACACTCTGTAGGTTTATGTATTCACACATGTATTATGTTTCCTGTTAATACAATTCTAGCATGAATAATAAACATTTATCATGATATAAGGAAATAAATAATAACTTTATTATTGCCTCTAGGGCATATTTCCTTCATAAACAGCCTGCCAGCAAATTCCATTGGCAGTTGGGAAAACCTGGAAGACGCATTCCTCGACAACTTCCAGGGCACATATGTGCGACCACACAGCGCCCGATGACTTGAGCCACATCACTCAACATCCCGGAGAGTCAGCCAGGAAATTCTGGACTCGGTTCTTAACTAAAAAGAACCAAATAGTTGATTGTCCGGACGCCGAAGCCCTAGCGGCTTTCAAGCATAATATCCGTGATGAGTGGCTCGCTCGGCACCTCGTCCAGGAAAAACCCAAGTCCATGGCAGCTCTCACAACACTAATGACCCGCTTTTGCGCGGGCGAGGACAGTTGGTTGGCTCGCAGCAGCACTACGCCAAAGGCCTAGCAATTCGGATGGCCGCGACAATAACGACAAGCCACGGTGTAACAGACATAAGCGACGGAACAACGGCGACAGCACTGAAGACACGGCAGTCAACGCCGGATTCAGTGGATCCAAGCCCGGTCGTGAAGAAGCCGTTCAAAAGAAATAATCAGGGACCGTCCAATCTGGACCGCATACTGGAGCGCTCGTGCCAAATTCATGGCACCCCGGACAAGCCAGCCAACCACACCAATATAGATTGCTGGGTATTCAAACAGGCCGGCAAGATAAACGCCGAAGACAGGGACAAGGGGCTGCACAGCGATGATGACGAGGAGCCCCGACGTCCGAACACGGGGGGACAGAAGAAATCCCCCCCCCCCAGGTGAAAACGGTCAACATGATCTACACCACACACATCCCCAAGCGGGAACGGAAGCGGGCACTAAGGGGCGTCTATGCGATGGAGCCAGTCGCCCCCAAATTCAACCCATGGTCAGCTTGACCGATCACCTTTGATCGTAGGGATCACCCTACTAGCATCCGTCACAGCGACTCGGCCGCATTGGTCCTAGACCCAATCATTGACGGATTCCACCTCACGCGCGTCCTTATGGACGATGGCAGCAGACTGAACCTGCTTTACCAGGACACAGTGCGCGAAATGGGCATTGACCCTTCAAGGATCAAGCCCACCAAAACCACCTTTAAAGGTGTAATTCCTGGAGTAGAGGCCTCAGACGGGCTCTATAACATTGGAGGTGGTCTTCGGATAACTTCCGAAGCGAAGAGTTAATCTTCGATATCGTCCCCTTCCGCAGTGGTTACCATGCACCTTTGCCGGACGAACCGCATTCGCCAGATTCAATGCGGTACCACACTACGCATATCTCAAGCTCAAGATGCGGGACCACGGGGTCATAACGGTGAACGGAAAAATGGACCGCTCCCTACGAGCGGAAGAACATCACTGTAGCCCTTGCGGCGGAAGTACAATGCGACCTTCTCCGACAAAACCAATCCTGCGACAACAACTTCGAGCACGATCAAGCGAGTCCGGAGCACCCATAGCAGGATCATCAGGCACGCCAAGAGCGCGACTAGCAGTCCGGCCTCCGCTTAAGCCCCATCAAAACAGCATTCATGCCACATGCACACAATTACGCACTTAAAATACCATGGGCATAGGCGGAGGCGCATCAACGACTCAGTCAATAGTGCGGGTAACCGCCAAATACTTTCATACTCTTTCCCTCTTACCTTTCAGGACACCGCGTTGGCGCAGCATCCTCAAAAGAGTTGAATTGCCGGACTCATAGGGAAGAGACATCCAAGGAGTCAACATACGTTGTGCACAGAAGGAAATACCCAGGTGGAATCTATTTACGATCATTATACCTACTTTATCTATCTGAACACAGCCTGCCCCTGGATAGGACATGTCAAATAGTCCTATTTTATCTCTGCTTAACGCACCCATTGTAAATGTACGCTTAACGTATTTTTCACCAATGGGAGATTATATATAGCATCAGCTTATTATTCTTATTTGAGCATTTTTCTCTTCTAAATGTTTATTTGATATTGCATCCGTACACTTTGGTGCGGCCAGTTTGCCAGGGGCTTCTCATGGCGCCCCGTAATATGGCAAATAAAGTTTGAACACTTTCAACAGTGCGGCACCCCGAACTTATAGCACTATATGCATCAGCTCCGAATCATGTCTTGGGTCTACAGTTGGGATAGCCCGGCTCCCTTGTTTTGGTGCCTTACGTTCCGTTATATCGGCTAAGGTAGCGCACGGAGAACCTCATGCGATTGTGTCCCGGTTCGTCCGGACGAGCACCTCAATAGAGAAAGCCGAAACTGACCGGCATGATGTGGCGAGAGTTGGTCGTTGTTCGAGAGGTTTTAAAATCCTTAAAGATTTTCCGCTTTAGGCGATAAATTGGCTTCGTCCGATCTAGGCGTGCATAGCGCCCCGATTCGGCCTTCCAGATTCTAGGGGCTTCGCCGAAATTTAAAATTGTAGACTTCTATGGCTAAGTGAAAGTTCTAAAGCTGCATAGTTCGATTGCATCGTTCGCAGCGCCGGACACCTCCTTAAGGGACCAAACATTTGGATAAAGAGTGTCCGGGTTTTCCACGAACACCCCAGTGCTAGTCACATGGGGCGGAAGCCGACGACCGGCCTACTTTCAGGATTTTATAAACAGCCACACAGAAGGTAATATTTTAAATAACAAAAGCACTACATAGCGCAAGTAACTTCGTCTTTAAATTACAAACATGACAGAAGTGAACTCATTCAAAACTGGCATCCTTGGTACACTCATCGGCGATGAGGCGAGCACCTTCATCACGCCATCGTAGTACATCTTAGGACGGCAATGCGCCATGCCCTCCGGCGGCCCGTCCTTGACCAGCTTCTCCGCATCCAGCTGACCCCAATGCACCTTGACGCGGGCAAAGGCTCGGCGGGCACCTTCGATGCAAACGGATCACTTGATCACTTCAGGCCGCGGGCAGGCATCCACCATCCGCTTGATCAGGCCAAAGTAGCTACTAGGCAGGAGCTCATCAGGCCACATCCTGACTATGAAGTCCTTCATCGCCAGTTCGGCCGCTCTGTGGAGTTCGATCAACTGCTTGATTGGTCGCTCGAGGCATCGGATGATCGACCCCATCATACCGGGACGAGAACAGCTTCTCCGTTGATCTCCCTCACAGGCACGGTAGAACTCCGCAGCGTCTGAGATGCTGCGTGGCAGATCTGCAAATGCCCCTGGAGAGCTTTGTATTCGAGTAAGTAAAAGAAACACCTCCTCCACATGTTTGCTTTGCATAAAGAATTTCTTACCCGCTGCTATCTTTTTGGCCTCCTCGATCTCCTGCTGTGCTTTCTCGGCTTCAGTCTTGGCATCTTTCAAATTAACAAGGGCCTTCGCAAGCTCAGCCTCCTTCGCCTTCAGATCATACTCCACGGACTCGCATTTCTTGCTGAGGTCCTAGATCTCCTGCTGTACCTCACCTACCCTAGCACTTTGCTTTTCGCGCTCCTTACACTCCGAGGCCGCCTTGTCTTCGGCCTCGGACAGCGCCTTCTTCAGGGACGCCACTTCGGCGGTGGCCCCTGTTACACGGTCACGACACTCAGGTGTTAGACTCATCAATTCTGCCTTTCCTTAAATGCATAAGAGCGGGAATTACTTACCCTTGTTCTCTTCGAGCTGCCTCTTCGTGAGGATGAGCTCTCCCTGCGCTTTGCTCGAGTCCCGCTTGATTCGGCAACCTCGGCAGTACGGGTAGCAGCTAGCAGCACTTCCTGCTTATTCACAACAATACTTATTATTAGACTCCTGCGGATTATAGTTGACCCTCCGTTTGGCTTTTCTTTCAGAACACCAACCAGAGTATCAGGGGCTACTACCTATCGGGTGGTAATTTCATACATTTTTATTACTTACCTCAAAGCCCGTCAGGAGGCTTGTGCAGGCTTCGGTTAGTCCGCTTTTGGCGGACAGAACCTTTTGAATCACCACACTCATAAGAGTACGGTGCTCTTCTTCCATGGAGGCGCCTCGGAGCGCTTCCACCAGGCTATCCGGCGCCGTTGATGCACCGGAAGTCCTCGACATGGGCGGCTCGCCCTCCCTAACGAGGGGCTGCCCGCCCAAGTCCGGAACCGTCGGAGGTTCCGGAGCAGTGTTTGGTCGAGAGTTCGCCTTGTTGCGGCTCTCATCGACGCGATCCGCGGGGATCTTGAACCCCGCATGCCCGACATCTGGAATCCCGCCGTGAGGCGTCTCCAGAGTCACCTCCCCCTGCTCTGGGTGCCTTCGGGACAACACCTCCGGGTCATCCGCGTGTGGAGGGGTAGTGGCCGTCGGGAGCGAATTTATCGCCGAATCGCTCAGGGATCTGGAGGAAGATTCCTCGGGGTGAGCCTTGGCCGGACTGCATATATGTTCGGCACTATAAGTACAAAAACTATGAAGTGAAACCATGATAGGATGCGGACACTTACAATCGCACCGGGGGCTTCCCCCGGGGCAGCCACCCCTCCTCGCTGTAAGCGGCCGTGGCGGAATAGTCCGGAAGGGTTACCTTCCCGTTCTTGGACGCCCCAGCTTCCCCCTCCGGGGCGGCTTTTCTCTTCTTCTCCCCCCTAGTGCGGGGAGGTGGAATTTCTTCTTGATTCCTCCCGCCTCCGCGGGAGGAATGTGTCTCGTCGTCATCAGATGACAGGGGTATAACGGCCTTGCGCCGAGGGCCTTTTCCGGCCCCCTGGCCCGCTTCGCCGGGCCCCTTATCCTTTTCGGATGGGGCGTCTTCTTCTTCTTCCTCCTCCCCTTCGTGGGAGGAGTCTGCCTCGTCATCTTCGGACGAGGCCTCGGACGCAACCTTACGCCGGAGACCCTTCCTGGTCCCCGGGGCCTTCTTTTAGGCCTTCTTCTCCGGCACCTTGTACGGTGCCGGGACTAGCATCTCCGTCAGGAGAGCATCAGCTGGACCTTCTGGCAACGGAGCTGGACAGTCAATCCGCTCCGCTATCTTCACATAATCCTGAGGCAAATATATATAAATACTCAAGTCTCCCCCATGAATGTATTAAAAAACCGAACCCGGTGGTAGTCCCAAAACTCACCGGACGAGGGGGCCGCGTTGCATGAAATCCGCGGTCCTCGGATGTTGGGGGAGGTACTTTGGAGGCCTTGAACAACACTTTCCATGCGCTGTTGTGCGTCATGCGTAGAAACTTCGGGCGTGCGGTGTTCGGCCGGGACGAACTCCCACAGATTAACCGCCCGCCTTTGGCAGGGCAGGATCAAGCGAACGAGCATGACCTGGATCACGTTGACAAGCTTGATGTTCTTGTCTTTCATGCTTTTGATGCATGTCTGGAGTCCGGCCAGCTCCATGGAATCACCCCAGGACAGGCCCTTCTTTTCCCAGGAGGTGAGCCGCAGAGGGGTTCCGGATCGGAACTCGGGGGCCGCTGCCCAGTTGGTGTCGCGTGGCTCGGTGATGTAGAACCACCCTGATTGCCATCCTTTTACGATTTCTGCAAAGGAACCGTCCAGCCAGGTGACGTTAGGCATCTTGCCCACCATGGCTCCTCCGCACTCCGCTTGCTGGCCGCTTACAACCTTCGGCTTGACGCAGAAAGTCTGTACCCATAGGCTGAAATGAGGCCGGATGGGGAGGAAGGCCTCGCAAACAACGATGAACGCCGAGATGTTGAGGACGAAATTCGGGGCTAGATCATGGAAATCTAGCCCATAGTAGAACATGAGCCCGCGGACGAAGAGATGGAGTGGAAATCCTAGTCCACAGACAAAGTGGGCGACGAACACGACTCTCTCGTGGGGTCACAGGTCGGAATGACTTGCCCGGCGTCCGGTAGCCGGTGCGCTATGTCTGCGGCCAAGTATCCAGCCGCCCGAAGATTTGTGATGTGCTTCTCCTCGATGGTGGAAGCCACCCACTTGCCTCCTGCTCCGGACATGTCTAGCTATGCGGAGGAGACTTGGGCTTGGGCACTGGAGCTCGAGGGGGCAAGGGTGGGTAGAGAAGGAAGAAGGCATGGGTAAAAATGAGGAAATCTTATCCCTTTATAGAGGCGACGAAAGCGATGCGCCTCCCCACTTGCCCGTTGGGAATCGCTTGCTTCCCAAGCGCCACGATTAATGATGTGGTGGTATTACCCGTACTCGTATTGATGAGAATCCCATGACAAGGGGGCACGATCTCTGCTTTGACAAGACGTGTCAAGGAAACCGCCTCGCAATATGCGTTGTGGCTGGTTGTGGGAAGACGGTTCGAATTATGACCCGACCGTAATGACACGCTTGGGAAGTTGTCAGCAGATTTCATTTGTGAAACATCATTCTCTCTACGGTGGCATACGAAGATCGTCTTGTGGATCCGGACACGGTTTGAGTGTTCGATAATTACCTTGGAGTATTCGGAGGAGGAACCCGCCCTGCAATGCCGAAGACACATCGCTGGCGGACTCATCGTCATTGAAGCCTGGTTCGGGGAGACTCGAGGAGTCTGGATTAGGGGGTATCCGGACAGCCGGGCTGTGTACAACGTCCGGAGTATTGAAGCATGAAGATACAAGACTCAAGACTTTGGCCCGTGTCCGGATGGGACTTTCCTTGGCGTGGAAGGCAAGCTTGGCGATCCAGATATTATATTTCCTTCCTTGCAACCGAATCCATGTAAACCCTAGCCCTCTCCGGTGTCTATATAAACCGGAGAGGTTGGTCCTTAGAAGGCCGATCACAATTACAATCATACCATCATAGGCTAGCTCTTAGGGTTTAGCCTCTACGATCTCGTGGTAGATCTACTCTTGTACTACCCATATTATCAATATTAATCAAGCGAGAAGTAGGGTTTTACCTCCATCGAGAGGGCCCGAACCTGGGTAAACATCTGTGTCCCTTGCTTCCTGTTACCATCAGCCTTGACGCACAGATCGGGACCCCCTACCCGAGATCCGCCGGTTTTGACACCGACAGTCGTGTTCATGGGGAGCCAACCGGCTGGGTCGGAACGGAATGAGTCGTCATTTTCATCAGGAGGGCTTGGATGGAACAGCCAATGGAAACGAGGCCTCGCATACTGCAGAACGGAGGAAACGGCCTTGTGTTCGACCGTCCGTGTTCGAAACGGGATCCTATTCATCGGGAGGGGTCTGGCGTACCGCAAAATGGAGGAAACGGACCTCCTACGGTCGAAACGGGGGTCCCGTTGATCGGGAGGGGTGTGGCGTACCGCAAAGCGGAGGAAACGGATTTGTGTTGGAGCGCTACGGTCGAAATGGGGGTCCTATTCATCGGGAGGGGTGTGGCGTACCGCAAAACGGGACTCCACGGGATATTGTTCATCTCCATCGTCGAACCCCTCCAGCCTCCACGGGCTACTGTTCATCCACCGTCGACCTCCTCCAGCCTCCACCTACGACTGTTCATCCACGGGCTCCTGTTCATCCAACCTCCACCGCGCGCTACTCCACCGGCTATTGTTCAACCAGCCCTCTCCACGGGCTCCTGTTCAACCACCCCTCCACGGTCTACTGTTCATCCAGCCCTCCACTGTCTACTGTTCATCCTGACCTCCACGGGGTGGTCCTGTTCATCCTGCCCTCCACGAGGTCCTGTTCATCCAGCCCCAACCGGCTCGATCGATCGGGGTCCTGTTCATCCAGAGGCAACACCACGGGATCCTGTTCATCCACCCCCACCGGGAACTGTCCATGCAAACCCCCCAGCAACACTCTCTGTTCATCCAGAGGCAACGCCACGGGGTCCTGTTCATCCACCCCACCGGGAATTGTTCATTCAACCCCCCCAAAGAACACTCACCGTTCATCTAGAGGCAGCATCGATCGGCTTCGATTAGCGGCGGTAGCAAAGGAATCGCTCGATCGGGTTCGATTAACGACCATCGATCGATCGCTCGGGTTCGATAGCAGCGTAACTGCGGTGCAATCGCTCGGGTTGATTAGAGCCCAACGCCTCGCTTCGGGTTGATTAGAGCCCAACGCCTCGCACCCACACGCGTGCGTGTACGAGAGAAGCGCGCATCGCTCAGCCCCGACCACCGACCGTAACAGGGAACACCCCGATATTTTCCTCGCCCTCGCTTTTACCATGGTTTTTTCCATCATGGACGGCCCAAAGAATGTCATGCAGCTGCGTCTCCGGCCCGCCCAAGACGAAAAGCCCATTTTCTGTCATGATTTTTTGTCATAGAAGTAGGACCCCACCACATCTATGATGATACCGGGTTTTGTCACAATTATCGTCATAGAAGTGTCATAAGTATGACAAAAAAAATTCGTTCGGCCCAAAATGTCACGGATGTGTCTTTTTTTGTAGTGATAGTGGCAACGGAAAAGTAACTAAGCAAAAATCAATACGTGAAAAGCTCGTAGGCATTGGATCAATGATGCATAATTATGTCGGATGCGATTCCTCATGCAATAGTTATAACATAGGGTGATATAGAACTAGCTCCAGTTCATCAATGTAATGTAGGCATGTATTCCGAATATAGTCATACGTGCTTATGGAAAAGAACTTGCATGACATCTTTTGTCCTACCCTCCGTGGCAGCGGGTCCTATTGGAAACTAAGGGATATTAAGGCCTCCTTTTAATAGAGTACCGGACCAAAGCATTAACACTTAGTGAATACATGAACTCCTCAAACTACGGTCATCACGGGGAGTGGTCCCGATTATTGTCACTCCGGGGTTGCCGGATAATAGCACATAGTAGGTGACTATTGACTTGCAAGATAGGATCAAGAACTCGCATATATTCATGAAAACATAATAGGTTCAGATCTGAAATCATGGCACTCGTGCCCTAGTGACAAGCATTAAACATAGCAAAGTCATAACAACATCAATCTTAGAACATAATGGATACTAGGGATCAAACCATAACAAAACTAACTCAATTACATGGTAAATCTCATCCAACCCATCACCGTCCAGCAAGCCTACGATGGGATTACTCACGCATGGCGGTGAGCATCATGAAATTGGTGATGGACGATGGTTGATGATGACGACGATGACGGATTCCCCTCTCCGGAGCCCCGGACGAACTCCAGATCAGCCCTCCCGAGAGAGATTAGGGCTTGGCGGCAGCTCCATATTGTTAAACGCGATGAATCCTTCTCTCTCATTTTTTTCCTCCCCGAACGTGAATATATGGAGTTGGAGTTGAGGTCGGTGGAGTCCGAGGGGGCCCACGAGGCAGGGGGCGCGCCCTGCACCCTCGTGGACAGGGTGTGGGCCCCTGATGCAGATTCTTTCGCCAGTATTTTTTATTAATTTCAAAATGTGTCTCCGTGGATTTTCAGGTCATTCCGAGAACTTTTATTTTTGCACAAAAATAACACCATGGCAGTTCTGCTGAAAACCGCGTCAGTCCGGGTTAGTTCCATTCAAATCATGCAAGTTAGAGTCCAAAACAAGGGCAAAAGTGTTTGGAAAAGTAGATACGTTGAAGACGTATCGGCAAGCCCAACATTCCAAGTTCAACTTCCACATCAAAATCATGTTCACAAATATCTGCACATTCATAGAAAATGTCCACAACCATGATTCCCTTCAAACCCAAAAAAATGTGAGGAGAGTTAAAAATAAAGAAAAACCTCTAGTTCCTACTAGCAGTGCGAGCACAACAAGTCAAGACCATGCGTAATTAATTATATTTTGGTCATTTTTTTGACTAATCACGAATAACTTCTAGAAGCAGGTATAATTTCTAATGCCGGCCGCGGCTGGAGTCCACGATGTTTTGAGCCAAACGAGGCAACACACCGGGTGTCTATGCCGGCGACGCGGTGGTCGTAGCATTCGTGGGTAGCAGCGGCGGCTCCCGTGGTCTACTATTCCTCGGTGTCGGCGGTAGCCAAAAACATGTTGGCCACCTCCGCCAGCATGCAATCCATAAGTGGCTCTCATAATAGATTCATAAGGAAATTTAATTTTCTTTGTTGGAAAGTGTTCCATGCCTTTCCTTAACGAAAATTGAAATCTAATGTTTCCTTCTTTCATATCAATAATTGCACCAATCGTTCTAAGGAAAGGTCTGCCAAGAATAATAGGACAAGTAGGATTGCAATCTATGTCAAGAACAATGAAATCTCCGGGCACATAATTCCTATTTGCAACAATAATAACATCATTAATTATTCCCATAGGTTTCTTAATAGTGGAATCCGCCAGATGCAAATTTAAGGAACAATCATCAAATTCACAGAAACCTAACACTTCGCATAAATTTTCAGAATCGTGGAAACACTAGCACCCAAATCACACAAAGCATAGCACTCATAATCTTTAATCTTAATCTTAATAGTAGGTTCCCACTCATCATAAAGTTTTCTAGGAATAGAAACTTCCAAATTAAGCTTTTCTTCATAAGATTGCATCATAGCATCAACGATATGTTCAGTAAAAGCTTTGTTTTGATTATAAGCATGAGGAGAATTCAACATGGATTGCAACAAGGAAATACAATCAATTAAAGAGCAACTATCATAACTAAAGTCCTTGAAATCCAAAATAGTGGGTTCGTTGCTATCTAAAGTTTTGACCTCTCCAATCCTAGTTTTACCAATTTTTGCATCAAGATCTTAAAACTCTGAATCATTGGGGCGCATTCTAAATAAAGTTGACCCATATCCAGTCCCATCTTTACCAAGATTAACATTGCAAAACAAAAATTCAATAGGAATCACATCAATCACTTTTAGATCTTCATCATTATTTTCACAGAAACTAGAAGAACACGCTTTTATAAACCAATCTTTCTTAGCACGCATCTTAGCGGTTCTTTCTTTGCATTCATCAATGGAAATTATCATGGCTTTGAGAGACTCATTGATATCACGCTTAGGTGGAATAGATCAAAGTTTCAAAGAATCAACATCAAGAGAAATTCTATCCACGTTCCTAGCCAAATCATCAATCTTAAGCAATTTTTCTTCAATCAATGCATTGAAATTCTTTTGCAAACTAATAAATTCGTTAACACTATTCTCAAATTAAGAGCGCATCTTATTATAATTTTCATAAGAATTGTTGTAGGAATTACCATAATTATTAAAGGAATTACTAGGAAACGGCCTAGGTTAAAATTAACTCTATACGCGTTATTACCAAAATTGTTCCTACCAAAAAAAATCACATCCATAGATTCATTATTGTTTTCAATCAAAGTAGACAGAGGCATATCATTAGGATCAATAGGAGCACTCTTACTAGCAAACAATTTCATAAGCTCTTCCATCTTTCCACTCAAAACATTTATTTCTTCAGTTGCATGCACTTTTTTACTAGTGGAAGATCTTTCGGAATGCCATTGAGAATAATTAACCATAATATTATCTACGAGTTTAGAACCTTCTCCTAAAGTAATTTCCATAAAAGTGCCTCCCGATGCCGAATCTAAAAGATTTCTAGAAGCAAAATTCAATCCGGCATAAATTTTTTGTATAATCATCCACAAATTCAAACCATGAGTAGGGCAATTTCTAATCATCAATTTCATCCTCTCCCAAGATTGTGCAACGTGTTCAAGATCAAGTTGCTTCAAATTCATAATATCATTCCTAAGGGAGATGATCTTAGCGGGAGGAAAATACTTGGAAATAAAAGCATCTTTGCACTTATTCCATGAATCAATACTATTTTGGGGCAAAGATGAAAACCAAGTTTTAGAGCGATCCCTAAGCGAGAACGGAAATAACTTCAGGTTAACAATATCATTATCCACATCTTTTTCTTTTGCATATCGCACAAATCAACAAAATTATTGAGATGGGATGCGGAATCTTCATTGGGAAGGCCGGAAAATTGATCATTCATAACATGATTCAACAAAGCAATGTTAATCTCACAAGATTCCGCATTAGCATCGGCAGCAATCGGAGTACTAATAAAATCATTGTTGTTGGTGCTGGAAAAGTCACACAATTTGGTATTATCTTGAGCCATCATGACAAAACAAGCAGTTCAACACACGAGCACACAAAAAGCAAGCGAAGAAGACGAACGAAAGAGGGGCGAAGAAAAGGTAATTCTTTTCAAAAATTGTTTTAGAAGTGGAGGAGAGGAAAACGAGAGGCGAATGGCGAATAATGTAATGCGAGGGATGAGAGTTTATGATGGGTACTTGGTATGGCTTGGCTTGGCGTAGATCTCCCCGGCAACGGCGCCAGAAATCCTTCTTGCTACCTCTTGAGCTTGCGTTGGTTTTTCCCTTGAAGAGGAAAGGGTGAAGCAGCAAAGTAGTGTAAGTATTTCCCTCAGTTTTGAGAACCAAGGTATCAATCCAGTAGGAGACTACATAGCAAGCCACCGAATACCTGCACAAACAAACACCAACTTGCAACCAATGTGACAAAGGGGTTGCCAATCCCTTCACGGTTATTCGCAAAGTGAGATCTCATAGAGATGGATTATGGAACAGAAAGTAAAGATTGCGAAAAAAAGTAAATAGGAAACTAGAGATTGTAGATCGAAAACTTATATGATGGAAACTAGACCCGGGGGCCATTCACTAGAGGCTTCTCTCAAGATAGAAACTATTATGGTGGGTGAACAAATTACTGCCGAGCAATTGATAGAAAAGCGCAAAGTTATGACGATATCTAAGGCAATGATCATGAATATAGGCATCACGTCCGTGTCAAGTAGACTGAAATGATTCTGCGTCTACTACTATTACTACCACATCGACCGACTCCTGCCTACATCTAGAGTATTAAGTTCATAAGAACAGAGTAACGCATTAAGCAAGATGACATGATGTAGCGGGATTAACTCAAGCAATATGACAAAAACCCCATCTTTTTATCCCTGATGGCAACAATACAACACGTGCGTTGCTGCCCCTACTGTCACTGGAAAAGGACACCGCAAGACTGAACCCAAAGCTAAGCACTTCTCCCATTGCAAGAAAAACCAATCTAGTTGGCCAAACCAAATCGATAGTTGGAAGAGACTTGCAAAGATATCAAATCATGCATATAAGAATTCAGAGGAGATTCATATAATTTTTATAGATAAGCTGATCATAAATCCACAATTCATCGGATCTGGGCAAACACACCGCAAAAGAGTATTACATCGAATAGATCTCAAAGAACATCGAGGAGAACTTTGTATTGAGAATCAAAGAGAGAGAAGAAGCCATATAGCTACTAGCTATGGACCCGTAGGTCTGAAGTAAACTACTCACGCTTCATCGGAGAGGCAATGGTGTTGATGTAGAAGCCCTACGTGATCTATTCCCCCTCCGACAGGATGCCGGAGAAGGCCCCAAGATGGGATCTCGCGGGTACAGAAGGTGGCGGCGGTGGAAAAGTGGTTTTGTGGCTCCCCTGGATGTTTTTGGGTATAAGAGTATATATAGGAGGAAGAATTAGGTCAGGAGACCCTCGAGGGGCCCCAAGGCCGGGGGGCGCGCCCCACCCCCTAGGCGCACCCTCCACCCTTGTGGCCGCCTCGAGGCTCCTCTGACTTGCACTCCAAGTCTCCTGGGTGTCTTCTGGTCCAAGAAAAATCATGGCGAAAGTTTTATTCCGTTTGGTATTCCTTTTCTGCGAAACTCTAAAACAAGGAAAAAAACAGAAAACTGGCACTGGGCTCTAAGTTAAAAGGATAGTCCCAAAAATCATATAAAATAGCATATTAATGCATATAAAACATCCAAAACAGATAATATAATAGCAGGAAACAATCAAAAATTATAGGTACGTTGGAGACGTATCAAGCATCCCAAAGCTTAATTCCTGCTCGTCCTCGAGTAGGTAAATGATAAAAACAGAATTTTTGATGTGGAATGCTACCTATCATATTTATCCATGTAATTCTCTTTATTGTGGCATGAATGTCCAGATCCGTAAGATTCAAAACAAAAGTTTATATTCACATAAAAACAATAATACTTCAAGCATACTAACAAAATAATTATGTCTTCTCAAAATAACATGGCCAAAGAAAGCTTATCCCTATAAAATCATATAGTCTGGCTATGCTCTATCTTCATCACACAAAATATTCAAATCATGCACAACCCAATGACAAGCCAAGCAATTGTTTCATACTTTTGACGTTCTCAAACCTTTTCAACTTTCACGCAATACATGAGCATGAGCCATGGACACGGCACTATAGGTGGAATAGACAGTGGTTGTGGAGAAGACAAAAAGAGAGAGATAGTCTCACATCAACTAGGCGTATCAACGGGCTATGGCGATGCCAATTAATAGATATCAATGTGAGCGAGTAGGGATTGCCATGCAACGGATGCACGAGAGCTATAAGTTTATGAAAGCTCAAAAAAGAAAACTAAGTGGGTGTACATCCAACTTGCTTGCTCATGAAGACCTAGGGCCTTTTGAGGAAGCTCATTGTTGGAATATACAAGCCAAGTTCTATAATGAAAAATTCCCACTAGTATATGAAAGTGATATCATAGGAGACTCTCTATCATGAAGATCATGGTGCTACTTTGAAGCACAAGTGTGGCAAAAAGGATAGAAACATTGTCCCTTCTCTCTTTTTTTTATCTTTTTTCTTTTTTTCTGGGCCATCTCTTTTTTATTTGGCCTTTCTCTCCTTTTTTTATTTCCTCACATGGGACAATGCTCTAATAATGAAGATCATCACACTTCTATTTACTTACAACTAAAAAACTACAACTCGATACTAGAACAAATATATGACTCTATGTGAATGCCTCCGGCGGTGTACCGGGATGTGCAATGAATCAAGAGCGACATGTATAAAAAATGATGGACAGTGGCTTTGCCACAACTACGATGTCAACTACATGATCATGCAAAGCAATATGACAATGATGATGCGTGTCATAATAAACGGAACGGTGGAAAGTTACATGGCAATATATCTCATAATGGCTATGGAAATGCCATAATAGGTAGGTATGGTGGTTATTTTGAGGAAGGACATGTGGTGGGTTTATAGTACCGGTGAAAGTTGTGCGGTACTAGAGAAGCTAGCAATGGCGAAAAGGTGAGAGTGCGTATAATCCATGGACTCAACATTAGTCATGAAGAACTCATATACTTATTGCAAACATCTATTAGTCATCGAAACAAAGTACTACACGCATGCTCCTAGGGGGATATATTGGTAGGAAAAGACCATCGCTCGTCCTCAACCGCCACTCATCAGGAAGACAATCAAAAAACATCTCATGCTCCAACTTCATTACATAACGGTTCACCATACATGCATGCTACGGGACTCACAAACCTTAAAACAAGTATTTCTCAAATTCACAACTACTTACTAGCATGAATCTAATATCACCATCTTCATATCTCAAAACAATCATAAGGAATCAAACTTCTGATAGTATTCAATGCAATTTATATGAAAGTTTTTATTATATCCCTCTTGGATGCCTATCATATTAGGACTAATTTTATAACCAAAGCAAATTACCATGCTATTTAGAGACTCTCAAAATAATATAAGTGAAGTACGAGAGTTCATCAATTTCTATAAAATAAAACCACTGCCATGCTCTAAAAATATATAAGTGAAGCACTAGAGCAATTTTGCCTAGCTCAAAAGGTATAAGTGAAGCACATAAAGCATTCTAATAAATCACGATTCATGCGTGTCTCTCCCAAAAGGTGTGTACAGCGAGGTTGATTGTGGAAAACTAAAAAGCAAAGACTCAAATCATACAAGACGCTCCAAGCAAACACATATCATGTGATAAATAAAAATATAGCCTCAAGTAAAGTTACCAATAAGCGAAGGCGAAAAGAGGATGCCTTCCCGGGGCATCCCCAAGCTTAGGCTTTTTGACATCCTTGAATATTACCTTGGGGTGCCTTGGTCATCCCCAAGCTTAGGCTCTTGCCACTCCTTATTCCATAGTCCATCAAATCCTTACCCAAAACTTGAAAACTTCACAACACAAAACTCAACAGAAAATCTCGTAAGCTCCATTAGTAAAGGAAAATAAATCACCACTTTTGGTACTGTTGTGAACTTATTCTTTATTTATATTGGTGTAGTATCTACTGTATTCCAACTTTTCCATGGTTCATACCCCCCGATACTAGCCATCAATGCATCAAAATAATCAAACAACACGCGAAAAACAGAATCTGTCAAAAACAGAACAGTCTGTAGCAATCTGAATAGTTCGAATACTTATGTAACTCCAAAAATTCTGAAAAATAGGACGTCTTAGGAAATATGTATATCAATCTACTGTAAAAAAAATCAGAGTTTTTCGTCGCTTGTGTGATTTAAAAAATTCTAACTCTGGACGCAAAATTTTCTGTTTTTCAGCAAGATCAAATTACCTAACACCGTAGGCTATCCTATAGGTCTTACTTGGCAAAAACACTAATTAAAACAAATCCACATCTAACAAGAGGCCAGATGATTTATTCAAAGCAAAACAGGCCCTAAAAAGCAAGAACAAAAATAAAATTGGGTAGCCTCCCAACAAACGCTATTGTTTAACGCCCCTAGCTAGGCATAAAAACACGAATAGATCTAAGTATTATCATCTTTGGCATGCAATCCAAAAGTGGCTCTCATAATAGATTCATCAGGCAATTTAATTTCCTTTCTTGGAAAGTGTTCCATGCCTTTCCTTAACGGAAATGGAAACTAATGTTTCCTTCTTTCATATCAATAATTGCACCAATCGTTCTAAGGAAAGGTCTACCAAGAATAATAGGACAAGTAGGATTGCAATCTATATCTAGAACAATGAAATCTATGGGCGCATAATTCCTATTTGCAACAATAAGAACATCATTAATTCTTCCCATAGGTTTCTTAATACTAGAATCCGCAAGATGCAAATTTAATGAACAATCATCAAATTCACGGAAACCTAACACATCACATAAAGTTTTCGGAATCGTGGAAACACTAGCACCCAAATCACACAAAGCATAGCACTCATAATCTTTAATCTTAATCTTAATAGTAAGTTCCCACTCATCATAAAGTTTTCTAGGAATAGAAACTTCCAAATTAAGCTTTTCTTCATAGGATTGCATCATAGCATCAACGATATGTTTAGTAAAAGCTTTGTTTTCATTATAAGCATGAGGAGAATTCAACATGGATTGCAACAAGGAAATACAATCAATTAAAGAGCAACTATCATAAGTAAAGTCCTTGAAATCCAAAATAGTGGGTTCGTTGCTATCTAAAGTTTTGACCTCTCCAATCTTAGTTTTACCAATTTTTGCATCAAGATCTAAAAACTCTGAATCATTGGGACGCATTCTAACTAAAGTTGACTCATCTCCAGTCCCATCTTTACCAAGATTAACATTGCAAAACAAAGATTCAATAGGAGTCACATCAATCACTTTTAGATCTTCATCATTATTTTCACAGAAACTAGAAGAACACGCTTTTATAAACCAATCTTTCTTAGCATGCATCTTAGCGGTTCTTTCTTTGCACTCATCAATGGAAATTATCATGGCTTTGAGAGACTCACTGATATCATGCTTAGGTGGAATAGATCTAAGTTTCAAAGAATCAACATCAAGAGAAATTCTATCCACGTTCCTAGCCAAATCATCAATCTTAAGCAATTTTTCTTCAATCAAAGCATTGAAATTCTTTTGCGAACTAATAAATTATTTAACACTCTTCTCAAATTAAGAGGGCATATTATTATAATTTCCATAAGAATTGTTGTAGGAATTACCATAATTATTAGAGGAATTACTAGGAAACAGCCTATGATTAAAATTACCTCTATACGCATTATTACCAAAATTGTTCCTACCAACAAAATTCACATCCATAGATTCATTATTGTTTTCAATAAAAGTAGACAAAGGAATATTATTAGGACCAATAGGAGCACTCTTACTAGCAAACAACTTCATAAGCTCATCCATCTTCCCACTCAAAACGTTAATTTCTTCAATTGCATGCACTTTTTTACTAGTGGAAGATCTTTCGGTATGCCATTGAGAATAATTAGCCATAATATTATCTAGGAGTTTAGTAGCTTCTCCTAAAGTAAGTTCCATAAAAGTGCCTCCCGCGATCGAATCTAAAATATTTCTAGAAGAAAAATGCAATCCGGGATAAAAATTTTGTATAATCATCCACAAATTCAAACCATGTGTAGGGCAATTTCTAATCATCAATTTCATCCTCTCCCAAGATTGTGCAACATGTTCATGATCATGTTGCTTGAAATTCATAATATCGTTCCTAAGCGATATGATCCTAGCGGGAGGAAAATACTTGGAAATAAAAGCATCTATACACTTATTCCATGAATCAATACAATTTTTGGGCAAAGATGAAAACCAAGTTTTAGCGCGATCCCTAAGCAAGAACGAAAATATCTTCAACTTAACAATATCATTGTCCATATCTTTTTTCCTCTTGCATGTCACACAAATTAACAAAATTATTAAGATGGGATGCGGCATCTTCATTGGGAAGGCCAGAAAATTGATCTTTCATAACAAGATTCAACAAAGCAGTATTAATATCACAAGATTCCGCATTAGCATCGGGAGCAATTGGAGTTCTAATAAAATCATTGTTGTTGGTGTTGGAAAAGTCACACAATTTGGTATTATCTTGAGCCATCGTGACAAAGCAAGCAATCCAACACACGAGCACACAAAAAGCAAGCGAAGAAGACAAACGGAAGAGGGGCGAAGAAAAGGCGAATCTTTTCAAAAATCATTTTAGAAGTGAGGGAGAGGAAAACGAGAGGCGAATGGAGAACAATGTAATGCGATGGATGAGAGTTTATGATGGGTGCTTGGTATGTCTTGGCTTGGCGTAGATCTCCCCGGCAACGGCACCATAAATCCTTCTTGCTACCTCTTGAGCTTGCCTTGGTTTTTCCCTTGAAGAGGAAAGGGTGATGCAGCAAAGGAGTGTAAGTATTTCCCTCAGTTTCAAGAACCATGGTATCAATCCAGTAGGAGACTACACAGCAAGCCACCGAATACCTGCAGAAACAAACACCAACTTGCTAACAATGCGACAAAGGGGTTGTCAATCCCTTCACGGTTATTCGCAAAGTGAGATCCGGTAGAGATGGATAAATGGTAAAGTGATATTTTGGTATTTTTGGTTTATGGAACGGAAAGTTAAGATTGCAAAGAAAGTAAATAGGAAACTAGAGATTGTAGATCGGAAACTTATATCATGGAAAATAGACCTGGGGGCCATAGGTTTCACTAGAGGCTTCTCTCAAGATAGAAATTATTACGGTGGGTTAACAAATTACTGCCAAGCAATTGATTGAAAAGCGCAAAGTTATGACGATATCTAAGGCAATGATCATGAATATAGGCATCACGTCCATGTCAAGTAGACTGAAAAGATTCTACATCTACTACTATTACTCTCCACATCAACCGACTCCTGCCTGCATCTAGAGTATTAAGTTCATAAGAACAGAGTAACGCATTAAGCAAGATGACATGATGTAGCGGGATTAACTCAAGAAATATGATGAAAACACCATCTTTTTATCCTCAATGGCAACAATACAATACGTGCCTTGCTGCCCCTACTGACACTGGGAAAGGACGACGCAAGATTGAACCCAAAGCTAAGCACTTCTCCCATTGCAAGAAAAACCAATCTAGTTGGCCAAACCAAATCGATAGTTCGAAGAGACTTGCAAAGATATCAAATCATCCATATAAGAATTCAGAGGAGATTCAAATAATATTCATAGATAAGTTGATCATAAATCCACAATTCATCGGATCTGGGCAAACACACCGCGAAAGAGTATTACATCGAATAGATCTCCAAGAACATCGAGGAGAACTTTGTATTGAGAATCAAAGAGAGAGAAGAAGCCATCTAGCTACTAGCAATGGACCCGTAGGTCTGAAGTAAACTACTCATGCTTCATCGGAGAGGCAATGGTGTTGATGTAGAAGCCCTTCGTGATCGATTCCCCCTCCGGCAAGATGGCGGAAAAGGCCCCAAGATGGGATCTCACGGATACAGAAGGTTGCGGCAGTGGAAAAGTGGTTTCGTGGCTCCCCTGGATGTTTTTGGGGTATAAGAGTATATATAGGGGGGAAATTAGGTTAGGAGACCCTCGAGGGGCCCACAAGGTCGGGGGCGCACCCTCCACCCTTGTGGCCGCCTCGAGGCTCCTCTGACTTGCACTCCGAGTCTCCGGGGTGTCTTCTGCTCCAAGAAAAATCATGGCGAAAGTTTAATAGGCTAGTCCCAAAAATCATATAAAATAGCATATTAATGCATATAAAACATCCAAAACAGACAATATAATAGCATGGAACAATAAAAAATTATAGATACGTTGGAGACGTATAAGGCGTGTCTCAAGAAGGGACGAAAAATCTACATAGATACAAGGAGCGCGAGAGAGACATGTACGCGATAGTGGAAGCACGAGTGTGCGGGTGTATAAACCTATCTGGAGGCTAGTCGATCAATGTTTGGGAGAGAAATACGAGTCGGGGGTGCGAAAGCGAGAATTTTGTGTGTGTGAGAGAGAGACGGTAGTCGGGAAGGGGAGTGGAACAGGAGTTGTGTGTGTGTGTGTGAGAGAGAAAGAGAGAGAGAGAGGGGGGAGTTTGTCTGATCGGTAAACAAATGAATAATGTAGGTTTTATAACTGGGATGGAGACGGAAAGGAGACCGCAAAAAATGTTGTGTCTGCGGGAGAGAGTAATCTTAGTGGTATGAGTCATATCTAGAGAGATATAGGGTGTGTGAGAGAACCCTGTAGAGAGAAAGATAAAGTGAAAGACGAGTGAGAGTGTGTGTGTGGCGGTGAAAAAGAAAGCTTAGGTACATAGTGATACCAGAGAACAGTAGAGACGTGGGAGATAATGAAAACCGTGTAATATATAATCATAGGGAGAGTGTGACACTTCTCAAGGGAGACGTCGAGAGACCATGTTTGCGGAAATAGGAGAAACATGAAGTGAGTGTGCGGGTGGGCTAGAGAAAAGAGAGTGATAGCTACATGAAGGAGCATGCGAGAGAGATGGGCATGAAACGAGATTCAAATATTTAGTTACGTGTATAGAAAATGTCAACATAAAAGGGATTCAAATATTTGAATTCGAGATGATGATACATGTAATTCATACTAGAACCAAAATTGATCTATCAAACATGCATACTCATATGAATTCACGTGCATCTATGTTATTTAATATGTAGATATTACTGATCCACACATTTTAGTAGAACATAATTTGGTTTAAAAAATTTGAATTCAACCTTATGATTTTGAGATCATTGTATTTGTAAATCATATTATATATGTATAGGAGCAGAATTGCTTGTTGTGCTTTTGAAAGTATATATAAAAATGATGTATGTAGAATTTTAATCGTAAATGGATCCTGCCCGAACAAAAATAAAATGCAAACTAGATTCGAATTAAGTTGGCAAGGTAAATGTGCACTCTTCCTCTGCAAAAATTTGAACGAAGCAGGGAAAGTCGCAGTAACCACCCGAAACCAAGATCTACGAGATGGAAATTACTGCCTATCCGTGACACGCAAAGCCTATGTGCTCAATTTCTATAGGTTTTGATAGGGGTAGGTTTGTAATTTCACTCAAACATGACATAACCGCGTCTCACCCAGATTCATGCACGGTGGGCGCCAAAACACAGTGTCTCCTCCGCCGAAATTGACTCCCTCCCCGATTCATACACGGTGGGCGCCAACACAAACTCTCGTCGGCCGAAATCTCCATCAGCAAATATTTGGTGTATGCGAAATTACCGTCCTATCCCCAACCGACTAATATTTCTACGATGTAGGAAATTTTAAATGGGGGCTAAGTTTGTAAATTTCCTCGCATTTGAGACAAGCGCGCCCTGAAGATATAGTTCCCCCCTTCCTCTCTCCCTCCATTTCCCTATTCGTACTCTGTGTGCGCCAAAACACCCTCTCCAACCCAGCCTCCTCCGTCCGCACCCCATCCACTGCCGTCCTCCTCCACCATGTCGGAGCTGATACCCCGACACCATCGTCCATTACAAGAGATCGACCTCTATCATCCACGGCTTCGGACCGGGATCCTTGCATCCTGTCCACTCGCTTCATCCCCACCATCGTCCACCTTGCCGGCGCCGCTCCTACGACCGTCTCGTCCACCGCACCGGGATATTTCCCTCGCCGCCACCGTCTACCCTCCTAGATCTGCTTCCATGCCGCCGACAACCATCGCTACCGCAGCACCGCCAAATTCTCGGTAGATGCATACACGGCACCGCACCAGAGGCGGTACTCTTTCGTATCTGCTCAACTTATTTATCGCAGCAAGAAAATAGATCGCCACTGCTTTACTCTAATTTCTTGTCCATCACTTACTTGTTAGTTGAAAGCAAACATTGGTTGCGAAGTTGCCTTTGTCCGGTTTGCACCTTCAGATCCGCCATGGCACGCTCAACACTATACTCACAATGCTTATGATTTTCACCTTTTATATTCCACACTAGTTAAATGAGAGTAGACTAAATTTCAAAATTGGGTCAGTCAATTTTTGAGAGCTCGCCGAAGTTCACCGGTGCAAAGGAAGGGGCTCGGGTGGGGATGGTGGTTGTGGGGGGTGGTGGCCTGGCGGTGGTGGGGCCTCGCTGAACGAAGAAAAATCAATGCGGGTGGGGGCGGGTGTGGGGGATGGGGGTGGCAGAGGAACATAGGCGGTGTGGGTGGTTCAGGGGAGGGTGGGAGGGTCAGGCCCGGTGGTTCGGTCGGTGATACGTCTCCAACGTATCTATAATTTTATATTATTCCATGTTGTTATATTATCAATTGTGGATGTTTTATAATCATTTTATAGTCATTTTATGTCTTTTTTGGTACTAACCTATTGACATAGTGCCAAGTGCCAGTTGCTGTTTTTTGCATGTTTTTTACATCGCAGGAAATCAATATCAAACGGAGTCCAAACCTAACGAAACTTTACGGAGATTTTTTTTGGACTAGAAGGAACATAATGGGCCCTGGCTGCACCTGGGGTGCTCCGAGGAGAGCACAACCCACTAGGGCACGCCAGGAGGCCCAGGCGCGCCCTGGTGGGTTGTGCCCACCTCGGGTGCCCCCCTTGACTGCCTCTTTGCAATATAAATACCCCAATATTCCCAAAACTCTAGGGGAGTTGACAGAATATTGATTCAACCGCTGCAGAGTCCAGAACCACCAGATCCAATCTAGACACCATCTCGGATGGGGTTCACCACCTCCATTGGTGCCTCTCCGATGATGCGTCAGTAGTTCTTTGTAGACCTTCGGGTCCGTAGTTAGTAGCTAGATGGCTTCCTCTCTCTCACTGAATTCTCAATACAATGGTCTCTTGGAGATCCATATGATGTAACTCTTTTTGCGGTGTGTTTGTTGGGATCGATGAACTTTGAGTTTATGATCAGATCTATCTTTTTATATCCATGAAAGTTATTTGAGTTTCTTTGATCTCTTATATGCATGATTGCTTATAGCCTCGTATTTATTCGCCGATATTTGGCTTTTGTTTGGCCAACTTGGTCTATTTATCTTTCAATGGGAAGAGGTGCTTTGTAGTGGGTTCGATCTTACGGTGCTTGATCCCAGTGACAGAAGGGGAATCGACACGTATGTATCGTTGCTACTAAGGATAAAACGATGGGGTCTATCTCTACATAGATAGATCTTGTCTACATCATGTCATCATTCTTATTGCATTAATCCATTTCTTCATGAACTTAATACACTAGATGCATGCTGGATAGCGGTCAATGTGTGGAGTAATAGTAGTAGATGCAGGCAGGAGTCGGTCTACTAATCTTGGACGTGATGCCTATATAATGATCATTGCATGGATATCGTCATGATTATTTGAAGTTCTATCAATTGCCCAATAGTAATTTGTTTACCCACCATTTGCTATTTTTCTCGACAGAAGCCACTGGTGAAACCTACGGCCCCTGGGTGTCTTTCTCATATATTTGCCTTTGTGATCTACTTTTCCTTTGCATTTATTTTCAGATCTATTAAACCAACAATACAAAAAATATCTTGCTGCAATTTATTCTTATTTATTTTATTTGGCATTCGATCTATCAATCTACTACAATTTTATCTCACGTCCTTTTGCCTATCTTGAGGTGCCGTACCCGGAAGGGATTGATGATACGTCTCCAACGTATCTATAATTTTTGATTGCTCCATGCTACTTTATCTACTGTTTTGGACTATAATGGGCTTTATTTTCCACTTTAATATTATTTTTGGGACTAACCTATTAACCGGAGGCACAACCCAGAATTGTTGTTTTTTGCCTATTTCAGTGTTTCGAAGAAACAGAATATCAAACCGAGTCCAAACGGATTGAAACCTTCGGAAAGGTGATTTTCTCACCAAACATGATCCAGGGGACTTGGACCCTACTCCAAGGAACGAAAGAGGCGGTCACGAGGGCGGGGGGCGCCCCCCTAGGGCGCGCCCCCTACCTCGTGGGCCCCCTGTCGCTCCACCGACGTACTCCTTCCTCCTATATATACCTATGTACACCCCAAACGATTAGAACAGGAGCCAAAAACCTAATTCCACCGCCGCAACTTCCTGTATCCACGAGATCCCATCTTGGGGCACATTAGGAGCTCACATGGGAGGGCATCCACCACGGAGGGCTTCTACATCAACACCATAGCCTCTCCGATGAAGTGTGAGTAGTTTACTTTAGACCTTCGGGTCCATAGATAGTAGCTAGATGGCTTCTTCTCTCTTTTTGGATCTCAATACAATGTTCTCCCCCTCTCTCGTGGAGATCTATTTGATGTAATCTTCTTTTTGCGGTGTGTTTGTTGAGACCGATGAATTGTGGGTTATGATCAGCTTATCTATGAATAATATTTGAATCTTCTCTGAATTCTTTTATGTATGATTGAGTTATCTTTGCAAGTCTCTTCGAATTATCCGTTTGGTTTGGCCAACTAGATTGGTAGTTCTTGCAATGGGAGAAGTGCATGGCTTTGGGTTCAATCTTGCGGTGTCCTTACCCGATGTGATGTAAAGGGTTGCAAGGCACGTATTGTATTGTTGCCATCGAGGATAACAAGATGGGGTATTTATCATATTGCATGAATTTATTCCTCTACATCATGTCATCTTGCTTAAGGCGTTACTCTGTTTTAACTTAATACTCTAGATGCATCTTTGGATAGCGGTCGATGAGTGGAGTAATAGTAGTAGATGCAGAATCGTTTCGGTCTACTTGTCACGGACATGATGCCTATATACATGATCATACCTAGATATACTCATAACTATGCTCAATTATGTCAATTGCTCAACAGTAGTTTGTTCACCCACCGTAGAATACTTATGCTCTTGAGAGAAGCCACTAGTGAAACCTATGGCCCCCGGGTCTATTCTCATCATATCAATCTCCATCACTTTTATACTTGCTTTGTTTTTTACTTTGCCTTTTATTTTTTGCTTTGCATCTTTATACCAAAAATACCAAAAATATCATCTCTATCAGATCTCACTCTCGTAAGTGACCGTGAAGGGATTGACAACCCCTAATTGCGTTGGTTGCGAGTAGCTATCGTTTTGTGCAGGTACGAGGGACTTGTGCGTGGCCTCCTACTTGATTGATACCTTGGTTCTCAAAAAGCGAGGGAAATACTTACGCCATCTTGTCTTTGAATCATCCTCTCCTCATCGGGAAAACCAGCATAAGCTCAAGGCGTAGCAAGAAGGATTTTGGCGCCGTTCTTGGGGAGTCTCATAAAAGTCAACATACCAAGTACCCATCACAATCCCTATCTCTTGCATTACATTATTTGCCATTTGCCTCTCGTTTTCCTCTCCCCCGCTTCACCCTTGCCGTTTTATTCTCCCTCTCTTTTCGTTTGCCTTAATGTCTTACTTGGCTCGTCTGCTCGTTTGGTTGAAATAGTTGAGTATTTATTCCTAAACAAAGAAGCTAATATCTATGGATCATCATCCGCTTGCCAATCTTTTTAAGAGATCCAATTATGATGAACCAATTCCTAGTGATTTGGATGCACTAGATTATCATTATAAGGTTTTGCCTGAAATCCGTGAAGTCACTCACGATAGATCTTTGAATAAAAAGCATGATTGCAATGATTTTATTATAAATTCTTTTAATGTCAATTGTGCTAATAAGATGCAAAACCCTAAGCTTGGGGATGCTAGTTTTGCTATGTCTACTACTTGTTGCAATGATCATGATTGGGGTGATTCTTCTTATGATCTTGAAAATTTATTTAAGCCCCATGATGAATATGAGATTGATAATATTGTTTGCAATAATATTGAAAGTGGATTCAGAAGAGTGTCAACTTTAGAACCCACATATTTGGAGAATGTTCAATCTTATGAAGTTTTTGATAAAAGTGGGTTTGGAAAGGTCATGACTTTAGTTAATGATAATCCCACTATTTTGGAAGAGTATCAACTTTGAATGCATGTGGATCGTGTTGAGAATATACTTTGTGATAGCTATTTTGTTGAATTTGCCTATGATCCTACATGTAATTTGTGACGCCCCCGATTTAATCGTACACTAATCATGCACACAAATGTGTACGATCAAGATCAGGGACTCACGGGAAGATATCACAACACAACTCTAAAACATAAATAAGTCATACAAGCATCATAATACAAGCCGGGGCCTCGAGGGCTCGAATACAAGTGCTCGATCATAGGCGAGTCGTGAAGCAACAATATCTGAGTACGGACATAAGTTAAGCAAGTTTGCCTTAAGAAGGCTAACACAAACTGGGATACAGATCGAAGAGGAGCAGGCCTCCTGCTGGATCCTCCTAAGCTACTCTGAGTGGTAAATCGTCGCCGGGCTGCACGTAGTAGTAGGCACCTCCGAGTAGTAGTAGTCGTCATCGACGGTGGCGTCACAGTTCTGGCTCCATCGTCTGCAGTTGCAGCAATCGAATAGAGGTAGGGAAAAGGGGAACAAGGCAAGCGTGAGTACTCATCCAAAGTACTACAAGCAAGGAGCTACACTACATATGCATGGATATATGTGTAAAGGGCCATATCGGTGGACTGAGCTGAGAATGCAGAATAAGAGGGGATAGCTAGTCTTATCGAAGACTACGCACGGTCACCTGTCTTGCAACAGGTAGAGGAGGGTAGGTCAAGTCCTCCAAGTAACATCACATAGCAATAATCCTACCAGCGATCCCTCCTCATATCCACGAGAGAGGCGACCACCGGTTGTATCGGCACTTGGAAGGGTGTGTTTTATCAAGTATCCGGTTCTAGTTGTCATAAGCTCAAGGTACAACTCCAAGTCGTCCTGTTACCGAAGATCACGGCTATTCGAATAGATTAACTTCCTGCAGGTGCACCAACTTACCAAAGACGCTTGATCCCATTTGGCGGACACACTTTCTGGGTCATGCCCGCCGCGGAAGATCAACACGTCGCAGCCCCACCTAGGCACAACTGTGAGAGGCCAAAGACGCCGGGTCTAAACCTAAGCTGCGCAGGGTGCAGGCCCATCGCCTGAGCACACGCATGTTGCGTGGCGGCCGGAAGCAGACCTAGCCTAGTGGCGTTCGATCCAATCCGTGGCGCCCGCTCGTCGTGACGTCTGAAGTGCTTGGTGATACCACGGCCGGGATACCCATAACTACTCCCGCGTAGATGGTTAGTGCGTATAAGCTCGTAGCCAACTCAGATCAAATACCAAGATCTCGTTAAGCGTGTTAAGTAACCGCGAACGCCCGAAACGAGCCAGGCCCATATCTCTCCTAGGCGGTCTCAACCTGCCCTGTCGCTCCGCCTCAAAGATCCACTCGCGGGTGCTCCACCAGCCGACCCGACTTTAGTCTCCACATGTATCATGTATAAAGTATATAGTATTTACCGTGATCACCTCCCGAGTGATCACGGCCCAATAGTATAGCAGCGGACGGACAAGAATGTAGGGCCACAGATGAAAGTACTAGCATCCTATACTAAGCGGTAGGATAGCAGATAAAGGTAACAACTTGATAGTAGCAAGGACAGGCTATGCGGCGGTATAGGATTAGCGAAAGCGGTAACATGCTACACTACTCTAATGCAAGCGGTATAGAGAAGAGTAGGCGATATCTCGGTGATCAAAGGGGGCTTGCCTGGTTGCTCACGGCAAGAGAGAGGGTCGTCAACACCGTAGTCGAGGCAGTGATGGCGTCGGTCTTGTAGTCTCTAGGAGAGAAGAGGGGAAGAAACAATGAATAACATGTAAACAGCTACATATAGATGCATGACATGACAAGTAACGATGCTAGGCATGCCCTAACGTGGTATGAGGTGGTCTTGGTTAAGGGGAAACATCCGGAAAGTATTCCGGTGTTTCATGATTTCGGAAGGAGCCGGAGGGGGAAAGTTGTAGGTTCGATAGGTTAGGGGGGTGTGGCGGACGAACGGACTGCGTATCCGGATTCGTCTCGTCGTTCTGAGCAACTTTCATGTTGAAAATATTTTAATCCGAGTTACGGATTAAAAGATATAATTTTCTAAAGGTTTTATTAATTTCTGGAATTTAATTAATTATTTATTTAATTCGAAAAATGAATTTATGACGTGAGCATGATGTCATGCTGACGTCAGCAGTCAACAGAGTTGACTTGGTCAACCTATCATGTGGGTCCCGTTCGTCAGTGACTGTTAGTTAATTAACAGTAGATAATTAAGTTAATTAGCCATTAGGTTAATTAATCAGGATTAATTAAATTAATTATTTACTTAATTAATTAATTAACTTTTTAAGTAGCATTTATTTTTATTTTATCGTTTTGGGGTGGGACCACGTGGTGATGGCATGGCAGTCCGGTCAAGGTGGCCGGGTCAACAATGGCCGGGCCCCTAGGGCCCACGGGTCGATGACCTGTGGTGGCCCTGTGTCGGCCACGTCGTGGCCCGGCGTTAGGGGAAACTCCGAGGCGTTCAGCAGCGAGGCGCGGACCTCGCCGGGATTCGCCGTCCGGCGGCCAAAATGGCATGGTAGTGCGTTCAACGTGGAGAGGATGCCGCGTCCAACGGTGGCGGAGGCACGGCCGGACTTGGCGGAAGCAGCGCGGCGGCGGAGGCGGCGGTGGGATTCGGGACCGCGTCGGGATCGCGCTACGGGCTACGGAAGGCGGGGCTGCGCGGCAGCTGAGCACAAGGCTCGGCCCGTGACCATTTGGTCACCGGAAGGGCGCGGCGACGAGATCCGCGACGGGGCGCTGGTCTGGAGGGGAATGAGGGGAGAGGAGGGGCCTCACCGAGCGGAGGAGGCGCGAGGGGAGGGGGGTACGGGGCGCGTGAGCCGGGCGCGAGCGTGAGCGTGATTTAGCGCGGGCGCCGAGCGAAGCCGCCATGGCGATCGAGCGCAGGGTCGAGCAGGGGGGCGCGGTTCGCACGGGCCTTCCTGAGCGCGCCGAGGCGAGGAGGAGCTCCGCGCGAGGGGGGGGGGGGGAGGTCCGCGAGGGACGGAGGTACGCTGGGCGTGCATGGAACCGCGACGGGAGCAGTAGGGATCGGGGAGCGAAGGGGGTGGGGAAGAGCTCACGGGGTGACGTAGGGTCTCGGGAATGCGCTGGGGCGGTCGGGGCGTCCGTGAGGAGGAGGTCGAGGCGGCGGCCGTCCCGTGATGCGGATCCAGCGGTGGGGTGGGAGTCGGGACGGCCCCGAGGCGACGAGGTTCGGCGCCTCTTGGGCCGGGAGGAGGAGGAGGACGGCGTCGGTGGGGCGGGCGGCGTCGGGGGACGACGGATCGGGCGGATCCGACCCAGATCGGCGGGGAGGAGGAGAAGGGATCGGGGGAATGAGGGTGTCGGCTAGGGTTCGGCCGGGGAGGTTATGGGAGGGAGGGGGTTGGGCCGGGCCAGGGGCTGGCCGGCTGGGCCAGGTGGGCTTGGCCCAGTTTGGCCGGTGGGGTTTTTCTCCCTCTCCTTTTTTTTGGTTTTATTTTTCTTTTCTTATTTTTTTCCTTTTCTGTTTTAATTCATTTAATAATATCCAGACACTTTACAAAAATGTGTGCACCCCACCATAATTAACTTTGTAATATTTGACAACCCCCGAACATTCTAGTTTTAATTTTTGAAAACTTTTATTGTCATTATAATTTTGAATTTTAATTTCGAAACCGTTTCGATCTAACCCGTGGTTAACTACAGTGACAGAGGTGACGTGGCACCATCACGTGAGATTACTGTAGCATGATTATCCGGGTGTTACATAATTATTATGAGAGAGGAAAATATGGTTATAGAAATTTTCATGTTACTAAATTACCTCTCGTTATGTTGAGATTGCTATTGTTCCTTTCCGCTTCCTTGCATATGCTAGTTTTTGCTTGCTACGATAATTTGTTTGCCTGTAATATGCCTATCCATAGGAACTATGTTAGACTTAAGTGTGTTTGTCTTATGTTTTATGATGCTCTCTTTGTGCCTCAATTCTTGTCTTTCCTGTGAGCATCATTGAAATCTCAATGCCTAGCTAAAAAGGCTTTAAAGAAAAGCGCTTGTTGGGAGACAACCCAATATTTTTCCTTGCTGCTTAGTAATAAATAATCCATCTAGCCTCTGTTTAGATGTGGTTTTACCTTTTAATTAGTGTTTGTGCCAAGTTAAACCTATTGGATCTTCTTGGATAATAGTTATTTGATCTTGCTGTAATTTCCAGAAACTTTGCGCTTAGTGCCCGAATTGTTAAAAATCACTAGAACGTGATAAAATACTGATTCCAATTGCTGCTGATCAATAAAAAAATTGTTCAGGTCTTATAATTTTGGTAGAATTTTGTGAGTTCGAGAAGTTTGCGTTAGTTACAGATTACTACATACTGTTCTGTTTTTGACAGATTCTGTTTTGTGTGTGTTGTTTGCTTATTTTGATGAATCTATGGCTAGTAAAATAGTTTACGATCCATAGAGAAGTTGGAATACAGTAGGTTTAACACCAATATAAATAAAGAATGAGTTCATTACAGTACCTTAAAGTAGTCTTTTGTTTTCTTTCTCTAGCAGAGCTCACGAGATTTCTATTGAGTTTTGTGTTGTGAAGTTTTTAAGTTTTGGGTAAATTCTTTTGATGGATTATGGAACAAGGAGTGGCAAGAGCCTAAGCTTGGGGATGCCCATGGCACCCCCAAGATAATCCAAGGACACCAAAAAGTCAAAGCTTGGGGATGCCCCGGAAGGCATCCCCTCTTTCGTCCACTTCCATCGGTAATTTACTTGGAGCTATATTTTTATTCACCACATAATAAGTGTTTTTCTTGGGGCGTCTTGCACCATTTGTGTCTTTGCTTGTTAGTTTACCACAATCATCCTTGCTGTACACAACTTTTGAGAGAAGCCAATTTGATTGGAATTTGTTAGAATACTCAATGTGCTTCACTTATATCTTTTGAGCTTGATAGTTTTGCTCATAGTGCTTCACTTATATCTTTTGAGCATGATAATTTTTGCTCTAGTGCTTCACTTAGATCTTTTAGAGCACGGTGGTGGATTTTTTTTAAAGAAAATATTGATCTCTCATTCTTCACTTAGAATATTTTGAGAGTCATTAATAGCATGGTAATTTGCTTAATGTTAATATACTTGGTATTCAAGATATGTGAAACTTTCTTTTGAGTGAGTTGAATACTAAGAAAAGTTTGATGCTTGATAATTGTTTTGAGACATGGAGGTGATAATATCAAAGTCGTTCTAGTTGAGTAGTTGTGAATTTGAGAAATGCTTGTGTTGAAGTTTGCAAATCCCGTAGCATGCACGTATTGTTAAAGTTGTGTAACAAATTTGAAACATGAAGTGTACCTGGCTTGTGCATCCTTATGAGTGGCGGTCGGGGACGAGCGATGGTCTTTTCCTACCAATCTTTCCCCCTAGGAGCATGCGCATAGTACTTGATTTTTGATGACTTCTAAATTTTTGCAATAAGTATATGAGTTCTTTTGACTAATGTTGAGTCCATGTATTATACGCACTTTTACCTTTCCACCTTTGCTAGCCTCTTGATTGCCGTGCATTGCCCTTTCTCACCTTGAGAGTTGGTGCAAACTTCGCTGGTGCATCCAAACCCTGTGATATGATACGCTCTATCACACATAAACCTCCTTATATCTTCCTCAAAACAGCCACCATACCTACCTATTATGGCATTTCCATAGCCATTCCGAGATATATTGCCATGCAACTTTCCACCGTTCCGTTCATCATCATCATGACTTACTTTACTTTTGTCATATTGCCATTGCATGATCATGTAGTTGACATCGTATTTGTGGCAAAGCCACCATGCATTATTTTTTATACATGTCACTCTTGATTCATTGCCCAAAGTCATATCTTGTTCTAGTTTCGAGTTGTAATCCTTATGTTGTAATCAATAGAAGTGTGATGATCATCATTATTAGAGAATTGCCAAAAAAAAAGAAAGGCCAAAAAGAAAAAAAAGAAAGTCCCAAAAAAAGAAAATAAATAAAAAGGGCAATGTTACTATCCTCTTTTTCCACACTTGTGCTTCAAAGTAGCACCTTGTTCTTCATGTAGTGAGTCTCATATGTTGTGCTTCAAAGTAGCATCATCTTTTTCATATAGTGAGTCTCATAAGTTGTCTTTTTATACTAGTGGGAATTTTTCATTATAGAACTTGGCTTGTATATTCCTATGATGGGCTTCCTCAAATGCCCTAGGTCTTCATGAGCAAGCAAGTTGGATGCACACCCACTAGTTTTCTTTTGTTGAGCATTCCTAGCTCTAGTGCATCCGTTGCATGGCAATCCCTACTCCTCATGTTGACATCATTTGATGAGCATCTCCATAGCCCGTTGATTATCCTCATCAATGTGAGACTTTCTCCTTTTTTGTCTTCTCCACACATTCCCCATCATCATATTCTATTCCACCCATAGTGCTATATCCATGGCTCACGCTCATGTATTGCGTGAAGGTTGAAAAGGCTTGAGATTATTTAAGTATGAAACAATTGCTTGGCTTGTCATCGGGGGTATAGAAGTTGGAAACATCTTTGTGTGACGAAAATGAAGCATAGCCTAACTATATGATTTTGTAGGGATGAACTTTCTTTTGCCATGCTATTTTGAGAATACATGATTACTTTGATTAGTATGCTTGAAGTATTATTTTTTTTAGGTCAATGTGAACTTTTGTCTTGAATCTTTCGGATCTGAATATTCATACCACAATTAAGAAGATTTACATTGAAATTATGCCAAAGTATCACTCCGCATAAAAAATTCTCTTTTTATCATTTACCTACTCGAGGACGAGCAGGAATTAAGCTTGGGGTTGCCTGATACGTCTCCAACGTATCTATAATTTTTTATTGCTCCATGCTACTTTATCTACTGTTTTGGACTATAATGGGCTTTATTTTCCACTTTTATATTATTTTTGGGACTAACCTATTAACCGGAGGCCCAGCCGAAATTGCTTTGTTTTTTGCCTATTTAGGTGTTTGAAGAAACAAAATATCAAACGGAGTCCAAAGCGGAATGAAACCTTGAGCGTGATTTTCTCATGAACATGATCCGAGGGACTTGGACCCTACTCCAAGGAACGAAAGAGGCGGTCACGAGGGTGGGCGCCCCTTAGGCGCGTTAGGGCCCTCGTCGCTCCACCGACGTACTTCTTCCTCCTATATATACCTACGTACCCTCAAACTACCAGATACGGAGCCAAAAACCTAATTCCACCACCGCAACCTTCTGTACCCGTGAGATCCATCTTGGGGCCTCTTCCGGAGATCCACTGGAGGGGGCAGATATCACGGAGGGCTTCTACATCAACACCATAGCCTCTCCGATGATGTGTGAGTAGTTTACCTCAGACCATCGGGTCCATAGTTATTAGCTAGATGGCTTCTTCTCTCTTTTTGGATCTCAATACAATGTTCTCCCCCTCTCTTGTGGAGATCTATTCGATGTAATCTTCTGTTGTGGTGTGTTTGTTGAGACCGATGAATTGTGGGTTTATGATCAAGTTTATCTATGAACGATATTTGAATCTTCTCTGAATTCTTTTATGTATGATTGGTTATCTTTGCAAGTCTCTTGAATTATCAGGTTGGTTTGGCCTACTAGATTGATCTTTCTTGCAATGGGAGAAGTGCTTAGCTTTGGGTTCAATCTTGCGATGTCCTTTCCTAGTGATGAGGGGCAGCAAGGCACGTATTGTATTGTTGCCATCGAGGATAACGAGATGGGGTTTATATCGTATTGCATGAGTTTATCCCTCTACATCATGTCATCTTGCTTAAAGCGTTACTCTGTTCTTTTGAACTTAATACTCTAGATGCATCTTTGGATAGCGGTCGATGAGTGGAGTAATAGTAGTAGATGCAGGCAGGAGTCGGTCTACTTGTCGCGGACGTGATGCCTATATATATGATCATACCTAGATATTCTCATAACTATGCTCAATTCTGTCAATTGCTCCACAGTAATTTGTTTACCCACCGTAACACTTATGCTCTCGAGAGAAGCCACTAGTGAAACCTATGGCCCCCGGGTCTATGTTCCATCATATTAATCTTCCAACACTTAGCTATTTTTATTGCCTTTTATTTTACTTTGCATCTTTATCATAAAAATACCAAAAATATTATCTTATCATATCTATCAGATCTCAATTTCGTAAGTTACCGTGAAGGGATTGACAACCCCTTTATTGCATTGGCTGCAAGGATTTTATTTGTTTGTGTAGGTGCGAGGGACTCGTGCATGGCCTCCTACTGGATTGATACCTTGGTTCTCAAAAACTGAGGGAAATACTTACGCTGCTTTACTGCATAACCCTTTCCTCTTCAAGGGAAAACCAACGTAGTGCTCAAGAGGTAGCAAGAAGGATTTCTGGCGCCGTTGCCGGGGAGGCTTACGCAAGGTCAAGTCAAGATTTTACTCCCGACAATGAGCCATTTCTGGCGCCGTTGCCGGGGAGTCTACGCAAAAGTCAACATACCAAGTACCCATAACAAACTCTTATCTCCCTCAATACATTATTTGCCATTTGCCTCTCGTTTTCCTCTCCCCCACTTCACCCTTGCCGTTTTATTCGCCTTCTTCCTGTATGCCATGTTGTTTGTGTTTCCGCGTGCCTTATATTTGCTTGCATCTTTGCTTGCTAAAAATCTATTGATATGGATCCACTTAAAGTGTTCTACTTGGATCATCTTCGATCCTTATGCGCTCGTGCTGAAACCCCAACTAGCCTAGTTGATGGGAAATCTTTAGATGAGCATGCTCTTTTTGTGCGTCATTGTTTGTCTGAAAAAGGGAGACTCTTATGGAATCAAATAAACAAATTGATGTGTTATGATTGGAATCTTTGTGAAATTTATGATTTTACTTGTTGCTCTGAAAACTTTAAGAAACACCTTCCCTACCAATGTGAGTTTAGTGATAATGGAATCGTGTCTTCATATGCTAGGGGTGTTTATAATTACTATGATGTTCAACAAATTGAAGAATTTGTTGCTTTTAAGGGTGCTTATGAAATTGCTTCTTTGATTGAAACGTATGGTGCTGCTCTTTAGAAATCTGAAAATTTTGCCATACTTAAATATTGTTATGATAATTATGCTGCCAATGCCTATGTTAAACCATATATTGAGGACTCCTCCGCTTTCCAAGAAGAAGCTAATATTTCGCAGGAGTCTATGGAGGAAGAAAATAGTGATATGCATGAATATATAGATAATTATGATTCTGATGATTTGATTGAAATATCCCTTGATCAACATGATGCTTGCTATCCTTGTGGCCATGATGCCAATATTTATGAAGATGAATTTGCTATAGTTCCTTATGTTAAACATGAGATCGTTGCTATTGCACCCACTTGATAGTTCCTTCGATGAAAAGCATGATTGCAATGATCTTACTATAAATTCTCTTGATGTCAATTGTGCTAATAATATGCAAAACCCTAAGCTTGGGGATGCTAGTTTTGCTATGTCTACTACTTGTTGCAATGATCATGATTGTGGTGATTCTTCTTTTGATCTTGAAAATTTATTTAAGCCCCATGATGAATATGAGATTGATAAAAGTGTTTGCAATATTACTGAAATTGGGTCTGGAAGAGTGTCAACTTTAGATCCCACATATTTGGAGAATATTCAATCTTATGAAATTTTTGATAAAAGTGGGTTTGGAGAGGTCATGACTTTAGTTAATGTGAATCCCACTATTTCGGAAGAGTGTCAACTTTCCATGCATCTGGATCATGTAGAGAAAATTTTATGTGATAGCTATATTGTTGAATTTGCTTTTGATCCTACATGTAACTATTATGAGAGAGGAAAATATGGTTGTATAAATTTTCATGTTGCTAAATTACCTCTCGTTATGTTGAGATTGCTATTGTTTCTTTCTGCTTCCTTGCATATGCTAGTTTTTGCTTGCCTTGATATATTTTTTTGCCTATAAGATGCCTATGTATAGGAAGTATGTTAGACTTAGATGTGTTTGTCACGTGTTTTATGATGCTCTCTTTTTGCCTCAATTCTTGTCTTTCATGTGAGCATCATTAAAATTATCAATGCCTAGCTAAAAGGCTTTAAAGAAAAGTGGTTGTTGTTTTATTTTTAGTTTTTTTTTTGCTTTTTGCTTCTGTTTAGGAATAAATATTTGATCTAGCCTCTGGTTATATTTGTTTTTATGTTTTAATTAGTGTTTGTGCCAAGTTTTACCTATAGGATCTTCTTGGATGATAGTTATTTGATCTTGCTGAAAATTCCAGAAACTTCCTGTTCACGAAAACAATTGTTAAAAATCACCAGAACGTGGTAAAATATTGATTCCAATTGCTGTTGATCAATAAACAAATTTTCTAGGTCTTCCTATTTTTTCTGAATCTTTGGAGTTCCAGAAGTTTGCGTTAGTTACAGATTACTACAGACTGTTCTGTTTTTGACAGATTATGTTTTTCGTGTGTTGTTTGCTTATTTTGATGAATCTATGGCTAATAAAATAGTTTATAAACCATAGACAAGTTGGAATACAATAGGTTTAACACAAATATAAATAAATAATGAGTTCATTACAGTACCTTGAAGTGGTGTTTTGTTTTCTTTCGCTAACGGAGCTCACGAGATTTTCTGTTAAGTTCCGTGTTGTGAAGTTTTCAAGTTTTGGGTGAGAGATTTGATGGATTATGGAACAAGGAGTGTCAAGAGCCAAAGCTTGGGGATGCCCATGGCACCCCAAGATAATCTAAGGACACCTAAAAGCCAAAGCTTTGGGATGCCCCGGAAGGCATCCCCTCTTTCGACTACTTCCATCGGTAACTTTACTTGGAGCTACATTTTTATTCACCACATGATATGTGTTTTGCTTGGAGCGTCTTGTATTATTTGCGTCTTTGTTTTTTTAGTTTACCACAATCATCCTTACTGTACACACCTTTTGAGAGAGACACACATGATTCGAAAAGTATTAGAATACTCTATGTGCTTCACTTATATTTTTTGAGCTAGATAGTTTTGCTCTAGTGCTTCACTTATATCTTTTAGAGCACGGTGGTGGATTTGTTTTATAGAAACTATTGATCTCTCATGCTTCACTTATATTATTTTGAGAGTCTTAAAACAGCATGGCAATTTGCTTTAATTATAATATCATGAGAAATTTGATACTAGATAATTGCTTTGAGATATAAAGGTGGTAATATCATAGTTGTGCTAGTTGAGTAATTGTGGAATTGAAAAATACTTGTGTTGGACTTTGTGATTCTCATAGCATGCACGTATGGTGAACCGTTATGTAACGAAGTCGGAGCATGAGGTATTTATTGATTGTCATCCTTTGTGTGGCGGTCGGGATCGCGCGATGGTTAACTCTTACCAACCCTTCCCCTAGGAGCATGCATAGTAGTACTTTGCTTTGAGGGCTAATAAATTTTTGCAATAAGTATATGAGTTCTTTATGACTAATGTGAGTCCATGGATTATACGCACATTTACCTTTCCGCAATTTTCTAGTACCGCGCATTGCCCTTTCTCACCTTGAGAGTTGGTGCAAACTTCGTCGGTGCATCCAAACCCCGTGATATGATATGCTCTATCACACATAAACCTCCTTATATCTTCCTCAAAACAGCCACCATACCTACCTAATATGGCATTTCCACAGCCATTCCGAGATATATTGCCATGCAACTTTCCATCGTTTCGTTTATCATGACACGCTCCATCATTGTCATATTGCCTTGCATGATCATGTAGTTGACATTGTATTTGTGGCAAAGCCACCATTCATAATTATTTCATACATGTCGCTCTTGATTCATTGCATATCCCAGTACATCGCCGGAGGCATTCACATAGAGTCATATTTTGTTCTAAGTATTGAGTTGTAATTCATGAGTTGTAACTAAATAAAAGTGTGATTGTAAGAGCATATTTATTCCCTAGTGGCTTTCGTGATTGATGACAATGCGTTTGCGGACTAATCGTGTGCGTTAAGTTCTTTCAGAGGATCATCCATTGGCACGAGACGATTTCCTCCCCTCGGTGTTTTTATTCAAGACGGTGTAGCTCCTGCGTTTCGTTGTTGGTGGACTAGTTTCGTAGGAGTCACCGTACTATTAAGAGGGATCCGCTTTGGTAAGTCTTGGGTGGAATCACATGTACACATCCTTTTCTCACCCATCGTCTTCTGTAAGCTTCTTTGGAGCTGCTCCGTTAGTCCGTTTCATCTTCGCCTGTGCGGTAGTACCGCGACCTATGATAGTACCGCTGAAGCCTCCCGGTGGTAGTACCGCTCCAGCAGGTAGTACCGCTCTCAGCGGTAGTACCGCTTCGGTTGAGCGGTAGTACCGCTCGCAGCCTCGGCTGTAGTACCTCGATAGTTCGCGCCTACTACCGCCTCGATTCGAGACGATGTTTTCTCGTGTCGGGTTTTGCGGCACTACTAGCGGCGTGTAGCAATGATAGTACCGCTCAGAGCGGTAGTACCGCTCTGCTCCCGCGGTAGTACCGCTCTGGGGCCTTTGGCCTGCTCTTCTCTTCATCGCGGTAGTACCGCTGGGTAGGGAGCGGTAGTACCGCCCTCAGGGTAGTACCGCCCTTCCCTAGCGGTAGTACCGCTCTGTCTTGAGGCTGCATAGTGGGGCAACGGTTGGATGTGTTCCCCACTATATAAAGGGTCTTCTTCCTCCTTGTTGACTTACCTCTCTCCCCCAAGCTCCACTGTCGCACAAACCTCCAACTCCGCCCGATCTCTCTCCCTCCCCAATCAAACTTGTTGATTTGCTCGGGATTAGTTGAGAAGGCCCAGATCTACACTTCCACCAAGAGAAATTTGATTCCCCCCACTTATCCCTTGCGGATCTTGTTACTCTTGGGTGTTGAGCACCCTAGACGGTTGAGGTCACCTCGAAGCCATACTCCATTGTGGTGAAGCTTCGTGGTGTTGTTGTTGTTGTTGGGAGCCTCCGGTTGTTGTGGAGTTTGCCCCAACCTTGCTTGTAAAGGTTGGTCGCCGCCTTCAAGGGCACCAATAGTGGAATCACGGCATCTCGCATTGTGTGAGGGCGTGAGGAGAATACGGTGGCCCTAGTGGCTTCTTGGGAGCATTGTGCCTCCACACCGCTCTAACGGAGACGTACTTCCCCTCAAAAGGAAGGAACTTGGTAACACATCCTCGTCTCCACCGGCTCCACTTTTGGTTATCTCATCCCTTTACTTGTGCAAGCTTACTTGTGGTCTTATTCTTGCTTGCTCATGTGTTAGTGTTGTTGCATCATATAGGTTGTCCACCTAGTTGCACATCTAGACAACCTTTATTATTGCAAAGTTTTAAATTGGTAAAGAAAAGCTTAAAAATTGTTAGTTGCCTATTCACCCCCTCTAATCAACCATATCGATCCTTTCAATTGGTATCGAGCCTCGTCTCTTTTAAGGACTTTACCGTCCGTAGAGTATAGTTGACATCGTAGATGATGTGGGGAGCACTCGTCTTGAATCCGACATCATCTACGGAGATGGGAGTACCTCGATCTCTCGTGAGGAATTCAATGTGGCGTTGGACACATTGAAAACCTCCATGACGCAGCGAGGTCAAGGACATGTTTAAGGAATTCCTAGAAGGGCTTAAACTTTCCACCGCACCCGTGAAAGTGGGTGATCCCGCCAACACGGGAGCGGATGCTAACTCCGATAAGGGGAAGCTATTAGTGAGAAAGCCCCCTCGTCTAGTGGTAAGAATGGCACCGGCATATTTGCCCATGTGCAACCTCCCGTTTATGGTGGACCTATTCCTTCCACTCATTTGAATCATGCCGGTCCACCACCTAAAATTGATAAAAAGGAGGATTTTGATTCTTGGGTTTATCGTTTTAAGCGTCATTTAAATCATGTGAACACTAACCTTTGGAGAATCATTGAAGAAGGTTTCTATCCGCATGATCCGAGCAACTTTTCCCTAGAGAGGTCGTGGATCATCAATTCAATGAGAATGCTCTCTTCATCATCCAAGAAGCAATCCTTCGAAGACCTCCCTCATCTCCGGCCTTACACCCTTGCCAAAGGTGCTTGGCTCAAGGTGGTTTCCATGTATCGAGGAAGCGCAAGCATTCAACGCTCCAATTATGAAGTGGTCCAAGACGAAGCCGATGAGTTTGCGATGAAGGAAGAAGAAGAACCTCGTGAGCTCTATCAGAGAGTAACCAAGCTTGCCGTCTCCCTCCGGGATCATGGAAGTAAGGACACTGATGACAACTGGATCAAGCACAAATTTCTCAAGGCAATGATGCCATACCACAAAGCCATGTCCTCCGTCATCCGTCAACGACCGGACTTCCACACCTTGTCCTCAAGTGATGTGTTGGATGAGTTTGTGGCTATGAGCATATTGGACAAGACCGCCGACAATGCGATACTTCGCTCCCAAAGAGCAAAGAAGCCCAACCTCGCTTTGAAGGCCAAGATTTGTGTCGAAGAAGATGGAGAAGAGGAAGAAGAAGAGAGCAACCTCGAAGATACTAAGTATGAGTATCATGAACACATGGCCCTTGCTTCAAGACAATTTTGGAGCAAGAAGAACTCAAGGCCCAACTTCAACAAGAACAATTCAAGTGGCTCCAAGGGCAAGCAACGAGTGAGGACATGTTTCAATTGTGGCAATGTGAGTCATTTTGTTGCGGAATGTCCATATGAGAAGAGGGAAGACAATGGCGGCAAGCTCATCCGTAAGGACAAGGCCAAGTCTTTCCCCAACAAGAACAACTTTCCAAAGAAGACTCCTCACAAAGCCTTGGTGGTTCAAGAAGAGTACAATGAGGATGATGATGATGATGAGGATGGTGAACGGGTGCCATGGCCTCCGTAGCCATTGCAATGACTCCTCGGGTGTCTCTCTTCGGTTCACCCAATGAAAACATCACCGCCAAGTGCCTCATGGCTAAAGCCACCAACAAGGTAACCCCCAACATCAAAACTACCATCGTCAATCATTCTTGTTTGACGGATTGCATTGAGGAACATGAGGGGACTAATGTAGAGGAAAATGAATTTGAGATCTTTATGAGTAAACTCAAGGGCAAATCCAAGAAGCACGCCGTTGCTCTCTTGGAACAACTTGGTGAAGCCAATGTCATGATCGAGACTCATGAAGAAACCATCTCTAAGATGGAAGGGCATAGTCGTGACTATGCCGATGAGATTCGGATCTTTCCAATGCTCTTGAGGAAGAGCATGGCCTTCGTTGGCTCTTGAGGAGTCACACAACGATGATCACGCTAAATTAACGAAAGACCTTGATCATGCTCTTGTTGTGTCTCGTGTGCTTAGTTCCGAGAAGGCAAAGCTTGGAGTTGATCTTGCTAGACTCAACGAGGACTTTGACACTCTCGACAAGGCTCACAAAGTCTTGAAGGGTGCTCATGCTAGTCTCAAAGAGTCTCATGATAAACTTCAAGTGAAGCTAACCAAGGAGAAAGCCACCTTTCCTCATATGATATTAGTTGATAATGCAAATGCTACTAACCCTTGTTGTGAGCATGTGCATCTTGTTGAGGAGAATGCTAAGTTGAAGGAGCAACTTGAAAAGGGCCTTGTCACATGCATTCAAGGTGAGAAGAACCTTAACAACCTTTTGAGTAATCAAAAGAAAGTCGTGGCCAAGGAGGGGATAGGGTTCGCGCCCAAGCCCAAGAAGAAGAAGAATGACAAGACCAAGCAACCTCCTCCTCTCAAGCAAACTTTTGTTAGGGAGGGAGAGTGCTTCCAAGAAGAAGAAGAACCGTGCTAAGGGTGGCAATGCCAAGAAGGACAACGTCATACCCATGAACTTAGCCGTGACTTTAACCCTTCTTATGTGTTGTGCCGTGCTAGTGATGGGCATGTTTATGCTAAATTTGTTGGTTCTTCTTATGAGTACATTGAATGGTCTATTTGGGTTCCTAAGACCCTCGTTACTAACATCAAAGGACCCATTACCAAATGGGTACCTAAAACCAAGCATTGATCTCTTGTAAGGGTTTGCTTCGGTGGGGATCATGGTTGCTTGATAGTGGAGCAACAAATCATATGACCGGGAGCAAGGACATGGTGGTGGGCGTAAAAGAAATTCCATCTATGCCCACCGAAGTCGAGTGGGGTGATGCATCACATTCTAAGGTATTGGGTCTCGGCAATGTATTCATTTCTCATGATCTTACGATCGAGAAAGTCATGCTTGTTGAGTCCCTTGCATACAATTTGCTTTACGTTAGTCAACTTGCAGTCATGGGTTTTGATACTTTCTTTGACATTGATACCGAGGCCCTCAGGTGGAGCAAGACTCTTAAAGTAGCCTTTGTTGGGCATGTCGAAAATGGTCTCTATGTGATTAACTTTTGGAGCGACCCACTAAGACCGCGACATGCCTAATGGCTAAAGTTGACGTGGGATGGCTTTGGCATCGCCGTTTAGCCCATGTCAATATGAGATCTTTGCAAAGTCTTCTCAAGGGGACCATGTCCGTGGACTAACAAATGTTAGTTTTGCCAAAGACCGTGCTTGCGGTGCTTGTATTGAAGGAAAGCTTCATGAGAAGGCTCACCCTCCCACAACTATCATATACTCAAAGAGACCCTTGGAGCTCCTTCACATGGATCTCTTTGGGCCACCATCATTTGATAGTCTTGGAGGAAGAAAGTATTGCTTGGTGATCGTGGATGACTATTCGAGATACACTTGGGTATATTTCTTCAAGAGGAAGAGTGAGACCCAACAAACCGTCATCGACTTTGCAAATGAAGCTCAACGTCAAAATAATGCAAAGATCTTGACTATAAGAAGTGACAACGGCACCGAGTTCAAGAACTACACCTTGGATGAGTTTCTTAGTGATGAGGGAATCAAGCATCAATACTCTGCACCATATACCCCTCAACAAAATGGTGTGGCGGAGAGAAAGAACCGGACGTTGATGGATGCGGCAAGGACCATGATGGCGGAGTTCAAGTCTCCATACAACTTTTGGGCCGAAGCCATCAACACCGCTTGTCATGCATCCAATCGGCTCTATCTCCGCAAAGGCTTGAACAAGACTCCTTATGAGATACTCACCGGCAACAAGCCCAACCTCAAGTACTTTCGGGTGTTCGGGTGTAAGTGTTTCACTCTCAAGAAAGGTGTTCGTTTGTCTAAATTTGAAGCTAGAGCTCATGAGGGCATATTTGTTGGTTATGCTACAAACTCTCATGCTTACCGTGTCCTCAATAAATCCACGGGACTTATTGAGGAGACGTGTAATGTGGAGTTTGATGAAAATAACGGCTCCCAAGTGGAGCAAAGTGGCACTTGTGATGTAGGTGATGAAATTCCTCCCCAAGCCATAAGAAGAATGGGAGTTGGCTTTATCCTACCCATTGAGGAACCCCTTGTGGCCGAAGGAGAAGGACAATGCTCCACTCAAGTGGAGCCATCACCAACCCAACGCCCACACGCTTCCGAAGAACAATATGAAGGCCCTCGACCTCTAGAACATGACCAAGGGCAAGATCGTGCTCAAGACGATGATATCACCTTAAATGATGCCCAAGGTCAAGTTTTCTCCCCCGAGCATGCTCATGATGAAGATCATGCTCAAGACGGCGCTCAAGATGATCAAGTGACTCCTCCTCATCACACCTCCGAGGAGGAATTAGAGCGTCGTGCCGCCAAGATTGCTTCCAAACTCACTACCAAAGGCCACCTCATGGAGAATGTGGTTGGAAGCTTAAGACAAGGGTAAGCACTCGTGAGACAATTGGCAAACTATTGTGAACATCACGCGTTTGTCTCTTGTGTTGAACCTCAAAAGGTCTATGAGGCGCTTGAAGACTCGGATTGGCTCAATGCCATGCATGAAGAACTCAACAACTTTGAGTACAACAAAGTGTGGAGATTGGTGCCAAGGCCATCGGAGAACCACAACGCGTCATTGGAACCAAGTGGATTTTCAAGAACAAACAAGATGCTCATGGGAACATCATTCGCAACAAGGCAAGATTGGTAGCACAAGGCTACTCCCAAGTCGGGGGTATCGACTACGGTGAAACCTTTGCTCCCGTTGCTCAAATCTTGAATCCATTCGTTTGTTGATTGCTTATGCTTCCCATCACAACTTTAAGTTGCAACAAATGGATGTGAAAAGTGCTTTTCTTAATGGTCCCATTAATGAGTTGGTCTATGTCAAGCAACCCCGGGTTCGAGGACCCCTACTTTCCGGATCATGTGTATCAACTCGATAAGGCACTCTATGGCCTTAAACAAGCCCCACGCATGCGTGGTATGACCACCTTACCGAGTTGCTACAAGATCGCGGCTTTGAAGTGGGGCAAATCGATCCCACTCTTTTACTAAGAAGGTCAATGGGGAGTTGTTTGTATGCCAACTATATGTTGATGATATTATCTTTGGTTCTCCTAACAAAGCTTTCAATGAGGAATTTGCCGCTCTCATGACCTCCAAGTTCAAGATGTCTTCGATGGGAGAGTTGAAGTTCTTCCTTGGTTTTGATATCAAACAAAGAAGAGAAGGAACCTTCATCAACCAAGCCAAGTACACTCAAGACATGCTCAAAAGATTCAAGCTAAGTGATGTCAAGCGGCTACTACACCAATGCCCACCAAGTGCCAACTTGACATTGATCCCAATGGTAAAGCGGTGGATCAAAAGGTATATCGCTCCATGATTGGATCTTTGCTTTACCTTTGTGCATCTAGACCGGATATCATGTTGAGTGTGGGTATGTGTGCACGGTTTCAAGCCGCACCAAAGGAGAGTCACTATGTGGCGATCAAGCGAATCTTTCGATATTTGGCTCATACCCCAAACTTTGGCTTATGGTACCCAAGAGGAGCAAACTTCAAGCTTGAAGGATTTACTGATTCGATTGGGCGGAGACAAAGTGGATAGGAAGTCCACTTCCGGAGGGTGCCAATTTCTTGGTTGCTCGTTGGTAAGTTGGTCTTCCAAAAAGCAAAGTTGTGTGTCTCTCTCGTCCCACGAGCGGAGTATGTGGCGGCGGTAGTTGTTGTGCTCAACTCCTATGGATGAGGCAAACTTTAAAGGAGTACGGTGTCAATTGTGACAAAGTGCCTCTTTGGTGTGATAATGAAAGTGCCATCAAGATTTCCCTCAACCCGGTGCAACACTTCAAGACGAAGCACATTGAGATTCGGTATCACTTCATCCGGGATCACATTAGGCGAGGGAGATCGAGCTCAAGTATGTCAACACTCATGATAACCTTGCAGATATTTTCACGAAGCCCTTGGATGAAGCAAGATTTCGCGAGTTAAGGCATGAGCTAAATATCATTGATTTGAGCAATGTGACTTGAACCCGTGCAACTCCCACCACACTCAATGTGACGTCTAGTTTAGGTGTAGGCATGGACATAGGGGGAGTGTTGTTCTCTTAATGAACTCTCCCTCCCCTCTTTATGCATAAAATGATCAACTCTTTCACTTTAGCCATTGTTGATGGCGCTTGTGCTTCAAAGAGGAGTTTTGGTCATGGACCCAAGGATAATTCTTCGCGGTGCCATACCAATTGACTCAAACATAGGTGGCTCCGGCCACCGCCCTCCCTTGAGAGAGGCCTGAGCTTGCTCCTTTTGTGTTGTTTTCTTTGAAGGAGTGGGTTCCCGTTCGTGTTTCGTGTGCTTTGTTTTGCTGGTCTCTCTCTTGTCTTTGCCGTCCTGTTCTTTTCGTGTGTTTTGTGTGCCTAAGAGGCCCCTCTTTGGTTGCTGGCGGTACTACCGCTGCTGGTAAGCGGTACTACCGCTGCTAGTAAGCGGTACTACCGCCCTCCAAAGCGGTACTACCGCTGGGAGACGTGGGCGGGGGTTATTTCGGGGGCAGGGGGAGTTTCTTCTCCCCCATACCCATACGCCGCCCCTCGCCTTTGTCTCTCTCAAAGAATCGGGCGCCTTGGGAGGGCTCGTGGATCTCTCTCTCCGGGCCGTCCCTCTTCATTCCCTTCGGTGGAGACGATCCCCACCTCATCCTCTTGCCATGGATGCGGTATTGTCCCGTTCTCCTGTTGTTTTTGTCTAGATTTCCAATCTAGCTTCTTAGGGGCAATAGCGGTTGCATCCTTAGATTTTTGGCCAAATCTAGGCTTGAGTAGGATGAAGAATGCTCCTAGGCAGTTTGGATTAGTGTTTGGTTGGAGTAGTTTTGAATTTCGTAGGACGGAAGTACCGGATCTGACCACGGTAGTAGGAAACTGTTGTTTCCCCGCCCCGAGCGGTACTACCGCTCTTCCCGAGCGGTACTACCGCTTGGAGCGGTACTACCGCTCCCTGTTCACGGTACTACCACCCTCTACCAAATTCCATCCTACTCTTACCTCTCCTTGATCCTCTTTGTTCGATTTTGTGGCTTATGCTCGTTCTTTCTGGTTGTTTGCGTGTTTCGTGTGTGTGGTTCCAGGTGATGAGGTTCCTGAGCCTCAAGCTCGTCGTGTCAACCCCGGTCGCAGTAACGCCCAAGCGCCATCAAGACCACTGAGCCTGCCGGAGGATCTTCTAGTGCTCCACCTCCTCCCCAAATGCAGAAGAAGCCTGGGGCCAAGTCCAAGCCGGGCAAGACAGTGCCAGAAATGCCGCCCAAGGAGTTCTGGGCAAGGCGGCGCTGCAACCCGTATGAGGTCGCCCAAGATCCCACTTTGGTCAACCGTTCGTTCTGGAACAAGTTCCAGTTTGCCACGTTTTTTGATGTTCTCAAGGCCAAGAAGAATCTCTATGTCAACGTGCACTCCATCGACATCGAGCACATGAAGAGTGATCCTGACTACTTTGGTGAAGCTCTTGAGATGTGCACTCAGCTGAACATTCTCGGTATCATGCAATTCAACAAGGACTATAATGCTGATATTGTGGCTCAGTTCTATGCCACGGTTCACCTTGGGACCGATGAGGACAGGACTCTGACATGGATGACCAATGGCAAGTTCTTTGTCGATCAAGTGGAAAGCTTTCATGCAGTTGATTGGGGTAGAAGATCTTGGACTTGAGTCATTGTCGGCTTTCGCCCCCACCTTCGAGCCATCGCCACTCACAAGCAAGCTCTGTGGCCCTCTTGTACTCAAGATCAACCACGAGACAAAGAAGGAGACCTATGAGCTGCCCGCCTATCTGGATATACTTCACCGTATCTTCAGAGAAACTCTTTTCCTCGCATCGGGAATCTGGACCAGGTTCACTCTTATCTCGTGGACATGCTTATTTTACATCGGCGGAGAAGGGGAGAGCACCGAGAGACCTTGGATATCTCTCATGTTATGTGGTCTGAGCTGGTTTACGCCATCTCCGAGCGCAAATGCCCGATTTATGGTCCGTTCATTATGCCGCTCATTGAGAAGGCACGGGATCATGTCTATCCCAAGGAGGCGCTGGAGCTTGGAGACTTGGTTTCTCACGATGTCAAGCGTCCCGAGGAAGAAGAATAACTGGGGCACTCAAGCCCCTAGGACTGGTGTTCCGTCCTCTGCTGCTGCTATGGAGTCTGAAGAGGAGTTTGGTGCTGAGGATGAGGATGATGACTACATGCCCTCTGGGACAGAGCCATCTTGGGCCAAGAAACTCAAGGCCAAGGTAAAGAAGCTTTTTTGCATGGAGTCTCACGGTCAGTACATGGCTCACGTGGCTGAAAAGAAGGCTCGAGGTCGTCACAAGGAGCTCATGCGTCAGTTGGGTGCTACAGTCCAGAGTGGATCTGAGGATCACCTTACTGAGGAGGAGGAGTGGATTCAGCAGCACTGCCCCTGGTCCGACTCTGAGGCCGAGCACTTCGGGACCGACGACGGTGGTGCCGATGATTCTGCTGGGCTCTGATGCGTGTGTCCCTCTTTTGCTCTCACCTGGGGCCGTAGCAGCGCTCCATCTCCTTTTGGTGTCTCGATGCCAAAGGGGGAGAGAGCTTAGGGATTTGCGAGCTGTGTCTCTTTCGTCTCTTTCGTGTGTCTTGTTCGTGTTTTGGTTGGTTTGCTTTGCTTTGGTTTGTCTGTGAGACCTAAGTTCGTGTAAGACTTAAGTTCGAGTCATATGGTGTGAGACATATGCTACCTTACCCTTTCAGTATTATTATCTATGTCTATCTAGCTCATGAGTTGCGTGCTTTCCTTGTTATATCATCTATGCTGCTCTCATACACCATGCTTAGTTTATTGGTCTCTAAAATGTAGGGGGAGCTTTGATCCGAGTGTGTGTGCTGTGCAGTCCAAAGCACTTATCTAAAATAGCACACATCAAGGGGGAGCTCTTCTACATGTTAGGACCGTCGGGATTGTGTGCCTTCTATATGTCATGTTTAAGCAAATCCCGTATTGTCATCAATCCACCAAAAAGGGGAGATTGTAAGAGCATATTTATTCCCTAGTGGTTTTGGTGATTGATGACAATGCGTTTATGGACTAATCGTGTGCGTTAAGTTCTTTCAGAGGATCATCCATTGGCACGAGACGATTTCCTCCCTCGGTGTTTTTATTCAAGACGGTGTAGCTCCTGCTTTTCGTTGTTGGTTGACTAGTTTCGTAGGAGTCAAAGTACTATTAAGAGGTGATCCGCATACGTAAGACTTGGGTGGAATCACACGTACACATACTTTTTCTCACCAATCGTCTTCCTGTCGCTTCTTTGGAGCTGCTCCGTTAGTCCGTTTCATCTTCGCTTGTGCCGGTAGTACTGCGACCTACAGCGGTAGTACCGAAGCCTCCAATGGTAGTACCGCTCCACATAGCGGTAGTACCGCTCTCAATGATAGTACCGCTTCGGTTGAGCGGTAGTACCGCTCGCAGCCCTCGGCTGTAGTACCTCGATGAGTTCGCGCCTACTACCGCCTCGATTCGAGACGATGTTTTCTCGTGTCGGGTTTTGCGGCACTAGTAGCGTGGCGATGCAGTAGTACCGGCCAGAGCGGTAGTACCGCTCTGCTCCAGCTGTAGTACCGCTCTGGGGCCTTTGACCTGCCCTTCTCTTCAGCGCGGTAGTACCGCTGGGTAGGGAGCGGTAGTACCGCCCTCAGTGGTAGTACCGCCCTTCCCTAGCGGTAGTACCGCTCTGTGCGGGGCTGCATAGTGGGGCAACGGTTGGATGTGTTCCCCCACTATATAAAGGGGTCTTCTTCTTCCTTGTTGACTCACCTCTTTCCCCCAAGCTCCATTGTTGCTCAAAGCTCCATTTTCGCCCGATCTCTCTCCCTAGCCAATCAAACTTGTTGATTTGCTCGGGATTAGTTGAGAAGGCCCAGATCTACACTTCCACCAAGAGAAATTTGATTCCCCCCACTTATCCCTTGCGGATCTTGTTACTCTTGGGTGTTGAGCACCCTAGACGGTTGAGGTCACCTCGAAGCCATACTCCATTGTGGTGAAGCTTCGTGGTGTTGTTGTTGTTGTTGGGAGCCTCCGGTTGTTGTGGAGTTTGCCCCAACCTTGCTTGTAAAGGTTCGGTCGCCGCCTTCAAGGGCACCAATAGTGGAATCACGACATCTCGCATTGTGTGAGGGCGTGAGGAGAATACGGTGGCCCTAGTGGCTTCTTGGGGAGCATTGTGACTACACACCGCTCTAACGGAGACGTACTACCCCTCAAAAGGAAGGAACTTGGTAACACATCCTCGTCTCCACCGGCTCCACTTTTGGTTATCTCATCCCTTTACTTGTGCAAGCTTACTTGTGGTCTTATTCTTGCTTGCTCATGTGCTAGTGTTGTTGCATCATATAGGTTGTCCACCTAGTTGCACATCTAGACAACCTTTATTATTGCAAAGTTTTAAATTGGTAAAAGCTTAAAAATTGTTAGTTGCCTATTCACCCCCCCCCCTCTAGTCAACCATATCGATCCTTTCAGTGATGATCATCATTATTAGAGCATTGTCCCAAGTGAGGAAAGGATGATGGAGACTATGATTCCCCCACAAGTCGGGATGAGACTCCGGACTAAAAAAAAGAGGCCAAAAAAAGAGAAAAGGCCCAAATAAAAGATGAGAGAAAAAGAGAGAAGGGACAATGTTACTATCCTTTTACCACACTTGTGCTTCAAAGTAGCACCGTGATCTTCATGATAGAGAGTCTCTCATTTTGTCGCTTTCATATACTAGTGGGAAAATTCATTATAGAACATGGCTTGTATATTCCAATGATGGGCTTCCTCAAAATGCCCGAGGTCTTCGTGAGCAAGCAAGTTGGATGCACACCCACTTAGTTTATTTTGTTTGAGCTTTCATACACTTATAGCTCTAGTGCATCCGTTGCATGGCAATCCCTACTCACGCACATTGATATCTATTAATGGGCATCTCCATAGCCCGTTGATACGCCTAGTCGATGTGAGACTATCTTCTCCTTTTTTGTCTTCCCGCATAACCCCTACCATTATACCTTATTCCACCATAGTGCTATATCCATGGCTTGCGCTCATGTATTGCTAAGAGTTGAAAAGGTCGAAGCGCGTTAAAAAGTATGAACCAATTGCTTGGCTAAAACCGGGTTGTACATGATATGAATATTTTGTGTGGGGAAGATGGAGCATAGCCGGACTATATGATTTTGTAGGGATAACTTGCTTTGGCTATGTTATTTTGATAAGACATAATTGCTTGGTTAGCATGCTTGAAGTATTATTGTTTTTATGTCAACATTAAACTTTTATCTTGAATCATATTAAATCTGAACAATCGTGCCACAATAAGAAGAATTACATTGAAATTATGCTAAGTAGCATTCCACATCAAAAATTCTGTTTTTATCATTTACCTACTAGAGGACGAGCAGGAATTAAGCTTGGGGATGCTTGATACGTCTCCAACGTATCTATAATTTTTGATTGTTCCATGCTATATTATATTCTGTTTTGGACATTACTGGGCTTTATTATAAACTTTTATATTATTTTTGGGACTAAACTATTAACCGGAGGCCCAGCCCAGAATTACTGTTTTTTGCCTATTTCAGAGTTTCGCAGAAAAAGAATATCAAACGGAGGCCAAACGGAATGAAACCTTCGGGAACGTGGTTTTTGGAACGAACGTGATCCAGAGGACTTGGACCCTACGTCAAGAAAGCAACCAGGAAGGCACGAGGTAGGGGGCGCGCCTACCCCCCCCCCCAGGCGCGCCCTCCACCCTCGTGGGACCCATGTTGCTCCACCGACGTACTTCTTCCTCCTATATATACCTATGTACCCCCAAACTACCAGATACGGAGCCAAAAACCTAATTCCACCGCCGCAACCTTACGTACCGTGAGATCCCATCTTGGGGCCTTTTCCGGAGCTCTGCCGGAGGGGGCACCGATCATGGAGGGCTTCTACATCAACACCATAGCCTCTCCGATGATGTGTGAGTAGTTTACCTCAAACCTTCGGGTCCATAGTTATTAGCTAGATGGCTTCTTCTCTCTTTTTGGATCTCAATACAATGTTCTGCCCCTCTCTTGTGGAGATCTATTCGATGTAATCTTCTTTTGCGGTGTGTTTGTTGAGACCGATGAATTGTGGGTTTATGATCAAGTTTATCTATGAACAATATTTGAATCTTCTCTGAATTCTTTTATGTATGATTGGTTATCTTTGCAAGTCTCTTGAATTATCAGTTTGGTTTGGCCTACTAGATTGATATTTCTTGCAATGGGAGAAGTGCTTAGCTTTGGGTTCAATCTTGCGGTGTCCTTTTCCAGTGACAGTAGGGGCAGCAAGGCACGTATTGTATTGTTACCATCGAGGATAACCAGATGGGGTTTATATCATATTGCATGAGTTTATCCCTCTACATCATGTCATCTTACTTAAAGCGTTACTCTGTTATTTTGAACTTAATACTCTATTTTCATGCTGGATAGCGGTCAATGTGTGGAGTAATAGTAGTAGATGCAGGCAGGAGTCGGTCTACTTGTCGTGGACGTGATGCCTATATACATGATCATACCTAGATATTCTCATAACTATGCTCAATTTCATCAATTGCTCAACAGTAATTTGTTTACCCACCGTAATACTTATGCTCTCGAGAGAAGCCACTAGTGAAACCTATGGCCCCCGGGTCAATTTTCCATCGTATTAATCTTCCAACACTTAGCTATTTTTATTTCCTTTTATTTTACTTTGCATCTTTATCATAAAATACCAAAAATATTATCTTATCATATCTATCAGATCCGACTTTCATAAGTGACCGTGAAGGGATTGACAACCCCTTTATTGCGTTGGTTGTGAGGATTTTATTTGTTTGTGTAGGTGCGAGGGACTCGTGCGTGGCCTCCTACTAGATTGATACCTTGGTTCTCAAAAACTGAGGGAAATACTTACGATGCTTTACTGCATCACCCTTAGGGGCGAGGAAGATCCTCCGGGACGACACCTCGAAGTCGTCCGCCCTTAGGGACGAGGAAGCTTGTGGAGGCGTCTCGCTTTCCATCATCTCCGGAGGCAAGTCCCCTGATGAGGACTGTTGAGGTAGATAGCGCGCCGGACTGCAAACATATAGTTTAAATGTTACCCTTGCAAACCGAAAAGAACGGGACATGTCTAGGGCATCCTTGTTCGCTTACGATTCAGCAAAGGGCTTGTCCCTAGAGAGGAGCTCTGCGTCAACATCGGCTTCCGAAGCCGAACCACCTGACAGGGATATCTTCCCTCTCTTGGGTGCTTCCACCTCCAAGTCTTCGGAGGTGGTCCTTTTCTTCCCATGGTGGGAAGAGATATCCCCTTCTTCTTCTTCCCCTTTGTCTTCGTCTTCAGAAGAGGGAGCTTCAGTCTCCCCAGACGTAGCGTCCATTATACCTTTAGAGCAGAGGCCAACTTCAGCCCTTTTGCTCTTCTTCTTGCCCTCCCTCGCCGGCATTTGATACGGCGCTGGGGCCAGCATCCTCATTAACACAGGATTAGCCGAGTCTTCTGGAAGTGGAGCCGAACACCTAATTTGTTTCGCCTTCTTTATCCAGCCCTGGTCGAAGATAGGGTTCTCAGTACATCGCTATGGGATAATCAGCCGAGTTGCATTCAGAAGTTGGGTGCTTACCGAGGTATCCAGATGGTTGCAGTCAAGGCCGATGTACTTGGATGTGTCCAGCCACTGCTTTCGAGTCTTGAAGAATGGTTTCCACATCCCTCTGTGCGTTGTCCCGAAGAATTGCTGAAGGGTCCGCGGTCCTTCCGGATTGAACTCCCACATGCGGAGAGGCCGTCGCTGACACGGGAGGATCCGGCGAACTAGCATCAGTTGAATCACGTTAATAAGGCCGGTGTCCTTTTCGCGGATGCTTTGGACACGACTTTGCAGCGTCTGCACTTCATCAGTTGACCCACAGTCAAGCCCCTTATTAATCCACGAAGGGAGTCGCAATGGAGGGCTAGATCGAAACGCAGGCATGGCTGCCCATTTGGTACTGCGGGGTTCGGTGATATAGAACCACTCCCGCTGCCATAAGTTGGAGGTTTCCGTGAAGGTGCCTTTTGGCCAGATAGTATTGGCGAGCTTGCTCACCATAGCACCGCCTCAGTCCGCCTACTCCCCGCCGACTATCTTCGGCTTCACATTGAAGGTCTTGAGCCATAGGCCAAAGTGTGGGGGGATGCGGAGAAAAGCCTCACACATGACGATAAATGCCGAGATGTGGAGAAAGGAGTCCGGATCTAGATCGTGAAAATCTAGCCCATAATAGAACATAAGGCCACGAACGAAAGGGTGGAGAGCGAACCCTATTCCGTGGAGGAAGTGAGAGATGAATACAACCCTCTCGACGGATTTGGTGTGGGGATAACCTGCCCCTTCGCTGGGAGCCTGTGGGGGATTTCCACAGTCAGGTACCTTGCCTCCCGGAGCTTCACGATATCTTCCTCAGTGACAGAGCAGGCTGTCCACCTGCCTTGGGAGCTGGATCCGGACATAACTAGAAGGCTTGGTGGCAATAAAAGAAATCGAGACCTGGGCGCTGGAGCTTGAGGCTGGAAAGGCTGAGGAAGAGGTAGGCGTGGGGGAGAAAGACGGGTCTGTACCCCTTTATAAAGGTGATGAATATTGAACGCCTCCTCACGGGCCTTAATGCTCGCCTATTCCCAAGGGATCGTGCAAACGACACGGTTGGATTACCCATGCCCATATTGATAAGAATCCCGTGATAAGGGAGCACGATCTCTGCTTTGACAAGATGTGCCAATAAAGACCGCGTCTCGTAACATGGAGCGAGAGGCTGAAAGATGGTTCGAAATAATAACTAGGCAAGGGACGTAACGTCTCGCCACAAAAGTTGTCAGTAGATGGGACTTGTTAAATATTATACCCTGTTGTGGTTGTGTGTGGTGTCTGTTTTGCAGAGCCGGACACGTTTCCTGTGTTCGAGGACTACTTGAAGTATTTGTAAGAGGAACCTGCCTTGCAATGCCGAAGACAATCTGCGTGCCGGACACATCATCATTGAAGCCTGGTTCGGGGGCTATTGAGGGAGTCCTGGATTAAGGGGTCCTCAGGCGTCCGGGCTATGTGACGTGGGCCAGACTAATGGGCCATGAAGATACAAGACAGAAGACTTCTTCCCGTGTCTGGATGGGATTCTCCTTTGCGTGGAAGGCAAGCTTGGCATTCGGATATGAAGATTCCTTCCTCTGTAAACCGACTCTGTACAACCCTAGGTTCCTCCGGTGTCTATATAAACCCGGAGGCAGAAATAGAACTCGCCAACAGAGCTCCAAAAATTGGGTATTAACTGAGACAAACAACGGGAAAACTTTTTTATAGGGAAGGGAGAGGTAGACTGTCCCTTTCGTTTCATTTTTATTTTCTGCAGGGTAAGGAGAAGCCTTGCGCCTTCTTTTTTTGAAGGCAAGTGACTTCTCAAACTGCTCAATTTTGCCCTCTAGGGCCGGGAACTAATGAATAAAAAAGGGTTGGATCGCCCTCTACCATATCTAGAGAAATAGAATAGTCCTTTTATCTGAGGCTGCTAAGTGCGGAGGCAGGGAATCGAACCCGTGACCTCAAGGTTATGAGCCTCATGAGCTACCAAACTGCTCTACTCCGCTCTGGAGTACCAGAAACTGGTGGACAAAAAAGGCTTGAATACAAGCCTCTAACATGTCTAGACAAATAGAATACTCCTTTTATACAGAATGGAGCGGGTAGCGGGAATCGAACCCGCATCGTTAGATTCCTTCCTCTGTAAACCGACTCTGTACAACTCTAGGTTCCTCCGGTGTCTATATAAACCGGAGGGTTTAGTCCGTAGAGGCAATCATAATCATACAGGCTAGACATCTAGGGTTTAGCCATTACGATCTCGAGGTAGATCAACTCTTCTAAACCCCATATTCATCCAAGATAATCAAGCAAGAAGTAGGGTATTACCTCCATCAAGAGGGCCTGAACCTGGGTAAACATCGTGTCCCTGTCTCCTGTTACCTTCGATCCTTAGAAGCACAGTTCGGGACCCCCTACCCGAGATCTGCCGGTTTTGACACCGACAGTAGGCGCCATAATCTGATCAAAAAACTAAAAAATAATAATGATGCTTGGGTTGAGGGTAATGATAACCTCAAGCCCCTTATTTTATTATTATTTCCAGAGCCTCTTTAACTCGGATGCAGGTGTCATTGATGAAGGGATGTTACATTCTATTAGGAAGGTTGTAACCGAGGATATGAACAGGATACTAATGGCGCCATATACGAAGGAAGAAGTTAAAAATGCTCTCTTCCAAATAGGAGATATGAAGGCTCCGGGACCGGACGGGCTTCATGCCATTTTCTTTAAACATTTCTGGCATATTGTAGGTGATGAGCTGACAAAAGAAGTCCTTGATGCAAACATCAACAAAAAAATTCCCGAGGGTTGGAATTCTACAAATGGTGTACTCATCCCAAAGGTGGATAGCCCGGAGGTAATAACTCATTATAGACCAATTAGCTTATGCAATGTGGTATACAAAATTATTTCTAAGATGCTAGCAAACAGACTTAAAAAAGATATTGCCTAAGGTAATCTCCCCAAATCAATCGCATTTGTTCCAGGTAGATTAATTACAGACAATGTGCTAGTAGCTTATGAGTGCTTTCATGCAATAAAGAAGAAGACCCATGGATCTAATGGTGTTTGTGCAGTTAAACTGGATATTCTCAAAGCGTATGATCGAGTTGAATGGGGTTTCTTACGAAGAATGATGTTGAAACTGGGCTTTGACCCTTCTTGGGTGGATCTGATTATGGAGTGTGTTTCTTCTTTAAGCTACAGAATCAGGTTTAACGACACAGAGACTGAAGAGTTCATGCCCACGAGGGGGCTAAGGCAGGGGGATCTGTTATCCCCTTACCTTTTCATGTTATGCTCTGAAGGTCTGTCCAGTTTGCTGTCCCATGAAGAAAGCATTGGTGGATTTCAAGCTATAAGGGTTTGCAGGAATGTGCCCTCAATTTCACACCTTCTTTTTGCCGATGACTCCCTCGTTTTAATGAAAGCAACGGATCAAAGTGCACATACTTTGAAGAGGATTTTAGTGGAAGCTGAGGTCAGTGGGTTAGTAATGCTAAATCCAGTATTTTTTCAGCCCTAAGACTGGAGTCTTGGTCAGGGAAAGTGTTTGTGGCATTCTGGATATCTTAATGGAAGCACTGACTGACAAGTACCTAGGCCTCCCTACCATGGTTGGAGTGGACAGAAGCGACTGTTTCCAGCACCTTATCGATAGAGTTTGCCAAAGGTTAAAGGGATGGAAGGAAAAGATCCTATCAGTACAAGGTAAAGAAATTTTGGTGAAATCGATGGCAGAAGCAATTCCCTCTTATGCTACGTATGTCTTTAAATTACCCAAGGGGGTTTGCAAGTCAATAACAGATGAAATTTTAGGGTTTTGGTAGGGAGATGGAGAGGAAAAAAAGAAAATGCACTAGCTTGCATGGTGGAAAATCTGTGTTCCGAAGAAGAATGGTGGCATGGGTTTTAGGGACCTTCACAGTTTTAATCTTGCTATGTTAGCAAAGCAATGTTGGCGACTACTCCAAAATCCTGATTCTCTGTGTGCACGTGTTCTGAGTGATAAGTATTATCCAAACGGAGACATACTGAAAGCAGGGCTTAAAAAGGGCTCATGATACGTCTCCAACGTATCTGTAATTTTTTATTGTTCCATGCTATATTATATTCTGTTTTCGATGTTTAATGGGCTTTATTTTACACTTTTATATTATTTTTTGGACTAATCTATTAACCGGAGGCCCAGCCCGAATTGTTGTTTTTTGCCTATTTCAGTGTTTCGCAGAAAAAGAATATCAAATGGAGTCCAAACGGAATGAAACCTTCGGGAACGTGATTTTCGGAACAAACGTGATCCAAAGGACTTGGAGACTACACAAAGCAATCAACGTGGAGAGCACGAGGCAGGGGGCGCGCCTACCCCCCCCCCCCAGGCGTGCCCTCCACCCTCGTGGGGCCCATGTTGCTCCACCGACGTACTTCTTCCTCCTATATATACCTATGTACCCCCAAACCATCAGAGGCATCCACGAAAACCTAATTCCACTGCCGCAACCTTACATGCCGTGAGATCCCATCTTGGGGCCTTTTTCCGGCGTCTGCCAAGGGGCATTGATCACGGAGGGCTTCTACATCAACACCGTAGCCTCTCCGATGATGTGTGAGTAGTTTACCTCAGACCTTCGGGTCCATAGTTATTAGCTAGATGGCTTCTTCCATCTTTTTGGATCTCAATACAAAGTTCTCCACGATTCTCGTGGAGATCTATTCGATGTAATCTTCTTTTGCGGTGTGTTCGTTGAGAGCGATGAATTGTGGGTTTATGATCAAGTTTATCTATGAACAATATTTGAATCTCCTCTGAATTCTTTTATGTATGATTGGTTATCTTTGCAAGTCTCTTTGAATTATCAGTTTGGTTTGGCCTACAAGATTGATCTTTATTGCAATGGGAGAAGTGCTTAGCTTTGGGTTCAATCTTGCGGTGTCCTTTCCCAGTGACAGCAGGGGCAGCAAGGCACATATTGTATTGTTGCCATCGAGGATAAAAAGATGGGGTTTATATCATATTGCATGAGTTTATCCCTCTATATCATGTCATCTTACTTAAAGCATTACTCTATTATTTTGAACTTAATACTCTAGATGCATGCTGGATAGCGGTCGATGTGTGGAGTAATAGTAGTAGATGCAGAATCGTTTCGGCCTACTTGTCGCGGACGTGATGCCTATATACATGATCATACCTAGATATTCTCATAACTATGCTCAATTCTATCAATTGCTTGACAGTAATTTGTTCACCCACCGTAATACTTATGCTCTTGAGAGAAGCCACTAGTGAAACCTATGGCCCCCGGGTCTATTTTCCATCATATTAATCTTCCAACACTTAGCTATTTCCATTGCCGTTTATTTTACTTTGCATCTTTATTTCTCTTTATCATAAGAAATACCAAAAATATTATCCAATCATATCTATCAGATCTCACTCTCGTAAGTGACTGTGAAGGGATTGGCAACCCCTTTATCGCGTTGGTTGCGAGGTTCTTGTTTGTTTGTGTAGGTGTGTGGGACTCTTGCGTGGTCTCCTACTGGATTGATACCTTGGTTCTCAAAAACTGAGCGAAATACTTACGCTAGTTTACTGCATCACCCTTTCCTCTTCAAGGGAAAACCAACGCAGTGCTCAAGAGGTAGCAAGAAGGATTTCTGGCACCGTTGCCGGGGAGTCTACGCACAAGTCAAGACATACCAAGTACCCATCACAAACTCTTATCCCTCGCATTACATTATTTGCCATTTGCCTCTCGTTTTCCTCTCCCCCACTTCACCTTTGCCGTTTTATTCGCCCTCCATCCGTTTGATCTTGTGTTACCATGTGCCTTCTTTTTGCTTGCATCTTCGCTTGCTAAAATTTTATGGTCCTCATACCCTTGCTAATCTCTTTAAGGGATCCAATTATGATGAACCTATTGCTAGTGAGTTGAGTGCACTAGATTATCTTTATGAGGTTTTGCTTGAAATTCGTGAATCTGAAAATTGTGATGAAGTGCTTTATAAAGTGATTCATGATAGATCTTTGAATAAAAAGCATGATTGCAATGATTTTACTATAATTTTTCTTGATTTCAATTATGCTAATAATATGCAAAACCCTAAGCTTGGGGATGCTAGTTTTGCTATGTCCTCTACTTGTTGCAATGATCATGATTGGGGTGACTCTTCTTACGATCTTGAAAGTTTACTTACTCCCCATGATGAATATTATATTGATAATAATGTTTGCAATAATATTCAAAGTGGGTTTGGAAGAGTGTCAACTTTAGATCCCACATATTTGGAGGATTTTCAATCTTATGAATTTTTTGATAAAAGTGGGTTTGGAGAGGTCGTGACTTTAATTAAGGATAACCCCACTATTTCGAAAGAGTGTCAACTTTGCGTGCATGTGGATCGTGTTAAGAATATGTTTTGTGATAGCTATATTGTTGAATTTTCTTATGATCGTACATGTAATTATTATGAGAGAGGAAAATATGGTTGTAGAAATTTTCATGTTACTAAATTACCTCTCTTCATGTTGAGATTGCTATCGTCATTTTATTCTTCCTTGCATATGCTAGTTTTTGCTTGCCTTGCAAATTTGTTTGCTTATAATATTCCTATGCATAGGAAGTATGTTAGACTTAGATGTGTTTGTCACGTGTTTTATGATGCTCTCTTTGCGCTTCAATTCTTGTCTTTCATGTGAGCATCATTAAAATTATTAATGCCTAGCTAAGGGCGTTAAACGATAGCGCTTGTTGGGAGGCAACCCAATTTTATTTTAGTTTTTTGCTTTTTGCTTCTGTTTAGGAATAAATATTTGTTCTAGCCTCTGGTTATATTTGTTTTTATGTTTTAATTAGTGTTTGTGCCAAGTTAAACTTATAGGATCTTCTTGGATGATAGTTATTTGATCTTGCTGAAATTTCCAGAAACTTTCAGTTCACGAATAAAATTGTTAAAAATCATCAGAACGTGATAAAATATTTATTACAATTTATGATGATCGATAAACAATTTTCTAGGTCGTCCTATTTTGGTAGATTTTTTTGAGTTCCAGAAGTTTGCGTTAGTTACAAATTACTACAGACTGTTCTGTTTTTGACAGATTCTGTTTTTCGTGTGTTGTTTGCTTATTTTGATGAATCTATGGCTACTAAAAGAGTTTATAAACCATAGAGAAGTTGGAATACAGTAGGTTTAACACCAATATAAATAAATAATGAGTTCATTACAGTACCTTGAAGTGGTGTTTTGTTTTCTTTTGCTAACGGAGCTCACGAGATTTTCTGCTAAGTTTTGTGTTGTGAAGTTTTCAAGTTTTGGGTAAAAGATTTGATGGATTATGGAACAAGGAGCGGCAATACCCTAAGCTTGGGTATGCCAATAGAACCCCAAGATAATCTAAGGACACCAAAAAGCCAAAGCTTGGGGATGCCCCTAAAGGCATCCCCTCTTTCGTCTACTTCCATCGGTAACTTTACTTGGAGCTATATTTTTATTCACAACATGATATGTGTTTTTCTTGGAGCGTCTTGTATGATTTGAGTCTTTGCTTTTTAGTTTACCACAATCATCCTTGTTGTACACACCTTTTGAGAGATACACACATGATTCGAAATTTATTAGAATACTCTATGTGCTTCACTTATATCTTTTGAGCCATATAGTTTTTGCTCTAGTGCTTCACTTATATCTTTTAGAGCACGGTGGTGGATTTGTTTTATAGAAACTATTGTTCTCTCATGCTTCACTTATATTATTTTGAGAGTCCTACAAAACAGCATGGTAATTTGCTTAAATTGAGAAATTAGTCATAAAGTGATAGGCATCCAAGATTAGTAAAAATATTCTTATGAGTGTGTTGCATACTATGAGAAGTTTGATGCTTGATAATTGTTTTGAGATATGAAGATGGTGATATTAGAGTTATGCTAGTTGAGTAGTTGTGGATTTGAGGAATACTTGTGTTAAAGTTTGTGATTCCCGTAGCATGCACGTATGGTGAACCGTTATGTGATGAAGTCGGAGCATGATTTATTTATTGATTGTCTTCCTTATGAGTGGCGGTCGGGGACGAGCGATGGTCTTTTCCTACCAATCTATCCCCCTAGGATCATGCGCGTAATACTTTGCTTTGATACCTTGTAGATTTTTGCAATAAGTATATGAGTTCTTTATGACTAATGTTGAGTCCATGGATTATACGCACTCTCATCCTACCACCATTGCTAGCCTCTCTAATACCGCGCACTTTTCGCCGGTATCATACACCCACCATATACCTTCCTCAAAACAGCCACCATACCTACCTATTATGTCATTTCCATAGCCATTCCGACATATATTGCCATGCAACTTACCACCGATCCGTTTACTAAGACACGCTCCATCATTGTCATATTGCTTCGCATGATCATGTAGTTGACATCGTATTTGTGGCAAAGCCACCGTTCATAATTCTTTCATACATGTCACTCTCGATTCATTGCATATCCCGGTACACCGCCGGAGGCATTCACATAGATTCATATTTTGTTCTAAGTATTGAGTTGTAATTCTTGAGTTGTAAGTAAACAAAAGTGTGATGATCATCATTATTATAGCATTGTCCCGGTGAGGAAAGGATGATGGAGACTATGATTCCCCACAAGTCGGGATGAGACTCAGGACGAAAAAAAGAAAAAAAAGAGGCCGTAAAAAAGAGAAAAGGCCCAAATTAAAAAAATGAGAGAAAAGAGAGAAGGGACAATGTTACTATCCTTTTACCACACTTGTGCTTCAAAGTAGCACCATGATCTTCATGATAGAGAGTCTCCTATGATATCACTTTCATATACTAGTGGGAATTTTTCATTATAGAACTTGGCTTGTATATTCCAATGACGGGCTTCCTCAAAATGCCCTAGGTCTTCTTGAGCAAGCGAGTTGGATGCACACCCACTTAGTTTCTAGTGCATCCGTTGCATGGCAATCCCTACTCACTCACATTGATATCTATTGATGGGCATCTTCATAGCCCGTTGATACGCCTAGTTGATGTGAGACTATCTTCTCCCCTTTTGTCTTCTCCACAACCACCATTCTATTCCACATATAGTGCTATATCCATGACTCACGCTCATGTATTGCGTGAAGATTGAAAAAGTTTGAGAACACCAAAAGTATGAAACAATTGCTTGGCTTGTCATCGGGGTTGTGCGTGATTTAAATACTTTGTGTGGTGAAGATAGAGCATAGCCAGACTATATGATTTTGTAGGGATAACTTGCTTTGGCCATGTTATTTTGAGAAGACATAATTGCTTAGTTAGTATGCTTGAAGTATTATTATTTTTATGTCAATATTAAACTTTTATCTTGAATCTTTCGGATCTGAATATTCATACCACAAATAAGAAATTACATTGAAAATTATGCTAAGTAGCATTCCACATCAAAAATTCTGTTTTTATCATTTACCAACTCGAGGACGAGTAGGAATTAAGCTTGGGGATGCTTGATACGTCCCCAACGTATCTATAATTTTTTATTGTTCCATGCTATATTATATTCTGTTTTGGATGTTTAATGGGCTTTATTATACACTTTTATATTATTTTTTGGGACTAACCTATTAACCGGAGGCCCAGCCCGAATTGCTGTTTTTTGTCTATTTCAAGTGTTTCACGAAAAAAGAATATCAAACGAATTAAACGGAATGAAACCTTCGGAACGTGATTTTCGGAACAAACGTGATCCAGAGGACTTGGAGTCTCATAAAGCAATCAACATGGAGAGCACGAGGCGGGGGCCGCGCCTACCCCGGTAGCGCCCTCCACCCTCGTGGGGCCCACGTTGCTCCACCGAGCGTACTTCTTCCTCCTATATATACCTCGCATGCCCCAAACCATGAGAGGCATCCACGAAAACCTAATTACACCGCAGCAACCTTCTGCACTGTGAGATCCCATCTTGGGGCCTTTTAGGCGTCTGAGGGAGGGCATTGATCACGGAGGGCTTCTACATCAACATCGTAGCCTCTCTGATGATGTGTGAGTAGTTTACCTCAGACCTTCGGGTACATAGTTATTAGCTAGATGGCTTCTACTCTCTTTTTGGATCTCAATACAAAGTTCTCCATGATTCTCGTGGAGATCTATTCGATGCAATCTTCTTTTGCGGTGTGTTTGTTGAGACCGATGAATTGTGGGTTTATGATCAAGTTTATCTATGAACAATATTTGAATCTCCTCTGAATTCTTTTATGTATGATTGGTTATCTTTGCAAGTCTCTTTGAATTATCAGTTTGGTTTGGCCTACAAGATTGATCTTTCTTGCAATGGGAGAAGTGCTTAGCTTTGGGTTCAATCTTGCGGTGTCCTTTCCCAGTGATGGCAGGGGCAACAAGGCACGTATTGTATTGTTGCCATCGAGGATAAAAAGATGGGGTTTATATCATATTGCATGAGTTTATCCCTCTACATCATGTCATCTTACTTAAAGCATTACTCTGTTCTTTTGAACTTAATACTCTAGATGCATCTTTGGATAGCGGTCGATGTGTGGAGTAATAGTAGTAGATGCAGAATCGTTTCGATCTACTTGTCGCGGACGTGATGCCTATATACATGATCATACCTAGATATTCTCATAACTATGCTCAATTCTAGCAATTGCTCGACAGTAATTTGTTCACCCACCGTAATACTTATGCTCTTGAGAGAAGCCACTAGTGAAACCTATGGCCCCCGGGTCTATTTTCCATCATATTAATCTTCCAACACTTAGCTATTTCCATTGTCGTTTATTCTATTTTGCATCTTTATTTCTCTTTATCATAAAAAATACCAAAAATATTATCCTATCATATCTCACTCTTGTAAGTGACCGTGAAGGGATTGACAACCCCTTTATCGCGTTGGTTGCGAGGTTCTTATTTGTTTGTGTAGGTGCGTGGGACTCGCGCGTGGTCTCCTACTGGATTGATACCTTGGTTCTCAAAACTGAGGGAAATACTTACGCTACTTTACTGCATCACCCTTTCCTCTTCAAGGGAAAACCAACACAGTGCTCAAGAGGTAGCAGCTCACCGTTCACATGGCAAAGCATTGTTGCAGGTATACAAACCTTCAAGAGGGTGTATTTGGCGGGTTGGATCTGGTTCACACATTAATATCTGGGATGATCCTTGGGTTCCCTCTAGTGAGTAAAGAAGAATCATCACACCCAAGGTAGGAACTATGCTGACAAAGGTTTAAGAATTAATTAACCCGCGCACGGGCCACTGGGATGTTGAGCTCCTTCGGGACATTTTCTTACCCGTGGATGTTACTAGAATTGTACAAATTCCTTTGCATGTTGAAGCTGTAGATGATTTTGTTGCTTGGCAGTTTACCAGGTTTGGTACCTTTTCGGTGCGCTCAGCTTGTCACGTTGAGTTTGACCACCAGTTCGGTCGTCAATATGGACGAATGGATGCCCCAGGTGGTTCTCATATTAACCTAGTGTGGAAATAACTATTGCGTCTTTGCGTCCCCGGGAAAATCAAGCACTTTGGATGGAAGGTTCTGTAGGGGGTGTTGCCATGCTTCGGTGTTCTAGCAGGAAGACATATTCATGTAACCCCACAATGCCCATTTTGTAAAGTTGGTTTGGAGGATATACAACACTGCATTTTCACATGTTCAAGGGATACGGAAGTTTGGGATGAACTTCAGCTAGCAGATACTGTACGGAAGGCAGTACTACAAGACCGCTCGGGGTCCATCACTTTGGAGATCCTCTTACAATCCGATTTTATGATACATGAAATCCCTACTGCGGAACTTATACTAGTGACCATGTGGTACATCTGGTTGCAGCGGAGACAAGCGGTGAAAGGGGAAACCATACAAACCCCTGACAGAACGACCTTGTCGATTAGGGTATTGGCAACAAATTTTGTACGAGCAAATTCACCAAACCAACCAACCGAAAGATAGACCAGATATGAAGGAAACATGATTCGGGTATTGTGAAAATCAACTTGGACGCATCTTTTCATGCTGATACATTGGTCGGGGCCTGTGGAGCCGTTGCGAGAGATGACTAGGGGAATTTCATTGCAACGGCAAGCTGGGTTTTGCCTCATGTCCCTTCGGCAGATTCAGCAGAAATTAACGCAATCAGGTATGGGCTGATCCTTGCAACTAATATAGGATGGACCAAAATTGCTATTGAATCAGACATCATGAATGCTCTTGTACTACTAGGGAAAACCCTAGTAGTAGCGCTGGTTTTAGAGCTACTAGTAGCGCTTGTACAAGCGCTACCAGTAAGGCGCTACAGCTAACTGGTAGCAGTAGCGCTGGTTTACCAGCGCTACTGATACACCTAGTTAGCAGTAGCGCTCTTGTTGGAAAAGCGCTGCTGATAGAGGTAAGTAGCAGTAGCGTTTCTTCTGAAAAGCGCTACTGCTTATTTTTCCTATTTTTTTAATTGCAGCTTATTTTTGTTATATTTGTATATGTATTATATACAGTACTTTCATAATATGATTTTATGACCATGATTAGTTAGTATATACAACAATGTGTGAAATGAAGGTGGATTAGGTTCAAGTGGAGGCAACATGTGGTCACTGTTGTATATACTAAGGTGGATTAGGTTCAAGTGGAGGCAACATGTGGTGCACCACATGTTGCCTCCACTTGAATCTAATCCGCCAACACAAGCTATTTAATCATCATCATAGTCATTACGACCAACACTATTCATTTAATCATCATAGTTATAGTGTAGCACATCATCATCTTCAAACTCATTCTAGCTAGCCAATCACCACCAACACTAGCTACGATAGCTATCTAATCACCACCAACACTAGCTAATAATAATCATCATAATCATTACCACCAACACTAGCTATTTAATCACCATAGTCATAGTGTGGCACATCATCATCTTCAAACTTATTCTAGCTAGCTAATCACTCATGCTGCTCTCTCTCTCTCTCAGGTAAAATAGCATAGAACATGTGTAGCACTCCTGATTCATCATATTGGAGCATGCAGATGAACCTGTCTCCTAATTGTGGGTTGCGTTTCTGATTGCTGCCCCCTAGTACTTCACTGTGATCCTTCACAATTTTGCTCCAGCCTTTGACTATTAAGACTTGCTCGCTTTTAGAAATCCTGAATGCACTCATGTGCGATGTAGAATGTCTTGGCCGTAAGCTAACCATTGCCATGCAACCTTTAGGCTCGATCCAATGAGGCACAACTATCATTGGGAGTCCCTGTTGAAGAACATCGTAGTAACATACTTAGCAATGAAGTTTAGCTTAAAAAATAATGTATGCAAAAGATGCACTGAGGACAAATAGTAAAAATCTTACCATATTTCCTAATAGTTGCGACCGTAGTTCAATACGAACACTATTGGTCGCACATTTTGAGTACTAAGATTTTCAAGTCCAGGAAAATAATTTGTCTTGACAGTATCAAGATCCTCAAGCCATGAAACATAATGACTTATCTCCTCGCAGTTTAGTTCAGCCTCAGGACAGTGGTAGGTCATGTTTACCAAGCGCCGGACATGTTTGCTTGAATGGAAATAAGCTGTCAATAGAAATTAGTTGTCAACTATTTTTGAATAAACAATATCCAAGACATAAATATGGTTGAGAAACTCACATAATGGTAGAACTGGAGGCGTCTGCACATCGACCCAGATGTCGATATTATCTTGAATATCATCTTCCGGACGAATATCAAAGGTGATAAGCATATCAGGCGCAAATGCATAAGCCTTGCATAGTGCTCTCCAAATTTTGCATTTAAAATAGATGTAGGTGTCTGCATTGTATAATTTTACGGCAAAAGTATAACCATGCCCGGTCCTCAAGTGAACTCTCTTTACCTCCATGGTTTCCATAGGACTGAAACCAATCTTATCCAAGACAAAAATTCTTGCATGGCAGGGGATACGCTAGTAGGATAGTAAAACAATTAAAATTATAAGTTGAAGCAAAAGAAGCAGAAGTCATGCTTAATTACGAAAAAAGACTTGTCGTTGTAACTTACTGTATCCACTTCGAAGGTCTCATTCAGCTTGATGTTGAAGCGTCTACCATCAACTAGGAAATTTATGTCGCACAAGCCGTGCTCGTCTTCGCAGTATTCGCACATATAAAAATCCTTTTCGTCGTCAGACATTTCCTATAATCATAGTTGAAACATTAATTGAAAATCGATCAAAGGCAACTACCAGGAAACTCAACACACAGATCACTATTACATAATATGCAACGGGTTGACTTTAGGTCTGCCGAGTCTTTCTTCCTAAACTCTCATCTCACGTACATGGTGGGCACTCCCTCTCTGATATTGCGACCGTCGGTGATGGTCGCTACTCCTCCTTTCCCTAGTGCATTACAAATATCTAGCACAAGGAAAAGAAAGAGAAGCAACCTCCACGACAACAGTCGGCATTCTTCTTCTCTCATATATGGTGGACACTCCCTCACCAATCTTTCGACCGTCGATGATGGTCGCTACTCCTTCTTCCCCTAGTGCATAACAAAGGTCTAGCACAAAGAGAAGAAGGAGAAGCGACCCCCATGACAACAGTCGGCATTCTTCTTCTCTCATATATGGTGGAGACTCTCCCTCACTAATTTTTTGACTGTCATGTATGGAGCCCCGAGAGACTTAAAGTGAACTCAGAATGTCGTTTAATTCTCTTTCTAGCAAATCCGAAGCACTCGATATTTCCTACATATTCTAGCACAAGTCATGCTTAAATTCACGGAAAAATCCGGCATGACCTTTGCTAAAATAGGACATACCGAGCGCCTGAAATTTGCCGGAACAGAAATAAATCAACACTTCGGCAAAACATAGGCCACTTTGAGGTGTACCCTGCAAACATAGGCCACTTGGGCAAGCACTAGTACTACACAGAACACTACATATCACATGTCTAAATCTCTATCATATTCCATGAAAATTATCACAGCTACTCATGTAGCTACTACTCTACTACAACTATCAAAACATCTACATCATCATCGACATGGGGATTTGGCTGGTGTCACCTCGAGGTCGGAGGTGGTCGGTGAGGGAGCAACGGCGGGGATGATGTAGGGGTTCCTTGATTTCTGCAAAAACAAAATATAAACAAAAACATTATTATCCTCATCTTAGGACTTAGTGGAACCCCTAAATCAGAATATAAACAAAAACCTACATTTACTAAAAAATTCCTATTCTATTCAAAATACCTACATTTACTTATTATTTTCAATTTCATATTTTATTCTATTCAAATTTACTTATTCCAAGTTTTCTAAAAATTTCCTATTCTATTCAAAAGACCTACATTTACTTATTCTTTTCAATTTCATATTTTATTCTATTCAAATTTTCTAAAAAAATCCTATTATATTCAAAAGACCTACATTTACTTATTATTTTCAATTTCATATTTTATTCTATTCAAATTACTTATTAAAATTTGAAGGGAGGAGGAGAGAGCAGGAGGAGGGAGGAGGAGGAGGGGGCCGCCGAAGAGGGAGGAGGAGGGGGCCGCCGGCGGAGAGGGAGGAGGAGGAAGGGACCTTGGGGGTAGGAGGATGACGACTACGGAGGAGGAGGGAGGACGATGGCGGCGACGGCGACAGAGGCGATGAGAGAGTGTGAGGAGGAGGAGGGAGGAGGGAGGAGGAAGGGGCCTTGGGGGGAGGAGGATGGCGACGACGGAGGAGGATGGCGACGACGGAGGAGGAGGAGGACGACGGAGGCGACAAAGGCGATGAGAGAGTATGAGGGGGAGAGTGAGGGAACGCGCGTGGGCCGGTTTGGATAAAGGGCCCTTAGTGGTAGCGCTTGTCCATAAAAGCGCTACTGCTAAAATCTATAGCAGTAGCGCTTTCTGAAAAAGCGCGCTACTGCTAAGGCTAAGCATGTAAAAAAATCAAAAATACATTGGTCATCAATGATCTTTTTGTGTAGAATCTAAATTGTTAATAGGAATCCTTCCCGATTTTAAATCCTAAACATAGAGTTCAATGAAAACCAAGTGGTTATGATTGTTTGAGAAGCACCATATTTAAGGTGGTAAAATTTCTGTTCGCGAAGCAAGGTGGGACTAAACTTTGGTCTTATTAGGAGGGGACTGAATTTATCAGTAGCGCTGGTTAGGAAAAAAGCGCTATTGCTAAGATCAATAGTAGTAGCGCTTTCAACGAATAAGTGTTATTAGTATCCCTAGCATACCTGGAACGGTCTGTCAATTGTAGTAGTAGCGCGTTTTCTAGCTTCAGCGCCACTGCTATGCTCATATTAGCAGCGCTCGTGCTGCCCAAGCGCCACTACTATTTAGCAGCACCACTTTCTTTGTAAAAGCATTACGGGTGAGCTCCTGTGTATAAGCATTTTTTTTAATAGTGTTGAGGCGGCTTCAGACCCGAATGCCTACATGGTGGTGATGCTGCAATTAAAACTGAAATAACAATCTTGGCAATGGAGTTTTTAATTATTAGTTTTGTTCGATGCTGTAGGGAAGCCAACCTTGCCGCTATTGCTTGGCAAAACATTACTTTAGTACTAGAGCTTCAGAATATTGGGACTCTTTTCCCCTGGACTTTATTCTTCTAAAAATTGTAAATAATATGGTTATTATTTGATGAATAGAGTTACTGATGATTAATAAAACAATACTCCTGGATCGGTACGGCGCTACCGACCACATGGCACACGCATGCGATGCGGTGCATGCATGTCAAGCTCGCCCATTTTAAAAGGCGTGGCGTGCATGCATGCATGCATGGTGCGAGGCTGCAGCTGCGCGACGGGGGCCACTGTCTGCTGCCCCCCTGCAATGATGCGATTCAATCGATTGCTTGCGCAGAGATCCATTCCGGTATTTCTCTCCTCGTGCAAACATATGATTTTATATTTTTTCTAGAAAAATCATAGACATTCAATATAAAATATAACAAAAGAGAGTTGACAACGGGACCAAGATGAGCGATTGACCAAACCAGCTGGTATTAATGCCTTCTAATTAAGATGGCAGGGACTTTGTTAGTGCAAAATATGCCGTAACAGCAACACATGCCACACCAACACATATGCTCTCTTCTCCTTTTCTTGTCCCAACTTTTTGGTATAGAAGATAAAAAGAGATGTGTCTAGCTCTCATCTAAACTATAGCCTATTAAAACGTCTCATATTTTGGATGAAGGTGGTAGATAAGAAATAAACTATGTCTCATCTAACCCCTACACCATTGGGGACTTTTTATATATATTTCTGTTTGGTTAATTATAAATAATGTGAGAATTGGATGAGACTTTGCAAATTCTCATTAGCAAATCCATAAAAAAAAACTTTTCTGCAGAAGCAATGCCATGGATTTATTAACACCGCACGCTGATATTTTGAACCCCTTGCTTTCTAGTTTCTATTGCGAAAAGGCCACGAACTAGCTGAGGGCCACAGGGACGCTAGGCGTAGATTATCCCGGCCTTCAGTGCCACACGCACGCACACTTTATTATTTTTCTGCAGGCCATACACCGATATGCACGGACATACTCTAGCGATCCATCTCCCCTTCATTTCCGCATGGACAAAATAATATTTTTTTTCATGGTTCCTTCTGCGCCTGGCTGATGGAGACAAGGAAACAAGAAAACTGACCGCTACTTAAAAAAATCTGGGAGCGTACGTCAGGTCGTCAGCTGATGCGAGCAAGATTAGTTCTACGGACTCCATCCACAGCTCTCAAGCACACATTGCGTGCAACAAACTTTGAGTCGATTGCTAATTGTCATTCCGCATAAATTCTAGGTTTTCGTTGGATTGAAGAACCTCTATTCTTAATATACGAGTTGGTTGAATAGTATCCACAGTTTATTTTCATCCCGTCATTTTTGTCTGAATTTTTTTCAACCGGTTATTTTTTGTCTCGTCCCTCACTTCACTGGTTTATTTTCACATTAACCTTTCACGCAACGAAAAAAATTGAACGGATCGGAACTTTTCATGCTGACGTAAATTATTTAGTAATGTCTTTATATGAAAGAATCAATCACGACCAATCTGTAAAGATCAAATCTAAATTAATTAATCTTACCTTAAATTGCTTAATTACATTAATTAAGAAACAAATACCTGATTTAAAAAAAATTAAAACCGACGACGCCCGAGGCCGTCACGCGTAGGGTTCCTCGAGAGAGAGAGGTGCGACGCTGCTGCTGGATTCCTCCTCCCCCGCTCAACTCCTTCCCCTACCCTTTCTTCCTCCATGGTGAGCGACCCCTGCGACGACGGGTGCCCGCTCTGCAGCAGCGGAAGGGCCAGGCGGCGGTGATGGTCGGCCCTGTGGTCGTCGCGCGTGCCCATTCACCTCCTGCTCTCTTCAGTGAGTAGGTGCACCTCAGTCGCGGAGGTTCCCCGGTGTAGGCGCGGGCCGGCCGCAGGGTGTGGCAAGACATGGGCGGCGGCCCTCCCTGACTCCCTGTGACTGCCTACACGTTCGAACCGCCCGTCTACTCGGAAGTTGGTGTTGGTATGTGTGCTTTTTGTTTATGCAGTGGAGAAGACCATGGAGGGCAGGTGTGGGATGTTGTACGCGTTGAAAATTACCTGCCTAGTGGCCGCCGTTAACACGATGGTTTGGGATGGATTTGGTTCTTCTTGGATTGATGGATAGGTTGAGCGGTATTTCATGACTTATTCCTTGATGCTATGCATGCTGTAGGACGTGGTGCACACCTGCACGATGAGAAGTGCGTATGCCAAAGGCTCCCCCGGAGACCAAGACGTCAACTGTTCAAGAACCACCACACATTCACATAGTCAAGGTCAGGCGCTAACAAAATTTATCCCTTCTGATTTGTTTTTCTTTGGCTTGACCGTCAATTGTTTTTACTATTTCCTGAAATTACCTCAGTTCGGGCCTGAAATATTGTTGTACTAACTTTGTAATAACTTTCGATGAATTTAAGAGCTGCTCGTAGCTTTTCCTTCGATGAAACAATTTCTTTTTTTCGGAATACGCAAAGCTTGCGTATCATTCATTGATAGGAGAGGATTAAAAGTACAGGAGAAATGGGCGGGGGACGCTAGAGAGCTGCGTGCACAATGATGACGCAGGAACTAGCGTGAGCATGATGGAACATTGGTTTGCTCAGACCCAAAAAACAGAAGAGGCTACGGCGCGATCGTAGTGAGGCCCTGTGCGCCGGCTCGCTTCCAGGAGTGCACGTCTCCCTTGATGGTTTGCATGAGCCGAATAACGGAAGGAGTGCAACCGTCGAAGACACAGGCGTTCTGGTGTTTCCAGAGAGACCATGCCGCGAGCAGGATGAGCGAGGAGATGCCCTTCCTATGGGCGGCATGAGCGGCTTGAACAGTGCCATGCCACCAGTCCAGGAAGTTGTCGGTCGGCAATGGCACGACGCCGTCGTGGTAGCACCAGGCGAGTAGGTCGTGCCAGATTTGCCGCGAGAAGGGGCAGGCAACCAGCAGGTGCTGCATCGATTAGAAGTCTTGGTCGCAGAATAAGCAGAGCGGGTGATGCGGCAGGCCATGGCGAGCAAGGCGGGCCGAAGTCCAACAACGGTCTTGAAGCGCAAGCCATGCGAAGAACTTGATCCGGAGGGGAGCCCAGGTTCACCAAGTCAGCTGCCAATGTGTGGCGTGGACTGACCCATGGAAGAGGGTGGCGTAGCAAGATTTAGCGGAGTAGGCGCCATTGTCTGTCCACCGCCATCGTAGGATGTCGGGCTGGTCGTTGAGGGTCATGCGGCTGAGGCGTAGCCAAAGGTCGATATATTCCACGATGGCAACCGGCGTGAGGGCGCCGAGAATGTCGCAAATCCAGGCGCGGTGGGAGAGCCCATCCGCCACCGTACGCTGCTGGCGCCGTCGCTTTGGAACGAGCCCAATGAGGTTGGGCGCCAGCTCGGGGATGGAGCGACCGTCCACCCAGTGGTCTGCCCAAAACAGGCAGGATCGGCCATTCCCGATGGCCCAGGATGTCGAGGCGCGTAGGACTGCACGACAATCTGGGTCGTTGGGGAGCTGGAGACGGGCCCAGGGATGAGAGGGGTCAGTGCGTTGCAGCCAGCACCAACGGGTGCGTAGCGCGATGCCGAACCGTCGAAGGTCCAGGATGCCCAAGCCACCGTACTCCAAAGGGCAACAAACTCTCTGCCAGTTGACGAGGCAGTGCTCGGCCTTGGTGTCATGCCGCCCATGCCACAGAAATTCCCGCATGATGCGGTTGACACGCTTGAGCACCGGAGGGCAAATCGCCATAGCCATAAGAATGTGGGACGTCATTGCAGCAAGGACGTGCCTGACAAGGGCGAGGCGCTCCCCTCGGGACAGCATGGAAGCGCGCCAGGACGAGAGCTTCTTCACCATCCGATCCACCAGTGGGACAAGTGCCGAAGCCGGCACCTTGCGCACGGAGAGCGGCAGACCCAAGTATGGGATGGGGAAGGTGGTGACGGGGCAAGACAACGCGGCTCCAATATCCGCGCTCTCATCATCGCTGCACCGGATAGGGGTGGCCGAGCACTTGTTGAAGTTGGTGTGTAGACCTGAGGAGGCGCCGAGGACCTGAAGGATGGATCGCACCGCGGTCAGCTCAGCCGCATCCGGGTGGCAGAAAATCACTACATCGTCGGTGTAAAGTGAGACACTTGGAGCTGAGTGGCGAGCAGCGAGCTGCCGGAGGATGCCAGCATCCAAGGCGTGGCGCGGCAGGGAATTCAGGGTGTCGATGACCATTGTGAATAACATTGGCGAGACCGGGTAGCCTTGACGGAGCCCTTTCGCGTGCTGGATGTGCTGCCCAGGTATGCCATTGACGAGCACACGTGTCGAGGCCGTGGAGAGAAGGGTCGTTATCCACGCGCACCAGCGCCTCCCGAAGCCAAGGTGCCGCAAGGTCTCGAGGAGGAACGGCCATGAAACGGCGTCAAACGCCCGGGCGATATCAAGCTTGAGTAGGACGCGGTTGGCCTTGCTTTGGTGAAGGAGGCGAGCAGTCTGTTGCACCAGCATAAAGTTGTCATGGATGCTCCGGCCGGTGATGAACGCGCTCTGGCTCGAGGAAACAAGCTCGCCCAGCCTCGGAGCCAGCCGCAGGGAGAGAACCTTGGCCACTAGCTTGGCTACAAGGTGGATCAGGCTGATAGGACGGTAGTCACCAAGGGAGACCGCATCGGCGCGCTTAGGGAGGTAGGTGACAAACGCTTCGTTGAGGCACTAGAAGCCTCGTCCGTTCATGTGGTAGAATTTGTGGAAGGCATCCATGAAGTCGCCCTTGACCACCTCCCAGCAGCAATGAAGGAATTCCGCCGAGAAACCATCGGGACCCGGAGACTTGCCCATGGGCAGTTGCTTGATCGCGTGCCACACCTCCTCCTCCGAGAAAGGGAGCTCGAGCTCTGAGAGGTCAAAGGTCCTGGGATCGATGGCGTCGAGGTTCAGCGAGCGAGTGCGCACATCACTGGAGCCAATGATCTCCGAGAAGTGGTCGAAGGCAGCCGCAGCCAAAGCCTCCTCCTCGGAGACGGTCTGGTTGTCGCGTCTTAGAGAGAAGATGTGGGTCCGTTGCTTGCGATGAGAGGCTTGGATCCGAAGGAAAGCCGTGGACGTCTCGCCATCGCGCAACCATGCCAACCGGACACGCTGCCGCAGGATTGTGTGCTCCAGGGATGCGAGGCCCAGGTAAGCGCCTTTGAGCCGGCGGCGTAGCCATGACTTCGAATCTGAGAGCGGGCGGACGTCTTGGGCGGCGTCCAAACGAGCGATGAGCTCACGCGCAATCATGAGCTGCAGCGTGACGTTGCCGATGGAGCGCGCGCTCTAGCTTTGGAGCTGACGGGCCGTGTGCCGGAGACGCAAGAAGATGCGGAAGGGATCGGGGTCAGGCGGACCAGAGGACCAAGCATTCGAAACAAACTGGTGGAAGCCATCCATCTTTGGCCATAATTTCTCGAAGTGGAAGCGCCTCGGGCCTCGGGATCGCGGGGTGCAGTCCACCATGAGGGGACAGTGGTCGGACGCCGCGGAGGAGAGGCAGCGAAGAAGGCAGCTCGGGTGGGTAGATTCCCAAGTGTTGGTGCAGAGCACCCTGTCAATGCGGACTAGGGTTGGGTTGTCGCGCTCGCTCGACCACGTGTAGCGCCTGCCATGCAAGTATAGGTCACGTAACTCCATGTCGGCCATGAAGCGGCAGAAACGTCTCATGAGGCGCGGGTGTAGCCTAGCGTTGTTCTTGTCGGCAGCGGCCGCAATCATGTTGAAGTCCCCCCCCCCCGATGATCCAAGGCCCTGCAGAGAGAGCACAGACGTCCTGGAGGTCCTGGAGGAATGCCATCTTGTCGGCTTCGGACTGGGGGCCATACACCCCAGAGAGCAAAAAGGGGTGCTCGCCAGCGAGGGTGGAAATCGTGGCCGTGATGTGGTGGGCGCCGAACACTGGGTTAGAGATCACCAGCTCAGAGCTACGCCATGCGAGTAAGATCCCACCACAAGTACCCGTCGCTGGGAGGGAGTAGAAGGCGTCGAAGGAAGGACCGAGCGTCTCGGAGACCAGGGCGGGGGAGAGCAGCTCAAGCTTGGTTTCCTGAAGGCAGACGACTACCGGCATGTCCGTGGAGATGACACTGCAGACAGCGGCACGCTTCGCACCAGAGTTGAGGCCACGAACATTCCAGAACAATATCTTTAGGTTTTGATCCATGAGAAACAGTAGATGATCCGGGAAAAAAGCGGGGGGGGGGGGGGTAGACGAGGGGTGCCTAGGCAGCCACCACAGATGGCGACATGGGTGGAAGGAGGGCAGGTGTCAGGCAGTCCGACGGCACCTCCCACCCATAGAAGTCTGCGAAGGCTTGCACTACGTCCAGAGCCAGCGGCCGTTCGAAGAGCTTTGCGTACTTATCCAGGGCCACAGCATCAACTGGCTCGTCGTCCTGCAGGAGGCCCAGCCGCCGAAGAAGCACACGCTTGGCCTTCATCTCGGAGTCAAGCCCGCGGTCTGCCTTGGCGATCCGGTCGCTTCTGCGAGGGGTGAAATTCGGCGGAAGTTCGCGCCGGCGACGGCGAGCAGGCAGCTGGAGCAGCGGGTCAACCTCCCGCTGGACGGATCGAAGGAAATCCTGGAGGGCATCTTGCGGTGCGTCTGTGCGGTCCGCGGACGAGGGCGCGACATGGTCACATCCCTGCATGGGCTGCATGGGCAGCTGAGCCAACAAGGGCGCACCAGGTGTCACGGGCACGGGCGGCCCGCGGCGACATGGGCGGGTGGTGGCGGGTCCCTCCTGGCCAGTGGGGGCAGGAGATGCTGATGGCTCGGGGTCCGCGACAGGAGCGAGCGGGGGAGATGCGGTTGGCCCAGGCACGGAGTGGGCCCGCATGGGATCCTCAACAGGAGTTGGGGAGAGGGCCAACACATGATCTGCGACGGAGGCAGAGGCGTGGGATGCTGCATGACCTAGCCGCGGATAGGCCAGCTCGATGGCCAAGACATCCGCAGTAGCTCGGGGTGCCAGCACGCTGACCTGCGGCAACGGGCCCGCTGTCGGCAGGTCAGAGGGGGAGGGGCCGGTGTCGCAGGGCTCGGCAGGACGTGGTTATCGGGGGCGAGTTGCCCGTTGGCCGCGCTTGAAGACGAGAGTACCAGGGTGACCGAAGCAGGGAGCAGGCTAGGATCTTTATCGGGTTGCCGGCTAGAGTCAACATGGGAGGAGGCCAGGTCAAGGGTGGGCGACCTAGGCGACCGGTCCACGGGCGGCCGCGGGCCCAAGCCAGGGGAAGCCGCCAAGTGCGTGTCAGCGTCGACAGCCGAAAGCGGCAAAGCATCAGAGTTGCCCAGGGGAGGGAATGACACGCGACTGAGCATGGGAAGTCCCACCCTGCCGGAAAGCGCGGAAGGGTGGGGCCGAGCACGCCAGCCCAGACACGGGCAGTCGGCACGAGAGGCTGCGGCGCCTACGACGGCCGCGAGCATTGCCGCCATGGCGAGCGGTGGCCGCGCCGTTACCGCGATTTGCGCCACGGCCTTCATGGGGAGGGAAGTCATGGCGCCACGGGAATGGCGGAGGGACCGGCGGAGAGGGATGGTCAGCCTGCGCATCGTCGCCGGAGCCGGGTGCCGGAGAGGGTGCAGCCGGGAGGCGATAGTCCTCGGAGCGAGAGACGTGGATGGAGACCGGGAACCGTAGCAGAGGGCGCCCAAGGTGGGTGACCATGTTGGGGTCGGCGTTCTCCCAAGCGTCGTCCGGCGCCAAGAGCAGCAGCTCAGAGAGGCGAGGAATAGCATCGGGGTTGAGGGTCCAGGTGGACAGGCGGAAGGAGGACATGTCGGACATATCAGCCGTCTCCGGCGCGAGCTCGTCGATGTCGTAGAACGGCGATAGAAGGATCTCCGCTGAGGAGCGGGTGCCAGCCCTGGTCTGGGATGCCCTTCATCTCGATCTGGACATGGAACCTCGCCGTGATCGGCTCGCCGCCAGAGTGTCGGCTCCATGGCTGAATCATCAGCCGGAAGCGCTTGCAGCGGGTGTTCCCGACGGTGACGCGAGCAGGATCAGCTGGGTCAAGGAACCGCAGCAGGAATTCGGCGGGGCGTGGCTGATGGACCGTGACAGCCCCGGCCGGAATCTGGAAACGGTCACCGAGGAACTCCTCGATCTTGGAGCAGAGGATGCCAGAGCGAGCACCAGCCACCAGTGCCAGCAGCCCGCGCTGCTCGAGGGCCAGCTCAGCGGCGGCAACTGCCGGAGAGCGCGGTAGGTAGCACACCGCCGACGCAGGCCGGAGGGAGGGGTGCCCCGACATCATGGAGATGTCGCGTGATGCGGAGGACCCAAGAGAGGTAGGCGGCGGCATGGAGCTCGGCGCGGAGGGCGTCGGGGAGATGGAGGGGGCCGGCGAGGCCGCGGGCTGCGCAAAGGACCCGGACCCGGAAGACGCGGGCCTGGAGCCGGAGCCGGAGCCAGAGTTGGAGGCAGCGGAGCCAACCGGCAGGGGAGGCGCAGAACGGAGGCGCTTAGGAGGCGGCGTGCAGGAGGCGGAGGCGGGGGAGCGAGGGCGCGCGCACTGGCGGGCGATGTGCCCGAAGAAGCGGCATCTACGGCAGCGGACTTCCCGCCGGCAGTCCGCGTGATGATGGCCTGGGTCGGTGTCGAGGCACTTGAGGCATTCACCGGCGCGGGACGTAGGGGGGGGGGGGGCTTGGACGCCCGCGCGAGGTCGCGGACGACGCAGCCGGCGAGCCATCTGGCGCATCTGGGACAGCTGCAGCTCCCAGCCATCGTCGGCGACGGGGGAAGGGGCGCCCAGGACCCGGTGGACCTCGGACCGCGAGACCCTGTGGATCTCGGACCGCGGCCCAGGGCGCGGCGCAGCCGCGCTCCGTGGTGGGGAGCACTCCGGGACGAGGGACGCAGACCGGGGGGAGGAGAGCGCATCCCGATAGGAGGGCGGCGGCCCTCGCGAGTGACCGGCGCCAGCCAAGGAGGGGCTGGACTCCTGCCAGCGCAGCGCGCGCGGGCGCCCGCCGGGGACGGGGGAGGCCATGGGACGAGGGAAGGAGCAGGCTTGGTGGTCGCCGGGGCCAGAGTGGCCGTCGGCGGGGGGAGGAGGGGAGAGCTCACTTCGATTTGCACACGGCGATTCGATACAGGAGATGTGATGCGAAACAATTTCCAGGTTGAACAACTACAGGCTGGCTGCCTACTATATTTCTTTATCGGTTTTGATGTTTGTAGTTTGTTAGTATAAAACTGGAAAAGGTTTATGTTTGCATAATCTTACCATTAGTCAGCATGGTTATCCACTTGCTATCTCTTTGTCCTATGATAGAGATGTTCTGCTTGCAACAAAAAAATAATTTTATTATTTCATAAACGGGAGTTCACATAAAAAATTATCCTAGCCAGACTACACATTTTTTTTAACAGAAAGACTGTAAGGGAACCCCTTATAGTATAATTGGTGCAACAAACCCAAATTGCAAGTACCATGCCTTGAACCTGGGTGGGTGGGAAGGCATCAGCCCCTTCCCACCACTAGGCTATGCCTTAGTCTGCGCCAAACTACACATTCAGTTTGCTGCTGTGCACATTGCTGGTGCCGTGCTCACTCGGCACTCTAATTAGTCTTATTCGAGCTCTAGGTATAGATTAATTTTATCATAATTATATGTTAAACGATTAATCAAACTAAGCTTTGTTTTTCATCCAGACAACGTAGTTCTGATTGTATTAGTATCAGTCCGTTAAAGTCAAGTACTACTATAGTCGAAGGGAAATACTTTAAAACACCAAAGTGATACAAGACAAAATACAAATTAGTAAATCTTAATGACTACATGTTTTATTTGTTCCCATGTTCACTTTTGTCGAGTTACAACCGACAATTATGCGGTCACGCAACATGGTTATGAGACAGGATTTTCAATACCCGGGTGTCTCTACACCCTCTATGAACAGTAAATTGAAAATAAATTGAAAAAAACTAAAAAATTCTGAAACTTTGGGACATCAAACATGAGCAAACTTTAGATGATCTTGCAAAATTTTAGCTAAAAATAATATTCGAGGAGCCCTCACCTCAAAAAATAAAAGCATTGCTCAAAGTTTATGTACACTTTTGAGTAGTGATTTTTTTGTGAGGGCTCCACAAAGGTTATTTGTGCCTGAAACTTTGCAAGAACATCAAATCTTTGACCATATTAGATACCTGAAAGTTTCAGATTTTTTTGATTTTTTTTACGAATTTGCTATTCATGAGGGTATAGGGGCATCCAGGAGCTGTTACACCTTTCTCCATGGTTATCCATTGGCTATCCTATGTCCTGCAAAAAAAAACTCTAACAGATTCACGCGCATGATGTCTTTGGCGGATCGACGCGAACAAGAGTGGAGGGGCTCAGGCGGTTGGTGGGGAACTCCTCCTTGGCGGCTCGTGGGGAAGTACAATGTGAAGGAGAGATGATGTCATGATGAAGGTGAGGTGAGCGTCGTCCGGTTTTAAAGGAGATAGATCCAGCGAGAAATGTTTCGCTACAGCGGGAAATCGATTTGGGAAGGGAATAGTCCGATAGGAACTGGGAAGGGTGCGTCGTTGAAGACAACATGATGGATAGTCCGGACAACCAGGCTTCTCCTTCACACATGGGCGGGATTTGGGAGCTCGTTCGGCGCCCGTCTAATGTCCGAACACACCTGAATGTATGAGGGAGAAATGATCTTTGATCTTGGAGACAACATTAATCATTTATTGATTCATTCATATGCATTGTAGCCTGTAGCAACGCACGGGCGTTCTACTAGTTCTTATAGGATCTTGCAGTTACTTAAATTTGATGCTGCAAGCGTTTTAAATCCTTGGGTCAAAAGGACCAGACGGCTACATTTTCGAGATCATAGTAATCCTACACTATGAAGGGGTTGTACCTCTAATTTTTGCACACATGGAGGTTAGGGCATCGGACCCGCAAACCTCCCGCAACCGTTCGGACCACCGAAGCCATCCAACACGGTTCTGTATCGGTCTGTAGGGCGGTCCGGACGCTATTTCTCCTGCAAACTGAAAACAAACATGGGGGAGGTTTGCGGTAGTCCGGACCGATCCCACGCATGCTTCTTACCGTCCTGGTCCATCAAAAACCTGTCACCCACTCCTCCCGCGCTTTTCTTCTGATGCAGGCGCTGCTTAACACGTCGCATTCATGCCAGCCCAGGGCACACAGAGGACGACATTGATGCCGAGATGTGTCCAGGGAGGGATAGAGGGTGGAGCTGACCGACGCGATCTCGCGGCGGCCGCCGCTTCAATGCAGACACATGTTCCCGAGGAACTAACTCCAGCCTTCCCGTCGCGCCAGCGCGTCAAGACCGAGCCGGCATCCACACTCCTGCCGGTAAAGGAGGAGTCGGCCTCGCCTCGGCACAACCGCGGCGTCCAGATAGGACGCCGCGTGAAGCAGGAGACGGTCTCGCACCCGCACCACCGCGGCGTCCAGATTGGATGCCATGTAAAGGAGGAGCCTGCATCCCCGTCACACAGCCGGTACGACCGCCTCGATGCGCCGTTGTCACCGACGCGCCGCCACCGCCTCGCCGTCAAAGAGGAGCTGTCGCCCGCGATTAGGAAGGTACGGGGCCGCCTCCTGAAGGAAATATGCCCTAGAGGCTATAACAAAGTTGTTATTTTATATTTCCTTATATCATAATAAATGTTTATTATTGATGCTAGAATTGTATTAACCGAAAACTTGATACATGTGTGAATACATAGACAAAACACCGTGTCCCTATTAAGTCTTTACTGGACTAGCTCGTTAGTCAAAGATGGTTAAGTTTCCTAACCATAAACATGTGTTGTCATTTGATGAACGGGATCACATCATTAGGAGAATGATGTGATGGACAAGACCCATCCGTTAGCTTAGCATATTGATCATTCAGTTTTATTGCTATTGGTTTCTTCATGTCATATACATATTCCTTTGACTATGAGATTATGCAACTCCCGAATACCGGAAAAATACCTTGTGTTGGGGATACAACTCTTGGCGTGAACCGCCTCAAGGGGCCGGGTTTACCCTAAATCCATGATTCAGGCCCACGGAGGAGGCCTGGAGCCCGTGAGGCTAATTAAGGTCCATTTATGTAAACCGCCTTAGTATTGTAACTTGTGTTGTAAGTTAAGAAAGAAGAGACCGAGCCGGACGCTTGTATGAGCCGGATCGGGACTCAGAAACAGGCAAGGCGTCAACCCGTGTATATAAGGGGACGACCCGGGCGAAGTTAGGGGAGAGAATTCGAGGCTAAGGCAAAGCTATTGCTCCCTAGTCGCCAAATCATATCAATCACATCACAACCGGATGTAGGCTTTTACCTTCATCGAAGGGGCCGAACCAGTATAATTCCCGTGTCTTGTGTCCGCTTTAACCCCTCTAGGTTAACCCGTACGATGGCCCTACGACTAAGTCCTTTCACGAGGACATCTGCCGTGACAATTCCACGACAGTTGGCGCCCACCGTGGGGCAATCGCACGATGGTTTGATGATCTTAGAGGGCAAGTTCGAAGGACTCGAAGGTTATGCAGTGGGCCGGATGACTAAGAGTCGTCGCGGCAAGCTCTACATCGACGATGCGGACTGGGGCCCCGAGGCCGGCTCAGTTGAGTCTGGTACCGGGTCCCTTGGCGGCATACACGTGTTCATCGGCAAGATCGGCGAGCAGGGCTGGGCGGACGTCTGCCCGACCTCGTTGAGACGGCTCGTGGCGAAGAAGAGTCCTGCCCCGGCTAAACCGGCGGTCAGGCATGTTTTCGTGGGAGTCATCCACGGAGGCTGCGAGGACGGATCAGCATCTGGTGACGAAACTGTTGTCTACTCTGGCGACGAATCGTCGGCCGGAGAAACCGAGTCTCTATACCGGTGCAAGATGGCGGATCGGGGCTGTTCCGACGGTGAGAGTATTCCGGACCCCTTCGATCTACCCAACCGGGTTGGGATCTTCATGGCCGGTACACAGGCGGCGCTTCATTCTTCGACCGCGGCGCCCCTGGTCGCCGGTTCAACAGCGGTGATGGCAGCCGGGGAAGGAGGCCCTGTGCGCCCGCCGGCTCAAGTTTTGTCAGAGCTTTTCGACGCGTTGGCTGTGCTCATGGCGGAAGGCTAATCCACTGGATCGGGACACACTGGCGGAGATTGCAAAGGTGAGAGAACAGATCGCTAAAGCTAAAGCGGACTGGCGGCCGGGACGTGAGGATGGCAGCGAGCGGGCCGCTTTGGATGCGCAGCTTATAGGCTCATGCCGGATCGAGGCGCGTCACATGAAGTCATGAAAAGGAAGTACAGTCCCGTTTACCTTCGGTTTTCGAGGGAAGAGAGCTTTTCAATACCCGAGGCGAGGACGATAATCCGCCGCCGTTGGTAAACCGCCGGAAGTACACAGGGACGGCCGCACGGTTCAGCCCGTGCGATAGATCTACCTCGCCATCATACCGGTGCGCCCCTGACCGTGCAGACACCTCGGGTCACTACTCCAACCCGATGGATAACCTCGTGGCGGCTGCGGCACGGTTGGAGGCGATTCAATTGAAGGCGATTCACCACAGGCGGTAGAGACACGCCCGGGTTAAGGAGCTCCTCGGGGCGGCCTGGCTCGAAGAAGCGTATTTATCTGATCGGGATCGGATCCACTCCACCCCCGCCCAAGCCGGAGCTATAGCCGACGATCGACGAACCGGCCGTGTCAAGCAATGCAGCGTGGTCCGCCTCGCGGCAACAATCCGGCGGGCGGCTTTGAGGATGCTCAAGTGGTAGTGGACGCGCCCGGGGCACGTAGGAGGCCGAGTTAGCGGCACAAGCAGAGGATCATCCGCTCGCGCGGTTCGTCCGACCATCTTGAACCAGGGTCACGTCGGCTCTTTGGGGGTGCCTTGCCTCGTCCCGCTTTACATAGCGTCGCTTGCCCAAGGACTTCAAGGGCGCGCAAGGTGCCCAATTATCTTGTCGATTTGGCTCCGAAGCATGGATAGAAAGCTATGAGATGGCCATGGAGATGCTAGATGTGGATGAAGCCGCATGTGCGAAGTACTTCACAATGATGTTGGAAGGAACGGCCCGGACTTGGTTGAAAAATTTGCCGCCCAACTCTATCGGTTCGTGGACCCGATTCTGCAGCCCGATTCATTCAAAATTTTAAAGACACTGTAAGCAGCCCATGTCTGTGGCGGATTTAGCAGCTTGTGTCGGCGGAGGGAGAATCCACAACCCATTGGGTGCGCGGCGTTTGGGAAGTTTTACATTCTTGAGACGGATCAACCCTGATTCCGCGATCTTGACCTTGGAAGCCAATTGCGGTTCGAGCCATTGAAATTGAAGCTGGGCCGCATGAAGCGTTTTGCCATGACATGGGCACTCTAATGGGCGTTTTGATAAAGTACGCTGATTACGATAGTACCAAGGATCCCGAATCTGAGAATGATGAAGTGGGGAAGGGAAAAGCGAGCGGCAACTTTAGGGGCCAGCAGCATCATTCGACAGCAACGGAGGGAACAAGCGTAGTTTAACGGCAACATGGGCTTTGTGGCTAACACCAACGCAGCAGGACAAGGGTCAGCGGCGCGAGGTAGGCAATCCAACCGGGGCGGTCACAATCCGGATCGTTTGAATTTCATATTGAATCAACCTTGTCCGAAGCATGGGACGAAGGAGGCACCGGCGAACCACCTTTGGAAGGATTGTTACATTATGCAGGAGTTCAAAAACTCCAACTCTTTCCGGTATGATTAAGGGCCGGCGGCGGTTCAGTCCGCCCGGGTTCTGATGGAGGAAATTCCGGCCCGAGATTCGGTGGTAATCCGGGCGGGCAAGGCAATCAGAATAATCAAAGTAATCGAGCAGTCGAACAATCAGAACCAAGGGGCTACAATCAACAACAGCAGCATCGGGTTATCAAAGTAACCCAAAGCAGTTGAGCAGTGGATGCGATACCACGTCTTTACCACCAGCTTGGACAGACAAGACCGAAAACTTGAGCGGGCGGTCGGCGTTGTTGAACCGGCTGCGCCGCATTACCTCTGTTGGTCCGAGCAACCGATCGTGTGGGCGAGAGGACCATCCTCCCGGGTTTACAATCCGGGTCAGCTAGCCCTGGTGGTGGCACCCGGTAGGAGGGTACAAGTTTACCAAGGTTCTTATGGATGGAGGAAGCAGCATCAACATCACGTACTCACGAGACCTTCCGGCGTATGGGGTTGTGGATAGGCATCTCAGGCCATCCAAGACAGGTGTTTCACAGAGTGGTGCACGGCAAGTCGGCGTGCCGGTCGGTAAGATAGCTCTGGAGGTGACCTTTGGGGACGAACATGACTCCGGATCGTAAACATTGACATTTGAGGTGGTGAAAATTCAAAGCCCTTACCACGCCCTCTTTGGGCGGCCGACTTATGCTAAATTCATGGCACGGCCCTGTTATGTTTACTTACAATTTGAAAATGCCGGGTCACAAAGGAACGATAACGGTTCATGGAGCCACGGATCGCTTTGGAGTGCGAGGAAGGTGATGCGGCTTCTGAGTCGGTTTGTGCCATCGAGGAGCTAAAATATTATAAAGACAATGTTGATCCGGCGGATATGACCCCTTTGAAGAAGCCAACTACGAGCATGATCCGGACTTGAAGTTCAAATCGGTGAGACGAAGCTTGTTGATTTTGTGCCCGACGATTCGTCCAAGCAGTTCACCATCGGTGCCAACTTGGATCCTAAATAGGAAAGCGGCGCTCATCGAGTTCATCCGTGAGAATCGGGACATTTTGCATGGAAGCCTTGACATGCCGGTGTACCGAGGAACTCGCTGAGCACACTCTTAATGTTGACCCAAAATACAAACCGGTAAAGCAATTTCTTCGCGGTTTAATGAGGAAAAGCGCAAGGCCATCGGAGAAGAAGTTGCTAGGCTCTTGGCAGCGGGGTTTATCGTCGAAGTCTTTCATCCAGAGTGGCTTGCCAATCCGGTGTTGGTTCTTAAGAAGAATGGCACTTGGCGCATGTGTGTGGATTACACAGATCTCAACAAGGCCTGTCCAGTGAGATCCTTTCGCCCTCCCCGCATTGACCAGATTATTGATGCTACGGCGGGTTGTGAGCGTTTGAGCTTTTGGATGCGTACTCGGTTATCATCGATTAAGATGGCAGTTAAGGACCAGGAGAAGACGGTGTTTATCACCCCTTTGGAGCCTTCGCTATGTATCTATGCCTTTTGGACTCAAGAGCGCCCAGCGACTTATCGGCGTTGCGTTCAGAGTTGCTTACGCGAACAGATCGGCCGTAACGTGCATGCTTATGTAGATGATATCGTGGTTAAGTCAAGGAAGAAGGAAACCTTGATTGAGGATCTAAAGGAAACCTTTGACAACTTGCGGGTGTACAAAATGATGCTCAACCCGGCCAAGTGCGTCTTTGGTGTTCGGCGAGCAAGTTATTGGGTTTTCTCGTGTCCAACAGGGGATCGAAGCTAATCCGGAAAAATTACGGCTATCACCTCCTTGGCTAAGCCAAAGTGCATCAATGACGCCCAGCGTTTGGCAGGCGGATTGCTGCGCTAAGCGGTTTATCGGCCGTCTCAGGCGAAAGCCATTCCTTTGTACCAGATGTTGAAGAAAACGGATCAGTTTATGCCGAGTTCAGCCGATGAAGCATTGGAGGACTTGAAGCGGCGGTTGGCCAACCCACGGTTCTAGCCGCCCCATTGACAAAGAGCCGCTTTGTTATATGTTGCTGCTAATGCCGGGCGATTAAGCGTGGCCATCGTGGTGGAGCGGAAGGAGGCGAGGAAGGAGTATCCGGTTCAACGGCGGTTTATTACATCGAGGTCCTCATTGAGTCTAAACAGAGATATCCGCATTGGCGAAAGCTGGTATACGGGTTTTTATGGCAAGCCGGAAGCTAAAGCAATATTTCCAAGGGCACCCCATCACAGTGGTCAGTTCAGCTCCTTTGGGCGATATCATACAAAACCGGGAAGCGACTGGCCGGATTGCTAAGTGGGCTATAGAACTTGGGCCGCACGGTTTAAGGTATGTGCCTCAGACGGCAGTGAAGTCTCAGGCACTTGTGGATTTCATTAATGATTGGACGGAGTTGCAAGCGCTGAAGAAGCCGGATCATACCTATTGGACCATCCACTTTGATGGGTCCAGGCAATTGGAGGGCTCGGGGTCGAGTCGTATTAACTTCCCCGCGAGGTGACAAGTTCTGTTACGTTCTCCGCCTAATGTTTCCTTGTACTAACAATGCAGCTGAGTATGAAGCTTTGCTCCATGGTCTCCGGATGGCTAAGGAAATGAATCTCAGCCGGGTTAAATGCTTTGGTGACTCGGACTTGGTGGCTCAGCAAGTATCAGGTACTTGGGATTCCAAAGATCCACTCATGGCTGCATATCGTCGGGAGGTGGATGTTGTTGCAGGACATTTTAAAGGATATCAGGTGGACCATGTGGATCGTCGGAAGAACAAAGCGCCTGATGCTTTAAGCATTTGGGCTCTCAACGTAAAACCGGTCCCGCCTAACGCCTTCCTTGATGTCTTGCACAATCATCGCTTAAGCTTCTGATGAAATTGATTTGGCTATCCACGATCCGGAGGCTCAATTGGTGGCGGCCCTGCATGTCATTCCGGATTGGACGCTCCCTTATTTGGCATACATGAACCGGGGCGAATTACCAGAAGATGAGACGTTGGCCCGACAGATAGTTCGGCGGTCTAAGTCTATGACCGTTGTTAATGGCGAGTTGCACCATTGCAGTGTGTCAGGGGCGTTTCAGCGTTGTGTGTCCCCTGAAGAGGGCTGTGAGATATTGCGAGAGATCCATGAAGGGGATTGTGGTCACCACGCGGTTCAAAGTCCTTGGTGGCCAAAGCGTTCCGCCATGGTTTCTCTTGGTTGATCGCCCATGCCGATCACGGAGGATCTGGTCAGACGATGTGATGGTTGCCAAAAGTTCTCCAGGCGTGCTCATGTGCCAGCCCAATAATTGAGGATGATTCCAATTACTTGGCCGTTTGCAACTTGGGGGCTGGATATGGTTGGACCTTTCAAAAGGTCCAAGGACAAAAAGACCCACCTGTTGGTGGCGGTTGATAAATTTACCAAGTGCGTTGAGGCAGAGCACATTAGCAAGTGTGATGCGACCCACGGTGGTTCAGTTCATCAAAAGGTGATTTTCGGTTTGGGTTTCCACACGGTATCATCACGGACAATGGCTCCAATTTATCCAAAGGAGCTATGAAGGAATTTTGTGAGCGAGAGCACATCCGCTTGATGTTTCTTCCGTAGCCCACCCGCAATCCAATGGTCAAGCGGAACGAGCTAATCGGAGATCTTGAAAGGTATCAAACCCGACTTATGGTCCCTTTAGAGAGGACGCCGGGTTGTTGGGTGGAAGAGCTACCATCGGTGATATGGAGTATAAATACTACCCCCAACCGATCCACTTGGATACACGCCGTTCTTTATGGTCTATGGAGCGGAGGCGGTCCTTCAGCGATATCCGTCACGACTCGCCTCGAGTGGCAGCTTATGTTGAGGCGGATAGCGAGGCAGCACGGCAAGATGATTTGGATCGATTGGATGAAGAGCGCGATATGGCAGCTGCTCGTTCGGGCGGTTTACCGAGGATCTTCGTCGGTATCACAGCGGCGGGTTAAAACCAGAACCTTTCGGGAAGGAGACTTAGTCTTGCGGCTCATTCAAGACCGAGAAAGATATGCACAAGCTATCCCCACCTTGGGAGGGGCCTTTTGTGGTCAGCAAGAATCTATACAACGGGTCCTACTATCGATTGATGTTCGAGAGCGAAAGGACTCACGCACGTCGAGGAGGAGACCAACAGCCGTGGAACATAGCTCATCTTCGCCTTATTATACCGAGCCATTGGCTCCACTTATGTACATATTAAGACAATGTATATATTATGAATAAAGGCAATAAACCGGATCCTCGGCTAAAAGCGGGTATACATTACGTATCAAAGTCCGGTTTGGGTACATGGAGATCTTGTCGTGAAGCGGCCTCCGGTTTCACCCTTGGCCTTGCTTTTGTGAAATTTTTGTCACTTGGGGGCTTGGTCGGTGTCCGAACCAATGCAACACCTCTTGGCGGTAAGCCACCAGATCATTTGGGGGCTTGGTGGGTCCGAACCAATGCAACACCTCTTGACAAAGTAAAGCCACCAGCTCACTTAGGGACATGGTCACGTCCCGAACCGATCCGCCTCTTGGTCGGCCCTAAGGCCATAGAATCACTTGGGGCTTGGTCGAACCCGAACCAATGCAATGCCACTTGATCGGCGTAATGCCACGATGTCGATTGGGGACTGGCTGACTTGAACCATCGCTACACCTTATAGGGAGCTTGGTCTGTCCGACCATGGTAACGCGCCATCTCGATCAGACTCAATAAAGCCTCTTCTTGCAAACAGTCTTTGTTATTGTTTTTGCTTCCATGTGTTTTTTATACATATAATTTGGCTTACATTTGTTGTCTTAAACCGACAAACCTTCTTTCAACCGGATTCAAGTTTTCAGAATTTGGTCCATTTTTCCATGATTGATTGTTCGGTTTGATTTTGCTGTTAACATCCCATTATGGAGTAACAGGGGCTTATCATACCCGACACGATTTACACGGTAAATCGGTATTATACCTACGTGGGTTGTTCTCCTTTGACGGTGATGGTTTATAAAACCTCCGCTTGAGGATTAGCTAAAGCCAGCTGTGTGCCCGACAACTGGCGGTATGTTTGTATCACAAAATTTTGATCGTATACCTCGATATTTTCTTATATAAATATATTGGTATCACAATCCGGCTAGAGGCGCAAGCCGCCATGGCGGTTTAAGAATTTGTGATTGCAGCAAAATATGTTGCAGGATTCACTACTTCAAAACCAAAGTATCCAGCACCGCCATGCAAAAGTTCTGACCGAGTTAGTAACGTCATTGTTCAAAACAAAGTAATGACTATCCTATTACAAAGCCTTTTGCGGCCCGGCGTTTCATGTGGGGTTATGCCTTGAAGCTTCGGAGGCGTCACCAGGCTTGACGAATTACGCTGCCGCGGGTTGGCGTGAGGTAGAGGCGCTGACGTCGGTTCAACTTCTTCTTCTTCCTCACCCAAAACCGGAAGTCATTGGTAGACCGGTCAATCCGGGTTAAGGCACGAAGACAGCTTCTTCACTTATCACCAGCCGGATCAACGTCGGCGTAAGTGTGCTTACGGATTGGGGAACAAGGCTCGCACTTCAGGATGACAAAATCCACCCGCTTGTTGTTGGCGTCATAAAAGGAGCGGTGAACCGTCGAGTTGGCCGTCTGCCAGATTGACTTCGCCCGGTGAACGCATTTCCTTTGTGATCCGTTTGAGCGTCGTTATCAAAGGCTTCACCATTCTCTTGAGCACCGGGGAAACCTTTGGCTATGTCGGCCGGATCAAGATCTGCTATCCACGCCTTGGCGCTGTCGAGCGATGAAGGTGCCGGCCGAGCCACGGATCGCTTCAACTCTTCAAGCTGCCCGGAACCATGGACAACGGTCCAGGGTTTCTCCGATCGAGACGGCGCCCGTGTTGTCGTATGATGTAGCATATATGACTCATTGGCGCCGGTATACAGCTGCTCAATCAGCGTATAAGCGGCCTTGAGCTTCTTCCGCACATCAGAGCCCATATGTGCAATACGTTTCCCTGCACCGGTTTAAGACAACTCAGGATAAACCGGCGGAAATATCAAAATTAAGATAGTCAGTGCATAGTTTCGTACCAAAGACGGCAGAGGTCATGGCATGCACTTGGCGCTTGAGTCCGGGAAGCTCTTCGGTCACCGGTTTAAGGGCTGCTTCGGCTTCTTCCGCCCGTTTTTTCAAACCGGCCTTCTCGGTGTCCCAGTTGGCTTGTTCGGATTTATACCACTCCTTCAGTTGTTCCATAGTGGCCAAGGCCGTTCTCAATTCGTCCTTGGCCTTTGTGGTGTCACCTTCTTTGAGTCTCCAGATTGGCTCATGGTCTTTGAGTTGCACGCTTTCTTTGCTCTATTTCATTCTGGTAACAAAGGAAGCATGTTAGGTGTCTCATTATCAAGTCCCAAGCTCAATATACATATTCACCTTGGCACTTGGGGGCTAATGGCTAATTGATCTCAGTTTGCCATTTGGGTGCAGAAATCAAGTCGGTTTAACTATGCTAAGTTGAACCGACCCTTGGGGGCTACTATACAGCTAAAGTACAGGAAAGACATAATTCATTACCTCATAGCGGTCCTTCATCCGGTTTACCAGGCCAGCTTCAAGGTCACGGCTGGTATAGAGCCGGTTCAGAAGACCGGAGTGCAGTTCTTGGGCAGAGAAGTTGTAAATGGTAGCAGTCTGTTTTGCCTTTATCTTTACTCACGGCGGCTGACTCGCCCTTGGCACTATGTTTTGTTAAAGCGACCGGTTGGCTAGGAGCAGCGTAGCCAGTGCCTGTCACAATAACATCGTCATTTTCGGCGGTCTTCTTTAGGCTTGACGTTTGCTTACTCTGGCTCGGCGGTTCAACTATTACGACTCGCTCTATCGGCGGGTTTGGTGGACCAGGCTGTGAAGTTTCCATTTGGACCTCCGGTTCAGCTTCTGGCGGATCAGCAGTGTCGTCTTTGTACAACTCGCCAGAGCTATCTTTGGCGACTTCAGGATTTTCGTGGGTTTGTTCCGGGGTCTTTTACGGATCAGCATCCATGATGAGGGTCAAGGGTTTTCGCTTTCTTACTCAGCGAGCCTTGGTGCTGCAATGTTCAGAATTGGATTAAGGCAAATCAACCAAGGCAGTTGTAAATCGAATCGATGGACAGCGATTACATACCCCGCAGCAACTTTAAGCGGAGGCGATTGCGTGGTTGATGAACCGCCAGAGGAGTTGGAAGAGGCACGATAATTGGTCGACGGATTGAGAGGACATCGGAAGAAACCTTTTAAGGGATAACGTTTTTCGGGAGAACAAGTCACCTCTGGGCGACGCTTCGGGTTGGTGTATCCGGTAAACCGGAGGAGAGAATCTGTTGACCATTGTGCGGGTTGTACGACGCTCTTTAACTTTCTTGTGTCTTCGAGATAAGCATAAGAATGAGATTTTTTCACTTTCCGAGCAGTAGCGATGAATTCTTTTAACCCGCGAGGTCGGGTCGGAAGAAAGAAGGATTACCTCAAAATGGTCGGCATGGCTGGCTTCGGCATCATCACAGGAATTAAATTTGTCGATAAAGGGAAGAATAAAGAGGGATAAATCATAAGAAGAAATACAAGGAGGAGAGCGGTTTACTGGCGGCTCCCTCGTAAGGATATCAAGTTTTACCTCGATCGCCAGATTCTCCATCTTCCGGCGGATCGGAAGACCCGGCGGTTTCTTCTTGCCACCTTTTTGGTAGCCTTGGACTTTATACGCGGAGCTCGGGCCGGTTTGGTTCGTCTCCAGAAGGAGCTGTCAGCCTGCAAGGTAGCAAAGATTAATGAGTATCAACAAAATGTTTAAAGCCCGAAAAGTGGTGAGCAAAGTCTTACCGCAGGTGGCGGGTTGGCAACACAGAACGGAGCCAACCCGGTTAGGCTGCAGACGGAGATGGGCTCATCAAGCATCTTTTTTACAGCCTCTGTAACCTCAATTTCAGCTATTGGTAATTCGTGACGTCTTTGAGGGTCTTTGAGGCTGCGGTATATTCGTGCATCAATCCGGGCGGCGGCTTAAGGGCAAGATGCCCCAAGAAACCCAACATCGCACAAGGTCCACACCAGTTAGTCCATTGGCCATTAGAGCCCGGAGTTTTATGATCCGAGGTGCAAAGTTCTTCCGTTCGCGGCGGTTAAGCGTGAAGGCAGCGGATGGTTGTTCTTGAGCTGGTGAGGACGGTAACCCGGCAAGGGATTCTCGTTAGCGAGAGCGGTGTTCGGCAATAGAACCAGGTTTGGTTCCAATCCTTTGGATGGCTGTGGTGTTTGGCGTGAGGAAAGTCCGCTTCCTTCCTTTTACGGATTGAAAGCGCCGCCTAGTTACGTGTTGGGACCATCGAGAAAACTCCGTGCGGCGGTTCAAGTGAAAGAAATCCCGGAATAGCTCCTGAGGGCTCTTCACGAAGATACACTTCACGAAGACTTGAAAGTTGCATATGTTTGACACGAGTTCGGGCCGATATCCTGCGGATGGAGTTGCAAGCTTGCAAGGACGTCCGGAAAAATTTTGAACCGGCGGGCAGAAACCCCGGTCTAAATGCTGCATAAACACAATTACTTCTCCCTCTTGTGGCTCGGAGGAAACTCGCCATCCGGAACACGCCCGATGGAGGGCATTTTTGGAGCCAAACCGCGGTGGTGACATAGCCGTTGAGTTGCGTTTGATGATTTTGGCCGGACCCAATTACAAGCTGAGAATTGAGGAGCCATTCCGGAAGACTAAGCTGTGGAATAAAGGGAGAAAGCGGTTCACCATTAAGCGGTTCAGGCATATTATGCATTGTTAAACGGCGATTCAACGGCGGCCTCCCATTCCGGTTTAGCGAGGGCTAATGGAGTGACGGATTAGCTATCAAAAGTTAAACCGCCCGAATAAGGCAGAATTGAAAAATCTGCTAAGTATGGGCAGAAACAGTTTTCACATGCGAAGGGAAGTAATCAAGATCTACCGAAGTTCCAGTAAGAAAAAACCTTCACGACCTATGCAAACCTTAGAAAGAACAGGAGGGTTCGGGTATTCTAAACTCGAGGATCTACGGAAAAAGCCGATGCGTGAAAGGATAGATGGGCGGGCAGTCCCTGCACAGGATATACGGCGCGATCTGGATCGCATGGCCGTATGCGGAGCAGGTGTGAAGAAACCGAGATGAACTGCGGGATGAACAGGGGTCTCTGATGATGCGATCTAGGGGTTGAAAAAGGACTTTACGATGAGCGAAGCCGAGGAGGAGCGCCGGAAGCCTCGACACGGTCGAGTTGATGCGGCAACTGGCGTTAATAGCGTCGTTCGAAGGTCGGAGGCGGCGGAGCTTCAAGATTGGAGCGGTAGCGAGGAAGGAGAAGAAGAAGAGACAGAGGCGGCCGGTCTATTTATAAGGAACCGGAGCAATCAACGGCGCGAGATTCGAGGAGTCAAAAGCGGCGGACGGTGCGGCCGCCTCGATTTCCGGGATGGCATTAAATCGAGAGAATCTTCTTGTTTGGATTTCTTTATTAAAAATAGCGTCAAGACACCACGACACGCGGATCGGAAGATGACATCACGGGCGGTTCAAGCGGTGGCGGTTTACAAAATGTGAAAAGAGATCAAGAGTTTCCTAAAGGTGTTGAAGATTAACATGAACCGGTTCAAGTCAACTGGGGCCTAATGTTGGGGATACAACTCGGCGTGAACCGCCCGAAGGGGCCGGTTTACCTAAATCCATGATTCAGGCCCACGGAGGAGGCCCGGAGCCCGTGAGGCGAATTAAGGTCCATTTATGTAAACCGCCTTAGTATTGTAACTTGTGTTGTAAGTTAAGAAAGAAGAGACCGAGCCGGACGCTTGTATGAGCCGGATCGGGACTCAGTAAACCGGCCGACGTCAACCCGTGTATATAAGGGACGACCAGTGGCGAAGTTAGGGAGAGGATTCGAGGCTAAGGCAAAGCTATTGCTCCCTAGTCGCGAAATCATATCAATCACATCACAACCGGGCGTAGGCTTTTACCTTCATCGAAGGGGCGAACGATATAATTCCGTGTCTTGTGTCCGCTTTAACCCCTCTAGGTTAACCCGTACGATGGCCCTACGACTAAGTCCTTTCACGAGGACATGTGCCGTGACAATTCCACGACACCTTGTGTGCTATAAAACGTCACAACTTAACTGGGTGATTATAAAGATGCTCTACAGGTATCGCCAAAGGTGTTTGTTGGGTTGGCATAGATCGAGATTAGGATTTATCACTCCGAGTATCAAAGAGGTATCTCTGGGCCCCCTCGGTAATACACGTCATAAGAAGCTTTGCAAGCAATGTGACTAATAAGTTAGTTGTAGGATGATGTATTACGGAACGAGTAAAGAGACTTGCCAGTAACGAGATTGAACTAGGTATGATGATACCGACGATCGAATCTTGGGCAAGTAACATACAGATGACAAAGGGAATAACATATGTTGTCATTACGGTACGGCCGATAAAGATCTTCATAGAATATGTGGGAACCAATATGAGCATCCAGGTTCTGCTATTGGTTATTGACCAAAGAGGTGTCTCAGTCATGTCTACATAGTTTTCGAACCCGTAGGGTCCGCACACTTAACGTTCGATGACGATTTTGTATTATATGAGTTATGTGATTTGGTGACCGAATGTTGTTCAGAGTCCCAGATGAGATCACGGACATGACAAGGAGTCTCGAAATGGTCGAGAGGTAAAGATTCATATATAGGACGACAGTATTCAGACACCAGAAGTGTTCCGGGGGTACCGGGTACGTATCGGGTCACCGGAAGGGGTTCTGGGCATCCCCTGGCAACTACATGGGCCTAATGGGCCAAGAAGGGGACAGACCAGCCCCTGTGCGCCCCATGTAGGTCGAAATAGGGGGGAAGGAAAGAGGGGAAGAGGGAAAGGAAGGGGAGGGATTTGGCCTCCCCCTTCCTTCTCTCCTCCCTCCTCCTTCCTTTCCCCTCCAAATGAATATGGAAGGGGGGACCGATCAACTAAAATTGTTAGCGCGAGCCCCTCCCCCCGCACCCGCGCCGCTGGCAACTCCAGCCGCGGCAGCCATTGCACGCGCTTCTGCCCGCCGGGCCGCAGGGTTCCCCCGCTCGCCTTTATGGCTCCTCCCCCAACCCCTGATTCCCTGGCGTCGACCGAGCTCCTCGACTGTCCTCCTCGGAGGGAGACGGGGTCGGATCTGGATCGGGCTCTGTGCGCTCGCTGGGTTCCCCGGCGCGACTTCAAGGCGAGGCCTGCCTCCTCGCAGATCCACCCGCCTCTGTGCCCGCCGGTCCGCCCGCTGCGCCCCAAGCAGCTCGCCTCAAATCCATTGTGGTTGCGGCGTCCTCCCCCGGGGCTGTCATTGATGGCGGGCTGCCCCGTGATTCCCCCTCCCCCGTTGGTCCCTGGGCTGCGCTCCATCATCATCGCCCCAACCGCAGCCCAGCCGAAAATCCCGCCTGTCATTGATGAGGGATGGACGGAGGCGATATCCCGGAAGCAATAGCAGTGGCTGCGGAAAGCCGCCCTCGATCCGGTGGGCAATAGTGCTGCCCGTCGCCGCTCCATTGCTCAAGCTGCCGCACGGAAGGCCTTCTTAAGGCACTTCAAGGGCCTGTGTCTTCATTGCCTCAGCCCTCTACACCGCCGCAAAGATTGCCATGGGAAAACACATTGCCTCACCTGCAGACTCCCCAGCCACCAATCCCGTCAGTGCCCCCAAGGCCATCTGAAGCCGGCGAAGCCTAGTGCGGCTGCTCGCTCCGGCCCGGCCCCGCCGCCGGGCAGGGCGCCCGTCCGTGACCGGCTCGTCTTCCCCCTCGACCGAGGCCCCCGCGCTGCCTTCCCTACCCCCCCCCACCACCGTTGTCCCTGCCACAATAGCTCATGGCGGCCACCTTCGTCCCTGCTTCCCCGCCGCGCCGTCAGCGCCACAGCCACGGTGTGGTCGTCTGCACGCGGGCCATGGAGTACCAACGCTTCATCCTCAAGAACCACGCCGTGCTGCTCACGGCCACGGACTACTTCCACGCCATCAACCCGATGATGGTGGATCGCGCCCTCGAGGCGCAGCTGCGCATCGGACCACATCTGCTGAGGGTCACGCGCCACCACCCTGAAGATTTCCTCATCCACTTCGAGGACCCGGACCACCGCGACGCCGCGCTGCGCTACAACAGCATCAACGTCGAGGGCGTCTCCTTCCTCACCAAGCCTTGGCGCCCCGACGAGCACGCGGTCCGCCAGACCTGGATGCTGCATGCCCGTGTCGTCATCGAGCACCTCCCCCTCGACATGTGGACCCTGGAGGGGGTCAAAGAGGTGCTAGGCAAGTTCTGCATCATCGACCGGCTCGACAGCCACACCTTTGAGCGCCGGGACACGCGCATGTTCGCCTGCTGGGTGTGGGTGTGGAACCTCACGGACATCCCCACTCGCCACTGCCTTTCCAGCTTCGAGGAGGGGGCTGGCCGCATGACGGAGATGCTGGGTTACTCGCCGCCGCTCAGGGCCAACCGCGTCATCCCGCCGCCTCCTGAGGGGGAGCGCAGCTCCCTGCTCTTCCACATCGACCGCGTCAAGGACTGGACACCTCGCGGGCCACGGTCTCCTGAGTCCTACCAGAGCGGCCTGCCATCCTCGGGTTCCGACGACGACGATCGCCGCCCCATGCCGGAGATCGCCATGCTCGACTGGCGGTTCAACGTCGAGGACAACCGCGAGCACCACCCGCCGCCTGCGCCGGCACCAGCCCCTGCCCCGGCTCCGCGCCACCGGCGGCCAGGCGGCGGCGCCACTTGTGGCCTCCACAGCCTGCCGTGGTATGCCGGCTCCAGCCCGCCGTGGTGACCACGACGGGGAGGGTGGCTCGGGCCGCCACACTTGGAAGGATGTGTTGCTTGGTTTCGGCCGTCCCGCTTGCCCAGTGCCGAACGTCACCGCAGCCACACGCCGGGGCCGCGTCACAGGCAGCGCCACGTCGATGCTCAAGCCAAGATGCCGTTGCCACTCCTTGCCCTGCCGCGCCCCCTGCTGCCCCCGGCGGCCGCACCAGTTGCGGTGGCTCCCCCCCCCCACCAGCTCCTCCAGCTCAGATTGACACACCGCTTCCGCCCGTTGATGAGCCTGAAGACCCAGTGGGCCGTTTCTTTGCCAACAGAAGCGACGCCATCACCCCTCCCCGTTGGACTAACAGTATGGTGTTCGAGGTGAACGCCACAATTGAAGCCGCTCTGGCACAGCCACTGTCCTTCTCCCCCAAGCCTCCGGAAAAGCTCGCAAAGCAGATGACAGAAGATCACCGGGCCCCTTCCACTCTCAGCCGCGCTCGCACTCCTCTGCGCAGCCGTCCAAGCCCCACCCTGAAGATGACCAAGACAGCAACACCGACAACAGCTGAGCCAGTGCACCTCCCCCTGGTCACTGCTCAGATGGATGGCCTCGAGATAGGGCAGTGCAGCTCCCAGGAAGATCAAGGCAAGTAGACGGTCGCCCGTGCCCTCTTCACTAACGTTCAACAACCCATCATCGCCTCTCCAATTGTGCCACCACCGGATGCAGGGAAGTCAAAGAAACAGATGCTTCCCTCAAGAAGGAGTGCTCGCCAAGCAGGAGCAAAGAATGACGTCCCGGTGGCAAACCGAGCTTCCCTAAGGATCGTCCAAGGCCTTGGCATGCTCGCCCCGAGCGACAAGATGACGGCATCCGCGGCGAAGAAGCTCGTGCAACGTTTCGAAGAGCCACTCTCCCAGGAAGACATCCGTGGCCTCGAGCTCCTCACCTGCCTCGACGACGCATCTCTACGTGTAGCAGCAGGACTTGGTGGCCCAGCCACAGTCGCCGAATGAGTGCTCCATGTTAGCAAAACCTCATGTAAACCAGCAGAGGCCGGTGATGCGCTGGTTAGAGTTAGGAATGCTTCTCTTTTTTTAGTCGGCAGGTTTAGTGGTAGTTGCAGCAATCTGGCAACGCGGAGCAAGGGCTACTGGTGGTGCTCGCGTTCGCCGATGCCTGCTAGTTGGGCTGGTGTGCCCGTCCTCTCAGTGTCAGGGTGGTGGTAGGAGCTGTAGATCGACGGCGGCAGTAGAGCGCTACTGGTGGTTGCCATTGTTGATGTTGCTTGCTAGTTTGGCATGTGTACCCTGTTGTTTTACTTGTCTAGTGATGTTTCTCTGCTGGCAAACTTGTTTCCCCCATGAGTAGCCCAACCTGCACTATCATATCCTAGAACGTTAGAGGCCTGAATTTTCCTGCTAAACACCACGCTGTCGAAGAAAGCTTAGCTGTTTGGAAACCATCCATTGTATGTCTCTAAGAGACGAAAATTAGTAACTGGACTGATGCCCTATCTAAGGAAATTGGGGGTGCGACACTAGACCAAGTATGCCAGCTGCCTGCCAACGGATCTAGAGGAGGCATCAGCATCTTCTGGAATAGCACTTTGGTGCATCTTAGTAAATGTATCGCCTCTCAGTTTTCCTTGACGGCTACTGTCAATTCCCTGACGGAGGAGAAGGAGTTCTGCCTCACGTCAGTTTACCGCCCAACCGATGACAATCTCAATCTGGAACCTACTCCGTTGCGGCAGCTTACAAGCTGTAGTTTGCTGGCAGGGTGGCCTCTCCTTTCAAAGACATGTTCTGGCGGGCATGGGCTCCCCCCCGCTGCAAGTTTTTCATTTGGTTGCTCATGTTGGATAGGCTATGGTGCGCTGATCGTCTACAGCGTCGAGGCTGGCCAAACAACTATTTTTGCCCTCTTTGTCTGCGAAACTTGGAGACCTCGCTGCACATTCTATGGGAATGCCCGCATGCCAGGATGGTCTGGTAAAAGGCTGCGGACTGGTCTGGATGCAGATGACTCGATCCCATTGCCTGGCAAAACCCTGAAAGCTCAAAAGAGATGTGGATTTCTATCGTCTCCAAGATGACGGCTGAACAAAAGAAGGGCATCAAATCAATGATGATCCTGGTGTCGTGGAGGATATGGCTTGAGCGAAACAACAGAATCTTCAACAACAAAATCTTAACGGTGGAAACCACAATAAGGGAGATTCGAGGAGACTTGGAATTGTGGAGACTAGGGGTGCATCCTGCTTGCTGTTGCCTTTCGGGGACCCAGGCTGAGAGATTTTCCGCCTGTGCTGTCCTCCTTTTCTTCTTCTCCTTTTATTTTCCTCTTCATTTTCATCCTTATGACCGTCTTGGTCTATGTACATATTGCTCCCTACCTATCATAATGAAAAAGCCCAGCCTTGCTGGTCTCCCTTCAAAAAAAATATGGAAGGGGGAAGGCCGAATTGGGAGGCGCCCAAGTAGGATACCTCCTACTTGGGACGCCCCCTTGGCTACCTCTCCTCCCCTCCAACCTATATATATATGAGGGGGGGGCACCTCTAGAACACACAACTCCTAGCCGTGTGCGGCGCCCCCTCCACAGTTTACGCCTCCGGTCATATTGTCGTAGTGCTTAGGTGAAGCCCTGCGCGGATCACTTCACCATCACCGTCACCACGCCGTCGTGCTAATGAAACTCTCCCTCGACACTTTGCTGGATCAAGAGTTCGAGGGACGTCATCGAGCTGAACGTGTGTAGAACTCGGAGGTGTCGTACGTTCGGTGCTTGATCGGTCGGAACGAGAAGAAGTTCGACTACATCAACCGCGTTAACAAACGCTTCTGCTTTTGGTCTACGAGGGTACGTGGACACACTCTCCTCCTCTCGTTGCTATGCATCTCCTAGATAGATCTTGCATGAGCGTAGGAATTTTTTTGAAATTGCATGCTACGTTCCCAACAGTGGCATCCGAGCCAGGTTTATGCGTAGATGATATGCACGAGTAGAAAACAAAGAGTTCTGGGCAGTGATCATCATACTGCTTACCACCAATGTCTTATTTTGATTCGGCTGTATTGTTGGATGAAGCGGCCCGGACCAACCTTACATGACCACGTTCATGAGACCGGTTCCACCGATAGACATGCAACTAGTTTTGCATAAAGGTGGCTGGCGGTTGTCTGTTTCTCCAACTTTAGTTGAATTGAATTTGACTGCGATCGGTCCTTGTTGAAGGTTAAAACAGCAAACTTGATAAATCACCATTGTGGTTTTGATGCGTAGGTAAGAACAATTCTTACTAGAAGACTGTAGCAGCCATGTAAAACTTGCAACAACAAAGTAGAGGACGTCTAACTTGTTTTTGCAGGGCATGTTGTGTTGTGATATGGTCAAGACATGATGTGATATACATTATTGTATGAGATGATCATGTTTTGTAAAAGTTATCGGCAACTGGCATGAGCCTTATGGTTGTCGTTTTATTGTATGAAATGCAAATACCATGTAATTGCTTTACTTCATCACTATGCGTTAGCGATAGTTGTAGAAGCAATAGTTGGCGAGACAACCACGACACTACGATGGAGATCAAGGTGTCAAGCCGGTGACGATGGAGATCAAGGTGTCAAGCCGGTGATGATGGAAATCATGACGGTGCTTTGGAGATGGAGATCAAAGGCACAAGATGATGATGGCCATATCATGTCACATATTTTGATTGCATGTGATGTTTATCTTTTATGCATCTTATTTTGCTTAGTACGGCGGTAGCATTATAAGATGATCCCTTACTAAAATTTCAAGGTATAAGTGTTCTCCCTGAGTATACACCGTTGCGACAGTTCGTCGTGCTGAGACACCACGTGATGATCGGGTGTGATAGGCTCTACGTTCACATACAACGGGTACAAGACAATTTTGCACATGCGGAATACTTGGGTTAAACTTGACGAGCCTAGCATGTACAGTCATAGCCTCGGAACACTGGAGACCGAAAGGTCGAACGTGAATCATATAGTAGATATGATCAACAGATGTTCACCATTGATGACTACTCCATCTCACGTGATGATCGGACATGGTTTAGTTGATTTGGATCACGTATCATTTAGATGACTTCAGGGATGTCTATCTAAGTGGGCTTTCTTAAGTAATTTGATTAATTGAGCTTCATTTATCATGAACTTAGTCTTGATAGTATTTGCATATCGATGTTGATGATCAATAGCTCGCTATACAGCTCCCTTATTTTGATATGTTCCTAGAGAAAAATAAGTTGAAAGATGATAGTAGCAATGATGCGGACTGGGTCCGTGATCTGAGGATTATCCTCATTGTTGCACAGAAGAATTATGTCCTTGATGCACCACTAGGTGACAGACCTATTGCAGGAGCAGATGTAGATGTTATGAATGTTTGGCAAGCTCGATATGATGACTACTTGATAGTTTAGTGCGTCATGCTTTACGGTTTAGAATCGGGGCTTCAAAAACGTTTTGAACGCCACTCAGCATATGAGATGTTCCAAGAGCTGAAATTGGTATTTCAGACTCATGCCCGTGTCGAGAGGTATGAGACCTCTAACAAGAACATTGCCTACAAGATGGAGGAGAATAGCTCAGCTTGTAAGCATGTGTTCAGAATGCCTGGGCACTACAATCGTTTGAATCAAGTGGGAGTTAATCTTTCAGATAAGATAGTGATTGACAGAGTTCTCTAGTCACTATCACCAACCTACTAGAACTTCGTGATGAACTATAATGTGCAAGGGATAACAAAAAAGATTCCATAGCTCTTCGCGATGCTAAAATGAGCGAAGGTAGAAATCAAGAAAGAGCATCAAGTGTTGAGGGTTGACAAGACCACTAGTTTCGAGAAAAATGGCAAAGGAAAAGAAAGGGAACTTCAAGAGAATGGCAAGCAAGTTGCCACTCCCAGGAAGAAGCCAAAGTTGGACCAAAGCCTGAAACTGAGTGCTTCTACTTCAAAAGGATTGGTCACTGGAAGCGGAACTGCCTTAAATACTTGGCGGATAAGAAGGATGGCAAAGTGAACAAAGGTATATTTGATATACAGATTATTGATGTGTACTTTACTAGTGTTTGTAGCAACCACCTAGGTATTTGATATCAGTTCAGTTGCTAAGATTAGTAACTCGAAACAGGAGTTGCAGAATGAACAAATACTAGTTAAGGGCGAGGCAACGATGTGTGTTGGAAGTGATTCCATGCTTGATAAGATCACCATCGCACACTCCCTCTACCTTCAGGATTAGTGTTGAACCTAAATAAATGTTATTTGGTGTTTGCGTTGAGCATAAATATGATTTGATCATGTTTATTGCAATACGGTTATTCATTTAAGTCACAGAATAATTGTTGTTCTGTTTACATGAATAAAACCTTCTATGGTCATACACCCAATGTGAATGGTTTATTGAATCTCGATCGTAATGATACACATATTCATAATATTGATGCCAAAAGATGCAAAGTTGATAATGATAGTGCAACATATTTGTGGCACTGCCGTTTAGGTCATATTGGTGTAAAATGCATGAAGAAACTCCATGCAGATGGACTTTTGGAATCACTTGATTATGAATCATTTGATATTTGTGAACCATGCCTCATGGGCAAGATGACTAAAACTCCGTTCTCCGGAACAATGGAGCGAGCCAATGACTTATTGGAAATAATACATAGCGATTTATGCGGTACGATGAGTGTTAAGGCATGCGGCGGGTATCATTATTTTCTGACCTTCACACATGATTTGAGCAGATATGGCTATATCTACTTGATGAAACACAAGTCTGAAACATTTCAAAAGTTCAAAGAATTTCAGAGTGAAGTGGAGAATCATCGTAACAAGAAAATAAAGTTTCTACGATCTGATCATGGAGGCGAATATTTGAGTTACGAGTTTGACCTTCATTGAAAACAATGTGGAATAGTTTCACAACTCACGCCACCTGGAACACCATAGCGTAATGGTGTGTCCGAACGTTGTAACCATACTTTATTAGATATGATGCGATCTATGATGTCTATTACCGATTTACGGCTATCATTTTGGGGTTATGCATTAGAGACAACTGCATTCACGTTAAATAGGGCACCGTCTAAATCCGTTGAGACGACGCCGTATGAATTGTGGTTTGGCAAGAAACCTAAGCTGTCGTTTCTTAAAGTTTGGGGTTGCGATGCTTATGTGAAAAAGCTTCAGCCTGATAAGCTCGAACCCAAATAGAAGAAGTGTGTCTTCATAGGATACCCAAAAGAAACTATTGGGTACACCTTCTATCATAGATCTTAAGGCAAGACCTTTGTTGCTAAAAATGGATCCTTTCTAGAGAAGGAGTTTCTCGCAAAAGAAGTGGGTGGGAGGAAAGTAGAACTTGATGAGGTAAGTGTACCTTCTCTCAAATAGGAAAGTAGCACATCAGTGAAATCCGTTCCCGTGATGCCTACACCAACTAGAGAGGAAGCTAATGATGATGATCATGAAACTTCAGATCAAGTTACTACCGGACCTCGTAGGTCAAACAGAGCACGACCAGAGTCGTACGGTAATCCTGTCCTGGAAGTCATGTTACTAGACCATGAGGAACCTACGAACTATGAAGAAGATATGATGAGCCCAGATTCCGACAGATGGCTTGAGGCCATGAAATCTGAGATAGGATCCATGTATGAGAACAAAGTGTGGACTTTGGTGGATTTGCCCGATGATTGGCAAGCCATTGAGAATAAATGGATCTTCAAGAGGAAGACGAACGCTGATGGTAGTGTTACTATCTACAAAGCTCGAATTGTCGCAAAAGGTTTTTGACAAGTTCAAGGTGTTGACTACGATGAGATTTTCTCACTCGTATCAATGCTTAAGTCTGTCTGAATCATGTTAGCAATTGCCGCATTTTATGAAATCTGGCAAAAGGATATCAAAATTGCATTCCTCAATGGATTTATTAAAGAAGAGTTGTATATGATGCAACCATAAGGTTTTGTCAATCCTAAAGGTGCTGACAAAATGTGCAAGCTCCAGCGATCCATCTATGGACTGGTGCAAGCATCTCGGAGTTGGAATATATGTTTGATGAGTTGATCAAAGCATATAGTTTTATACAGACTTGCGGTGAAGCCTGTATTTACAAGAAAGTGAGTGGGAGCACTAAAACCTTGCCGAGAAGTATATGTGAATGGCATATTGTTGATCGGAAATGATGTAGAATTTTCTGAAAGCATAAAGGAGTGTTTGAAAGGAGTTATTCAAAGAAGGACCTCGGTAAATCTGCTTACATATTGGGCATCATGATCTATAGAGATATATCAAGATGCTTGATTGGATTTTTCAATGAGTACATACCTTGACAAGATTTTGAAGTAGTTCAAAATGGAACAGTCAAAAAAGGAGTTCTTGCCTGTGTTGCAAGGTGTAAAGTTGAGTAACACCGTGTCAAGGTATTAACCGAAAACTTGATACATGTGTGAATACATAGACAAAACACTGTGTCCTTAGTATAGGTGCTCATTGAAAAATAGAAAGAGAATGAAAGTCAATCTCTATGCCTTGGCCATAGGTTCTATAAAGTATGCTATGCTGTGTATCAGACCTTTTTGTGTACCTTGCCATGAGTTTGGCAAGGGGGTACGATAGTGATCCAGGAGCGGATCACTGGACAGCAGTCAAAGTTATCCTTAATTACCAAGGAGGACTAAGGAAATATTTCTCGGTTATGGAGGTGATAAAGAGTTCACCGTAAAGAGTTACGTCGATGGAAGCTTTTACACCGATCCGGATGACTCTAAGTCTCAATATGGACACATATTGAAAGCAGGAGCAATTAGCTAGAGTAGCTCCATGCAGAGCATTGTAGACATAGAAAATTTGCAAAATACATACGGCTCTGAATGTGGCAGACCAGTTGACTAAACTTCTCCCACAAGCAAAACATGATCACACCTTAGTACTCTTTGGGTGTTAATCACATAGCGATGTGAACTAGATTACTGACTCTAGTAAACCCCTTGAGTGTTGGTCACATGGCGATGTGAACTAGATTATTGACTCTAGTGCAAGTGGGAGACTGAAGGAAATATGCCCTAGAGGCAATAACAAAGTTGTTATTTTATATTTCCTTATATCATGATAAATGTTTATTATTCATGCTAGAATTGTATTAACCGAAAAATTGATACATGTGTGAATACATAGACAAAACACCGTGTCCTTAGTAAGCCTTGTGACGTCCCCGAGTCAATCATACACTAATCATACACGCAAATGTGTACGATCAAGATCAGGGACTCACAGGAAGATATCACAACACAACTCTAGACACAAATAAAAATAATACAAGCTTTATATTACAAGCCAGGGGCCTCGAGGGCTCGAATACAAAAGCTTGAGACACAAGCGTCAGCGAAAGAAGCAATATCCGAGTACATGCATAAGTTAAACAAGACTGCCTTAAGGAGGCAAACACAAAAGCTACAATGATCGAAGAGGCAAGGTCTCCTGCCTGGGACCTCCTAACTACTCCTGCTTTCCGGCGGTCTCCACGTAGTAGCAGGCACCATCGGGTAGTAGTAGACATCGACGGTGGCATCTGGCTCCATGGATCCACCAACTGATTGCAACAACCAGAAAGAAGAAAGAAGGGGAAAAGCGGTAGCAAAGCAACCGTGAGTACTCATCCAAAGTACTCACAAGCATCAGATCTATACTAAGTATGCATCAATATCAAATGGAAGGGTTGTATCTATGGACTGAACTGCAGAATGCCAGAATAGAGGGGAGGGCCTAACCTATCAAAAACTAGCATCTTCAAGCAGCTCCAGACATCTTGTAGCATGTATAAGAGTAAAGAATATCAGTTTATATTTAACAAACATGTTGTAGTATTAACGCCCAGAGATCCTTCCTCGACTCCCTACGAGAAAGCAATCTCGGAGCCACATATCCATCACATATCTCAAGTAACCAGTTCTAGTTGTAATAGATCTGGATACAAGTCTGAACGTCCATTACCGTGGACACGGTATTCGAATATATAACTTCCCTGCAGGGGTGCACCACATTACCCAACACGCTTGATTACTATGGCCGGACACACTTTCCTGGGCCATGCCCGGGCTCGGAATACCAACACGTCGCAGCCCTACCTAGGCTCAGCAGAGAGGTCCCCGCCGGTCTACATCCTAAGCAATCTGGGGTCTTGGGCCCATCGCCTGTTGCACTCCGGGTCGTTGTGTGCAGGGTGAATACCAGCGCCGCCTTGGATGGCCAGCACGATCCGACCGTGTCACAATGCTTAACTGGATGTCTGACCAAGCTTCGGCTGATACTGCGACGCTGATGTCTACTACGCAACTTTATTCTTGTAGACACGTGTTGGGCCTCCAAGCGCAGAGTTTTGTAGGACAGTAGCAATTTTCCCTCAAGTGGATGACCTAAGGTTTATCAATCCGTGAGAAGTGTAGGATGAAGATGGTGTCTCTCAGATGACCCTGCAACCAAATACAAGAAATCTCTTGTGTCCCCAACACACCCAATACAATGGCAAATTGTATAGGTGCACTAGTTCGGCGAAGAGATGGTGATAAAAGTGCAATATAGATGGTAGAAATATATTTCTATAATCTGAATAAATAAAAACAACAAGGTAGAAAATAGTAAACGGGCACAAAACCAGTATTGCAATGCTTGAAAATGAGGTCTAGGGTTCATACTTTCACTAGTGCAACCTCTCAACAATGCTAATACAATTGGATCATATAACCACCCCTCAACGTGCAACGAAGAATCACTCCAAAGTTCCTATCTAGCGGAGAACATAAGAATAAATTGTTTGTAGGGTACGAAACAACCTCAAAGCTATTCTTTCCGTTCGATCTATTCAAGAGTTAGTACTAAATAACACAAAGCTATTCTTTCTGTTCAATCTATCCTAGAGTTCGTACTAAAATAACACCAAAGCAAATTCATATTCATAATACTCAATCCAACACAAATAACTTCAAAGATTGCCCCAAGATTTCTACCGGAGAAACAAAGACAAGAACGTGCATTAACCCCTATGCATAGATTAGCCCAATGTCACCTCGGGAATCCGCGAGTTGAGTGCCAAAACATATATCAAGTGAATCAATACGATACCCCATTGTCACCACGAGTATTCAATTGCAAGACATATATCAAGTGTTCTCAAATCCATAAAAGTATTCAATCCGATAACAACGAAATCTCAAAGGGAAAAACTCAATTCATCACAACAAGATAGAGAGGGGAAAACACCATATGATCTGACTATATTAACAAAGCCCACGATACATCAAGTGTTGGGGATCATTGCAGAAATTAAAAATACGCATCACCAAGATCAATCTATGGAGAGACTAGCAACGAGAGAGAGGGTACTGCATCTTCATACCCTTGAAGATTGCGATGCAGAAGCGTTACAAGAACGCGGATGAAGGAGTCGTACTCACAGCGATTCAGATCGCGGTTGATTCCGATCTAAGCGCCGAACAACGGCGCCTCCGCGTTCAACACACGTACAGCCCGAGGACGTCTCCTCCTTCTTGATCCAGCAAGGGGAGAGGAGAAGCTGAGGGAGAGCTCCGGCGGCATGACGGCGTGGTGGTGGAGCTTGCAGTTCTCCGGCAGGGCTTTGCCAAGCACTACTACTATGGAGGAGGTGTTGGGGAGGGAGAGGGTTGCGCCAGGGGAAGGGGTGCGGCTCCCATGCGCCTCCCCACTATATATAGGGGTGGAGGGAGCTGGTTTCTTGCCCTCCAAGTCCATTGGGGCGTTGGCAAAGGTGGGGGAAAGAAATCCCATCATTTCCCTTCCCCAGGATTGTTATCCCCTTTTTAGGGATCTTGATCTTATCCCTTGGGGATATGATCTTATTCCTTCTAAGGGGGGATCTTGGTGCGCCTTGACCAGGGGTGTGGGGCCTTGCCCCCACTACCCACGTTCATGTGGGTCCCCCCATGCAGGTGGGCCCCACCCTGGAACCTTCTAGAACCTTCCTGGTACAATACCGAAAAATCCCGAACATTTTTCCGATGGCCAAAATAGGACTTCCCATATATAAATCTTTACCTCCGGACCATTCCGGAACTCCTCGTGACGTCCGGGATCTCATCCGAGACTCCGAACAACATTCGGTAACTGCACACTAATTCCCATAACAACTCTTGCATCACCGAACCTTAAGTGTGTAGACCCTACGGGTTCGGGAATCATGCAGACATGACCGAGACAGCTCTCTGGCCAATAACCAACAGCGGGATCTGGATACCCACGTTGGCTCCCACATGTTCCACGATGATCTCATCGTATGAACCACGATGTTGGGGATTCAATCAATCCTGTATACAATTCCCTTTGTCAATCGGTACGTTACTTGCCCGAGATTCGATCGTCGGTATCGCAATACCTCGTTCAATCTCGTTACCGGCAAGTCACTTTACTCATTTCGTAATGCATGATCCCGCGACTAACTACTATGTCACATTGAGCTCATTATGATGATGCATTACCGAGTGGGCCCAGAGATACCTCTCTGTCATACGGAGTGACAAATCCGATCTCGATTATTGCCAACCCAGACACTTTCGGAGATACGTAGTGTACCTTTATAGCCACCCGATTACGTTGTGACATTTGGCACACCCAAAGCATTCCTACGGTATCCGGAGTTGCAAAACTCATGGTCTAAGGAAATGATACTTGACATTAGAAAAGCTTTAGCATCTGAACTACACGATCTTGTGCTATGCTCGAGATTGGGTCTTGTCCATCACATCATTCTCCTAATGATGTGATCCCGTTATCAACGACATCCAATGTCCATGGTCAGGAAAGGGTAACCATCTATTGATCAACGAGCTAGTCAACTAGAGGCTCACTAGGGACATGTTGTGGTCTATGTATTCACACATGTATTACGATTTCCGGATAACACAATTATAACATGAACAATAGACAATTATCATGAACAAGGAAATACAATAATAACCATTTTATTATTGCCTCTAGGGCATATTTCCAACATCAAGATCGTGACATCTCAAGAACACGCGAGAGAGAGAGAGAGAGAGAGAGAGAGATTAAACACATAGCTACTAGTACAAACCCTCAGCCCCGAGGGTGGACTACTCCCTCCTCATCGTGGTGGCCGCCGGGATGATGAAGATGGCCACCGGAGATGATTCCCCCCCTCCGGCAGGGTGCGAAAACGGGTCTAGATTGGTTTCAGGTGGCTCACGGAGCCTTCTTGCGGCGGAACATCTGATCTAGGTTAACCAGGGTTTGAATATTTGAGAATTTATAGGGTAAAGAGGGGGTGCGGGAGGCCACCGAGGTGGGCACAACCCACCTGGGTGCGCCTGGCCCCCCAGACGCGCCCTGGTGGGTTGTGCCCCCCTCAGGGCACCCCTGGCGCTGCTCTAGCCCATTGGTGGTCCTCTGGTCCATAAAAAATCCACAAAAAATTTCGCGGTGTTTCGACTCCGTTTGATATTGATTTCCTGCGATGCAAAAAAACAAGCAAAAAACAACAACTGGCACTAGGCACTGGGTCAATAGGTTAGTCCCAAAAAATGATATAAAGTTGCTATAAAATGATTGTAAAACATCAAGGAATGATAACATAACAGCATGAATACTTCATAAATTATAGATACATTGGAGACGTATCAGCATCCCCAAGCTTAATTCCTACTCGTCCTCGAGTAGGTAAATGATAAAAGAAATAATTTATGAAGTGTGAATGCTAGCAAAGTGCATAAGTTTAATCAATGATAATTTCAATCACTTTTCCTAGCATCATAATAGTAATTATTTCTTATCAAATTTCTCATGTTAAAGTAGCAACCAATTCACATGTTAAGGTTCAAACAATGAATTCTGTTGAAACCGAACAACCTATGTTCTCAGTCACCAAGCAATTGCAATTCAACTTATTCAACAGAGTTTAAGTAAGATCTTCACATACTCAACCATCATATAGTCTTCTATGATTGCTAACACTCACCGCGTACACATGAGCAAAACATGTCAACCGAACACATAGAAAGATATGGGTTATTGTTTTACCTCCCAACGTATTCACCTCAAGGGTGATGTCAACAATAATAACTCATGCTACCCATATCCAACTGGATATATGTTCCTAGATCTTTCCTCACCACATGATGCTTGCCAAAAGAGAAAAATAAAAAGGAATAGAGAGAAAAACTTTGACTCTTTGCATAAAAGTAAATACTGAAAAGTAAAAGATAGGCCCTTCGCAGAGGGAAGCAGAGGTTGCATGCGCTTATTTGTTTGTATGCTCAACCCCTTAGTGCAAAATAACGTCACGTTATATTGCCCCTTATGATAGCAACCTTTATTATGCATTTTTTTGCTTTTATTCTTTGCCATCACAAGTTCGTACAACGCTCAATTTTCTCTTACACTAAATGATCTAACACTTTTAGAAGCAATTTTTATTGCCTTATTGTACCGATGACAACTTACTTGAAGGAACTTGTTCAATCCCTAGGCAGGTATGGTGGACTCTTGAAAATAAGATTTGGTTTTAAGGGTTTTTGGATGCACAAGTAGTATCTCTACTTGGTGCTGAATTTTTGGCTAGCAAATATGGGGGGCAAGCACCACATGTTAAAGGATCTATGATAATATAAATTCTATGTGAATACGAACAAACATAAACTATTACATTGTCTTCCTTGTCCAACGTCAACAATTTTGGCATATTATATTTTCATGGGGGCTCACAATCACAAAAGATTTCCAAGATAGTGTATTTGTATGTGAAAGTTCTCTTCCTTATACTAATTATTCGTGAATTGCTTGTATGACCAATATTGTGATTGTCAAGCGTGAAAATATTTCACTTTCTAAAACCATGTGAAGCTACCACTAGGCATGATATGATTTCAACTTCATGACATTCAATCTATTCAACAATTTACTCATAGGATATAAGTGAAGCACAATAGTAAATGACAAGCTACTCCAAAAAGATATAAATGAAGATCATGAGCATAATATTTCTATATCCACTACAAAAAAAGACACATCCGTGACATTTTGGGCCGAACGGATTTTTTTTCTGTCATACTTATGACACTTCTATGACGATAATTGTGAAAAAACCCGGTATCATCATAGATGTGGTGGGGTCCTACTTCTATGACAAAAAATCATGATAGAAAATGGGCTTTTCGTCACAGGCGGGCGGAGACGCGACTGCATGACATTCTTTGGGTCGTCCATGACGGAAAAACCGTGGTAGAAGCGAGGCGAGGAAAATATCGGGGAGTTCCGGTTACGGTGGGTGGTCGAGGCCAAGCGATGCGTTTATCTTATGCGTACATGCGTGTGTGCGGCGTTGGGCTCTAATCGAACCCGAGCGAGGCGTTGGGCTCTAACTGAACCCGAGCGATTGCACTGCAGGCTACGCGTTATACTGAACCCGAGCGATCGATCGATCCCTTGCTGTTAACTGAACCCGAGCGATCCATCGATCCCTTGCTTTTAACTGGACCCGAGCGATTCCTTCACTACTGCTGCTAACTGCAGCCGATCGATGCTGCCTCTGGATGAACAGTGAGAGTTGTTGGGGGGTTTGGATGAACAGTTCCCGGTGGGGGTTGGATGAACTAGAACCCGTGGTAGTAGAGGCCGTTGCCGCTGGATGAACAATACCCGATCGATCAAGCCGGTGGATGAACATGACCCCATGGAGGGCTGGATGAACAGGACCCCGTGGAGGGCTGGTTGAGCGATGGCCGGTAGAGTCTTTGGTTGAGCGATGGCCGGTGGAGGGCTGGATGAGCAGTGAGTCCGTGAAGGGGTGGTTGAACATGACCCCGTGAGAGAGGGCTGGTTGAGCGATGGCGGTGGAGGAGCGCGCGGTGGAGGCTGGATGAACAGGAGCCCGTTGATGAACAGTCGCAGGTGGAGGCTGGAGGAGCTCGACGGTGGATGAACAGTAGCCCGTGGAGGTAGTCTACGGTGGAGATGAACAGTATCCCGTGGAGTCCTGTTTTGCAGTACGCCACACCCCTCCCGATGAACAGGACCCCTGTTTCGACCGTAGCGCTCCAACACAAGTCCATTTCCTTTGTTTTGTGGTACGCCACACCCCTCCCGATCAACAGGACCCCGTTTCGACCATAGGAGGTCTGTTTCTTCGCCGTTTTCTGATGCGCGGACCCCTCCCGATGAACAGGATCCCGTTTCCACCTTGGCCGGTCGAACACAAGGCCGTTTCCTCCGTTCTGCGGTACGCCAGGCCTCGTTTCCATCGCCTGTTCCGTCCAAGCCGGTTGGCTCCCGATGAACAACACGCGTTCCGTTGCCTCCCGATGAACACGACGCATTCCGTTGCCTCCCTATGAACACGACGATGACGCAGTTTCTCCGTTCCGACCCAGCCACAACCATGTACATGAGCCCTGGCCGTACGTATGCGCGAGTAGGCGTTCGAGACCCCGCCCGTATTTACTTTCTTGCAACATTGTTGTTGTAGGTACGTGTACATGCTACGTGCGCGCCTCTACTACGACACGTGCGCGCCTCTACTATGACACGTGCCCTTCCTTACACGGCCACGGTTTATCGCTGCAGCCTGCAGACAGACCGATCTTATGTACGTACACGTTCATGACCAGAATGACAACGCTACGTACGCTTCAACCAGGTGGGTCCCGACTATCAGGCACTTCCTTGCGTGCGAAGATGTAGCTGGTGGGTCCAGTGATCGAAGGCGAATAATTTTTTTGCCCGTAATATGGACGCACTTCCTTGCGTGCGAAGATGTAGCTGGTGGGTCCCAGCAGTCAGGAGGAAAACATTTTTTTCATGAAATACGGTGGCCCGTCTGGCGGGTCCCTGCTGTCAGGTGGAGGAATCATTATTTTCCGCGAAATAAGGAGGCACTTGCTGCGGCCGTGGACCCAGCTGTCAGCCTCTCCACGTACAGTACTCTTCCGATGGAAGTCGTTCCTTGACCACGTTGACCATGCCGCACCGAGAGCACCAAGGCAGTGGACGACGTCGAGGCCTAGGAAGGGGACGACGCGGAGCCGGGGAAGACGCGGCAGTGGCTGCCCACACGGAGAGGAGTACGAGGGTTCACTGGTTCGGCTGTGGTGTGATGATGCCGTCGTCGCAGGGCCTGGCCAGCGGTGGGAGTGGTAGGGGGAGGTGAGGCCTCCATGGCTGACCTGACCCGACCATGGGGGGCAGGAGCAAGCGGTGACGACCGGCCCTTCTTTAGGCGGTGGAGCAAGAAGACCAGGAGGTTGAAGAATCCTGGCGGCCGTTGGATGGACATCATACGATCACCGCAGCTAGAATCATTTATATTGACTAAGTTGACAAAGCCCTTGGTACGCGTCAACTTAGTAGGCCTGAGTCAGCCTCTAAAGCGACCGCCCGGATGTCGGGGAGGAATCATTTTTGGGCAGCTGAAGCTAGAATATCCGAGATTGAAGAAGAAGCACGACATCCGTTGGATGGACATCCAACGGACACTGCTGCTAGAACCGTGTGTTGACTATAAGTTGAAAAAGCCTTGCATACGCGTCTACTTAGTAGGCCCACAAGTGTGTGGCAGAGAACTTATAGCCCATTTGCGATTTGTAAGAATGCACAACCCATTTTTGAATTCTAAAGGAATTAACTACAGCCCATTTACAGTTTGTTAAAAGTACAACCCATTTTCTAGCTAGGACAATGATTAATAATTTCAACCAACTGTTCAAAACAGAATTCAATAAAATTTCCCACATTTTGATAGGATCCGAAATATTTTTGTACTGAAATTTCTAGTCAGATTAAATACAATTTCGATATAAATTTGTATTACGTAAAAATCCAACGAAACATTGCGCGCGCAACAATTAATGAAATTAAAATTTTCAAAATCCAAAAGTAATATTTTATAAACTAATTACGTGTTTGTGCATTTTTCATAGTTACTGCCCATTTTTTATAATTACATCCCATTTATTATTTCTTAAAGCCCATTTTCTTGTTAAGCCTAATGCATCCCTCCTAGGAAATATTTGCAGCCCAGCGGGGCGGAGAATAACAAGTTGACCCGGATTGTGTAAAACTGTCGGCCCAGTTGCATTGGTGATGTTGAAAAAAAGGCATGTGTAGTACAGTACAACCTTACATGGCTACTCAACCCACATTCAGCGACGCCGGAAAGGTCCAAACAAGGCTTCTGTACAACTTTTTGAAGTCACTGAGCTAAATTAATAACTTAAGAAAAAAGTTAGAGTACAGTGGAACCTAATTAAAAGTTGTCATGAGCGAAGAAATAATTCAACGGGTCCCACTTGTGCGTGTGTGTGTGTGTGTGTGTGAGAGAGAGAGAGAGAGAGAGAAAGAGAGAGAGACCCATCGGTCGATGCTCATAAGGACATCTTTCAGCCATATGCATTGATGATGCCTAGTAAAAACTTATATGGTTGACACAATCATATATAACACATAGCACACTGAACTTGCATACAAAAATTTCACGTAGGCGGCACAATCAGGGTGGAAGTAGTGGATCACTATGGGTAGGGGTATTTTGAAACCAATGAACTCGTACATAACGATTCATCATCGTTTTCAATGACGGGGAAATATCTTGAATGTTGTGCAAAGAAAACAGATAGACAACACAATATATAAGTTCTGCTAGAACATTAAGTTGACGTACAACCCTTTCTAAAAAAAGTTCAGGTAAAAAAAATAGAACAGGTCATCTAACAAGATTCAGGTGTTACCTCAAATTAGAGCACATCCAGACAGCCAGCCCTGCCTCTTCTCCCAAAGAAGCAGTGGCCTCCGTCGCGCGATGGAGTAGGCCCTATGCCATCCATCATTACGAGCAACATGGCGAAAGTCTGACATTGACTCCTGTAATGGACGTCATCGACGGACCCGGGCACCAGTGGCGGCGGCAGGACTTCGATTGATGGATCGACCACTTCGACATGCACGAACACTCGATACAGGTACATCCCTAACGTGGTCCGCGGCGGCCTTGGTTGCGACGAATAGTACAACCCCGGTTCTTGCACCGGTATCTCAATACCAATCACCTTCGGTATGGTGGACGGCTTCTTCATCCATGCCATAACCGTCAGAGCCCAGTTGTCTGCAGGAACAAACATACTTACGAGCTCACCTCCAAGGTCGTTGATAAGCTCATTCATGGACTCGCTCTTCCAAGCACGTCGATGCATGCCGTGGAAGGTAAGCTTTGTTAAAAACTCAAGCTCAGAGGGCACCGAGCCCCATCCTGGGTGCCACCGATCAAAGCTCACCTGCTCGCCATCGCAGAACAAACGCCAGGAAGATTCAAACACATGAATGCAGTCGAAAGTTGTCCGGAACCTGACGAAGAAATCAGCCGGTGGCAGACAGACTTCAACGAGCAAGTCACTTATTTGTATGTCGTCTTCAATGCCAAGAGCTTTGACAAGGTCGTCCAGCGAGACGGGAGGCTGGTCGTCGTTGATGGTTAGCATCAGCACTTTGCCGGCAAACTGGTCGTCAAGCGCCGCCATGCCACTGTTGAGCGACAAAGACGCAACACCCGGCAGGGGCGAACCTCGGGATCTCGGCTCGGAGATCCGCGTTGACCGGCGACATGATAGTGTGCTTGAGTCTGTGGAGTCTGAGGGAATCTGGTGGGGGATTTGGGGGAACTGGAGTAGGAATCGAGATTCCAGAGGTGGGGGAGGGGCGGTTGATTAGGTATGAAAAGGTAGCATGAATTTCGAACACGTGCCAATATGCTCTCGGCGCGCAAGCGCACGAAAACACCGGTGGCGCCCGCATGTCAGCCTAACAGTCCCCATGTCGGTGTCAAAACCGGCAGATCTCGGGTAGGGGGTCCCGGTCTGTGCGTCAAGGCTGATGGTAACAGGAAGCAAGGGACACAGATGTTTACCCAGGTTCGGGCCCTCTCGATGGAGGTAAAACCCTACTTCCTTCTTGATTAATATTGATGATATGGGTAGTACAAGAGAAGATCTACCACGAGATCGTAGAGGCTAAACCCTAAGAGCTAGCCTATGATGGTATGATTGTAATTGTGATCGGCCTTCTAAGAACCAACCTCTCCGGTTTATATAGACACCGGAGAGGGCTAGGGTTTACATGGAGTCGGTTGCAAGGAAGGAAATATAATGAGGGGATCAAACATCAATATTCTGCACCCTACACCCCTCAACAGAACGGTGTCGCGGAGAGGAAGAACCGGACGTTGATGGATGCGGCCAGGACCATGATGGCGGAGTTTAAGTCTCCATACAACTTTTGGGCCGAAGCCATCAACACCGCATGTCATGCATCCAATCGGCCCTACCTCCGCAAGGGCTTGAACAAGACTCCATATGAGATACTCACCGTAACAAGCCCAACCTCAAGTACTTTGAATTGTTCGGGTGTAAGTGTTTCATTCTCAAAAAGGGTGTTCGGTTGTCTAAGTTTGAAGCTAGAGCTTATGAGGGCATATTTGTTGGTTATGCTAAAACTCTCATGCTTATCGTGTCCTCAATAAATCCACGGGACTTATTGAGGAGGCGTGTAACATGGAGTTTGATGAGAATAACGGCTCCCAAGTGGAGCAAAGTGGCACTTGTGATGTAGGTGATGAAATTCCTCCTCAAGCCATAAGAAGAATGGGTGTTGGTTTTATCCTACCCGTTGAGGAACCCCTTGTGGCCGAAGGAGAAGGACAATGCTCCACTCAAGTGGAGCCATCACCAACCCAAGGCCCACACGCTCAAGAACAAAGTGAAGGCCCTCAACCTCATGAACAAGACAAAGGGCAAGATCATGCTCAAGACGATGTTGACACACCAAGTGATGCCCAAGGTCAAGTTCTCTCCCCCGAGCTAGTTCAAGATCAAGAACATGCTCAAGACGGCGCTCAAGATGATCAAGTGACCCCTCCTCAACTCACCTCCGAGGAGGAACTAGAGCGCCGTGCCGCCAAGATTGCTTCCAAGCTCACCACCAAGGGTCATTGTCGGTGTCAAAACCGGCGGATCTCGGGTAGGGGGTCCCAAACTGTGCATCTAGGCGGATGGTAACAGCATACAAGGGACACGATGTTTTTACCCAGGTTCGGGCCCTCTCGATGGAGGTAAAACCCTACTCCTGCTTGATTAATATTGATGATATGGGTAGTACAAGAGTGGATCTACCACGAGATCAGGAGGCTAAACCCTAGAAGCTAGCCTATGGTATGATTGTTGTTAGTCCTCTGGGACTAAAACCCTCCGGTTTATATAGACATCGGATAGGGTTAGGGTTACATGAGTCGGTTACAATGGTAGGAGATCTACATATCCGTATCGCTGTGCTTGCCTTCCACGCCAAGAAAAGTCCCATCCGGACATGGGACGAAGTCTTCAATCTTGTATCTTCATAGTCCAAGAGTCCGGCCAACGGTGATAGTTCGGCTATCCGGACACCCCCTAATCCAGGACTCCCTGAGTAGCCCCCGAACCAGGCTTCAATGGCGACGAGTTCGGCGCGTAGATTGGCTTCGGCATTGCGAGGCGGGTTCTTCTCCAAATTCCATGTACTTGTCGAATAGTGTCCGGCTTTTGATAAATGTTGTGCTCCTTGGCTTCCACGCCCAATAATGGCCATTCCACGTGTTTGAATGAATGCGAAAAGCCAGGGTATTTTTACACTTATCCCCCTAGCTGCGCAAATGAGCTGTCTATAAAAGGGACGAGGATCTAGATCCGAGTCACACCATCCTCCCTCCGCGAGCTTTCATCGGAGCGCCTCTGACAAAAATCCATTCCATCATGGACAGTCGACGCGGCTCCTCCTCTCGCGCCTCCGGCCCTCAGCCTGGAAATTGGGAGAGATGCTCGATCACTGCATAGCGAGCTAGTGACACTCCAAACCAAGGGATTTCTTCCCCGGCCTTCATGGTTCCGGTTCGAGCTGGACTCGCCACCTATAAGGGCGGAAAGCAAGCGGAGAGTGTCCCGATCCCTCCAAAGGAGAGCGGGTATGCTTTTCTCTTATCTAGTAAGAGGACTCAGATTTCCAATTCATTTGTTTCTCGGGGCTCTTGGAGTTCTCGGCCTCCGGTTGCACCACCTTACGCTTTGCCTCCATTTTGCACATCGCGGGCTTCGTGGCCCTTTGCGAACTGTTCTTGGGTGTCAAGGCTCATTTGCTGTGGAAGAGATTATTCTGCCTTGTACCCCGTTCTCATGAGGGGTCAATATATCAAGTGGGCGGAGCGAGCTATGGCGCATAGCCGGGACCGGATATCTATCCGGAACCCGAAGAAGGCGTCCAAGACTGGCCTTGAATGGTTTTATATAGAAGACGTCCCCACCGCCGGATCCTGTTCGGTCGGTCTCCGGAGTTCAGCAATGCTCCTTTGAAGAAACGCCTGAGTTGGCGCGCGGAGCTGGAGGGAAGACGACAGGACGTCCTTTACGATGAGCCGAATAAGATTGTTAGCTCATTCCGGACTGACCATGATCGGTGTCATGGCCACATGTATTATGCGGGGGGTGTAGCCGCTCCAGTATAGGGGCCACCCCATGTGGGATTTCAACGGGGAGGACGATGCCATGCGTCATGGCCGTAAGGGGCCGGGATCGGTCACCGATCTGGTGAAGACCTTGTCCGCGCTGTACAAGGTAGAAGAGGAGGATTTTCTCCGCGTCAGTCCATTGAACGGATTTTCTATGAACAATCCTTGAAGCTGGGTAAGCGGACATTTCTTTTTTGCACATCCAATCCGTATTCCCATGGTTAGGTATCTCATTTTGTGATTTTGACGCAGGAACTGCGCCAGGCCGTAAAAGACATAAACAGCCCGCCTCCACAACCCGAGGATCCGGAACGGCTCCTCGATCCGGCCTCCCAAGAGGATCCGGACATATTGGTGGAGCTGATTGATGGGGTATTTCACCAACCGAGCATCGATAATGCCTTGGTTGCCATTACGGCCGATTACCCGGAATACTTCCGACCTCACGAATGGCGAGACCGAGGTCCCAATAATCTGATAATGACCCATCCGTGCTTATTTTTGATCACCGTATACCAATGGTGTTTCACAGGGGGTGCCTTCGAGGCAAGAGGCCGAGCCCGCGGCGGCTAGCCAACAAGGGGCAGCACGGCCCCGCAGGCTAAAAAGAAGTGCGATCCGGATCGAAACGCCGCCGCAACGGTATGGCGTGTCACCATATTCCCAGGATTGATTCCTGGAAGGCGTACTAACGCTGGTGCTCTTTTCAGGAAAAGAGCACTTTCGCGGGCCCAATGTCCGGAGAGGTTGCCAATCGAGCCTCCGCCAGCCAGGCTCCAAAGTCGGGTCTAGAAGCGGAGGCGAGCACGAGGCGTGCGTCCGATGCTCCTCCGACAGAGGATGCCGACAGATTGTCTGCCACCAACTCCGAGGTGGAGAGTGCCATGAATCACAGGCGCCGCCGGACAGTTCTTCGTGACGCATGTTTCTCCCAAGAGGCATTGAATGCCTTCAATTAGGAGATGCGCACCTCCGTGCCGCTCAATATGGTCTAGCCAGAGCCACGGAGCGGTATGTAAAGGACATATGGGTGAGGAAATTTGGCGGTTATATATGCCAAGTAGCCCCGAGACTTAAAATAGTTAGAATAACTAATTTAAGGATCATTTGTTATCTGAGGATCTTACAAAAAGAATACCCGATTTGTCTGTGAGCTTGAAGAATGCAAGGCCCAACTTGAGGCCAAGCACTAGCCGCTCTGAGGGGAGCCACGGAGACCCCCTCTGGTAATATATGCTTCAAAAGATAAGTAGTTTGTGAAGTGCGGCGTGTGTGTAAATCTGAAAATAATATTGCAGATGGCGCCGGACTAGATCCGGACAAGCAATAGCTCTTGTGCCGGTTGAAGGCCGGCGAGAATGTGCTTACAAGGGTGAGGCAAGAGAAAAATAATCTCCAAGATGCCAACACCCAGCTGGGTGAGGAACTAAAGGATGTTCGTGCCCAGCTGTCTGACTCCGTGAAGGAGAATCGGCGACTTCATCGTGGCATTTATAGTAAGTGCTTGAGAAAACTTTGAAAAAGAGTTCGGCAAGGAAGTCAATTAACAGAGTTATGTCTGTAGGTATGCTCACGGGTCGTCCTGCAGAGGAAATGCCCGGTTCTACGGGTGACCTTCTTCCCGAGCTATTGCAATTGCACGAACGAGTTCGGCAGGTGATGAAAGGCGTTGCCCAGGCCTTGTGGCCATCTATCTCCCTGCTGAAAGCCTTGGAGAGCTTGCGGAGAAGCTTCAGGAGCACGGCGGTGCTTCGACTATGGAAGATATCGGCTTTGTCGTCAAAGGCGCCAGGAGGCACAGGCCATGGTGAAGACGCGGTACACAAAGGCGGACCCAAACCACATGGCCAAGGTCGGACTGTGGGGCCCGACGGAAGGAGATCCCTGTGAGCTTAGTGTACGACCAAGTAGAGTTGGCATAAAGTATTCCCAAAGAGGAATTTGTAAACTAGACAACCTATTAGATGGCATTGAAGAGGAATACAATCACCAATTTGACTATGTAATTTAAAATGACATGTAAAATGCCTTCTAGCCGGATTGTAGATCGTTTGTCGTAGCGGACCTTTTCGCTTCAACCTCGGGACCCAATAGTCCGGAGTGTGTCCGAATACCCTCGCGGTTATGTAAAACCGGGGCATGCGTGGAGACCAGGCGTAGGGGTCATGAGTGCTTTATCAGACAAGTGCCCAACTAGTTATGTTATATTACATGGTTAGTAAGAAACATCTTCCAGGGAGAATAGTTCCGTTAGGGGTTCCTTTCCCTGGGAGGCATGCCCTAAAGTGCATGTCCGGACTGCGAAAAAAGCAGAAAAGCATCTGGGGGCAGATAAATGAAAAATAAAAAATCGTCTTTTAGTTCACCGACCGAATATTCCCTTAAGAACGCTAGCTTTCGGCTTCACCCAGTCTGAGGTACACGTCCGGATGACGGCGATAACAATCGCAGAGGTGCTCCTTTACCACCTAGCCGAACAATCGGGAACGAGGGGTAAGCACAGTGAGCCAGCAACCCAGCTTGGCCAAAACTTAAGTCATATCGATGCATATAATGGTGAATAAAAGGTACATGCAGAAGTGTGACACATGTGTTGGGCATAAAGCACGTATAAATAAGCTTCTGTTAAAGAAGCCCCCAGATATAATGAGCGCGGATAGCGCGTCAAGTGTGTGTGAACAATGCGCAAACGAGCCTTTAACGGCTTCGGAAAAAAGGAGGGAGAAAGAGAGAAATAAAAGATAGCTTAAAGTATAAAATATAGACGGAGGAAGGAGACGAATTCAGAATCCGGCGCTAGGCGTAGAATCTTTGGAGACGGGCTGCGTTCCATTGGTTCGGCTCAAGTTGGTTATCCGATGCGTTTCGTAGACGGTATGCTCCGTTGGTCAGGACTTGGTCGATTATGAAGGGACCCTCCCATTTGGGCTTGAGTTTGTCCTTTTTCTTGTCCGGCGGGCGTAGAACTAGTTCGTCAACATTGTAAGCTTTGGCCCGTACTTCCCTGCTTTGATATCTTCGAGCAAGCTGTTGATAGAATGCGGAACGAGCTTTTGCCACGTCACGCTCCTCCTCCAAAGGCGTCAAGCTGTCCCGCCGATCGAGCTCGGCTTCTCTTTCTTCGCATACGCGCACGCGAGGTGAGTCATGAATTATGTCGCAGGGCAAAACTGCCTCTGCGCCGTATACCATAAAAATGTTGTGAATCCGGTAGTGCGATTCGGCGTGGTCCGCAGCCCCCAGAGTACAGAGTCGAGCTCCTCTACCCAGTGCGTGTTAGATTTCTTGAGGGACCGCACTAGCCTGGGTTTAATGCCACTCATGATTAGACCATTTGCTCGCTCGACTTGACCGTTAGTTTGGGGGTGATAGACTGAAGCGTAGTCGAGCTTGATGCCCATGTTTTTGCACCAGAGTTTGACCTCGTCGGCCGTGAAGTTTGTGCCGTTATCGGTGATGATGCTATGGGGACGCCGTAACGGTGTACTACCCCGATATGAAGTCTATCACCGGTCCGGATTCGGCCGTCTTCTGAGCTTGGCCTCTATCCATTTGGTGAATTTATCCACCATGGCCAATAGGTATTTTTTGCTTGTGCGTTCCTCCTTTAAGGGTCCAACCATGTCAAGCCCCTGCACCGCGAAGGGCGGTGATGGGTATAGTTTTGAGGGAGGTGGGTGGCATGTTGCTTTGATTAGCAAAGAGGCGGCAAGCGACGCATCGTTGGACTAAGTCTGAGCATCTGCCGGGCCGTCGGCCAATAAAATCATGTCTGAAGGCCTTGCCTACAAGGGCCGGGCTGCGGCATGGTCCCCACCGAGTCCAAGCATGAATTTCAGCCAGGAGATTCCGCCCTTCCTCTTTGGAGATACACCTTTGAAGGACTCGGTTGTGCTTTTCTTATAAAGCTCTCCCTCATGGACCTTATAGGCTTTAGACCGCCAAGACGATGCAGCGGGCCCGTTTTGGTCTCGGGAAGTTCCTGCCTAGTTAGGTAGGCTAGGAATGGATTACGTCCCGCAGGCGATGACTGCCATTATTGCGTGGGCTGACGGTGTTATTTTGTTGGCGGGACCACCAACTATGTCGGAATGTTCGGTGTGGGGCGGTGTGGTTGGGTCCGGGTTGTTATTTCCGGACTCTCCTCCCATAAATGCGGATGGCTTGAAAAGCCTCTCTAGGAAGATGTTGTGGTGGACGGCATCGCGCTTTGCGCCAATGCGTGCCAACACGTCTGCTGCCTGGTTGTTATCCCGGGCTATATGGTGAAATTCGAGCCCCTCAAGCCGAGCTGATATTTTTAGGACGACATTGCGATAAGCTACCATTTTCGGATCCTTGGCATCAAAGTCCCCATTTATTTGGGATATCGCGAGGTTCGAATCCCCGCGCACCTCTAGGCGTTGAATGCCCATGGAGACCGCCATCCAGGAGACCATGTAGAAGGGCCTCGTATTCGGCTGCGTTGTTGGAGTCCGTGTACATTATTTGAAGTACGTATTGGACTGTATCTCCGGTTGGGGACGTCGAACGCCTTGACCCCAGGCCGCCAACATTTTGGAGCCGTCAAAGTGCATGATCCAGTTGGAATATGCGCCGTACTCTTTAGGGAGTTCGGCTTCAGTCCATTCGGCGATGAAGTCAGCCAAAACTTGCGACTTAATAGCTCGCCGTGGCTTGTATGTTATGTCGAACGGGAGGAGCTCAATGGCCCATTTAACAATCCCGCCCGTTGCGTCGCGGTTGTTTATAATGTCATTAAGAGGTACTTCGGAGGCTACTGTTATCGAACACTCTTGGAAGTAGTGTCGCAGCTTCCGGGATGCCATGAACACCGCGTATTCTATCTTTTGATAATGCGGGTACCATGACTTGCATGGATTTAGGACAATGGACACGTAGTAAACTGGTTTTTGGAGACGGAACTTGTGTCCTTCCGTTTCTCGTTCGACAACGAGCACCGCGCTTACAACTTGATGGGTTGTTGCGATGTATAATAGCATTGGTTCGCCCATGTTGGGCGCAGCCAGGACCGGGTTTGTTGCCAATATGGCTTTGATTTCTTCGAGTCCGGCCGTGGCAGCATCCGTCCACTCGAAGTGTTCGTGCTTGTGGGAGGAGGCGGTAAAGGGTAATGCCTTTTCTCCTAAGCGGGAGATAAAGCGGCTTAGAACCGCCACGCATCCAAATAATTTTTGTATTTGTTTGAGGTCTTTGGGGATATCCAATTGTGACAGAGCTCGGATCTTGGCTGGGTTTGCTTCAATTCCTCTACCGGATACAATGAAGCCCAAGAGCTTTCGGCTGATGCCAAAACGCATTTTTCGGGTTGAGCTTGATGTCATATGTTGGAGATTATCGAATGTGAGCCTCAAGTAAATCGACTAGGGTTTCGGCGTGCTTGGATTTGACGACCACATAGTCTACGATGCCTCCTTTGTTTTTGCCGATCTGGTTTGCGGACATGTATACGAATCATCTTATGATATGTTGCGCGGCGTTTTTGAGCCCAAAGGGCATTGTGTTGAAGCGAATGGGCCGTATGGAGTGATGAATGCCGTTCTTGACTTGGTATGGCTCTGCCATCTTAATTTGGTGGTAGCCGGAGTATGCGTCGAGGAAACACAATGAATCGTGTCCTGTAGTAGCGTCGATAATTTGATCGATGTGGGGGAGGGGGAAGGGATCCTTTGGGCAAGCCTTGTTAAGGTCCTTAAAATTGACACATAGGCGCCAGGATTTGTCCTTCTTTGGTACCATTGCAAGGTTTGCTAGCCAGTCTGGATGTTTAATATCTCTGATGAATCGGGCCTCCAATAGTTTAGCTAGCTCCTCTCCCATGGCCTGTCTCTTGGGTTCGGAGAAACGCCGAAGAGCTTGTTTGACTGGCTTGAATCCTTTTAGGATATTTAGGCTGTGCTCTGCCAGCCGGCGTGGGATTCCTGGCATGTCTGAAGGGTGCCAGGCAAAAATGTCCCAATTTTCGCGTAGGAATTCTCGTAGTGCGGCGTCCACATCAGGGTTTAATTGTGCCCCGATGGAGGCCGTTTTTGTAGGGTCCATTGGATGGACTTGGAATTTGACTATTTAAATCGCGGTTTAAAGAGGTGGACTTGGATCTCTTATCGAGTATCACATCGTCCCTGTTCACCGTGGAGCGCAGCGCAGCGAGTTCCTCTGCCGCTAGGGATTTGGATAGTGCCTCAAGGGCAAGTGCGGCTGTTTTATTGTCGTCGCAGAGCGCTATGTCCGGGTCACTAGTGAGAGTGATAATTCCGTTGGGTCCGGGCATTTTGAGCTTCATGTACCAGTAATGGGGTATAGCTTGAAAAATTGTGAATGCCTCTCGCCCTAATAGAGCGTGGTATCCGCTGCGAGCAGGGCCACTTGGAATGTGACCTCCTCGGACCTATAATTGTCCGCGTGCGAACACCACATCTAGTGTGATCTTTCCTCAGACAAAGATGCTTCCCGACTGGGGATTATTCCTCTAAAGGTTGTGCTGCTTTGCTCAATGCGGCTCCAGTCTATTTCCATTTTTTGAAGGGTTTCATCGTAGATGAGGTTTAATCCGCTGCCGCCGTCCATGAGTACCTTGGTAAGGCGAAAGCCGTCCACTATTGGACTGAGGACCAATGCGGCTGGTGCTCGGGCTGTTCGGAATTTAGGTTCGTCACTGGCGTTAAAGGTAATAGCCGTGTCACTCCATGGATTTATTGTTGCTATCTGGTAGACTTTGGCAAGGCTGCGGAGTGTTCGTTTTCGTATATTATTTGATGCGAAAGTCTCAAGACTATTAATCTTTATCTTGGTATTGCTGGGCTGGTGCTCGAGCTAAAAGCTCTTCGCCACTTTTGGCCACCTGTAGTAGAATCCAACATGCTCTAAGGCTATGAGTTGGAGTGGCGCCCTCGTGCTATGAATTTTGCAGGGTCCATTGAGCCATCCCTCCAAAGACGGGTTCCATGCCCTTTGGGGTTTTTGATTTTTGGTATGTAACAGGTGTCTGGTGATGATGCACCCTTTATTTCGGACTAGGGTCGTATTCGGGCGGATTATCCCAAAATTTGATTTCGGTTTTCTAGGCGCTCTCCATCACAGTACTTTTCGTACTATGGACGCCAAGTCAGTGGCGTGTAATTTCACGATGACTTATGGCGTTTAGGATTCCCTTGTCCGTGCAATTATTGCGGAAGAATGAGATTGCGTCCTCCTCGTGGCAATCCTTTATCCTGTCCATAACCGGGAGGAATCGGCCCGATAATGATGTCTTGTTTTCACCGGGCTCTTGCGGGTTTGGGATAGATCGCTTATGTTTGGGTGGGCGGTGGAATTAAATTCAACCCGTCCGATCTAAGATTCAGGGGCCAAGAAGTTTCCGAACTTGGAAGCTTGGGTTCTTGGAGGTTGTCCAATGAATCTAGCCCGCTACCTAACTTTAAATTTAGGGCTTGAGTGGTGTCCTCCCCTCCGCGGGAATCCGGCATGGAGGGGTCAGGAATCCGGACATAGCTAGTCCTTAAGGTAGGAGAAGAGTCGCCGTATTGTTCCTCTACCACCGCACGTGGTGGGTAGCCCGGGAGAGTTGATCTCTCTCGAGATCGGTTTTAGGCCCAATCGATCATAGTCATGGCGACTCGAGGCGGCGATGCGATCCCAGAGCTCGTTTAAGGAAGAGAGCTCCATCGGATCTAACTGCTCGGCGAGTTCCGAGTTAACATGAAGATTGCTTTCGATGACCCGAGAAGTCATCGTCGGCGCGGCGGCCGAACATGCGGTCACATGAAAACCGCCTAGCCAGAAAGTGTGGCCGGTGGCCAAAGCTCCTTTAGCAACGGTGCCGTCTTTAAAGACGGGATGAGGCATCCTTCCTGACAGAAACTACACAGAGGAACTCTCAATGAAAGCACCAATGTCGGTGTCAAAACTGGCGGATCTCGGGTAGGGGGTCCTGAACTGCGTGTCTAGGCGGATGGTAACAGGAGACAAGGGACACAATGTTTTTACCAGTGTTCGGGCCCTCTCGATGGAGGTAAAACCCTACTCCTGCTTGATTAATATTGATGATATGGGTAGTACAAGAGTGGATCTACCACGAGATCAGAGAGGCTAAACCCTAGAAGCTAGCCTATGGTATGATTGTTGTTGGTCCTACGGACTAAAACCCTCCGGTTTATATAGAGAACGAATAGGGTTAGGGTTACACAGAGTCGGTTACAATGGTAGGAGATCTACATATCCGTATCGCCAAGCTTGCCTTCCGCGCCAAGGAAAGTCCCATCCGGACATGGGACGAAGTCTTCAATCTTGTATCTTCATAGTCCAGGAGTCCAGCCAACGGTGATAGTTCGGCTATCCGGACACCCCCTAATCCAGGACTCCCTCAGTCATCTCATGAAGAATGTACTTGGAAGCATCCAAAAGGGGGTAAGCACTCGTAGACAATTGGCAAACTATTGTGAACATCACGCGTTTGTTTCTTGTGTTGAACCCCAAAAGGTATATGAAGCTCTTGAAGATCCGGATTGGCTTAATGTCATGCATGAAGAACTCAACAACTTCGAGCACAACAAGGTGTGGAGGTTGGTTCCAAGGCCAACGGGGAACCACAATGTCATTGGGACCAAGTGGATTTTCAAGAACAAGCAAGATGCTCATGGAACCATCATCCGCAACAAGGCAAGATTGGTGGCACAAGGTTACTCCCAAGTCGAGGGTATAGACTACGGTGAAACCTTTGCTCCCGTTGCTCGTCTTGAATCCATTTGTTTGTTGATTGCTTATGCTTCTCATCACAACTTTAAGTTGCAACAAATGGATGTGAAGAGTGCCTTTCTTAATGGTCCTATTAATGAGTTGGTTTACGTCAAACAACCCCCCGGGTTCGAGGATCCCTACTTCCCCGATCATGTGTACCAACTCGATAAGGCACTCCATGGCCTTCAACAAGCCCCACGTGCGTGGTATGACCACCTTACCGAGTTGCTACAAGATCGTGGGTTTGAAGTTGGGCTCATCGATCCCACTCTTTTTACTAAGAAGGTCAATGGGGAGTTGTTTGTGTGCCAACTATATGTTGATGACATTATCTTTGGTTCCCCTAACAAAGCTTTCAATGATGATTTTGCCGCACTAATGACCTCAAAGTTCAAGATGTCTTCCATGGGAGAGTTGAAGTTCTTTCTAGGTTTCGAAGTGAAGCAAAGAAGAGAAGGTACCTTCATCAACCAAGCCAAATACACTCAAGACATGCTCAAGAGATTCAAGCTAAGTGATGTCAAGCCGGCTTCCACTCCAATGCCCAAGTGCCAACTTGGCATCGATCCCAATGGTAAAGTGGTGGATCAAAAGGTATATCGCTCCATGATTGGATCCTTGCTTTACCTTTGTGCATCTAGACCGTATATCATGTTGAGTGTGGGAATGTGTGCACGGTTTCAAGCCGCACCTAAGGAAAGCCACTATGTGGCGGTCAAGCGAATCTTTCGATATTTGGCTCATACCCCAAACTTTGGCCTATGGTACCCAAGAGGAGCAAACTTCAAGCTTGAAGGATATTCGGATTCCGATTGGGCGGGAGACAAAGTGGATAGGAAGTCTACTTCCGGAGGGTGCCAATTCCTTGGTTGCTCTTTGGTAAGTTGGTCTTCCAAAAAGCAAAGTTGTGTGTCTCTCTCGTCCACCGAAGTGGAGTATGTAGCGGCCGGTAGTTGTTGTGCACAACTCTTATGGATGAGGCAAACTTTAAAGGATTATGGTGTCATTTGTGACAAAGTGCCTCTTTGGTGTGACAATGGAAGTGCCATCAAGATTTCTCTCAACCCGGTGCAACACTTCAAGACGAAGCATATTGAGATTCGGTATCATTTCATCCATGATCATATTAGGCGAGGGGAGATCGAGCTCAAGTACGTCAACACTCATGATAACCGTGCAGATATTTTCACGAAGCCCTTGGATGAAGCAAGATTTCGTGAGTTAAGGCATGAGCTAAATATCATTGATTCAAGCAATGTTGCTTGAACCCTTGCACACCCCATCATACTCAACTTGTTATCTAGTTTAGGTGTAGGCATGGACATAGGGGGAGTGTTGTTCTCTCAATGAACTCTCCCTCCCCCCATTATGCATAAATCGATCATCTCTTTCACATTAGCCATTTTTGATGGTACTTGTGCTTCAAAGACGAGTTTTGGTCATGGGCCCAAGGATAATTCTTCGCGGTGCCATACCAATTGACTCAAACATAGGTGGCTCCGGCCACCGCTCTCCTCACGGAGAAGTTGTGTCTCGTAGTTGGTCTCTTTAAATCGTGTGTGTTCGTCTCTTAGTTGGTTGGTGTCTCTTAGGAGTTTGTTTTTGCCTTTTCTCTCTTTTATCTTGTGTGTTCTTACACTTTCTTGGTTTTACGGTACTACCGTGGTGAGCCACGGTACTACCGCAGGAGTTGGTGGCTCTATGTTTTGTGCGTGGCCCTCCAGGGGCACGGTACTACCGCTACCTCCACGGCAGTAATTATTTACTGCCGCTGAACGAGCGGTACTACCGCCCAGCGTGCGGTACTACCGCGATGACCCGCGGTACTTCCGCGCCCCCGCGAGCGGGTGGGGGTTAAGAGTGGGACAGGGGGAGTTCTAACTCCCCCATACCCATTCATCTCTATTCCCCACCCCGTCTCTCTCTCTACTGACCAAGAACGGCGCCGGAGGCCTTCGCCGGATCTCCTTCTCCGACCGCTCTCCACGGATTCCGACAGGTGGGATCATTCCCCATCTCGCCCTCTTGCCATGGACCCAGGTTTTTCCCCAAGTGCCTCTTCTTTTTGTCCTTCCTTGTGCTTCTAGGTTTTGGGGAGATGCATGTGGTGTTCTTGAGATTTTTGGCTAAATCTGTGCAAGTAGGATTCGTTGTAGAGTGGTAGTGTAGTCCCATGCTCTTTGGATAGTCAAATTAGTTCCGTTTGATCAACGGTAGTACCGAAGTTGTCGTGCGGAGGTTCCAGATCCAGATCCGCGTTCTCTGTGGCAGTTTTCAAATCGTGCGGTACTACTGCTCCTCCTGGAGCGGTACTACCGCAGCCTCACCTGGATCTGGCGCTCAGCGGTACTTCCGCACCTAGGTGCGGTACTTCCGCACCTCTCGCGGTACTACCGCAGGCGTCCGAAGTAAAATTACTTCCGCCCCAAGCGGTACTACCGTGCTATTCGGCCGCAGTACTACCGCGGTTGGAGCGGATGTAATTTATTACTTCCGCAACCCTGCCCGGTACTACCGTAGATTCATCCTGCGCTCATTTGTTTCATCCAAATTGCATGTTTTGTGTTTCTCTCGGTTTGGTTTTGATCTGTTTTGTTCCCGTGCGTGTCTTTCTGTCTTTGTGTCTAGGTGGTGGCTCCGGTTTTGCTTGTCGCTCGAATCCCAACCGAGAAACTGGGTCAAAGCGTCTGCGCAACCCAGATGATGTTCCAGAGGTGTCCTCTGCTGCTCCCAACACATGACCAAGACTACCGCCAACAAACAGAAGGAGCCCGTCATGGGCATGGATGTGATGCAACAGGCCGAGTTTGTCATTTGAAGGAAGCTCAATCCCTATGTGAATCCCCGGGCTAGCACGCGAGGCAATGAACTCTTCTGGAACAAGCAGCAGAATCTGATATACATGGATGTGATCAAGGCCAAGCAGAATCACTATGTTAAAGTTCACTACATTGACATGCATCATATGAGGGAGGACAAACACCGTGAGTACTTTGGAGAGGCCTTGGATCTAGTCGAGCAGTTCGCCATTGAGCACTTGCTCACCTCCCACAAGGATTTTGATCCAGAGATCATCGCACAGTTCTTTGCTTCCGTCCATTTAACACCGATGATGCAAGGACCATGACTTGGATGACTAATGGTCGCCGTATGCGCACTTGGAAGGAGTTCATGGAGTTGCTTAACGTTCCAGATGAAGGGCTCGACACGCCAGTTGGAGTTCGCCCTCATGCCAACTCTGACTCTGCCAACAAGAACAAGCTCCTGCCATTCCTTGTTCCGAAGACTCTTCCCAACAAGAAGACTGCGTGGGTGCTTAATCCCTTCCTTGACATCATGCATCGGCTCTTTTGGAACACCCTCTTCCCACGCATTGGGGACATGGGCCAGGTACATGCTTACCTCGTTGACATGATGCTTATCTGCGAGGAGGCCCGTCAGGCTCAGACTCAACCACTTGATGTCTCACATATCATGTGGTGTGAGCTTCAGTTCGCCGTGTTCAACCGTAAGGTCCCCATCTATGGGCCTTACCTGTTCCACTTGATCTCCACGACATGGGAGAGGCTGTTTCCCCAGGATGAGTTTGAAGCTCCAGGGTGGATTCGTCATGAGTCCGTCAGGCTCCGCATCAAGCCACATTGGGCTAACACCACCACTTCTGCTGAGGCTGCCAGGCGGGCTGTGGATGAGGAGGAACTTGGGGGGGAAGAAGCTGCTGCTGACCGTTCTGCTTTCTTGCCTCCCTCTGATGAGCCCTCTTGGGCAAAGAAGCTGAAGAACAAGATGAAGAGGCTGTACGCATGCAGGTTCAGGGTCGATTACAAGGCCCATGTTTCTCAGAAGGAGAGTCGCCGTCGCGACATCAGGATCTTGAGGGCTTGTGGGGAGGATGTGGCCAGCGGTTCTGAGAAGCACATCACCCCAGAGACTGCCTGGATGGAGAAGCAGGGCTACAAGTGGACCGATTCAGAGGAGGAGTCCGTTCCTGCTGCAGAGTCTGAAGACGAGGAGTCCTTTTCCGCCTGAGCTACCACCTTTGTTGTAGGTGACCTCTCTGCCTTTTTGGTGTCTCGATGCCAAAGGGGGAGAGAGTGTAGGATTTGCGTGCGTGTCGTATGTTTCGTGTTTGCTTTGATTTCCGTCGTTGAACTTGCTTGCTTTGATTTGGTTGTGCTTGTGAGACTAAGCTTATCATATGGTGTAAGACATATGCACTCTATCGTACCTTATCATCTTATTGAGTGTGTGCTTTATCATGCTATTCATGTTATGCTCATATCTACTATCTTGCTTAGTGTCAGCCTTACCATTGTAAGATATGCTTTGTTTCTAAAATATAGGGGGAGTGGTGATCCTAGTAATCGTGCCGTGCAGTCCAAAGCACTTTACTCTCTATCACGAATCTAGGGGGAGCTCGTCTATATTTTGGAGATGTGGGGTTTGCTTGTGCTATATTCATCTCCTTTGTGCAAATCTCGTATTGTCATCAATCCACCAAAAAGGGGGAGATTGTAAGGGCACTTTTGTCCCTAAGTAGTTTTGGTGATTGATGACAATGCCTTTGCGGACTAATCGTGTGTATTGAGCTTTTCAGATTCATCACGACTAAACACAAGACGATTTGATGCCCCTCGAAGATTATTGAAGACGGCGTTTATCTACGGTTCGGTTCGGTGGAGTTGAGTCGTAGGAGAGCCGTACTATTAAGAGGGGGTCCGCGTTGGAAAGGTTTGGGTGGAATCTCACGTACACATTCCCTTTTGCACCGCCTTTCCTTGAGCTCCTTGGAGTGTTCCTCCGTCTCACCTTGTCTCTGCAATTTGAAGGTCTCCGCCTTGCTCTTCTCAGGCTAGCGGTAGTACTGCTCCTCTGAGCGGTACTACCGCAGGAGCCAGCGGTAGTACCGGGCTCCTGCACGGTAGTACCGTAGGCTCCCACGGTAGTACCGCTCCCCGGAGCGGTAGTACCGCGAGCTCTGGTCTGGCACCGCTGCTCAAGCGGTGGTATGCGCGGATGTAATTTTTTACATCCGCACTACCCGCGGTAGTACCATGCTGCGGCGCGGTAGTACCATGACGCCAGGCCAGGTTCAGTAGCAAGTGCGGAGGTAAGGGCGGATGTAACTTTTTACATCCGCACCTTTCACGGTAGTACCACACCCATGGTCGCGGTAGTTCCGTGTCGGATTTTTGCACGGCAATTTCTAAAGCGGAGGTAGTCACAGATGTGATTTTTTACATCTGTGCCTACCAGAACTTTAACTTGGCTGTCTTACGGAAGTACCGTATGGGGTCGCGGTAGTACCGCTTTTGCGGATCTACCGCGCCCTGTTAGTGCTCCTTTTTGCCAGGTCTGGTCTCTGCTGTGCCCACGGTAGTACCGCGGTCCGCCGTGGTAGTACCGCAGGCCCGTGCGGTAGTACCGCGCCTGTGGTGCGGTAGTTCCGTGGGTCGCGGGCTGCGTGGTGGGTAACGGTTGGAAATGTCCCCCGACTATAAAAGGGGGTCTTCTTCCCCAAGAAGACTCACCTCTTTCAACCGTAAACTCCATTGTTGCTCCAAGCTCCATTTTCGCCCGATCTCTCTCCCTAGCCAATCAAACTTGTTGATTTGCTCGGGATTGGTTGAGAAGGCCCCGATCTACACTTCCACCAAGAGAAATTTGATTCCCCCACTAATCCCTAGCGGATCTTGTTACTCTTGGGTGTTTGAGCACCCTAGACGGTTGAGGTCACCGTTAAGCCATAGTCCATTGTGGTGAAGCTTCGTGGTGGTGTTGGGAGCCTCCAATTAAGTTGTGGAGATTGCCCCCAACCTTGTTTGTAAAGGTTCGGTTGCCGCCTTCAAGGGCACCAATAGTGGAATCACGACATCTCGTATTGTGTGAGGGCGTGAGGAGAATACGGTGGCCCTAGTGGCTTCTTGGGGAGCATTGTGCCTCCACACCGCTCTAACGGAGACGTACTTCCCCTCAAAAGGAAGGAACTTCGGTAACACATCCTCGTCTCCACCGGCTCCACTCTTGGTTATCTCATCCCCTTACTTGTGTAAGCTTACTTGTGTTTTATTCATTGCTTGCTTGTGTGGTTGTGATTGTTGCATCATATAGGTTGTCCACCTAGTTGCATATCTATACAACTTACTTTGATGCAAAGTTTAATTTGGTAAAGAAAAGTTAAAAATTGTTAGTTGCCTATTCACCCCCCCCCCTAGTCAACTTTATCGATCCTTTCACATGAGATCGTTGAGGCTAAACCCTAAGAGTTAGCCTATGATGGTATGATTGTAATTGTGATCGGCCTTCTAAGGACCAACCTCTCTGGTTTATATAGGCACCGGAGAGGGCTAGGGTTTACATGGAGTCGGTTACAAGGAAGGAAATATAATATCCGGATCGCCAAGCTTGCCTTCCACGCCAAGGAAAGTCCCATCCGGACACGGGCCGAAGTCTTGAGTCTTGTATCTTCATGCTTCAATAGTCCGGACGTTGTACACAATCCGGATGTCCGGATACCCCCTAATCCAGGACTCCCTCAGTAAGCCCTGAACTAGGCTTCAATGACAATGAGTCCGGCGCGCAGCTTTGTCTTCGGCATTGCAGGGCGGGTTCCTCCTTCGAATACTCCAAAGTGGTCATCGAACACGTAGACCGTGTCCGGATCTGCAAGATGATCTTCGTGCATCGTGCCCTTGCATCGGGGCTTGGTCCAACGCGAACCGACGTTTCCTGCCCCACAACAACTCGTAGTGCGAGGCGGTTTTATTGGCACGTCCCGTTGAGGCAGAGATCGTGTTCCTCTTATTACGGGACTTTCCATCAATATGAGCATGCGTGACCCCACGACGGCTGTCGGTATAACCCATGTGTTTTTTAGATAAGCCTCAAACGGTCACACCGGGGACTCTTGATATTCACCCTCTTTATAAAGGGGTCGAGACCTACGCCTCCTTTTTCACCTCCATCGCGCCTTCTCGCACCTCGAGTTCTAGCACCCAAAACCTAAGCTCCACCCCTCCGGAATCCTCCAATATGTCCGGATCTGACCCTCAAGGCCGATGGGTGGCCTCCTCGATTGAAGAGAAGGACATTGCAAAGCTTAGGGAGGTAGGATACTTGACCGCAGATATCCAACACAGGCTCCCTGCTCCAGGGCAGATCATCCATACGCCGGAGCCCAACGAGTGTGTCATTTTCGTCCCACACTTCCTCCGCGGTCTGGGTTTCACCCTCGATCCCTTCGTGAGGGGGATCATGTTCTATTATGGGTTGGATTTTCACGATCTGACTCCCGATGCTATCCTCCATATCTCGTCATTTATTATCGTGCGCGAGGCTTTTCTCCATGTCACCCCACACTTCGGCTTATGGCTCAAGACCTTCAATGTGACGCCGAAGCTGATTGAGGGGCGACACGTGGAGTGCGGAAGTGCTGTAATAAGCAGGAACGTCGATGCCCCGTGGCCAGAGGGTTCTTTCCCAGAAGTATCCGATGTGTGGCAACGGAGGTGGTTTTATGTCACGGCACCTAGGGGCACAAAGTGGGTGGCTGCCCCCGAGTTTCGTTCGGGCCCTCCATCACAGTTGGCGTCTTGGACGGACGTAGGACGGAATTGGGGACCCGCTGATGTACGTGTACTGCAGAATCGCATCCAGGAACTTCTTGCAAGGGACATTAATCTTGTCCGCATAATGCAAGTGATGTTGATCCGGCGGATGTTGCCGTGCCAACGTCGGCCTCTCCGGATGTGGGAGTTCAATCCGGAGGGTCCGCGGACCGTCAAGCACTTCTTCGGCTTGAAGCCCGAAGAGATGTGCAAATTATTCTTCGGACGGAAAGTAATGTGTCCGGACACCACCGAGGATGCGGGCTTAAGCTGCAATCGCCTAGATACTCAAGTAAGTAGCTTTGATACCAGACACCCCGTTTTGTATTTGTCATGATTGTCTATTACGAAAATCATCGGTGGCGAGAATGGCTCAACAAGGCGGAGAGAATCTGGTGTCCGGCGCCACTTCTCGAAGGCTCGCCTGGCCCCACCATGGCCAAGATGCTTGACCGGGTGCTCAGCAGAATGCCCTCGGGGAAAGACAAGGGGAGGAACGAATAAGCTGAACCCACGTGCTACGCATCCGAACCAGGGGAATTGCTACCTCCCTCAAGGAGGATAGTCGGGAAGGGGAGGCTAAGGCCTCCTCCCCGCGCGGGAAGAAGAGGGCTGCTTCCGAAGACTCAGAGACAGAGATGCCCAAACCAGGGAAAAAGATAACACCAGGGGGCTCTGCCCCAATGGGCACCCTCACCGCATCGTGCCCACCAACGGGCCAGCCCTCCATCGAGCTGTAAGTTAATTTTTAATTCAAAGGTACTGCGTTCCTCCTAGATCAATAACCAGGATTCGTCTTTCGCAGTCCAGCTAGCAGCCCTTCTCGACAGAGTTCGTCTTCGGGGGACCTTCCTCCGGAGATGATGGAGAGCGAGACCCCACCTACCTCTCCGGATCGCGAAGCGGGCGACACCGAAGTGTCGTCACGGAGGAGTCCGGATATGCCGAAGCCGGAGGCCAACGCGTCAGCCGCCCTGAGCTCGGAGCATTTGGCTCCCGTGAGGGGCGATGGGAAGGGTCCGACACAGTTCGATGTCTGGCCGGACGTACTAAAGGGCCTACTGGAGCGAGCTGCGCTCGGAGGAGCACCGCTCATTAATGAGCGCGGTGCTCAAGAAGATTTCGCCCGCTACAAGCGGTTTGAATGAAGCATTTGCAAGTCTGCTCAGAGGCTTTGAGGTATGTAGTGAGGAATACACTATTTTTGGCTATGAGGCACGCGTTAGGTGTGATCCATATAGATAGTAGCCCCTGAGACTCTGGTTGCCCGCCCTGGGGGGAAAACGGGGGATCATAAATCAATGATTGCGCTATAAATATGTGCAGGTACCAATGAGTCTGGCCGCCGACCAGTCCGTGGAAGTTTCCGAACTGACCAGGCAGATTCGATCGATTGATGCCGATATCACGCTGGTGAACGAGCGGCTGGACAAGTCACAAGGTATGTGCTCTGCCTTCACTACAAAAAAAGACACATCCGTGACATTTTGGGCCGAACGAAATTTTTTCTGTCATACATATCACACTTCTATGACGATAATTGTGACAAAACCCGGTATCATCATAGATGTGGTGGGCTCCTACTTCTATGACAAAAAATCATGACAGAAAATGGCTTTTCATCCTGGGCGGGCCGGAGACGCACTGCATGACATTCTTTGGGTGCGTCCATGACGGAAAAAACCATGGTAGAAGCGAGGGGAGGAAAATTTCGGGAGTTGCGGTTACGGTGGGAGGTCGAGGCGGAGGCGATGCCGTTTCTCTCGTACATACGCTGCGTGTGTGCGAGGCGTTGGCTCTAATCGAACCCGGCGATTGCTGCGAACTCTGGCGTTCTTGAACCCGAGCGATCGATTGATGGCTGTTAACCGAACCCGATGGTGCGTTTCGCCGCATCGCTGCTAATCGAAGCCAATCGATGCTGCCTTTGGGATGAGCGATGGCGTTGCGGGGGTTGGATGAGCGGTGAGTGGTGGCGTTGCCTCTGGATGAAGAGGAACCCTTGGTGTGGAGGGCTGGATGAGCGATGAGACGATGGAGGGTGGCCGTGGAGGGTGGTTGAACAGGACCCGTGGTGTGGAGGGCGGATGAGCAGTGAGCGGTGGAGGGGTGCCCGTGGAGGGTGGTTGAGCGATGGCGGTGGAGTAGCGCGCGGTGGAGGCTGGAGGAGTTCGACGGTAGCCCGTGGAGGCTGGAGGAGGTCGACGGTGGAGATGAACAGTATCCCGTGGAGTCCCGTTTTGCGGTACGCCACACCCCTCCCCACCGTTTCGACCGTATAGCGCTCCAACACAAGTCCGTTTCGTCCGTTTTGCGGTACGCCACACCCCTCCCGATCAACAGGACCCCCGTTTCGACCGTAGGAGGTCCGCTTCCTCCGTTTTGCGGTACGCCACACCCCTCCCGATCAACAGGACCCCCGTTTCGACCGTAGGAGGTTCGTTTCTTCCGTTTTGCGGTACGCCAGGCCCCTCCCGATCAACAGGACCCCATTTCGAACGTGGCCGGTCGAACACAAGGTCGTTTCCTCCATTGTGCGGTACGCCAGGCCTCGTTTCCATCGCCTGTTCCGTCCAAGCCCTCCCGATGAACACGAGCACGCATTCTGTTCCGGCCCAGCCGGTTGGCTCCCCATGAACACGACGACGACACTGTTTCTCCGTTCCAACCCAGCCATGTACGTATGCGCGAGTAGGCGTTGGAGACCCTGCCCGTATGTACGTACGTGGCCGTATTTTCTTTCTTGCACCCTCGCCGCTGTACGTACGTGTACATGCTACGTGCGCGCCTCTACTACGACATGTGCGCTCCTCTACATCGACGATGTATGCATTGCGTTCGCGGCCAGAATGACAACGCTACGTACGCTTCGACCAGGTGGGTCCCGACTGTCAGGCACTTCCTTCCGTGCGACGATGTAGCTGGTGGGTCCCAGCAGTCAGGGGGGCAAATCATTTTTTTCGGACGCACTTCCTTGCGCACGAAGATGTAATTGGTGGGTCCCAGCAGACAGGGGGAAATGTTTTTTTGCTAAATACGGTGGCCCGTCCGGTGGGTCCCCGCTGTCAGGTGGAGGAATAATTATTTTGCGCATAATAAGGAGGCACTTCCTTGTTGCGGTCGTGGACCCAGCTGTCAACCTCTCCACATACAGTCCACGTCCGATGGAAATCGTTCCTTGACCATGTTGACCATGCCGCCCCGAGAGCACCAGGGCGGTGGACGACGGTGAGGCCTAGGAAGGGGACGACGGGGAGCTGGGGAGGACGCGGCAGTGGAAGCCCGCGCCGAGAGGAGCACGAGGGTTCACTTGTTCGACTGCGGTGTGAGGCTGCCGTCGCCGCAGGGCCTGGCCAGCGGTGGGAATAGTAGGGGGTGGTCAGGCCTCCGCGGCAGCACATCCGGCCACGGGAGGCAGGAGCATGCGGCACGATCGGTGCTGCTTTGGGCGGCTGGAGCAAGAAGACTAGAGGTTGAAGAAGCACTACAGCCGTTGGATGGACATCGTCGGTCCTTTGGAGCTAGAATTGTTTATATTGACTAAGTTGACAAAGCCCTCCGTCCCCGTCAACTTAGTAGGCCCACAAGTCAGCCTCCCACCAAGGTGGGTCCCAGCTAGCTGGGGGTATTCATTATTTTGTGCGTAATAAGGAGGCACTTCTGGTGGGTCCGAGCTAGCAGCAGGGGGAACATTTTTTTCGTGAAATACGGTGGCTCGTCGGGTGGGTCCCAGCAGTCAGGGTCAAACGTTTTTTCGTGGAATACTGGTGGCCCGTCCGATGGGTCCCTGCTGTCAGGTGGAGGAATAACTATTTTCCGTGTAATAAGGAGGCACTTCCTTGCGGCTGCCGTGGACCCAGCTGTCAGCCTCTCCACGTACAGTATTCTTCCGATGGCATTCGGTCGTTGACCACATTGACCACGCCGCGACGAGAGCACCACGGGCGGTGGGGACGGCGAGGCCTAGGAAGGGACAATGCGGAGCCGGGAAGACGCGGCGATGGATGCCCACGCGGAGAAGAATCTGAGGTTCCTTGGTTGGCTGCTTTGCCGTCACCTTGAGAATAACGGGGGTGTGGGTGAGTGGAGTGGAGGGATGGCACGGCCAGCGGTGGGAGTGGTATGGGGGCGGTGAGGCCTCCAGCGGCTGACAACCCGGCCACGGGAGGCAGGAGCAGGCGGCATGACCGGCGCTGCATCGGGCGGCTGGAGCAAGAAGACCAGAGGTTGAAGAAGCACTACGGCCGTTGGATGGACATCGTACGGTCAGTCGAGCTAGAATTGTGCATATTGACTAAGTTGACAAAGCCCTTCATCCCCGTCAACTTTGTAGGCCCACTATACTGGGTCCCAACTAGCAGGGGGGTATTCTTTCTTTTTTGGGCGTAATAAGGAGGCACTTCCTTGCATGCGAAGATATAGCTGGTGGGTCCGAGCTGTCGGTAATGATAGCGTTTTTTCGCGAAATCTGAGAGGCCCTTTCGGTGGGTCCCGGATGTCGGTGGAGGAATCATTATTTTTGCGCGTAATAAGGAGGCATTTCCTTGGGGACCCAGCTGTCGGCCTCTCCATGTACGATCCACTTCCGATGGATGTCGTTCATTGACCACGTTGACCAGGCCGCCGAGAGCACCGAGGCGATGGGACGTGGCGAGGCCTAGGAAGGAACGGCACGGAGCAGGGGAATACTCGGCAGTTATTTCCCACGCGAGGAGTACGAGGGTTCTTGGTTCGTCTGCCGTCATTTGGAGAATAACAACATGTGTGGGACCGAGGGTGAGTAGAGGATAGCTAGGCCAGCGATGGGAGTACGGTGGGGGCGGTGAGGCCTGCTTGGCGGCAACCGGCTCTTGAGGGAGGAGGAGCGAGCAGTCCTGGGCGCTTGTTTGAGCGGCCGGAGCAGGAAGAGCAGAGATTGAAGAAGCACGACGGCCATTGGATGGACATCCAACGATATCTGAGCCATCTGTGGAAAGCCTCAAATCTGTGGAAAACAACATACAACCCATCTGCCATTATTTCAAATAGTTTACAGCCCATTTGCTAATTCTTACGGGTTTTTTTGGAGCCCATATTCTTTTTGTTAGCATTACAGCCCATATTGTGGCCACGGTTAAAAAATTATATGAACTTTTGCAAATGTCAGTGCGGTCTGAACTGTTTTAATCCCGAAATTTCGAGTCACATCCAGACTGATTTTAAAAATAAATGTATATCAATATAAAATCCAATAAATTGTCCACGCATAAAAATCAATGCAATTTAAAATCTCGAAATGAAAAAAAGATATTTGAAACTAATTGCAGGTTTGATGTGTTTTAAAAATGTACAGACCATTTCTCATTACTGATAGGCCATTTTCTCGGCCAGCCGAATGAAGCTCTCCTCATCTAGCCCAACAGGCTTGATAAAGTGACTTACTTGACAAATCACAAAAAAACTGGGCTAGCCATTTTCATAAAGAAAAAAAAACTACTGGATTGGTCTGTGGTAATCATAAAAGAAAAGGTTGTCTAGACAGGGCAGTGTCCCTTTAACCAGTTGACACCACTTCTCTCAAAAACATATTAGATAAATGCCACTCCAATTATGGCGATTCATAAAAATGCCACTCGCAATTTCCAAACTTTGAAAAATGCCACTGCAATTTTGCAAACTTTGAAAAATGCCACAACAGTTTGCAAACTTTGAAAAACGCCACTCCGGACTTCAAAAATGCCACTAGAAATGGCATGAAATGGCATTTTCAAAGTTTGGAAATTGCGGTGGCATTTCTGAGGAATTTATCAAATTAACCCAAAACAAAAATAAGCTGGGCGAACTCTTTGGGTCACAGTGTCGGCCGCTCGTTGTGCAATTCTCTCGTTTATTGACTACGTTGACAATGGCATGGGACCCAGATGTCAGAAATCCACTAGGAGGAGCCATTTTTTTATTGGCTTGAAATAAGGAGGCACTTGCTTGCATACTGCCATGACCTTGGCGGGTCCCTGCTGTCATCCTCTCCACGTACAATCATCTCCTGATTGTGTACACGTCAACTTGCGAGGCCCACAAGTCAGCCTCTAAACCCGTGGAGGACAAATACAACCCATTTAAAAAAATAACAGCCCATTCCATACATTCAAACGGGAAGTTCAACATTGAGCAAAGTAACAGGTCCGATCCACATATAGAGTAATCGAACTTCCACGTTGACAACCATCATAGCCAAGTTAACTATCTACTCCTACTAGACAAGTACTAACTTACTCTTAGCTAACTAGATGATGCGGCGGTACACGCTAACGCCCGGCACCGGCGTCCGCCACGCCTCGGACTTGCGGAGGTGCGATAAGGCGCGTTGCTTTCGCGTAGCGTTGGCCCTTTCCATGCCGGGCGTGGTCCACCGAAGCTTCGGCTGGCGGAAACCCACTTGACGAGCTGGTAGTAAAAATCGGCATCGCGAGCAGCGTGCGTGCCCGGCGACCTCGGGGCTATTTGCCGAGCGCCCGGCCTCCACGTAGTCGGCCCAGTTGCGGGCGCTCTGCTCGCGACTCAGAGCGTCGGTGCGTTGCTGCTCCATGTCCCGCTGGTGGCACAAATCGGTGTTACGCTGCTCCTCCGCCAGGCGGTCGCGCTCCAACAACTCCTGCTCCTCCGCCATGCGGTCGCACTCCAACAACTCCTCGATCTGCGCATTGCAAAGACAGATAGAATGCCTCCTCCCTAATTCTGCCTTCCGGTGAAAAACCGAACACTAGTTTCGGCGGTGACCGCCTCCGGCATCGCCAACGCGGACGGGCGGGGGCTTGGCGGACGTGGCGAGCGACGTCGGGCTGGTGGGGGCTTATGAGGATACGGCGAGTTGGGTCACGGTGGCACTGGAGAATGTCGGGAAACAATACTTATAGGGGGAAGGTAGCGCGATGGTCATCGGAATTCAATGCATAATGGCTTAGCGCGCCAGCTTGCCGTGGAAAACTAGGGAAACTGAAATTATGACTGTGCCGTCCCGTCCCGTCTGGGTCGCATGCGCCCGGCATGGCGGTCAAACGAGTGCACTCGAATCATCTCCTCCTTGTCAATAATGATTTCACGGATTTAAAAAGCCGCAACAATTAAAGCGTATCTTTTTTCGCATCGATTAGCTGCCTTAATTACGGCCGGCTGCATGCGAGCACTCGAGAATATTTCGCCGCAGCGATGCAGCGAAGCAGCATGCGTAGTCGCGATCGAGGGCACGCATGCAGCCACTTAAATCACTGGAATTAATTAGGCTTAAACTTCTGCATGCCGTTAATTATTGCCATGCCTTGGTCTTGCTGCTTTGCTCACGGGACTAATAAACTCGGACGGAGGGAGTACCTTGGTTGGTGAGTGGTTTGAATTAAGCTCTGCAAACCGGAAAGGAGGTACTAGAACGTGCGTGATCCGCTATTTATTCGTGTAGGATCGAGTAGGTCGTTTCTTGAATTGAGCCCTGCAAACCGGAAAGGAGGTAGTACGTGCGTGATACGCTATTTATCCGTGTAGGATCGATAGTGTAGCTTGTCAGTTTCTTCAGAGGCAGGCATTTTTATCCGTGTAGGATCAATAGTGTAGCTTTTCAGTTTCTTCAGAGGTAGGCATTTTTATTCAAAAAACTGCCACTTCGCATCTTGCGTCGCAAATAAAACTGCCAAGTGCGCATTTGTAGGCTAGCTAGTGATCGATCAATAACTTGTAAACACTGAGCGAACAGAAATAAGTAACTGTTAATGCATCTCAATGATTCACAGATCATATACAAATATGTAGCTCCAAAAGCAAAGATCAGCCACTTCAGATCTTGCGTTGCAACTAAAACTAACTAGTAAGATTCCCATACATAAGATCAACATGTTAATGCATCTCAATGATTCACAGATCATATACAAATATGTAGCTCCAAAAGCAAAGATCTAGAAAAAACATCTATTCTTCCTACTAACATGGATGCTTCTCTTGGCCAACATTCAGTACAGACTGAAAGACAAATTTGTTTGTGAAGTCTACAATTCCTCTTGCAAATGTAAGTGGTTTCACCAACAGCTGGAACCATGAGAATGAACCACACGTGATGGAGGAACATCCACTGCAATATGATTCGGTCTTCTCTCGATCACACCGCGAGACTATTTTCGGAATACATACTTTAACTTAGGGAAAATGATGCCCATTGTATAATCAGACCAAAGCAATGAAGCACCAAGTGTTCGCCAGTAAATAGTACAGTACTACTTTTCTGCAGTCCATGAAGTGACTATCCAATCTTTGTGTCTATTTTCAAATGGCACCGCATGCGATGACTATACTATTCTCTTGTGCAGTTCAACCAAAATTGCGGACACTTTGTTTGTTTGCCAAATAGCAAGGGGCAGACATCTATGTCTGCACAAATATCAAGCAGCTAGTAAATATATACCACACCATGTTCGCAGTGATGGAAGAGGTGAAATCGATACAACCGAAATTGAGCATCCAATCATTGAATCCTGTCCTGCACCTCCAATGTAGGTCCACCCTGCCAATAAATTCACATGCAAACCACTAGTATTACTATCTAATGACAGTACAAAAAGTGTAGCAAGATAGTAGCAAACCATGTACCTTCGTAATGAACAGCTCATAGTGCCACCAATTGGATATAAAGGTTTGGAAAAAAACATGCTCCTAATGTTGAACCAGTTGGACTTCTTGTGCAGCTCCACTAAAATCAAGCATCCCTGTTTGCATAGATATTGAAAGTGTGATTACTATAAAAGTGGCACTAGTTGAAGCATAGACTCACAAATATAAGCATTCCAATTTCTTAATGGGAAAAGGTAGCAAGACTGTTTCTAACCACCTGTTTGAAGGAATAAATAAAGCAACAATGGTGATGTCGGGAAGGCATACATAGTTTTTTACGAAAAACTGAGCCATTCCTGACCTTTCCTCTTCTTTTAAGCAAATTTTGTGCAGTTCTACTAAAATAAAATGCCATCACCACCTTGACAATTTAGTTACACTATACAAAAGGAAATGACTTAACATTACATCATGATGTCGGGTATGTAGTAGACAGGCATTAGAGACAAACATACAGACCTCCTCCGATAACATAGTGAACATTAATTTTAACAAAGGTGTGACTAGCTTTACCGGGATAATTTGAGTGAACTCTACACCCTCTGTTCCTTAATATAAGACGTTTTCGCGGTTCAATTTAAAGTACCCAAACGTCTAGTATTTAGAAAAGCAGGTAGTAGTTTTCTTGAGCACATATCTGGGAAAGCTTGCCACACTTTATATATGTCCATACGCTAATGCAACACCATTCGAATACTACAAATATACACTAATCCAAAGGGCTAGTGCAACGATGGAGTAGTTAGTTTATTACAGGTGCACAGAGAATGGTTTCTTGAACATATTTCAATAAACTCTAACCTTTGGAAGGTTTCTATAAGAATTAACAATACAAAATGTAAAGGTAACAAGTTTCAACATTGGTATACTAGTTGTGCATGAGCATTAAACCAAATACAAAAGTCTGAAGGTAACTAGCATTACTAACTAATGACAGTATAAAAAATTGCAAACCATGTACCTCCAAGGTAAATATCATTTCGAACTCGGGGGGACCTTAAAAATTGCTATCCCAATCTTGATAATCGATCAAACATAAAAACTTGATCTTTCCTCTTGATAATCAAGAGAACAGCCGGAGGAGGAGGTGCCCACTCTTGAACTTTCCTCTTGTCTTCATAATTGTGCATGCGGTTTAACCAAAATAAAATGACATCAGTGCCTTGGCATTTTGGTGACACTGTACAAAAAATTTAACTTATCTCATGAAAGTGAGGTATGTAATCTGTAAGCATTAACATTGCAAAAATCTGAAGGTAGTAACAAGTTTCATCGTTGGTATACTGGCTGTGCAACAACATTAGAATGCCTTAGCTGAAAAATCTTTAATACATCCACAATCAACAGCTAACCCTGAAATGATCCAGTGACATTAAATGGCACTACTTAAATTTATCTGTGGCATTAGACTAAGAGCGGCATTAGTTAAATGTGGCATCACTTTAGCAGTAGCATTGCTTGACTTGACTGTTGTCGTTATACTAACAGCAAAAAAAGTGGCAATAAGAGCATGGGAGGCCCATTCGGACAGTGGGTGCACCAGTACGATGTACCTCCACGGACGCGGAGTGGTGAGGGAGGTATGGTTGCCCAGAGCAACAAATATCCAGGCAGCATATGTGGATTACGTCCCATTTTTGTTCCCTTTAGCCACCTTTTTCCTATATGAGGACAACAAACCGATCGACCTGGTCATTCTCTATTGTGTTGTCATGCCTTTCTACCCTTCTTCAACCAAGAGACACGAGACTCGTTCCTTAGCTACAGATTTTCCCCTTTTCAACCTAGATGCGGGTTCGATGCCTACTCTCTTGGACAAGACAGATCTCCCTTCCTTTCCTTATTCAACGGACATGCATTAGTCCGCACTTGAAGTAGGGTTTCCTTTAATAGTGCAAATTATGGTTTTCGTCTGCGTGGCCAGCAGAGAGCAGAGGATAGCAAATTGGGAAGATGGTGGAGTGGAAAAAGATCCACATGCAACGGCGTGCGGATGGGGCAATAGAACAAGGGTATGGTTCGAAAAGAGGTAGCATACCTGAGGGTCGGCGGGAAGTGGCTTCGCTCATGGTCGTCGTCCTCCGCACACACTATGGCAGCGATCCCGCACGGGCGCTAGGTCTAAGAGGACGGCCTTGTCGTCAGTGCGTGACCTCGCTCGCCGAAGATGAGTGCATCAACGCTGCACGTCCTTCTCTTCCCCGGCGGATCTGTGACCACCGGTGAGGAGGGAGAGAGGGGCCGTCTTTTTTAGATCTGGAGAGAGGGTGGTAGTGTGAGAAGCAAGTGGGCAGCCCTTGGCAAGAAAGCGCTAGAGCTCCGGCCTATATATCTTCTTTATACTACTAGTACTGGAGGTGGAGTAGTGGTAGAGTAGTTTATATTTTCTCTGCGTACAGTACCAGTTAGTCGTGCTTCAAAACTGAACGGCGCGCCATTAAAAAAATAAAGGCCGATAACTAGTGCGGCACCTCGGGCCAACGCGGCCAGATCGCATTTTGCACGAGAAATTACACACCATGTCTCGTTGACATGTGGTCTAGATCCACATATCAGTGAGACGACGGCGAGTAGTAGGAGTATTTCCAAACCGACGTGTAGGCCGGGGCGCCCCTTCGTGAACCATGGCAAACTGGCAACCGTCCACCGACTCTTCGCCTTTCCCTCTCGATTTGGAACTGCTGTCGCATGCTCTTCCTCTCCCTCCTCCATTTTCCTTCAGCCCTTCACCCTTTCTTACGCCATTGTTCGATCATCTACTCCATGGAGGGAACAGGACGGAAACGACCCCGTTATTCTTGCCCCAATCTGAAAGATGACGTGGTGGAGGAACTCATTGATCGGTGCGACGTCATCACCTCGGCTAGCATGGCAGGTTCGTTCAAGCCCATTCTCGACTCAACTAATAACATCATTACAAGGAACCCAAGAGTCAAGTGGCGCGTTGATCTCCCCTATCTTCTTCGCCATGACCCTGATGACTGGCGCCGTCACGACGGAGGCCTCGCCCTGTGCAAGTTGATGCCGCTTGATAATGATACGTATGATGTTAAGATGCCATCGCTTGAGGGCAGGGCTTGGGCAGGCGCAAATGGAGATTGGGTTGTTTACATTGGGTCCAACTGCGAGTGGGAACTTGTGAATGTGTACACTCGTGACCGGGTTCCACTTCCAAAAATCTCAGCAGACTACCCAGAGGTTGAGCACACCGGTATTGTACGCACGTTCAAATATAATCATGGTGACTGTCTTCTACGGAAGATAGCAATTTCTCGTGTCCCCAACCGCTCTTGGAATTACAACAACTATGAAGTTGTTGCTATCTTCGACAAGCTTGTTGCCGTCGTCAGTGGTTTGAATGGATGGATATTGCTCAAAAATCAGTTTCTGTACACGGATGAGTCCTGTGATGCAATTCAATACGAGGGCCTTGTGTTTGCTGCCACCACTCGTGGCACTGTTTTTGCATGGCATCCTCGTTGTTTCGGTACGTTTGTCTTCCACCGTAATTATAATTGTTTCATCCACATGCATCCAACCTTCTTCTTGTGTTTCCAAGGTCCTGTGAACATTCCACCACCTATACTTGAAGATTTTTATAACCAAGGGGGAGATGATGATGGTGATGATCACGAGCATGAGGACGAGCAGCGCCCATATACTATTTGGCGCTGGCAACTAATTCCGATGGATCACCTCTTCTCGTGTGTATACAGCCCATCGATGATGTTATCGCTAAGGAAGCGGTGTAGTCTCCCATGGTCGCACTCTCGGACCTATTCCAACACCCGTTGCATGGTATTCGGGATGGATACTAGTGTGCTAGCGCCAACTCCTTCTCCCCGGTATAGAATTGATAGTCTTGGAGAAAACTCGCTCTTCCTTGGACAAAACTATCCAATGATGGTGAAAGGCGATCAAGCTGCTGTTGACACAATGTTACTACCATTTATGAGAAGCAACTGTGTCTATACCTCGGACATTTGGGTGGTTCCCTACGCTGGTACTGATATAGTAGGTCGCTTCACTGGATGATCGATCCAGCGTTGGTCTCGGATCGACAATGGATGGCCCGTCGAGAGAATCGCTTGTGGTTCAAAGCAAGCGTTTCCAACGCCGAGGAATGGTTGAGTTGAAGTTCATTTCATTACTTGTTATTTGTTGTGTGGTGAAAACTTTAGTATTTATAATGTACCCTCGTTGTCGATGTGGGTTGATGACCTGTTCTATGTAATAAAATGATATGCCTGTGATAAACTTACTAAATTTATGAATGGCTTTCGAGTTATACGTGAGTGAGTGGTGCGACGAGGCAAAAAAATATTTCGAATACATAATTGTGCGTGCATTGCAACAGGTTATTGGATGGGGCCAATCAACAATAGTAGTACACTATTTGTACTAGCTTCACATGCTTTATGCGTTGTGTGGGTGTTTTCTTTGTAGCCATCTTGTACTACGTAACCAGCACCTCGAATCCTCGATACTACGAGTAGTACTATATACTAGTACTAACTAGTAGGAGTAGTAGGGTGGCATGGGCGAACAAGCATTCACGCCCGTGAGTACGGACACGCCACCAAAGACGACTTCCATCGACATCATATTTCTTGGAGTCCGTGCTAGAGCAATCTCTTCAACCTCATCGATTCTCTAACTCAGCCATCGGCGGCCAGGCGAGGTGGGGGTTTCCGATAGTCGGTTTCCTTAACTGCGGTCCCACTTGTAAGGCCAATCGCAGCATACGACCCCAAACAGACCTCCATTTTGCACGAACTCCAACGATAATTTTGACTAGAAAAGCAAGACCAAAGAAAACAAGAACCACAAGAATACATTTTACTACTCCTGTAAGTTGGATTAGTGCCTTCTCGATGCATTCATTATTGATCTGCGGAGGCTCGATCTTGCGTGCTTCTTTCTTCTTCGAGTGTAAAGAAGTAGACATTGCTTCCTCGCATCTAGTCTCATGTCTAGCCTCTATTCTAGTACTCCCTCCGGTCCGTTTTTCTCTGCGTCTAAGCAACAAACACGCATACCAAGTAGGAGTATCAACAAGTGCACTAATCTCATCTATAGCCTCTATGCTAGCTAAAAGTGATAGAACATCTACTAAATTGCGCTCTATCAATATATGGATGTACACTTCTTCCCAATACAAAAACTTGCATCCATTCTACTCCCTCGGTTGCACAATACATGCCTTCTATTTGTCAAAATATATATGTATCTAGACATGTTTTAGTATATAGGCACATCCATTTTTGGACAAATGAAAGTCAAGTATTTTGGAACGGAGGGAGTACACAATAAAAATTTTAAGTTAGCATAACTAGTCTAATCCGAGAGCACAACCGAAGATTTGGTCGGGTTCTTCCTCCTTTTGCCGACACGTGGGACATCCAGCATCCAGGTCGTGTCATGAAAGAAAATAGAGTGGTAGGAGTAGTTGATAAGTTGAAGCCACGAGATGTGCATCTTGGGTTAAACTGTAAATAGAATCTTACTACTCTTGAGTAACTCCAAAAGCGGCCACCGAAGATCTTTCTTGGATTTGTTTTTCATCACCAGCACGTCGAGGTGAAAGATGTGCGAGTTCGATGGGTCCGCTTATGCGTTTTCAGCGACATGTGGGACCGCATGTGAGCAAGCAGACGATGGGCTCCAGCGCGTCCATTTGGCTGGTGAGAAGAGAGATAGAGGAGTGCTGAGCATGGACTGCAGGAAATTTGTTCTACGTATTGTACCTCGATATAGGCTCAATATAGTGGGGTGGCATGGGCCATAACTAGCATTCACGTCTAGCATTATGGCACACGCCACCCACACGAGTCCCATCCGACACCAATTTTCTTGGAGTCCATGCTATAGCCATCTCTGCTCCCTCCTGTTTTCTCAGCCATCGAACGGTGGGCAGGGTGGGGGTTTGCCGATAGTCGGTTTGCTCAACTACGGTCCCACTTGTAAGTGAAAATGCAACACCGCAGGCATTCCCGCTTGAGCGGCGTGCCGGACCAACCGTGTGGGGGTGTGACGCGAACACGGCAGACTTTTCCTTTTGAACTCGTAACTTGTAAAATTTGGTTCTGCTCCATGGCGCGATCGATAGATAGAAAATAACGATTTTGCCTAGAGTAATGAGAAGTTTGGTTCCGGCGCCGTTCATGCATGGAGTACGTATGAAAATTATGAAGTTGATGCGAAAGGTAAGATAATTACTGTAGTATCATATACTACTACATGGATTTGACGGAAAGATAAAAATACATACGGATCCATCAACGACATCCTCATGCCCTAGTGCGCCGGGTCACCAACCGACGTGTGAGGAGCAGCGGTGTTGGCGGCGAGCTCAACGTGCTTCTGAATAGTGCGTCCAAGATTGCCCTGTGGTCCAAGAAGTCGAGTGTCCTATCGTCCTCCTCTTGCATGCGCGTAGACGTGGGTGATTGTGTCCATGGTGTCTTGCTGCGCCAGGCTCTGCGCGGCGAGCGCGACCTCAAGGTGGACATTCTCCGTGCTGACGGCGGCGATCATGAGGGCCACAGGTCGTCGAAGAGGTTGTCACCATAGTGGCCGTTGAGGGTGGCGGGCATCGCAGAGCCTGGGCGCGTCGGCTGAAGGCTTACGTCAAAGTCGTCCGCGAGCTTCTTGACGACGGTGAACTTGTTGAGGAAACCAACGAGGACCTCGCGAACAAGGAGACAAGCTGTCGTCCAAGCGGCCCCTCGCCCTGCCGGCCTCAAGCAATACTACCTGGAGACGTTCCTCGTTGTCGGGCCGCAGGCCGGCGTCGTGGACCATCTGGCACAGCCGGCTGATGCTCGCGCTCATCGCCTCCATGGGTCTAGCTTAGCTTCTACTAGTCAACTGATCTTGCGATTCGAGTGATCACTCTTGCCCTTGGTTAGCGTGCGTAGGTGCGTAGGATTTCATACTACTCCTCGGTCCTTTCATCGCACCTGCCTTTAATCTGTATGATAGGTGGGCCAGCCACCCCTGGGCCCACGTGTCATTCACCCAAAGGCGATTGCCGTAAGTCAATGAAGCTGCACCCCCTCCGTGCGGTGCGGTATAGTCATCTCACCGGACCTCTAGTTGGGCCAAACGAGAGAAGTTTGATGTTCTTGGTTTATTGGTCCCCTTTGCATTTTGGCGCCAAGTTTTGACCTTTGATTTAACTAATAAAATGTTAATGCATGTAAACAAAAATGTTGTGTAAGTCACATTACGAAAACCAAATAATCCCAAAACACTTAGGCACGGTGCATTAACTCCCTCCTTGTTTCTTATTTCGTGACATATCAACCAATGAGAGATGTGGGCCGTGCATGCTTTCAATGACTTGAGACTACCAAACATGACATGCAGTGTTTAGTTCATTGCATGTAATCCTATTAAGACTCTAGTTAGCAAGAAAACATTAAGTTCTCTCGCCGATAGGAATAAAACACCAAACACCATGTATTTATTTACAGAGGGAGTAGTACATTTTTTGTGACATGCATTACTAGATATTGCTAGTCAAATACTAAAATCCAGATGGACGTGGTAGTACTCCTAAATCCAGACGGTGGTGCTACTAGTACTAGTAGTAGTACTACCAATGTAGTACTCCTAGGAGTACTAGCACCTGTACTACCCGTTGGTCAAATTATTACGTCTTTGCTCCTCACAGTGAAGTGACAAGACCTCGCCGAGATGACACCGAGTATAGGCGCCATGTTCGCATACCACGATCCAGCCTCACCGTCTGCAAATCACTATCATCATGGTCAGAGCTAGCCTGCTTACAACTAGCCCTATTCGACATAATTTCCCGTGCGTAGATGCCCGTGCATTGCACGGAACACCAAGATTGGGAGTGGACTGCTCTGGCAGCGGCCATCGCACCAGATTTTTCCACGGCCTTCTAGATGTGGTGGGGAGGAGATAAGGCTGATTGTGAGAGACAAGGAGTTGTTTGTAAATAGGGAACAAGTGCGGGCATCTTTTTGCAAAAATGGAGAAGCTTGGTTGTATGCGTCAGATCTAGATCCGGCTGACTCTTTGGTGAAAGATGGGAGGCACAACATCATCACCAACTCAGGACTGTTTGATTCGGCAGGATTTTGAAAACGCAGGAATAGGACACGGCAATATTACAAGTTTCAAACTGATATTACAAATGTTAGGAGTAATGCTGCACCTAGGAAGAGGGAATTACTAGGAAGTTCACGTAAGAACTTTTCGTTACTTTAGGTGGATGCAGCGTTATCGTACAAACTAAAATCCACCGCCTACGACAAGTCACTAATGGGCAAATAAGTTTTCGAGTCTCTGGCCACTTGATGTTTCAAAAACAAATTCAGCCTGCGGAGACTTTGTCATTTAGGCTTAGACGCTATGCGGTGATCAAAGACGCCATTCATTGTTGCGCCAGAGAACGCCAAACCTCATTACCTTGAGCACACTTGCCTCGAGAACAAAGAACTCGCCAATTTAATCTCGGATGTGCTGCCTCGGTAGTCGATCAAATCAATTTACGTAAGATGGAGATCAAGGCATTCGATGAAATTGTTATAGTGCAGCACATTTTTCACTTTCGGGTCTTTTTTATACGCAAAAGAAGAGAACATACTAGAGCATTTGGCTGCATAAGATTGCCGTGTCATCAAGAGGTACCAATATCATTCGCTCATACGATAGGGTTGGCTGGCTAGTGATAATTTTCACTCTCTCTCTCTCTCTCTCTCTCTCTCTCTCTCTCTGTTTCCTCTCATTTAACTAGGAGCACGTGAAGAGCTTGGGCATTTGTTGCCTTCCACTATGTGGCCGATGCCATATTTCGCAAAAGTATGCCACATAATACGCATCGATGTCAAATCAAAAGATTTTGGCACCGCTCTCGCGATGTGAGAGAGTTGGCACCACTGTGCACATGCACCCACATGTATAAACAAATCAATCAAACCAACTACACCAGCCTCTCACTCTCCCAAACAAGTGTTTTTATTGCCTCAGTCCTCTCTCTCTCCCACGCAGGTGTTTTTCATTGCGTGAATTAATTTGGCAATCGGAGCAAAGTAGGTGCTCCAGATTGGGGCACCAGGTGAGCAATGGAGGGGCATCGATGCCAAATGCATCACAAGTGAATTTGGCACATGTTTTGGCCTACATAGCCCACTTTTGTACTCCCTCCGTCCCAAAATTCTTGTCTTACAATTGTTTAGATACGGATGTATCTAGTGTTAGATACATCCGTATCTAAACAAATGTAAGACAAGAATTTTGGGACGGAGGGAATACTACCTCGTATTTAGTATAAAATTTTGACCATAGATTTACCTAAGAAAATGCCAATGCATGTCACTAAAAATTACACCATTTGAAATTATGTTCAAATACGAATCCAATGATATAGTTCTTAGTGACATGCATTAACAGTTTGTCGATTAAATCTATGGTCAAATTTTGATACTACAAAATTGGAAGAGTAAACCAGACGGAGGTAGTAATTGCCCTTAGGGTAACCATAGAGTTCTTGGAGTAGTCTAAGTTACTTTCCACTATGACTAGCCTAGGCTACTATAGTAGTCTGACATAAAAACGATGCAGGTGATCACGTGAGAAAAAATACTAAAAACATTTCTTTCGGTGCAGTGCGTAGATGTAGTTTTGAACACTACACTTGTAATTGTAATTTGGGAAAATTACGAAAAAATTGAGCTACGTTGTGATTACCGTTTACTAATACGAAAGAAGTTTCACCTTGATGAGTAGCTTCTCCGTGCATGGAAAGCATGTAAGGAATCCAACAACTTGATCCAGATTGGGGCCGATAGATTTTAGTGCTAAGATCTTCACCGTATGCGCATGGATTTGGGTCAAGCTTGTGGGAATCATTTTCTGGAAGACGGTCGTAAATACATCAAGAAGAAATTTAAAAATGTGAATTTCAAGAAGACGGAGAAGAAGATGAGTGATGTACCTGAACGATTACTGATCCAATAAAGAGTTCGGAGAGTTTGGCAGACGAGTACACCAACGCTGTCAATTTCGGGGCGTCAATGACCCTGATTTTTGTTGGACCTTTTAGATCCGATGCAGGCAATCTCTCAAGGAAAGGCGCATTCTCAATGACCATAACGTGGAACAGCTGGAGTGATCTCTTCCCAATTGATGTCTTGTTGTGGGGCCAGCAAGACACATAAATCCAGCGGAGATTTGTCGAGGCGATGTGGAGGCTAATGAACCCGTGGATCTGGTCAAGACGAAGGTACTCGAGCGTAGTACAGCTGCGGAGCAGGCGCTCCATAACCTTCTTTGAGATGACAATGTCGAAGAGGTCGAGCTGCTTGAGTTGAGGGAGAAGAAGGGCAGGCGCGGCATTAATCTGGGGAAGATAGCAGGAGCTAAAGCTGGCGCGGCGCAGCGTTGGCGTGAGGCGGAGCGCGGACGGCGGCAGAGAGCGACATCGTCCGGCTTCAAAGCTGAGCTCCTCGAGCTGATCTAGGGCGGGGGATAAGAACCACTCGTCGAACTTGGGTTGGACCTTGCAGTTGGTACTGAACATGCGGATGTCAAGGCGTCTGGCTGGCCTAGGGTGCGATGAAAGGATCTTGGAGATTGCGGCCATGCGTTTGCAATCCCCGTCGCAGAGGCATGTCCAACGGTGAGGTTGAGGGGACACAGGCCAGAGGGGCGCCACCGCCAGAGAGCAGGCGGTCCGCACGGCAGATTTGGTGGGGAGGAGGCCGATGATGACGAGCAGCATGTCGTCGGGGAGAGGCCGATGAAGTCCAGGCTTGCCGAATGCGGTTTTGGCTCGAGCGGCCTCCGCTTGTTGGCTGCCTCGCCGTCCATCTCAACCAGCGGCGACGCCAGTGTACACGTGTGCTGGTGTGTGTTGTGTGCTGGGTGTGCGCGAGTGCGTCATACATGCATGCCGCCAGCGTAGTGGTGAATTGTGCTTGTAGTCGCCCTTCGTGCACAAGAAGTTTGTCCTCACGCGCCTCAATTTACTAGCGTGCGGGTGCTACCCAGTGGTTTCAACTTTGTTTCCTTCACCGCGTGTCAGATGGGCCTCTAGTTTACTTATTTTCACCCACTGCCACATGGGCAAGCACACCAAGATACAGAACACGAGCTGACAATGCAGCATGTGGATTGGTTGACCGGTCAACTAAACAATATATAGAGCTATACGCTGACACAGTGAGCATATAATCTATCGGTATAGAGAGTTCGAGTGAGAGGGGAGGCCCGTGAGAGATAGCAGAGAGAGAGAGAGAGAGAAAGAGCTACTCCCTCCGTTCGATAATGTAGTTACAACATTTTTTTAAAGTCAAACTTTTGAAACTTCAAGTTTATAAAGAAATTACTTATATCGGCAATACCAAAGATACATACGCTGACACAGTATGAAGTAAGTACATGTTGTGATGAATCTAATGATTGTTCCAGATGTAAATGTTTTTCTCCACATATACCTAGTCAAACTTTTCTGAGGTTTGACTTTTCAAAACATCCATATGCTTATGGACGTGATAGAGTCCCTGACGAGAGAGAGAGAGAGAGAGAGAGAGAGAGAGAGTGAAAAAAGTGTGTGTGCGTGTGTGAAAGAGACATGGACAACACACGATAAAAGTGGATAAAAAGTGTGCGTGTCTTATGCAAACATATCACACATGCATCTTCGACAACGGAGGCAAGGTGAGGAGATAGTGTGTGGTTGTTTGGAACCGAGAGAGGAAGACCCCTAGCACATGGCCAAGAGGGGTCTGACAAACAAGGGAGAGAGGTCGAGAGAGACGTACGGAGAAAATGCAGACATGGGGAGGAGAGAGTGTATGTTTTTCATAGAGAGATACCCTGGAGATCGTGATGGGACTACATGGGTGGGAGATCGAGTGACAAGGTGTGTCCGCGATAGAAGATGCCCTGAGAGATATCGAGATAGACGTATGGATGGAAGGAGACAATACGTGTGTTCCTGATGGCTAGTAAGAGATAATCATACTTAGGAGGGGGGGTAGTGCTTGCGCCTATGGCCCTGTTTGGATACTCTAACTCAGTTAGAGGTTAGAGTTAGATTCTAACCCTGAACTAACTCTAAGTAAAGAGGTGTTTGGATGGCAGGGTTAGATGGATCACGGATGCAGTGAGGCACCAACACAGGCGGTGCGAGAGGGAGGGAGGAGAGGACGAGAAGCTTCGAGGAAGTGGGGAGGATCTGCTGCGGGAGAGCGAGAGAAAAAAGTGTTTATTAGTGGTCCCGAGAAGAACTAACCCAAATAAGCACCTCTTGGATGGGTTAGATGCTTCTTACACAAACTAACACTCGTGTTTGTATCTTTGTGGGTTAGTTGACTCCAAACTAACCCAAACTAACTCTAACCCATGGATCCATACAGAGCCTATGATGGAGTGAGGGATTATGGTATTTAGGGGGGTGCGTGTCACATGGAGAGATAACAAGGGCAGAGAGTGTTGGACGGGTCTATATGTATAGCGCGAGCGAGACATGTGTATGTGTGAACCAGGGAGATATAAGGCCCGTTTGTCTTGCGTCGTGAGCATCTTTTGCATGGCCTGGGGTTGTGGCTGGATTTCATGCACGCTTGTTTCGTTGCTACCCTGTGAAAAAGAAAGCCCGCCTGGGCTGGGTTCCCTTGCACTTTAATTAGCCTGGCTGAACTCCAGACACTGCAAGTAGCCTGGACCAAGCGACCGATTTTGAATGCCTGGCCGTGCCTGGTCATGCGGCCACGAGGCTAACAGCAACATGGATGGATATTAGCATTAAATAATTCATGCATGGATTGATTGATGGGACATTGATGCTTTACTGGCCGGTGCATGAACCAAACGCTTGACACCACACAAGCACGGCGGCAGAAATATTTTACATCTCACGTCCACACCAGCGATACCGACCATCAAGGCATGAGGGTCAGGTCATGAACCAAAGTGACCAATAAAGTTTGAGAGAGATTGAGGAGCCCGATAAGGCTGAGTGGTGCGTCGAGATATGAGAGGGGAAAGAGATATTCCATCCGCTCGATAATGCAAAGGTTGCATGTAAATTTTTAGAAGTCAAACTTTGGAAACTTTGATCAGGTTTATGCAAATGTTATTTATATCTACAATACCAAAGATACATCATACAAAACTACATCTCATGGTGAATCTAATGGTATATGTTTGCCGTACTATATGTAATTCTTTTCTCCACGTACATGGTCAAACTTTTGTGATGTTTGACTTTTCAATAAATCTATATGCTATGGACGGAGGAGAGTGCCTCGGTCGAGACAGATCAAGTGCGTGTGAAGGAGAATGAGTAAGTGTGCAAAAAGAGTATGTGTGTGAAAGAGAAAGTGACAACAAACGATAAATTAGAGAGAGAGTGTGTTTTTTCGTTTCTTATGCGAACATATCACGCATGCATCGGAGGTACACGAAGATAGCTAATGTGTGATTGTTTGCAACGGAGAGAGACACCCCTATAGCACATGTCCAATAGAGGTCTGGGCAACAAGGAAAAAAGGTCGAGAGGGACACATGGATGGCATGGACGTATGGGGAGGGAGAGAGGGTGTGTTTGTGATAGAGAGATCCCCTCGAGATCGTGAGGGGACTATATGGGTGGGAGATCGAGGGAGTGTGTGCGCGATAGAAAGATGCCCCGAGCGAAATCGAGATAGACCATGCACATGTTTGTGATGGAGACTAAGATTGAGTGAGAGACCATCATACTTGGCTAGCTGGGCATGAGATTGTGTGTGTGTGTGCGTGTGAGATGGAGAGAGAACGATGGAGAGAGATAGAGTTTTAGATGGGCCTATCGAGTGCGAGTGAGATATGCATGTGTATGTGTGACCCAGGTGGATGGAGAGTTTGAGAGAGGGGGGGAAGAGCTCCGAGACGACATAGTGGTGCGTGAGAGAGTTACGGGCAAAGAGCCAAGGAATTTGTGTGCGTACGATGAGTGCACCCAAGATATCTAGCTTGGACTAGCTAGAGTATCATACATAGTGTGCGAGAGAGACCTATAGATGGTGTATAGATGAATGCGGACTAGAAAGACCCCCCCCCCCACACACACACACAGAGAGAGAGAGAGAGAGAGAAAGGGAGAGGGACCAACAAGGTTTTTGTGTCGGATGCGTGCGACAGAATTGAAGATTGTTAGCGAGAGAGTGAGAGAGAGAGAGAGAACAGGAGTCCGGGAGAGGGGGAGGTCGCGTTTTATGCATCAAAGACTGATATAAACTTGCATTCAAATATTTAAATTGGAGACCATGATGTCATGAGGCCGGGGTGACTCCCCTTTCCAAAAAAAGAAAAAAAGCATGTTCATGGAGTACTATAATACTGTACAACATGCTAAATGATTGAGGTGTTCAATTTTGGATTTAGTTCACTATTTTGACCTACTGAACGAGCTAGTTCATTGAATCGAGATATTTCATTTTGGGTTTGATTCGCGTTTTTGAGTGGGTCAACTATTTGTCATATATTAAATAGCTAGCAACGAGCATGTAAAAACACATTATTCCTGAGCATCATCTCTCCATCTAAAAAAGAAGTGGCAAGCTAATATTTCAAAATTTGATTCGAATCGACTTGGTAAGGTAGACGTGGATGCTCGTTCTCCCAAAATTTGAGCGAACCGTTAAACATCCTCTCTGCTCGGTGGAATTCGCCCGAGCAAATAAATGGGAGACGCGAAATTACCGTCCTATGTGGGCATGCATCAATTGGCCCGTTGTACATCGAGGGTAGGTTCATAACTTCATCCAAGCGCGCCTTCTCCTCGGCCGAAATGACATGTGCCAAATAATTCATAAACCATGGTCGGCAAAACACGCTCTCCTCACCCAAAATAGCTTGCGCCCACTATTTCAAAACACGCTCTCCTCGCCCGAATTCGCTCACGCCCACTATAATTCAAAACACGCCCTCCACGCCCGAAATCGCTCCCGCCCACTATTTGGGGAGAAGCAAAGTTACTCTACTATCCCCGACCCTCAGTACACAGACCCAAGCCGAGAAGCCTATAGGCAAGGGTAGAACTGTAACTCCCCCTCACATTTCAGACAAATGCGTCCGTAAGACATGGTTCCACTCCCCTCCCATTTCACCCCCCGCCCGCCCCCATTCATACCTCGTGGGCGCCAAATTACCTTCTCCCCGGGAAGCTCCCTTCTCCCGAGCCGCGAAACCTCAGCCCCACCTCCATGGTGCCCCCCACGGCACCAATTTCACAGCCGCCCTCCTCCCTAATGCCGGAGACGCTGTCCAATTGCCGTCGTGCACTGGGTTGTGTGCCTCTTACTCCGTGCTGCTGGTGCTGCCTCGACGACGGCCGCGTGAACCGTACCGGAGCTGATTCACCCCCGCCATTGTTCACGGTGCCGGAGCGGCTCCAACTTCGGATCCGTCCAGAGTCCTGGTGCTGCTCACAGAAGCCGTCGACCGTCGCGCGACATCGCTCTTTCCTGCCGCCACGGTCACCACCGCAACCACGCCCGGCCTCACCGACCGGCAATGGACCTGCCTACTTCACCATGCCACCAGATAGGTCGCACCCTCATCTGATATCACTTTATTTAAGCGTCAGTTGTCTAAATTTTTATTCTGGGCCAATCGATTCCCAATGGGAAGCAGCACCCCTCGAGGCGGCGGAGCTCCTAGGCTGCCGGTTGGCTGGTGTCTAACGTAAGGGTGCGGGGCCACAAGTTCGCCGCGGAAGCAGCGCTTAGATGGCTATCTTTTAGAGTTGCGTGGGTTGAAGGTACTGCCGCCACTAGATCTGGATGACGGGGAGTCTTTGTGGATTGGCCCGGGGGCGGCGCAACCACGGCAGTGCGGTGGGGCGGGGAGCGGGGTTTTGGACGGGGCCACGGACGGCGGAGGCAGGCTGCTCTGCCGTTGGTCGCTGGCTCTTCGGGGAAGATTTCGAACAGTGTCGGTCAGGGGAGGCACAAGACGGCCATCAAGCCATCCAGTGTAGATCGGACAGTACCAAAATAAAATAAAATCGTGTGACCCCAATTTAGTCTTCAATTAGCAGACGTGTGACCACTCTCGTACCTTGCTGTTGATCTCTTAGTGTATTTCTTCGGATCAAAGAGATATGTTGTTCTTAACTTTATGCGTTATCTGCATCTTTAGACACACCGTCTCCCGACTCACCGCAGCTGCTCCAACAAGGGAAGCATACACGAGAAGGGAGCTACAGTCCCCACTCAACAGCTCCCTGCATCCAATGCGCGTGCCCGACATGGACAGCCACAACAACTGCAGGGCCATCGACAAGTCAGCACATGATGCTCACTCCTATGGATGGCAGCCAGATAGGTTGTACCCTCATCTTACTTGTGTGCAACATTTATGGCTTTGTTATTCATCTAAGGACGGAAAATAGATCATCACATTTCACTGTATATTCATGCTGATCTCTTACGGGTCTTGTTCAGGAGTTCACGCTGTTCCATAGTTCAGCTAAGATATTTGTTCTTTAGGTAATGTTGTTCCATAGTTATCATCCATCAGCCAATGCTATCCCACAGGCTGGTGATTATAGTATTATACCACTTCTAGTATTACCTATGTTGTTCTTTAATACTTTTGTGTGCCATCTAGTTAATCTAAGTACAAACGATACATATTCTGTAGCTTTCATCTGTGTTCTCCCTTTAGTTTATGAGACATGTTGCTGCTAGTTAACCCTAGTCCTACTATTTATGTCGTCTCCTACAGGCACTCATTTACATAAATCTAACTACTAGTTGTCTTCCATGCATGTCAGATATAATTGCACACACTGATATATCCACAAGAACCTCACGGAGCAATGTAAAGGCCAATAAACTTGATGTCAATGATACCCAATATGATGGAACATGTAAAGGCAGTTCTTTAGAAGACTTGCAGAAAGATGATGAATCCTCTTCACCCCACAAGGTCCTTGCTCTAACTTGGCCTATGATATGGGTACAACATGCATATAATGTCCTGGAGTGTATCTACTCACATTGCAATGCCATGTGCTTAGCATGCTGATCATGCATGTAAATATGTCATGCCTTCCTGTTTTCAAAGACATATTCCATTCATGATAACATGTTTTCAAATTCAAGTATTGTCATTCTCTTTGTATCGCAATGCCATCTACTTAATTTGGACATCATGCTTCTGAATATCTTATGCATTGTTATTCATCAGTATGTACTTCATCTGTCTGCCATACCATGTTTTTTTACTTTGAAGTGTTGTTCTAGTGCTCTGTTGCAATGCCATCTTATTTTCCCAATCATACATGTGTATGTTGCCTTGGTTATTTCTGTACGTATTCCGCTAGCATATAGTTTTACATTCAACTAGGTTTTTTTTGCTGTGTTGTCATGTCGTATCCCTAGCTCTTACACCATACTCCCTCCGTCTGGATTACATGTTGCCGAAATGGATAAAAAGGATGTATCTAGAACTGAAATACGCCTAGACCCATCCATTTTTTTCCGGATGGAGGGAATACATGTCAATATGTAATGCCTTTCTATTCTTCAGTACCTATTCCATCTCTGTGCCGTCGCATGTTTTATAATTAAAGCACCATTCTTCTATACAAGGCATGCAAGGGGAAGACGACTATGTTAGAATATGAAGGGTTACAAACAAGGCCTTTGCAAAAGATCCAAACGCCAGGAGATAATAAACCAACTCCAGTTTTTATAGATCTTGCTCCAAAGACAGAGAAACCCAACTCCCTCACGATAATAAGCGATTCGGTGGCAAAGAACTAGTCCGCTCCAATGAGCAAAAATATGTCAACTCAATTCTAAGAAGCGTGTGCGTATCCTTGCATCATGAAATTTTATAGCATCTTTGACCATATTTTCTACATGTTTCTTACCCATCTCTCTTTTAGAAAATAAGCTTAACAGATAGAAGAATTTCTGCAATGGTATCGTTTATGAGGAAAGATTCTTGCAGGAATTCTCTGTGCTCCAATGTAGATGTAAGTACTGTTGTATATCACTATATTTTTACATCGGCATGAATTTTGTTAATCGGCGTGAATCCAACCTTTATCTGATCTAAATTTAGTTGTAGCAAAATGTATGATTAAAGGCCACAATGTTGATTTTGTAAGGAAAACTGCACGGTAGTTTTGCATCCCGAAATGCATGAGTGTACTATCTCATATCAGTGGGTTTGAATACTTTGGTTCTGCAGTGGGTTTTTCAGTGTTTTTTTACTGTGTTGTCCTATCGTATCCCTTGCTCTTACATCATACTCCCTCCGCCCGGATTAAATGTCGCGGAAATGGATAAAATTGGATGTATCTAGAACTGAAATATGCCTAGACCCGTCCATTTATTTCTGGATGGAGGGAATACATGTCAATATGTCATGCCTTTCTATTCTTCAGTACCTATTCCATCTCTGCTGTAGCATGTTTTATAACTGAATCACCATTCTTCTATATAAGGCATGCAAGGGAAGACGGCTGTTAGAATCAAGGGTTACAAACCAGGTCTTTGCAAAAGATCCAAACGCCAAGATAATAAACCAACTCCATTTTTCTTAGATCTTGCTCCAAAGACAGAGAAACCCAACTCCCAATCGATAATAAGCGATTCGTGGCCAAAGAACTAGTCCGCTCGATCCGGCAAAAGAATGTCAACTCCATTCTAAGAAGCGTGTGCGTATCCTCGCATCATGAAATTTTATAGCATTATGATCATATTTTCTACATGTTTCCTACCCGTCTCTCTTTTAGAAAATAAGGTTAAACGATAGAAGACTTCCTCCATTGGGATCGTATTCGAGGAAAATATCTTGCGGGAATTCTCTGTGCTCCAATCTTGATGTAAGTACTGTTGTATATCACTATATTTTTACATCAACATGTATTTTGTTAATCAGCGTGAATCTAACCTTTATCTGATCTAAAATTAGTTGTAGCAAAATGTTAAAGGCGCCAATGTTGATTTTGTAAGGAAAACTGCACGGTAGTTTTGCATCTTGAAATGCATGAATGTACTATCTCATATCACGCACATTACTGAATTGTAGTGCTTCTCCGGTTGCCCATTCATTCATTGTGTCAATGTTGCTTTCGTACTACCTTACCTGGCTGATGATAGTTGTGCCATATTGTGTTAATTTGGTGTAGGCTACTTGCCCAAACGTTCGTGGTGTCAATGTTGCTTTCCTATTATCTAACTTGGCCAATGATAGCAATGCTAGTGTATTAATTTTGTGCAGGCTGCTGAAGATAAGAGGACAAACTCTGAAAACAGCAAGGCAACCCCATTGTTTCTTTCGAGTAAATCTAGGCCAGGTAATATGGCAATAACTCATGATTAATCTGTTTGGTTCCCGTCCTAATTTATGTTATGATGCAGTGGTCGAGACACTCTCCACTATCAATAATACAAGCCTGCCAAAATCGCCATCTGAATCTGCTAGGTATCCTCCGTCTCAAATGCAACGGAATAAATGTATGTTTGTGAACCAATTAATGGTCAAGCAATGATGAAAATGGTGGATGAATCAGAGGTGCAGAGTCGATGCGACACAACAAGCGATCAATGTTTTCAGAGAAAGTGTAGCAAAGCGTAAAGAACTTGCCAACATGCTTATGGGCGTCATCTGTCCGAGGTTGCAGATTGTGACGTTGTAGATGGTTAGGTTACGCTCATTTATTTGCAATCGGCATCAATCTTTGATTGCCCAGTGGATGTAATTTCTGTAGTATATCTTTGGATGTGCAACGTTATTCCCTGTATGCCGTACCTTTGCGTGATCGGTTTTGGTCCTGTGCATAATTGCTCGTCGTAATGGGCTCAAATTATCTAATTGGGCCTAAATACATGTACGAACTTTAGTGGGCCCATTAAGTTAATGGGCCGTTACTAGGCCGAAAGTTAATTATCGGCCCTCTTACCTCCCGGGTCATTAACAGGCCGACTTCAAAGCGGCAATGTGGTGGCCCTGATTTATTTCACGGGCCGTTAACGAGCCGTTACTAAGTTTGGGCTACATATGGCCCAACTATATGTGAGGCCTTTAGGAGGCCGAAGAGACAATGAGCTTGTACTAGACCATGAAGACCATGGGCCGCTAAGAGGCCGAAAGTCGGTCGTATTGTAAATGGCCCAATCGTGTTGTGGGCCTTTAGCAGCCGAAGAGAAACCGGGCTGGTATTGGACCATGAAGGAATGGGCCGTTAAAGGGCCAAAACTAAGGTCCGACTACAAATGGCCCAATTCATTTATGGTCCCAGAACAGTCGAAAGTCACAGGCCGGAATTGGCCCAACACTTAAATGGGTCGCTAAAGGCCAAAACTGGGTCCGACTAAAAATGGCCCAACTGATTTATGGGCCGTCAACAGTCGAAAGTGACACCGGGCGGAAAATTGGCCCAACAATTAAATGGGCCGCTAAAAGGCTGAAACTCAGGTCCGACAACAAATGGCCCATCAGATTTATGGGCCGTCAACAGGCTGAATGACACACCGGGCCGGAAAGTAGCCCAACATTTAAATGGGTCGCTAAAAGGCCGAAAGATGTACATCCTAAAAATTGGCCCATCCATTAAACGGGCCGTTAACAGGCCGAAATCTCATCGGGCCGATATTGAGCCCAGATATATAGCGGGTTGTTAACGGGCTCAAACTGACGATGGGCTGCAATGGTGTCAAATCTTTAACGGGCCGAATTGGCTCATCTCGTATGGGCCGTGGGCTTAAATGGACCTAACACAAGTAGGCCTTATATGGGCTGGCCTGCTAATTTTTACTGGGCCGGCCTTTTCACAGGAATGGGCCTCTGTTGGGCGTGCCACTGTCGACGTACCATAGGCGGCTTCCGTCCAATGAGTGGATGACATCTGTCCCCAACGGTGAGCCGACCGTGTTTCCTCCACCAATGATGATTTTACACGTGGAAAATCCCCATTGGTCGGGGCTGTTAACGGGTTATCGGATCCAAAACCCGACCCGATAGCTTAACGGCGTTCCGTTACGGTGGATGCCACATGTCGGTCACCCTTGACGAAAGCACTTCTGTGACACGCGATTTATCGTCATGGAAGTGGACACTTCCGTGATGATAATTTTGGTAATGTCATGGAACACTTCTATGACAAAGACAGGTATGACTATCTTGATTCTGTCATAAATTTGTCATGGATGTACATGCATGACAAAAAACGCGACCTACTGTGACAAACACGTATCATCACGGAAGTGTATTTTTTTGTAGTGCTTCCTTTGTATAGGAAAATATTGAGGCGGCATGATATTAATGTAATATGTTCGGACTGCAGATGGTGCTGCTGCCGTGGAGGCCCTGAGGGCAGAACTTGTCCAAGCCAAGGAACAAGCTCGGGTTAGCAATGCGGCTGCCCGAAAGGCGCATCGGGGAACCGAGAGCCGAACAATTTGCTCATCGCCAAGCGAGGAAAAATGGCTGAAATGGCTATTGAGTTAAAAAATGTCACCGACGGTATGAGCTCCTTAAAAGGAGCATAAGGATAGCTTGGCCGAGCTGGACAAGGCACGCAATGCCACCAAGGAAATATGGACCGAGCTCGGGGTGTGCGGGAGGAGCTTCAACAGCCGGTAAAATCGTGGCCGGAGGTTCCTACTTGCTGTGACGAAGTTTTTCGATCCGGCACGCTCCTGGATGGACGCTGGAGTCCCTCGGACGCCAGCGTATGCGGATTTGGCTAAAAGTCTGGCCGACGCTGCCAAGTTCTTCGAGGGTCGGGGTGATAAGGAGGTGGAGAAGCTTTTTCGTCGCAATTCAATGCTCCCACTCGCTTTGTCATTAAATGACAAGATGGCTGCTGTAGTGGAGCTTCACAGGCTGTCCGGTCTTGCAATGCGGTCTGTGATAGACCATCTTTAGCCGAAAGGGCCTGAGTCGGACAGTTACTTTGGCTTGGTGCAGCAGTTCCTTGGGGCAGTGCCTCGGATCGATGCCATGAGGAGGTCGGCGTGCATAGAGGGTGCATGGATGGCTCTTGCCCGCGTTAAATCCTATTGGACGGATATGGAGGCCAATATTATAGTGACCCAAGATCCGGCGGGCGATGATCCCATTGAGCACTACTTGGCGCAGGTCACAGAAGGTGCCCGCCTAATAGAGGCACAGTGCTTGAAGAATGTCTTATTCGAGTGATGAATCGAATCATTGTAAAAAACAATGTTAGTTTGGTTGTAAGGCTATATTTATACTTTTTCCCTGAAAGTATTATTGTGTCCCCTGTGTGGCCGTTTACATACATACATATATATATATATATATATATATATATATATATATATGAATGTTTAATCCGAAAGATAGCAGTCGTTGCCTTCATCCCCCTCGCAGGCAATGCGGGGGTGTTCGCAAAAAATATGCTTAATCACACTAGATCCAACGTCTTGGTCCATGAAGGAGGTGATCGCACGTCGAACTAGGCAACCAGACTATATAGTTGTAACACTTTCGCTTAGCCATGGGAGTCTAATGTTGGGGCTACTATGTAGCCCCTGGTACCTTCGCGTGCATCCGAATACGGGCGCGTGTGTACATGACCGGGAAATGGTCCTTCGTTAATGCGGAGGGATCCTAAAGATTCCGATAAGTCTTCGAGTGGTTGAACAGTCTCTCGCTGTATCATGACAGTCATTTTTTCGGCTTTCTCTACTGAGGTGCTCGTCCGAAATAACCAGGGCACAATCGCAGTAGTTCTCCTTTGGCCACCTTAGCCGATAGTAACGGAATGTAAGGCGGCAAACCCAGGAGCCAGGCAAACCCAACATTTGACCAAAGACATGATTCGAGACTGCTGCATATAAGGCCAAACTTCGTGACGCCAACACTCCCGACGGTATTCGGACTTTATAATAGTCGATGGGCTCAAGAATGCCCATTCGTTATAAACCCTTTTTTTGATGTACGTGCGTTAATATGTCGTGGCGAGATGCCAATAACGGCAGTATCCTCTATGGGTATGGAACCCATGGGATGGTTAAACTACAAGAGGCAATAAAAAAGGTTTACAGGGGCTTAATCTAAAAGAAACCTGTTGAGCAGGGCCTCGCTGCACGTCTGCGCCTTTGTCTCCGTTGTGTCGTATCACGGAAGGATATCGCGCGAACGTTGTCTCGTGGAAAAAGGAAAACTCATAGAAGAGTGCAACGTAAGTATGCGCGATGGATAATAAAAGTGTGAGATGTTGGCCTGCCCATAAGGTTGAGCCAAGCGTGGGGTATCTTAAGTATTTATAGCCCCCGGTGTCCACTATGGGATTACATATACGGTGCCTGGTTCAATTTTATCTCGGCGACCGGACTCGTCTAGCCGAGTCTGTGGTCTTTGGCGACCGATCATGTCTTCGATGTTGGAGGCCGCTTATAGATGCCGCGCGAGGGCCGTTGCGTGTTCCTCTGCGCGTGACGAGCGCTCTGTTAGTCCGCTAACGGTGATGACGCCACGTGGACCGGGCATCTTAAGTGTAAGGTAGCCATGGTGCGGCAATACGTTGAAGCGGGCGAAGGTCGTTCTTCCGAGCACTGCGTGATAGTCGCTTTGGAAGGGTGCGATGATGAAGAGTAGTTCTTCGCTTCTAGAGTTGCCTGGAGAGCCGAATGTTACCTCCGGCGACGGAGCCTCCGCTATGGGCTTCAACGCCGCTGGTATCACCCCTTCAAAGGTGGTGTTGCTTTGGTTAATTCTGGATGAGTCTATCCCCATCCTGCGGACGGTGTCTTCATATATTAAATTGAGACTGCTGCCGCCGTCCATAAGGACGCGGGTGAGACGGTATCCGTCGATTATCAGGTCAAGCACCAAGGCCTTTGATCCTCCGCGCCGAATAATAGTTCGGTCATCCAAGTTATCGAAAGTGATCGGATAAGGCATCCAGTGTTAGGCGTGAGTACGATGGGCTCTATGTCGAGCGCGTCTCTATGCGCGCGTTCATGCCTCCTCATGGATGTGTGAGTCGCGTGGATCATGTTCACTGTTTTAACCTCTTGCGGGAATTTTTTCTGTCATTCAGTGTTCGGTCGGCGAGGTTCATCCTCGTCTTCACTTGGTGTTTCCCTTTCCTTGTGTTCGGCATTTAATTTGCTGGCCTGCTTGAAGACCCAGCACTCTCTGTGCGTGTGGTTTGCAGGTTTGTCAGGAGTGCCATGAATTTGGCATAGTCTGTCTAGGACTCTATTCAAACCGGACGGCCCCTCGTTGCTGCCTTTAAATGGCTTGTTTTGCCGATTAGGTCGAGAGCCCCTGAATCCGGCATTAACCGTCGTGTTATCCGGGCTCTCTTCCTTGTTTTGGCATTTGTTTTTATGACGCCGTGGCTTCCCGTTGCCATCCCTTATTTCGGATGTCTTTGGGGTCGCTGGTGCGTTTACGGGCTAGCCAGCTATCTTCTCCCGCGCAAAAGCGGGTCATAAGGCTTGTTAGGGCTGCCATTGTCCTTGCTTTTCTTGGCCGAGGTGTCTGGCGAGCCACTCATCACGGATGCTGTGTTTAAATGCTGCTAAGGCTTCGGCATCCGGACAGTCAACAATTTTATTCTTCTTAGTGAGGAATCTGTTCCAAAACTTGCGGGCGGATTCTCCGGGCTGTTGGACTATGTGACTTAAGTCGTCAGCATCCGGAGGCCGGACATGGTTCCCTTGAAAGTTTGCCCTGAAAGCGTCCTCGAGTTCCTCCCAGCTCCCAATTGAATTTTTGGGGAGGCCTTTCAACCAGTGCCGAGCTGGTCCCTTCAGCTTGAGGGGGAGGTATTTGATGGCATGAAGTTCATCCCCACGATCCATATGTATGTGTAGGATAAAGTCCTCGATCCAGACCCCTCGCTCTGTCGTTCCGCCGTATGCCTCTATGTTCATAGGTTTAAAGCCCTGTGGGAATTCGTGGTCCAGTACTTCATCGGTAAAGCACAGGCGGTGAGCAGCCCCTCTGTATCTGGACGTGCTGTGGTATTCGATTGGCGTAATCATTTTGGCGACCATAGTCCTTCGCCGGGGTGCGTCCTTTGGATCCATAAATGGACCTGGCGCTGACTTTTCTTATTCGGTGTTCATGTGGATCGGTAGCCGCTTTGTTGCGGTTATGAAGTGTAATGACCGTCGTGAATTACAGCGAAGAGCTTGCGTTTTGGATAGCTCTTTGTATGGCGATCATCGCCATATCTTTCTTCGATGTCTAGCACTTTATTCCATCTACTGATTGAGTGTTTCCTGTGCGGCCTTGAGCCGTTGCTTCTGCTTCTTTAGGCTTCTTGCGGTGGCCATAAGCTTTCTGTGGAGGTTATCTCATTCCACGTGTTTTTCCGGGGTTGCATTGTTATCCGGACCGTTTTCCTTTGCTGGTTCGTTTTGATGACCTCATCCGTCGGGATCATTGTCCTCGGGTGTCTGCTCCGGACGGTGTTCAGGGTGACCTGGTTCGTCCTGCTCCATCGCTGGGTCCGTATGGTCGTTATTGCCTTCGGAGTTGATTGTATTATCGATCCTTCTGGCGCTCTTGTCACTATTTTTACTGTTGCTGGACTTAGAACGGCGTCTGCGCCGTCGCTTTGGCTTTTGTCCGGGGGTTTTATCATCCGGACTGTCGCCTTTGTCCTCTTTGGGCGTATCCACCATGTATACGTCGTGTGACGAAGGGGGAGTCCGGCGCCCATAGATTCTGCATCTTCTCCTGCATCGTCGTCCATACCGTCGGTGTCTTGAGTCGAAGTCGCACGCGTCGGTTAAATCATCGGCCGTGGCTATGAAGTGGGTGGTGGGTGGGCAACGAATTTCTTCGTCGCCGCTTCCCACTCGAACGGACGTGGTTGGCCCGGAAATTTCTGTCAAAGAGAGAGTTTTCAACGAGTTGACATGTCGCCAAAGGGCGAGTGGCGAAAAATGTCCGCGGTGAATTCCATTACCGAGCCCAACCAGCTCAACCGGTTCGAGTGCATGGACGGACTCAACATCCGGATCTGAATCCGGGGTCCGGAGTCATAGGCCACCATAGAGGTCAGGCCCGTGTTTGGCTCCAATGGATGAGTCTTGGCGACACTGCGGGGCGGGGTCCAGCCCTCCGTCCTCACGCAACGCAGCCTGCTCCGGATTTAGGTCCGAGGCTAATGCGGGGGTGATACCCCGAGCTTTGTCCGACAGCAGGTCTAAGCCGTGCTCGTCGTGACTGTCTGGTATCGTGTTATCGGTGATGGTTGAAGGAGCCATCGATCCCAGTAGCGACGACACAGAGGAACTCTCAATGAAAGCACCAATGTCGGTGTAAAAACCGGCGGATCTCGGGTAAGGGGTCCCGATCTGTGCGTCAAGGCTGATGGTAATAGGAAGCAAGGGACACAGATGTTTACCCAGGTTCGGGTCCTCTCGATGGAGGTAAAACCCTACTTCCTGCTTGATTAATATTGATGATATGGGTAGTACAAGAGTAGATCTACCACGAGATCGTAGAGGCTAAACCCTAAGAGCTAGCATATGATGGTATGATTGTAATTGTGATCGGCCTTCTAAGGACCAACCTCTCCGGTTTATATAGGCACCGGAGAGGGCTAGGGTTTACAAGGAGTCGGTTACAAGGAAGGAAATATAATATCCGGATCGCCAAGCTTGCCTTCCATGCCAAGGAAAGTCCCATCCGAACACGGGCCGAAGTCTTGAGTCTTGTATCTTCACGCTTCAATAGTCCGGACGTTGTACACAGTCCGGATGTCCGGATACCCCCTAATCCAGGACTCCCTCACCCCATTCTTTCTTTTCTTGAGAGCATGGCCTGTTTTTAGGATCTTTTGAGAGCCCGGCCTGAGAGTCATAATTGACCTATTTGGCATTGTGTTACTACTCGGCCCATATTCAACGACACCTCACTGGCCCAAACAAGTGTACATCATCAAAATGACACTGAGCTCAAATTATAACTTGAAAAAAGGAGATATACTCTGAACACTGGAGAATGGTGATGCCCTCATTTAGCCCACCAGCAGTTCGAGACAATAAACAGTTCAAAACAACGATATATACAACATTCAAACACTGACTAGTGACTACTACTGACATAAACAGCAAGACATGATAGTTCATAAGAAGTCTTGCTACACCACCAAAACGCACCCATCTGCGGCCTTTCAGGACTCTCGTGATCCGCATTTAGAATGACATTCTAAATAGAGGCAACTATTACATAGTAAGAGTGACATAGACGAGGATGACCAAATGACAAGGAATATGCATAACAAAAGAGAGAACTACCCATCCAGAACAAGCAGCAAAGACAACAAGTCATTCGAAGAGGGATGATCTAACACCATAATAATTTGCAGCCCCGGTCCAGCCACTAGTGATCTGGAGACACCAGTACTCCACCCTTTCGACGCAACAGCCCAATTACCTATCAACCTAAAGGCTTGAACCACATCACTGCTTGTCGGACTCGACACATCCAAGGATCAAAGTTAATCCAGATGCCTTTGTCATTCTCACCTTCTTTTGGCTGCAGGCTATATCATTGACAATCAGGGGAGTTTGCTCCTGAACTCCTAGGGCTCGCCATGTAGATACAGTTTTCCATAGCAAACAGAGCCTCTCTGCCATCAAGGTCCTTGCCAACGGTGATCTCCTGGTTAATCGGATAATTGAGTACGAGAAACAGAGAGTATGAACCAAGGCTATTTACCCGCCTCCAACTCATAAATCTCGCAGGCCCCGACAAGCTAGTATCCTGCTCATAGACGTAACAACCACTGTCCAAATACTCACGTATTTCACGGTGCTTGCATACAGTGGGGTTTTTGCAATATAACTTTTCCGGCTCATGTATCCGAATGATCGAGCGAGGAACCAGTTGTTCTTCCCTGTTCTTGGCAAAGGTGGTGTGATTACAAAGGGCAGTAAAGGACAGGCATTGTTAATGTAAGATTAGCATTGTTCAGAGTATGAGTAGGATAATGCAAGAAACAACATTGATATGTCCCTGTTGGAACTGGGAGGAAAATACAGGGAAATGTATACTGGGTTCGAAAATATAGAAGTGCCATGCATGGTTATACTCATGTTATCTCACAATCGATTCTTCACAGGAAACTACCATGTCATGCATGATATGTAATCATGTTCTGTCCTCACAAACAAATTCTTCAAGGAAACTAACAGGCCATGCATTGTTATATACTCATGTTTTGTGGGCAAAATTTTTGTGAGCATATTATTCTAGCTATTTATTGCTGAAGGGCGAACATAGGTATGTACACATGGTAAGCATTACAGGATTTCACTACTTCAAAATATAGAGTTCTCCATATGCACATTTGCTTCCCTAATGTATGGTTAGATGAAATCAACAGTGTGATGCATGTTTCTACATCATGAAAATGAGGAAACTAACATGGTCATTGATACACACTCATATTTAGTAGTATATAGATTACAAAAAAATAAGGAGAATATCAATATCTTCCTAACAGTTTGATTATTCAGGGGTACAAATTGGCTGTAATGACATGGTCACAATCGCAGGAATTAACTCATTCCAAATATAGCTGATTTACGGCGTCTCTAATACATTGCCATAGTTCTACTCAAATTCTGCTCAAACAGGGATATGTCAACCATCACAAAATGTTCAAACAGTGTCATGGCGTCATCATTAATATCATACGGAAACAACTTACACGCGTCGTCCCAGCAATACGTGGTGCCATCTGCTTTGTCGATCGCGTAGATGATGCCATTGTGTTCAATAGCATCACAGAAGTGTGTATCAGCTTTGACGACGATCCACTACGAGCTGAGCTGTCTCCAGCTAAAGAAGGCACTAGTGGAAAGATAGGCGAGTCCCTTGTCAAACAACGCAATTAGCTTGAAGTCTGCATAATCCGCATGTCGTGTGGGCATTTGGCATATTACAATCTTCTACAAAAAGATACCCGCACCCCTCTCCACATTTGCATATAAGGACTTCCCTCGTTCATCTTCATCTCCCACGAGATAAACAGCTCGTATAAATGCATCTTAATGTTCCATGCAACACATTGTCCTCTTGCTAGTTAGAGTTAAAAAAACTGAGTTGGTGATGATGGTGTGCCTGCCATCCTGCAATATAGGTCATCTGATTTATATCTGACGGATCGGAAGGAAACTATGGCAATTTTGCAAAAAGATACCCACACCCCTCTCCACATTTGCAAATAAGGCCTTCCCTTGTTCATCCTTTTCTCTCACAAAATAAACTACTCATATAAATGCATCTTGATGTTCCGTGCAACACATGGGCATCTTGCTAGTCTCTCACAAGATAAACTACTCATACAAATGCATCTTGACGTTTCGTGCAACGCACGGGCATCTAGCTAGTTTCTTTTAAAATAGTTACTGCGATAATTGGGTTGAAGTGATATATTATATGTCTGCTCCGAATGATTTCAGATTCACTAGTAGTAACAAAGAAAAGGTTGTCTTGTTAATTAACAGAAAACAAGGTGAAAACTATCACATGAGGCTGGTGAAAACAAGGCACATTGGGTTCAGCGTCATCATCACTACAGCTGTGCGCGCGCGATAAGTCTACATATCGAGGGGGCTACGGAGAAAAAGACGTATCTCGTGTGTTTGAGCGAGGCACAGAGACACAATGTTTGAGTTGTCACCCTTCTGCTATCATTGTTGGGGTTGGGGGTGGGGAAGGGGAGGGAGAGAAAGACGTATCGAGAGTGTGCATGGTAGGCACAGAGGCACAACTAGCGAGTGTGTGTGTGTGTATGTGTGTGTTTGAAAGAGGAGTAGGTAGATTACTATCAAGATCGAGGTGCCACCCTACTCCTTCGGTGTCGGGTAGTGTGTGTGTGTGTGTGTTTAAGAGAGAAGCCAGTCGATAGATTAGTATCAAGATTGAGGTGTCACCCTACTCCTTCGGTGTCGGGAAGTGTGTGTGTGTGTGGGGGTGGGTGGGTGGTGGGGGCAGTGACACTTACATATCTCTACTCTTATAAAAAAACAGAGTTGGTGATGATGGTGTTTGATACGTCTCCAACGTATCTATAATTTTTGATTGTTCCATGCTATATTATATTCTGTTTTGGACATTAATGGGCTTTATTATACACTTTTACATTATTTTTGGGACTAACCTATTAACCGGAGGCCTAGCCCAGAATTGCTGGTTTTTTGCCTATTTCAGAGTTTCGCAGAAAAAGAATATCAAACGGAGTCCAAACGGAATGAAACCTTCGGGAACATAATTTTCGGAATGAACGTGATCCAGAGGACTTGGACCCTACGTCAAGACATCAACCGGGAGGGCACGAGGTAGGGGCGCGCCTACCCCCCTGGGCGCGTCCTCCACCCTCGTGGGCCCCATGTTGCTCCACCGACGTACTTCTTCCTCCTATATATAACTACGTACCCCCAAACTACCAGAGACGGAGCCAAAAACCTAATTCCACCGCCGCAACCTTATACATGCGTGAGATCCCATCTTGGGGCCTTTTAGGAGCTCCATTTGGAGGGGCATCGATCACGGAGGGCTTCTACATCAACACCATAGCCTCTCCGATGATGTGTGAGTAGTTTACCTCAGACCTTTGGGTCCATAGTTATTAGCTAGATGGCTTCTTCTCTCTTTTTGGATCTCAATACAATGTTCTCTCCCTCTCTTGTGGAGATCTATTCGATGTAATCTTCTTTTGCGGTGTGTTTGTTGAGAACGATGAATTGTGGGTTTATGATCAAGTTTATCTATGAACAATACTTGAATCTTCTCTGAATTCTTTTATGTATGATTGGTTATCTTTGCAAGTCTCTTTGAATTATCAGTTTGGTTTGGCCTACTAGATTGATCTTTCTTGCAATGGGAGAAGTGCTTAGCTTTGGGTTCAATCTTGCGGTGTCCTTTCCCAAAGTGATGAGGGGCAGCAAGGCACGTATTGTATTGTTGCCATCGAGGATAACAAGATGGGTTTTATATCATATTGCATGAGTTTATCCCTCTACATCATGTCATCTTACTTAAAAGCGTGACTCTGTTCTTTTAAACTTAATACTCTAGATGCATGCTGGATAGCGGTCGATGTATGGAGTAATAGTAGTAGATGCAGGCAGGAGTCGGTCTACTTGTCTCGGACGTGATGCCTATATACATGATCATACCTAGGTATTCTCGTAACTATGCTCAATTATGTCAATTGCTCAATAGTAATTTGTTCACCCACCGTAATACTTATGCTCTTGAGAGAAGCCACTAGTGAAACCTATGGCCCCCGGGTCTATTTTCCATCATATTAATCTCCCGACAACAAGCTATTTCTGGCGCCGTTTTTATTTTGCTTTCTTTACTTTGCATCTCTATCATAAAAGTACCAAAAATATTATCTTATCATATCTATCAGATCTCACTCTCGTAAGTGACCGTGAATGGATTGACAACCCCTTTATTGCGTTGGTTGCGAGGATTTATTTGTTTGTGTAGGTGCGAGGGACTCGTGCGTGGCCTCCTACTGGATTGATACCTTGGTTCTCAAAAACTGAGGGAAATACTTACGCTACGTTGCTGCATCACCCTTTCCTCTTCAAGGGAAAACCAACGCAGTGGTCAAGAGGTAGCAAGAAGGATTTACGGCACCGCTGTTGGGAGTCTACGCAAAAGTCAACATACCAAGTACCCATCAAAAACCCTTATCTCCCGCATTACATTATTTGCCATTCGCCTTTCGTTTTCCTCTCCCCCACTTCACCCTTGTCGTTTTATTCGCCCTCTCTTTTCCGTTCGCCTCTTTTTCGCTTGCTTCTTGTTTGCTCGTGTGTTGGATTGCTTGCTTGTCACGATGGCTCAAGATAATACCAAATTGTGTGACTTTACCAATACCAACAACAATGATTTCCTTACCACTCCGATTGCTCCTCTTAACGATACTGAATCTTGTGAAATTAATGCTGCTTTGTTGAATCTTGTCATGAAAGATCAATTCGCCGGCCTTCCTAGTGAAGATGTCGCTACCCATCTAAATAGCTTTGTTGATTTGTGTGATATGCAAAAGAAAAAAGACGTGGATAATGATATTGTTAAACTGAAGCTATTTCCTTTTTCGCTTAGAGATCGTGCTAAAGCTTGGTTTTCATCTTTGCCTAAAAATAGTCTTGATTCTTGGAACAAGTGCAAAGATGCTTTTATCTCTAAGTATTTTCCTCCCGCTAAGATCATCTCTTTTAGAAATGATATCATGAATTTTAAGCAACTTGATTATGAACATGTTGCACAAGCTTGGGAGAGGATGAAATTAATGATACGTAATTGCCCTACACATGGTTTGAATTTGTGGATGATTATACAAAAAAATTATGCCGGATTGAATTTTTCTTCTAGAAATCCTTTAGATTCGGTCGCGGGAGGTACTTTTATGTAAATCACTTTAGGAGAAGCTACTAAACTCCTAGATATTGGTTAATTATTCTCAATGGCACACTGAAAGATCTACTAATAAAAAAGTGCATGCGATAGAAGAAATTAATGTTTTGAGTGGAAAGATGGATGAACTTATGAAATTATTTACTACTAAGAGTGTTTCTTCTGATCCTAATGATATGCCTTTGTCTACTTTGATTGAGAATAATAATGAATCTATGGATGTGAATTTTGTTGGTAGGAATAATTTTGGAAACTACGCGTATAGAGGAAACTTTAATCCTAGGCCGTATCCTAGTAATTCCTCTAATAATTATGGTAATTCCTACAACAATTCTTATGGAAATTTTAATAAGATGCCCTCTTAATTTGAGACTAGTGTTAAGGAGTTTATGAATATGCAAAAGAATTTCAATGCTTTGCTTGAAGAAAAATTGCTTAAAGTTGATGAATTGGCTAGGAACGTGGATAGAATTTCTCTTGATGTTGATTCTTTAAAACTTAGATCTATTCCACCTAAGAATGATATCAATGAGTCTCTCAAGGACATGAAAATTTCCATTGATTAGTGCAAAGAAAGAACCGTTAGGATGCGTGCTAAGAAAGATTGTTTTGTGAAAGCGCGTTCTTCTAGTTTCTATGAAAATAAAGATGAAGATCTAAAAGTTATTGATGTGTCCCCCATTGAATCTTTGTTTTGCAATATGAATCTTGATAATGATGGGACTGAATATGATCCACCTTTACCTAGAAGGCGTTCCAAAAATTCGGAGTTTTTAGATCTTGATGCAAAAATTGGTAAAAGTGGGATTGAAGAGATCAAAACTTTAGATATTAATGAACCCACTATTTTTGGATTTCAAGGAATTTAATTATGATAATTGCTCTTTGATAGATTGTATTTCCTTGTTGCAATCCGTGCTAAATTATCCTCATGCTTATATCCAAAATAAAGCTTTTACTAAGCATATCGTTGATGCTTTGATGCAATCTTATGAAGAAAAACCTGAGTTGGAAGTTTCTATCCCTAGAAAACTTTATGATGAGTGGGAACCTACTATTAAAATTAAAATTAAATATCATGAATGCTATGCTTTGTGTGATTTGGGTGCAAGTGTTTCCACGATCTCAAAAACTTTGTGCGATTTGCTAGGTTTCCGTGATTTTGATGATTGGTCTTTAAACTTGCACCTTGCGGATTCCACCATTAAGAAACCTATGGTAAGAACTAATGATGTTTTTATTGTTGCAAATAGGAATTATGTGCCCGTAGATTTTATTGTTCTTGATATAGATTGCAATCCTTCATGTCCTATTATCCTTGGTAGACCTTTCCTTAGAACGATTGGTGCAATTATTGATATCAAGTAAGGGAATATTAGATTCCAATTTCCATTAAGGAAAGGCATGGAACCCTTCCCTAGAAATAAAAAAAATTACCTTATGAACCTATTATGAGAGCCACTTATGGATTGCCTATCAAAGATGGCAATATCTAGATCTATCCTTGCTTTTATGCCTAGCTAGGGGCATTAAACGATAGCGCTTGTTGGGAGGCAACCCAATTTTATTTTTAGTTTTTTTTTCTTTTTGCTTCTATTTAGGAATAAATATTTGATTTAGCCTCTGGTTAGATGTGTTTTTATGTCTTAATTAGTGTTTGTGCCAAGTTTAACCTATAGGATATTCTTGGATGATAGTTATTCGATCTTGCTGAAAATTGCAGAAACTTTCTGTTCACGATAATAATTGTTAAAAATCATCAGAATGTGATAAAATATTGATTCCAATTTCTGCTGATCAATGAACAAATTTTCTAGGTCGTCCTATTTTGGCTGAATTTTTGGAGTTCCAGAAGTTTGCGTTAGTTACAGATTACTACAGACTGTTCTGTTTTTGACAGATTCTGTTTTTCGTGTGTTGTTTGCTTATTTTGCTGAATCTATTGCTAGTAAAATAGTTTATAAACCATAGAGAAGTTGGAATACAGTAGGTTTAACACCAATATAAATAAAGAATGAGTTCATTTCAGTACCTTGAAGTGGTGTTCTGTTTTCTTTCGCTAACGGAGCTCACGAGATTTTCTGTTAAGTTTTGTGTTGTGAAGTTTTCAAGTTTTGGGTGAAAGATTTGATGATTTATGGAACAAGGAGTGGCAAGAGCCTAAGCTTGGGGATGCCCATGGCACCCCAAGATAATCTAAGGACACAAAAAAGTCAAAGCTTGGTGTCGGAGTAATGGGCCACGGGTAGGCTGACCCGAGGCCCGAAACCTTTCAAGACATCGGGGCTGACTGCGCCCCTCAAGACGACGAGACGAAGAGTCGCCTTCTGGAAGCCGACTGAAGGAGTAGCCGGCCTCCCATAAGCGGCCGAGTCCTGGATGCAAGGCCGAGTCAAGCTGACTACCGTCGGGCGGCTTCCAGAGAAGCCGGCCCCTGGGAGTCGGCCCGCGACACCTGCAGAGCCCGTGCCCTCGCCAGAGGGGACGAGACAGGGAGTGGCTACAGTATAGCCCATCCCCTCCTCCAGATCAGGCAAGCATGGTCACAATGCACCGCACCGGCGGAGATCTCCACCCGGCGCGGCACTGTTGCCACGGCTTCCCTGACATCACCCCGCATGGGCGGAGTCCTGTTCCCACGACGACCTGTCTGTACGGCCCAAGGACGATGGGCCCCGCCAGTCAGCGAGAGTCCAGAAGACGGCGAGAGCCCTACCAGTCGGACCCAAGGGAGGTCGGCCCCTAGGAGTCGGTCGGCCCCTTCCTCAGGACCCACGCGCCATTAATCAAGATAGGGAGTGGCTACAGTAATCGCCCGCCAGGCGGCGGGGTTGTAGCCATCATATCCTGACCAAGCCTGCCTCATTAGAGACGCGGCTACAGTGATCAGCCGCCGGCAAGCCCGGGAGTGGCGGGTATGGCCTGTCGGCCCGTACCCCATCGGTCGGCGGGACCCACCAGTCGGTGGGCCTCGGCAATCGGCGGAGAAGCCGGCAACAGAAGAGACTGACGGCCGGGCCCTACACCCGGCCGGATTACCAATGTACCCCTGGGGGTAGGCCTATATAAATCCCCAGGGCACCCATGCAAAGGGTTCCGGACCTGAGATAGTTAGACCAGACCATGAAGGAAAGAGAAGAGCTAGCCTTGCCTTCTCCTACCTCTAGCACACAGCTCGAGGAGCACTTGTGTATTCACTTGAGCCTTACTGATCATGCGGAGACCCCGCAGAGCAGGATTAGGGGTGTTATCTCCTAGGAGAGCCCCGAACCTGGGTAAAGTCCGCCGGTGTTCATGTCTACGCCTCATCCCGCTTCCGGGCACCGGCGACGTTCTACTCGCTCCAACCATGATACGCCATCCTTTGGCATATGTCGCACCCAACCCCCAACATTGGCGCCCACCATGGGGCGAGGTGCACCGTCATCCGGAGACCTGTTCTGGACGGGAACCCTTTTCCTCCCTGGCGAGCGCAGCCAGCCCGGCACGCCAGACGGTGTTTGTGCCGACGCGTTGCATGGCGTGGAGGTGGCATGCGCGGCAAGCTGCCTCGCTGATCTCGTTGGCGGAGTCCGCCTCTACGACGAGCCCGCGTCCGACGCGGGCACCGACGGCCCCGAGAGCCTCCTCGCGGGCCTCCTCGATCAACTCCATGTCACCAGCGAGCCAGCTGTGGACCTAGAGTCTGTAGGCTCCACCGACCCGATGTTGGTTGACTCCGACACCGCGTTGCTCGACGCGTTCCCCGCCAACGTGGTGGTCTATGACGAGCCGCTCCCTCGCGCGGGGAGCGGCGGAAGCACCGTCACGGAGGTGCTGGTCATCGGGCACGGCGAGCACTTCGGCGGAGGTGCTCGCGACCCGCTCGACGCGGCGCTGCAAGACCTATCAGCGCCCATTCCCGAAGACGTCGACGCTGAGACGTTGGAGGCACGCCGCCTCCAGCTCGTCGAAGGCGCCAAGAAGCTGGCCGGCATGAGATGCCTGTCGGAAGCCTACCAGCGCGAAATGGACCGCGCTGTGGGTGGCACGCCGGCTCCCGCTGGGCCCAACCGCCTTGGCATGGTCCAGCAGCGTGGCGTGGCCATCGCCAACCTGTTCGGGGCAGATCGCCCCGTATACGCGACACCTACGGAAAACATCCGAGCCGCCCAGGCGACAGCAGAAGAGCTGGACAAGTTCGAGGGCGAGGAGCATCACCAGATGGCGGAGCGCGTCCAGCGACTCCTCGACGCGGCCGCCGAGCAGCACGAAGCCGGCTGCCGCACCGAGGTGCCGCACCGGCAAAACGACGATCTGCCTCACTGCCGAGATCAAGGTGCGACCTCTCGGACGCCGACTGGTGGCGTCTGTGCAAGAAGAGACAAGGGGCCGGCTGCGAGCCGCAATGACTCGGCTCACTATAGAGCGCGACCAAGACGGCCGCCTAAGAGCGATGGAATGGCGGGATGATCGTCCGCCTCCTCCCATGAGGAAAGGCGCGTTTCCCCACCGCCTGTTGATCCCCCATCACTCGGCGACCGCCTTGGCCGCCGAGAAGGAATCGGAGAAAACGATGCCCGCCACCGGATCGACCGCCTCAACCGATCCCTGGTGCTAGAAGAAGAAGATGAATTAGGTCCGCCTTGTTTCGGCCCCCGCATACGAGACGAGCCCTTCCCCAAAGGGTTCACGCTCCCAAGAGACACACCCAAATACACCGGCTCCGTGAAGCCGGAGGACTGGCTGGTCGACTACTCCACAGCCGTCAGCATATCAAATGGCAACAAGCGAGTTGCCGTGAAATACGTTCCGCTCATGCTCCAAGGCACAGCCCGGACCTGGGTAAACAGACTGAAGCCCTGAAGCATCAACAGTTGGGTCGACTTCACCGACGCCTTCGTCCGCAACTTCACCAAAGACGTCTGATGGCCGCCCAAGCCCCGCCAGCTCTCCTTGTGCGTACAAGGCCCCAACGAGTCGACTCGCGACTACCTCATGCGCTGGGCCGAGCTCCGCAACTCTTGTGAGGGCATACACGAGGTGCAGGCCATCGAGTACTTCACCGCCGGATGCCGAGAGGGCACTCTCCTCAAGCACAAGCTTCTCTGCGACGAGCCGGAGACCCTTGACGAGCTGCTGATCATAGCAGACAAGTACGCCACGGCCGACTCCTCCATGAAGGCGAGATCCAAGTAAATGCATCTGGCAAAGTGGCCCCTCAGGCTCCTAGAACTCCGGTTGGAGATGCCAGTCGGCGTCAACAGCAGAACAACCACAAGCGCAAGGCCCCGCAGCCGGCTTCCACCAGCCCCAGTGGCGACAATCGAGACCAGCGGCGAAGGCAGGCTCCTTCCAAGCGGCAGAAGGGCGGCAAGTCCAATTGGTTGCCGGCTTTCTCGTACGAGCAGACTCTGGATGCACCAAATTCCATAGCGGCACGAAGCCGTCAAACCACACCACTTGGAAGTGTCATTGGCTCACCAGGATCGCCAAGGGAGACGGCCTCCTGCCTCCCCCGCCTGCTGGGCAGCAGCCTCCTCCTCCGCCCGGCGGTGGCGGCCGACGGTCGGAGCCATACATGACGAGTATCCAGAAGAGCATGGAGCATACGTCGTATTCACCAGCGTGGCCGATGACCGACGCAACAGGCGGCGACAGCAGCAAGAAGTGAACGCAGTAGCAACTGAGATCCCAGAGTTCATGCATTGGTCGGATAAACTCATCAGCTGGAGCAGAGCCGATCACCCAGAGGTGATGCCCAAACCTATGCTCTGGTTTTGGATGCCACCTTTGCCACGGACAAGCGAGCTGCTCGTTTCTCCTGAGTTCTGATAGACGACGGCAGCAGCATCAATATCCTGTACAAGGACACTATGGAGAAGTTAGGAATCAAGTAAAGACAGCTTCAGTCCAGCCGGACTGTCTTCCATGGCATAGTTCCTGGTCTTTCCTGCTCACCAATCGGCAAGGTCCAGATAGATGTCCTCTTCGGGGACAAAGATTACTTCCGCCGAGAGCAGGTCAGGTTTGAGGTGGTGGACCTTGAAAGCCCATACCATGCGCTGCTTGGCTGGCCTGCTCTGGCCAAATTCATGGCGGTCCCCCACTACGCCTACCTCAAGATGAAGATGCCGAGTTCCAAGGGGATTCTGACCATAGCCGGCGACTACAAGAAGTCATCTGCATGTGCAGCAGAGAGCAGTCGGTTGGCCGAGTCCCTCGTGATCACAGCCGAGAAGCGGCTCCTTGACCGGGTTGTGGCGATGGCTGGAAAGCGGCCGGAGATGTCGCCTGATCCCAAGGAGTCGGAAGCTGAGGGCTCGTTCAAGCCGGCCAAAGAGACAAAGAAGATACCCTTGGACCCAGAGCACCCGGAGAGGTACGCTGTCGCAGGTACGGGCCTCGACAGCAAATAGGAAGGTGAGCTCATCGAGTTCCTCCGTGAGAATCGGGACATCTTTGCATGGTCCCCCAAAGACATGCCAGGTGTTCCGACGGATTTCCCCGAGCACAAGTTACACGTCCGGCCCGATACCAAGCCCGTCAGGCAACCCTTGCGCCGCCTGTCAGAAGAGAAGAGAAGAGTCGTTGGAGAAGAGATAGCCCGACTATTGGCAGCCGGCTTCATCATGGAAGTGTTCTTTCCAGAGTGGCTGGCCAACCCAGTCCTCGTCTTGAAGAAAAAACAAGCGATGGCGTATGTGTATTGATTACACTAGCCTCAACAAAGCATGCCCGAAGGACCTGTTTGCTTTGCCAAGAATTGACCAAGTGATAGACTCCACAGCCGGATGCGAGCTGTTGAGCTTTGGATGCATATTCAGGATATCACCAAATCAAGTTTGAACCCGGCCGACAGATCAAGACCGCCTTCATCACACCATTCGAGCCTTCTACTACTGACGTTTGGCTTGAGGAATGGCGCCACCTTTCAATCTTGCATGCGAAGTGCCTCCTCAAGCAACTCGGCAGAACGCATGCGTTACGTGGACGATGTGGTGGTGAAGGCGGAGAAGCGCGGAATCTTGCTAGAGGACCTCAAAGAGACCTTTGAGAACTCCGCGCCGATTTCAAATCAAGCTCAACCCAGAGAAGTGCGTCTTCGGAGTACCAGCCGGCCAGCTTCTTGGATTCCTAGTCTCTGAACGCGGCATAGAGTGCAACCCTGTGAAGATCAAGGCCATCGAGAGGATGGAAGTACCCCGCCGACTGCTGGATGTGCAGAAGTTCACTAGCTGTTTGGTGTCCATCAGCCATTTTATCAGTTGGCTGGGAGAGAAGGCTCTTCCTCTGTACCAGCTCATGAAGAAAACCACCTTTTTCGAGTGGAACGACAAGGCAGATGAAGCTTTCCTCCAGCTCAAAAAGATGTTGACTACTCCACCTGTCTTGGCGGCCCCGACTCCTAAAGAGCCCATGCTCCTTTACATCACCGCCACCAGCCGAAAGTGGTCGACATACCATCATGGTGGAGCGCAAAGAGAGGCAAGGCACTACCAGTCCAGAGACTGGTGTATTACCTGAGTGAAGTACTGTCGACCTCCAAGCAGAACTACCCCCATTACCAGAAGATGTGTTACGGCGTACATTTCGCCGCCAAAAAGCTAAAGCCATATTTTCAAGAGCACCCTATCATTGTGGTCTGCACAACTCCATTGGCCGAGATCATTGGAAGCCGAGATGCCTCGGGCCGAGTCGCCAAGTGGGCCATAGATTTGGCCCCCTACACCATCTATTACTAGCCTCGCACCGCCATCAAGTCACAAGTTACCGCCGACTTCCTCGTCGATTGGGCCGAGACCCAAGATCGCCACCAAAGACCGACTCCACTCATTGGCGGATGCACTTTGATGGTTCCAAGATGCGCACCGGTTTGGGAGACGACATCGTCCTTACCTCTCCCAAAGGTGACAAGCTCAAATATGTGCTGCAAATCCATTTTGCCGCCTCCAACAATGTCGTCGAGTACGAGGCGCTCATTCACGGGCTCCGGCTTGCCAAATATGGCTCCGGTTATTTCGGTGGTGGAGCCTCCGATTATGTCTGATAGTTCGGAATCTAGGGGTGTGTTCGGATCTATGCTAGTATTGCCGGACTCCCCTTCCCATACTATGGATGGCTTGAACAGCCTTTCGAGGAATATGTTGGGTGGGACAGGGTCGCGTTTAGCGTCGATCTTGGCAGGGCGTCCGCCCGCTTGGTTGTTTTCTCGAGCCACATGGTGGAATTCGAGCCCCTCAAACCGAAATGACATTTTGAGGACGGCATTACGGTAGGGCCGCCATTTTCGGATCCTTGGCGCCAAAGTCTCCGTTGATTTGTGATATTGCAAGGTTTGAATCCTCGCGCACTTCCAGCGTTGAATGCCCATAGAGACTGCCATCCGGAGACCGTGCAATGAGCCTCATATTCGGCCGCATTGTTGGAGTCTGTGTATAATATTTGGAGGACGTACTGGATCGTGTCTCCGGTGGGAGACGTCAGGACTACACCTGCTCCCAATCCGGCCAGCATTTTAGAGTCGTCGAAGTGCATGATCCAGTTAAAGTACGCGTCGTACTCTTTAGGGAGTTCGGCTTCTATCCATTCGGCGACAAAATCAGCCAGTACTTGCGACTTGATGGCCCGCCGTGGTTTGTATGTTATGTCGAATGGAAGGAGCTCGATGGCCCATTTGCCAATCTGGCCCATAGCGTCGCGGTTATTTATTATGTCATTGAGTGGTACTTCGGAGGCGACCGTAATCGAACACTCTTGAAAGTAGTGTCGTAGCTTCCGGGATGCCATGAAGACCGCGTATGCTATTTTTTGATAGTGTGGGTATCGGGATTTGCATGGGGTGAGGACCGTGGATACGTAATAAACCGGCTTCTGGAGCGGGAATTTGTATCCGTCAACCTCTCGTTCAACGACGATCACTACGCTTGCGACTTGATGTGTTGCGGCTATGTACAGCAGCATAGGTTCGCCGATATTTGGCGCTGTTAGGACTGGATTACTAGCCAATAAGGTCTTTATTTCATCCAGTCTAGATGCGGCTGCATCCGTCCACACGAAGTGTTCGGTGCGCCGGAGAAGGCGGTAAAGAGGTAATGCCTTTTCTCCTAACCTGGAGATAAAGCGGCTCAAAGCAGCCACGCATGCAGCCAGTTTCTGGATGTGCTTGAGGTCTGTTGGTATAGCCAACTGCGACAGAGCTCGGATTTTTTCCGGATTCGCTTCAATTCCTCTATTGCAAACAATGAAGCCCAACAGTTTCCCCGAGGGGATGCCGAAAACGCATTTTTCCGGGTTCAGCTTGATGTCGTATGTCCGGAGGTTATTGAATGTAAGCCTCAAGTCATCTATTAGGGTTTCGACGTGTCTTGTTTTTATGACCACGTCGTCCACGTATGCCTCCACTGTTTTGCCAATTTGCTTTTCCAGGCACGTTTGAATCATGCGTTGATAGGTTGCGCCGGCATTCTTAAGCCCGAAAGGCATAGTGTTGAAGCAAAAAGGGCCATATGGCGTTATGAAAGCTGTTGCAGCTTTGAGACTCTGCCATTTTTATTTGATGGTATCCAGAGTATGCGTCGAGGAAACACAGTGAGTCGTGTCCTGCTGTGGCATCGATGATTTGATCAATGCGAGGGAGGGGAAAGGGATCTTTGGGGCAAGCCTCGTTGAGGTCTTTAAAAACAACACATAGGCGCCAGGATTTGTCCTTCTTTGGTACCATTACCAGATTTGCCAGCCAATCCAGATGCTTGATATCTCTGATGAATCCGGCCTCGAGTAATTTGGCTAGCTCTTCCCCCATGGCTTGCCGTTTGGGCTCTGAAAACCGCCTTAGAGTCTGCTTGACCGGTTTGTATCCTTTTAGTATACCGAGGCTGTGTTCGGCCAATCTGCATGGGATGCCCGGCATGTCCGATGGGTGCCAGGTGAAAATGTCCCAATTCTCGCGTAAGAAGTCTCGCAGTGCAACGTCCATTGCAGGGCTCAACTGTGTCCCGATGGAAGCTGTCTTCATGGGGTCCGTTGGATGGACTTGGAATTTGACTATCTCGTCTGCGGGTTTAAATGAGGTGGACTTGGGTTGCTTGTCGAGTATCACGTCGTCCCTGTCCATGTTTTACCTAAGTGTTGTTAGTTCTTCGGCCGCTAGGGCTTCGGTTAATGCTTCCAGGGCTAGTGATGCGGTCTTGTTTTCGGCGTGAAGTGCGACGTCCGGATCACTGGCGAGAGTAATGATTCCATTGGGTCCGGGCATTTTAAGCTTCATGTACCCGTAATGGGGTATAGCTTGAAAGCTTGTAAACGCGTCCTGCCCTAGAAGGGCGTGGTATCCGCTGCTAAAGGGAGCCACTTGGAATGTGATTTCTTCGGACCTATAATTCTCCGGGGTGCCGAATACCACATCGAGTGTGATTTTTCCCGCACACCGCTTCCCGACTAGGGATAATTCCCCTGAAGGTTGTGCCGCTTTGTTCAATGCGGCTTTTATCAATTTCCATCTTGTTGAGTATTTCTACATAGATCAAGTTTAATCCGCTTCCGCCGTCCATGAGTACTTTAGTGAGCCGAAGCCGCCCACGATTGGGCTAAGGACCAGAGGCCGGTGGTGCCGGACAGTCTGGAATCGAGGTTCATCACCGCATTGAAAGTTATAGCAGTGTCGTCCCATGGGTTTATTTTTGCCACACGGCAAATTTCAGCGAAGCTTCGATGAGCTCTCTTGCGCCTATTGTTTGAGGCAAAAGTCTCGAAGACTGTTAGTACCGTATTGTATTCGTTGGCGGGATGTTGTTCTGCTTTATGGCTTGCAAGAAGGTCCTCGCCACTTTTTGCGACCTGCCGGAGTATCCAACATGCCCTAAGGCTATGAGTTGGTGTAGTGTCCGGAGTACTGTGGAGTTTACATGGCCCATTGAGCCATTCTTCCAATACGCTTCCCCGCCCTGGGGTGGGCTTTGGATTCTTGGGGATTTGATCGGCCGACTTACGAGAGTTCGCCCGTTTAGTTCGGATAAAGGTTTCGATGAGAGCCGAACTATCCCAAAATTCTGTTTGGGTCTTCCAGGCGCTTTCCATCGCACAGTACTTCTGTACTATGGTTGCCAAGTTCGCAAAGTGTACTATGTCACGGCGACTTATAGCATTAAGGATTCCTTTGTTCGTGCAGTTTTTGCAGAAAAGTGAGACTACGTCCTCCTCGCGGCGAGCCTTGACCTTGCTTAGCACAAGGAGGAATCTGGCCCAGTAATGATGTACTGTCTCCTGGGGCTCTTGCCTGATATGGGAGAGACGGTTTAAGTCCGTGTGGGTGGGGATAGCTGAATCCGGATTCTGATCTGCTCTAGCACCCAGGGGCATGGGAACTTTCAAGCCCGACAGCTCAGGATCCGGGGTGTTGCCCAATTTCTCCGGCCCAATGCCCGATTCTAAGTCCGGGATCCGGGTCATGTATTCCCTTGGGTGGGTGTCCGGCTCAAGGAGCTCGGTGATCTGGACATAATTCGTCCTCAGAATTGAGGGGTAATCCATGTGTGGTTCCTCCACTACCGCTATCTTATGGGTGGCCGGCGGGGATTTAATGTCTCTTTGGTCGAGTTTAAGCCCGATCCGGTCATAGTCCGTAGCGACTCCCAAAGCGGCGATGCAATCCAAGAGCTCATTAAGGGAGGATAGCTCTATTGGATCCATCCGTTCGGCGAGTTCCGAATTGACGCGAAAGTTATGCGTGATGACCCGAGAGGCCATCGTCGGCGCAACCGCCGATGGGGCAGCCATGATGAAGCCGCCAAGTCAGAGAGTTTGGCCTACAACCAGCACTCCCCCAGAGGTAATGTTGTCCTTGACAACGAGACGAGCCATCGAGCCTTGCAGCGACGACACAGAGGAACTCTCAATGAAAGCACCAATGTCGGTGTCAAAACCGGCGGATCTCGGGTAGGGGGTCCCGATCTGTGCGTCTAGGCTGATGGTAACAGGAAGCAAGGGACACAATGTTTACCCAGGTTCCTGCTTGATTAATATTGAAGATATGAGTAGTACAAGAGTAGATCTACCATGAGATCGTAGAGGCTAAACCCTAAGAGCTAGCCTATGATGCTATGATTGTGATTGTGATCGGCCTTCTAAGGACCAACCTTTCCGGTTTATATAGACACCGGAGAGGGCTAGGGTTTACATGGAGTCGGTTACAACGAAGGAAATATAATATCCGGATCGCCAAGCTTGACTTCCACACCAAGGAGAGTCCCATCCGGACACGGGACGGAGTCTTGAGTCTTGTATCTTCACGCTTCAATAGTCCGGACGATGTATACAGTCCCGCTGTCCGGATACCCCCTAATCTAGGACTCCCTCACTCGGCATCCGCCGGATCCTGTGTTATGGTGACTCTGACTTGGTGGTCCAACAATCATCGGGCGACTTGGATGCCAAAGATGCAAACATGGCGAGCTATCGTTTCCTCGTTCAGCAGCTCAGCGGATATTTTGAAGGGTGTGAGTTTCTCCACGTACCAAGAAACGACAACGAGCAGGCTGACGCCTTGGCAAGAATCGGCTCCACTCGTCAAGCAATACCAGTCGGCGTCGCCCTTCAGCGCCTCCTCAAGCCGTCTGTCAAGCCCTCACCAGAATCAAGTTCCATCTTCGTGTCGGCTCCTCCTGAAGCAGTCGGATCCGACTTGAGAGTTCCAAAGAGCTGCACGGGGAGTTCTCGGCAGCGGCCCTGGGCTGCGGCGGTCGTATTCGCTTGGGGACTTCAGAACCCGGCCTGAGGACTGCAGCAGCCAGTCCGGGGACTTCAGAGCTTGACCCGGGGACTGCACCAATCGGCCCGGGGACTTCATCGATCCAGCAAGCGGCTACTGACTCCAACCCGCCGCCTCCCCGCCCGACCGTGCTGGTCCAAGTTGCAATCCTTGCAGTTGAGGAAGTCAAGAAGACCTTCATGGGCCCAGCCCATCCTCAACTTCCTAGTGAACAAGGAGCTGCCGTCGATGAGATCTCGCCCGGCAAGTGCAACGCCGGCATGACCTACAACATAGTCAACAGAGAGCTGGTCGGTAGCAGTGTCACTAGTGTTTACAAACACTGCGTCGAACCAGAGCAAGGCCAAGCAATTCTCAAAGATATCCACCAAGGCGAGTGTGTCCACCGCGCGGCTTCAAGAGCACTTGTCGCCAAAGCTTTCCGCCATGGTTTTTTCTGGCCGACTGCCCTAGAAGACGCCAAGGACTTGGTCCAGAAGTGCAAAGGGTGTCAGAAGTTCCATTCCAAGCCACATCAGCTGGCTTCTGCACTCAAGACTATCCCCATCGCCTGGCCCTTTGCCGTCTGGGGCCTGGACATGGTAGGGCCGTTCAAAACAGCGCGGGGTGGCATGACTCATCTGCTTGTCGCAGTGGACAAGTTCACCAAGTGGATAGAAGCCAAACCAATCAAGAAATTGAACGGTCCGAATGCTGTGACATTCATCTCCGACATCACCATCCGGTATGGCATACCACACAGCATCATCATCGACAATGGCACAAACTTCGCCAAGGGCGCCTTGGCCCGTTTCTGTGCGACACAAGCATCCGACTGGACTTAGCGTTCATTGCCCACCCGCAGTCAAACGGCCAAGTCGAGCGAGAAAACGGCCTCATCTTGTCCGGCGTCAAGCCCCGGCTAGTCGAGCCTCTGGAGCGCTCGGCCGGCTGCTGGCTCGACGAGCTGCCAGCCGTCCTCTGGAGTCTGCGCACAACTCCAAACAAGTCAACCGGCTTCACGCCTTTCTTCCTCGTCTACGGTGCCAAAGCCGTCATCCCAACGGACATAGAGTTCGACTCCCCTCGAATCACCATGTACACCGAGGGGGAAGCAGAAGAAGCACAACAAGACGGCGTCGACTTGCTGGAAGAGGGCTGGCTATTGGCACTCAGCCGGTCCAGCATCTACCAACAGAACCTACGCCGATACTTCAACCGGAAGGTCAAGCCTAGATCTTTCCAAGAAGGAGACCTTGTGCTCCGGCTGATCCAAATAACAGCCGCCAAAGACAAGCTCTCAAAGACCTTGGGAAGGCCCCTTCATCATCAAGAAAGTATTGGGCAACGACTCCTACTACCTGATCGACGCCGTAAGCCTTGAGCACGAAGAGGGACGACTCGCAAGGAGACGGAGCGGCCATGGAATGCAAATCTCCTCGAAGATTTTACTGATTAATGCAAGATGTACCACACTACCTTTTGTATTAAAGTACGAAGACTCATGGTCCCCCGAGAAGAGCTCGGGGACTGCCCTCTTTTATCTGTATGATAAAGGTTATGCCTACAAGTATGTCACCTTTTCATTATGCCGCTTGGTACCGGGTTCGACCAGTCGGCCCGGGGACTTGCCGTCTGGAACTATGAAATGCTTCCTGCAGCCGGGCAAGTAATGCGTGGCACTTAAGCCGTCTCCTGCCAGAAGCCGCAGCTCGTAGAGCGACTGATTGGCGGGCAGGAGCAAGGTAGAAAGGGTACCCACATGAAAAATGGCTAAGGACTCAAAGCATTGCATAGTTTAAGCCGGTTTCCAGCCTTTTTACAACCGACTGTTCAGCAGTCGGCTGGACGTTTCCTATTCAACTTGCTAAAACTCTAAAACGGCTAAGTACTCGCCTTGCCAAGGTAGCCAGGAACTTGACCCAGCAACAGACTGCAGAGCGGCTGTTTGGCTGACAAGGCGGCAACCAAGGGAAGGCAGCAAATGAAAAAGCCAAAGAGTGATAAGCAAGAAGAATCGGAACCCGGGAAAATATTTACACAATAAGGGCCCTTGGCCGATCTTCAACGAAGTTTAGATACACCCCGTGGGTGGAATTGTGCGAAATTAACAAGTTCATTTAAGACTAATAGACAGGCGAAACAAAAGATAAAGTGGCAGCCTAGGCAGCGTCAGAAGGGTTCAGAAGATCGGAGGAGTCGGCGGTGCCAGTCGCCGCAGCGGCCGGCTGGTCGGTCTCTGCTTGATCGCCTCCGGCAGTAGCTGGCTCGGTCGGACGCGGCTCGTTGCTGGAGGCGCGGTCAAGCTGAGGCTGGCCGTCCGCTCCGACCTCTGGCGCCTCCCCTTCACCTCCCTCCTCCGACTCACCTTCCTCCTTGCCGCTGGAGTCGATCACCTCCGCCGAGTCCTCGCCATCGGCCGGATCCAGCCCGAACCATTCTGGCGGTGCCTCGTCGCCGTTTTCAGCCCTCTCCAGGATGAAGACGCTGGTGTCAGTGTACTCGGCGATCGACGCCGTGCGCTTGACAAGATCGTCCTCCACGGCCGCCAACTCTTCCTGAGCCTCCAGCCGGAACGTGGCCAGCTGGGCTAGACTCAGCCCAGGGTACCATGCCTTGACAAACTCCAAGGCCCGGCGCGCCCCAGCCCGGGCCGAAGAGCTCTTCCAGGCCTCAAGACGGCCGGCCGCTACCTCCAGCCAGTCGGCAGTCCGACTGGGAATGCGCGGTGCCGGCATATTCGGCCACAGGGCGGTGATCACCTGGGCGCTGACACGCTGAAGCCGACGCATCATCCGGTGAGCCGGCCGAATCCGAGCCTCAATGCTCAGGATCTGATCGCTAAGGGATCGGGGGGCGTCGACAGCGATCTTCGCACCGTCCGCCCTCCGCCCTTTGCGATCAGCTTCGATGGCCCGGTTGGCGGTGTCCGAGTGGCCAGGGAAGAAGTCAGCCAAACAGAAGCAAAGAGCAAAATTAAAGACGAGAAGCCGGCTTGACCAACAGTCGCGGTGCAAAGAAGAATGAGGAAGACTCACCATCGACTATGTCCTCGATCTCGTGGAAGCCGGAGGTCAGCATCGCCTCTTTGTCAGACCAGAGGAGCGCTCGCTCGCGAATTCAGCAAGGAGACCGGACTCCTTGTTGTCCGCCTCCTTCTGAGCCTTCTTGAAGAGCACCTTCTATTCTGCCAGTTGTGCGGCCAGCCGGTCGCGCTCTTCAGCCAACTGGTTGCACTCTTTCTCCTTGGCACGGAGCGCGGTGTTGGCTTCACCCAGCTGCTCGTGTAAGGTGGCGTTGGCTTCTGCGGAAGAATGAAGAAACTAAGGCATTAGTCGCCAGCAAAGAAATACAGTCGCCGGGGAGATCCGACCCGACTGCTCAGCAGTCGGCCCGAATCTCGGGGACTACAGCCTGGAGTGCGCCAGTACCATGAAAAAAAAAGAAGAAGACGTACTCCGACTGTCCGACAAGTCAGCAATCAGCTGAGCCAGCTCTTGGACGTTGGAGTTAAAGGCGGTCACGCGGAGATTGTGGTAATCCTATGACATAAAATTCAGACGAGTGTTAGTACTTGGAACTCGCCGATTAGAGTTCCAAGCCGTTTGCTCAGCAGCCGACCCAAAACTCGGGGACTACACCTAGTGGGTGCGCTGGCGCGCCCCCACCAAAAAGCACAAGAAACAAAAATGAAGAAGAGAACGTACTCGAACGGCTTCTCGCGCTGCCAGGTGCGCCTTGTTGCAGTTCTTAAGGGCCTCGCTTTCGGCCCGGATCTTGGCTTGGACGTCCAAGAGCGCCCGATTCAGCGGGCCTGTCCCGCCTCCTCGCACCCACCCAGCAGGCGTGGCGCTCGTCGCCTCGGTGTCCGGGATCGAGGAGCTCGCGGCGCCGTTCTCCAGCGGGCGTGGCGCAGAAGCCGCCTTCGCAAGACGGCGACGCGTTGGCACTCCGACCCCAAGATCAAGGCCCGCCACCACTTCTCCAGTCGGAGGCACCGGCGGGTCCGCTGGCCGCCCGCCCGGAGCGCTCCCAGATGGCAGCGGTGGCGTCACGAGCACGTCCGGCATGGAGGTGTCACCGCCGTCTTGTTCCTTGATCGAGTTCTCACCGCCGGCCTCCCCGGTCTGTGCTGAGAACTTCGGGGGTGGCGGAGCAGAGTTCAGAGGAATGACAAAGACCGCCGAGTGGTGATGCGCGACATTTTCGGCCCGTTTCTTCGTCGCGTCGGCGGCTGCGGCCTCCGCCAATTTCTTCTTGGCGGCAGCCTCCGACTTCTGGCCTCCGCCTTCTTCAGTCGGGAGGCCTCCTGCTCTTCCCGCGCCTCCCGCGCGTTCCGCTCCCTCGCCTCCCAAAGGTCGGCGGCCGGGTCAATCCGCCGAGCTGTGGCAGAAGTCTCCGCTGACCCCATGATGGAGGCGGCAGCCACATTCTCAAGAGAGAGGGGAGCCCTGGACCCAAGGAAAACAAAGTAGAAGACTCAGAACAGATCGATGAAGAGAAGACAAAGATGCAAGGGAGGAAAGCACTTACGCGGAAACCAGCTGCGGCATCTTCACTTCCCTGCGGAAGCGGTTGACCTTCGCGGCCGCCTCTTCCCGCTTGGTCGCAGCAGCCGAGCCCTTGGGCTTCTTCGGCTGGCTGACGAACAAGATCGGCGCGGCCCTACGCTTCTTCGTGCTGCCTTGGGCGTCCGGCGCGGAAAAGGAGCTCGCGCCTGGCTGGCCGGCCCCCGGCTGGTGGTGCGGGGCGACTTCCCCCGCATCATCATCAGGCCAGTCCTCGAGGCTGGCCCCAAGCCTCGCGCCGCCTGCTCCGCCGCCTCCTCCCTCGGCGTCGTCTTCCAAGGCCGCCACCCCCAAGTCGGGGTCGTCGACATCGCTTTCCGCCCTGTCGGTGAGGAATTCATGGGCCGGCCCGATGTCGGCCGGGCCGGGCTGGAGGAGAGGGCTCGTCAAGACCGGTCGGTCGATCCGACAAGACGGACTCGGCAACAAGGAATCAGAGGAACCGAGAAAAGTAACAACTCACCATGGGCGGAGGATTGGCGCGCGAATACGGATCCTTGCCAAACTGCCACTCTTTCGAGAGCTCGCAGTTCGCAAGGTAGTTCACCATGTAGGCCACCTCTACGTGAGGCATCTCCTTGGTGCACACCCGGCTTGGATCCCGGTGGCCGCTCATCTGACAGATCATGTGAGGACGGCCTTGAAGGGGAGCACTCGGCACGCCACGAAGGCGGCCAGCAAGTCGGGCCCGGTCAGGTCCTCCGACTGCGTCATCACTCGGAGTCGGCCGACGGCGGCGGCCCCAAAGAAGCGCCGTCCGCCCGCCCAGACGACCAGTTGGGCTGCCTCCCACCGACGCCACCGGCTGCATAAGCCAGCGAGTTGACCCGCCCTCCGCGAAGACGCTCTTCACGTAGAAGTACGACCGCTGCCACATCTTCACCGACTTTATCAGCGTGATGGGGGGAAACGGGTTGTCGGCCCCCGTCGTCCGCACCGCGATGAATGCACCGCACTGAGCCGGCACGCCTGCGACATGGGTGCCAAGCTTGGTGTAGAAGAACTCCCCCCATAGCTCGAGGGTGGGGAGGACGCCGAGGAAGCCTTCGCATAGAGTGATGAAGGCGGACAGCAGCACCACCGTGTACGGGGTGAGGTGGTGCGGCTGGAGTCCGTAGAACTCGAGGAAAGAGCGGAAGAAGCCGCTCACTGGCAGACCGACGCCGTGCAGGCAATGCAAGCAGAAGATGACCCGCTCACCCTCCTCCGGCGCCGGCGAGATTTCTCTCTCCGGCGCGAAGCGGACCTTCATGAATTCCTTGCTGGGCAGCCGACGCGTCTTGCGGAGGAAGTCGATGTGGTCATTGTGAACCTCGGAGCCGTCCCACGCCCCGGAGCGCACCGCAGGGGGCGTGATGGTGGAAGAGGAGCTCATCGGGAATGGGTCGCCGCGACACTCGACGTAGCTTGGGGGCGCAGCGGCGAGAGGAAGAAGAAAGTGGAGGCAAGAAAGAGGAGGCAATGAGGAGGGGGGACGCGCGTGCCCTGCCGCCCCCTCCCCCGCCTACTTATAGGCCCACGGCTGTGAAGCCGAGGGGGCGAGCGTGGGATTAACTGCGCTCTTACCCCACGCCCCCCACGATCCTTACCACGTGAGTTACTGCGCAGTAACTCCACGGGAATCTCAACCGCCCGCCTCGGCCGCATCGGATCCACTCGAGCGCCGAGGAGGGCAGTGGCGGGCCCGGTCCGAAGACGTGTCCCATCGCGCGCATAAGCGGGTAGACTGGCCCGGCCGCACGCCACCACTTGACGGGCCCGGAATGGGCGGTGGCACGAAAGCTTAGCTAGCACGCCACTTGGCTCCCGCCAAGGCGTTTGAAAGTTTGGTCAAGATGGGTTGGGGCGAGGCCGACTCCAACCAGTCAGCTTGGCGGAAGACGGACGAAGCTCCACCTCGGACACCGAGAGAAGGAAACTGCTGAGGCTCCTCGACCAATCACCAGCGGCGCCTCACCAGCTTCGAGGACTACTGTCGGAGTAATGGGCCACGGGTAGGCTGACCCAAGGCCCAAAACCTTTCAAGACATCGGGCTGATCGCCTCAAGACGACGAGACGAAGAGCCGCCCGAAGCCGATCGAAGGAGTAGCCGGCCTCCCATAAGCGGCCGAGTCCTCGGATGCAAGGCCGAGTCAAGCCGACTTCACGGGCGGCTTCCAGAGAAGCCGGCCCTGTGGAGTCGGCCCGCGACACCTGCAGAGCATGTGCCCTCGCCAGAGGGGACGGGACGAGGAGTGGCTACAGTATAGCCCATCCCCTCATCCAGATCAGCCAAGCATGGCCACAGCACTGCATCAAGTGAGATCTCCGCCTGGCGCGGCACTGTTGCCACGGCTTCCCTGACATCACCCCGCATGGGCGGAGTCCTATTCCCAAGACGGCCTGTCTGTACGGCCCAAGGACGACGGGCCCCGCCAGTCAGCGAGAGTCCAGGAGACGGCGAGAGCCCTTCCAGTCGGACCCGAGGGAGGTCGGCCCCTAGGAGTCGGCTGGCCCCTTCCTCGGGACCCATGCGCCATTAATCAGACGAGATAGGGAGTGGCATAGTAATCGCCCACCAGGCGGCGGGGCTGTAGCCATGACCTCCTGACCAAGCCTGCGTCATTAGAGACGCGGCTACAGTGATCAGCTGCCGGCAAGCCCGGGAGCGGCGGGTACGGCCTGTTGCTACCTCTTGAGCACTGCGTTGGTTTTCCCTTGAAGAGGAAAGGGTGATGCAGTAAAGTAGCGTAAGTATTTCCCTCGCTTTTTGAGAACCAAGCTATCAATCCAAAGAGGAGGCCACGCACAACTCCCTCGTACTGCACAAAACGATAGCTACTCGCAACCAACGCGATTAGGGGTTGTCAATCCCTTCACGATCACTTACGAGAGTGAGATCTGATAGATAATATTTTTGGTATTTTTGGTATATAGATGCAAAGTAAAAAGTAAAAGGCAAAGTAAAAAACAAAGCAAGTAATAAAGTGATGGAGATTGATATGATGAGAATAGACCCGGGGGCCATAGGTTTCACTAGTGGCTTCTCTCAAGAGCATAAGTATTCTACGGTGGGTGAACAAATTACTATTGAGCAATTGACAGAATTGAGCATAGTTATGAGTATATCTAGGTATGATCATGTATATAGGCATCACGTCCGAGACAAGTAGATCGAAGCGATTACGCATCTACTACTATTACTCCACTCATCGACCGCTATCCAGCATGCATCTAGAGTATTAAGTTAAAAACAGAGTAACGCCTTAAGCAAGATGACATGATGTAGAGGAATTAATTCATGCAATATGATAAATACCCCATCTTGTTATCCTTGATGGCAACGATATAATACGTGCCTTGCAACCCTTTCTGTCACTGGGTAAGGACACCGCAAGATTGAACCAGAAGCTATGCACTTCTCCCATTGCAAGAACTACCAATCTAGTTGGCCAAACCAAACGGATAATTCGAAGAGACTTGAATAGATAACTCAATCATACATAAAAGAATTCAGAGAAGATTCAAATATTATTCATAGATAAGCTGGATCATAAACCCACAATTCATCGGTCTCAACAAACACACAGCAAAAGGAAGATTACATCAAATAGATCTCCACGAGAGAGGGGGAGAACATTGTATTGAGATCCAAAAAGAGAGAAGAATCCATCTAGCTACTAGCTATGGACCCGAGGGTCTGAAGTAAACTACTCACACTTCATCGGAGAGGCTATGGTGTTGATGTAGAAGCCCTCCATGGTGGATGCCCTCACGGCGGAGCTCCTAACAGTGCCCCAAGATGGGATCTCGTGGATACAGGAAGTTGCGGCGGTGGAATTAGGTTTTTGGCTCCTCTTCCGATCGTTTGGGGTGCGTGAGGTATATATAGGAGGAAGGAGTACGTCGGTAGAGCAACAGGGGCCCATGAGGCAGGGCGCGCCCTAGGGGGCACGCCCACGCCGTGACCGCCTCTCTTGTGCCTTGGCGTAGGGTCCAAGTCTCCTGGATCACGCTCGGTGAGAAAATCACGTTTCAAGGTTTCATTCTGTTTGGACTCCGTTTGATATTATGTTTCTTCAAACACTGAAATAGGCAAAAATAGCAATGGGCTGGGCCTCCGGTTAATAGGTTAGTCCCAAAAGTAATATAAAAGTGGAAAATAAAGCCCAATATAGTCCAAAACAGTAGATAAAGTAGCATGGAGCAATCAAAAATTATAGATACGTTGGAGACGTATCGTGCATCCCCAAGCTTAATTCCTGCTCGCCCTTGAGTAGGTAAATGATAAAAGAGAATTTTGATGCAGAGTGATACTTTGGCATAATTTCAATGTAAATCTTCTTAATCATGGTATGAATATTCAGATCCGAAAGATTCAAGACAAAAGTTCATATTGACATAAAATAATAATACTTCAAGCATACTAACTAAGCAATTATGTCTTCTCAAAATAACATGGCCAAAGAATGTTATCCCTACAAAATCATATAGTCTGGCTATGCTCCATCTTCCCCACACAAAATATTTAAATCATGCACAACCCCGATGGCAAGCCAAGCAATTGTTTCATACTTCAACATTTTCAAAACTTTTTCAATCTTCACGCAATACATGAGCGCGAGCCATGGATATAGCACTTATAGGTGGCATAGAATGGTGGTTGTGGAGAAGACAAAAAGGGAGAAGATAGTATCACATCAACTAGGCGTATCAACGGGCTATGGATATGCCCATCAATAGATATCAATGTGAGTGAGTAGGGATTGCCATGCAATGGATGCACTAGAGCTATAAGTATATGAAATCTCAACAAAAGAAACTAAGTGGGTGTGCATCCAACTCGCTTGCTCACGAAGACCTAGGGCATTTGAGGAAGCCCATCATTGGAATATACAAGCCAAGTTCTATAATGAAAAATTCCCACTAGTATATGAAAGTGACAAAATGGGAGACTCTCTATCATGAAGATCTTGGTGCTACTTTGAAGCACAAGTGTGGTAAAAGGATAGTAACATTTTCCCTTCTCTCTTTTTCTCTCATCTTTTTTTTGGCCTTTTCTCTCTTTTTTTATGGCCTCCTTTTTTTCGACCAGAGTATCATCCCGACTTGTGGGGGAATCATAGTCTCCATCATCCTTTCCTCACTTGGGACAATGCTCTAATAATGATGATCATCACACTTTTATTTTTCTTACAACTCAATAATTACAACTCGATACTTAGAACAAAGTATGACTCTATATGTATGCCTCCGGCGATGTACCGGAATATGCAATGAAACATGAGTGACATGTATGAAAGAATTATAAACGGTGGCTTTGCCACAAATACGATGTCAACTACATGATCATGCTAGCAATATGACAATGATGGAGCGTGTCATAATAAATGGAACGGTGGAAAGTTGCATGGCAATATATCTCGGAATGGCTATGGAAATGCCATGATAGGTAGGTATGGTGGCTGTTTTGAGGAAGATATATGATGGGTGTATGACACCGTGAAAAGTGTCTTGGTAATAGAGAGGCTAGCAATGGTGGAAGGATGGGAAAAAGTGCGTATAATCCATGGACTCAACATTAGTCATAAAGAACTCATATACTTATTGCAAAAATCTAGAAGTTAACAAAGCAAAGTATTACGCGCATGCTCCTAGGGGGATAGATTGGTAGGAAAAGACCATCGCTCATCCCCGACCGCCACTCATAAGGAAGACAATCAATAAATAAATCATGCTCCGAGTTCATCACATAACGGTTCACCATACGTGCATGCTACGGGAATCACAAACTTCAACACAAGTATTCTTTAAATTCACAACTACTCAACTAGCATGAATCTAATATCACCATCTTCATATCTCAAAACAATTATCAAGCATCAAACTTATCTTAGTATTCAACGCACTCAAAAGAAAGTTTCACGTATCTTGAATACCAGGTATATTAACATTAAGCAAATTACCATGCTATTAACGACTCTCAAAATAATCTAAGTGAATCATGAGAGATCAAGTTTCTTTAAAACAAATCCACCACCGTGATCTAAAAGATCTAAGTGAAGCACTAGAGCAAAAATTATCATGCTCAAAAGATATAAGTGAAGCACCATGAGCAAAACTATCAAGCTCAAAAGATATAAGTGAAGCACATAGAGTATTCTATTAAATTTCAATTCATGTATGGCTCTCTCAAAAGGTGTGTACAACAAGGATGATTGTGTTAAACTAACAAGCAAAGACGCAAATAATACAAGACGCTCCAAGCAAAACACTTATCATGTGGTGAATAAAAATATAGCTCCAAGTAAATTACCGATGGAAGTAGACGAAAGAGGGGATGCCTTCCGGGCATCCCCAAGCTTTGACTTTTGGTGTCCTTGGATTATCTTGGGGTGCCATGGGCATCCCCAAGCTTAGGCTCTTGCCACTCCTTGTTCCATAATCCATCAAATCTTTCACCCAAAACTTGAAAACTTCACAACACAAAACTTAACAGAAAATCTCGTGAGCTCCGTTAGCGAAAGAAAACAGAACACCACTTCAAGGTACTGTAATGAACTCATTATTTATTTATATTGGTGTTAAACCTACTGTATTCCAACTTCTCTATGGATCATAAACTATTTTACTAGCCATAGAATCATCAAAGTAAGCAAACAACACACGCAAAACAGAATCTGTCAAAAACAGAACAGTCTGTAGTAATCTGTAACTAACGCAAACTTCTGGAACTCCAAAAAATCTACCAAAATTAGACTACCTGGACAATTTGGTTATTGATCAGCAGAAATTGGAAACAGTATTTTATCATGTTCTGGTGATTTTTAACAATTCGGGCACTGAGCGCAAAGTTTCTGGAAATTACAGCAAGATCAAATAACTATTATCCAAGAAGATCCAATAGGTCTAGCTTCGCACAAACACTAATTAAAACGTAAAACCACATCTAAACAGAGGCTAGATGGATTATTTATTACTAAGCACCAAGGAAAAATATTGGGTTGTCTCCCAACAAGCACTTTTCCTTACAGCCTTTTTAGCTAGGCATTGAGATTTCAATGATGCTCACAAGAAAGACAAGAATTGAGGCACAAAGAGAGCATCATAAAACATGTGACGAACACACTTAAGTCTAACATACTTCCTATGCATAGGCATATTATAGGCAAACAAATTATCGTAGCAAGCAAAAACTAGCATATGCAAGGAAGCGGAAAGGAGTAATAGCAATCTCAACATAACGAGAGGTAATTTAGTAACATGAAAATTTATATAACCATATTTTCCTCTCTCATAATAATTACATGTAGGATCATAAGAAAATTCAACAATATAGCTATCACATAACATATTCTCAACACGATACACATGCATGCGAAGTTGACACTCTTCCAAAATAGTGGGATTATAATTAACTAAAGTCATGATTTCTCCAAGCCCACTTTTATCAAAAATTTCATAAGATTGAATGTTATCCAAATATGTGGGATCTAAAGTTGACACTCTTCCAAACCCACTTTAAATATTATTGCAAACACTATTATCAATCTTATATTCATCATGGGGCTTAAATAAATTTTCAAGATCATAAGAAGAATCTCCCCAATCATGACTATTGGACATAGCAAAACTAGCATCCCCAAGCTTAGGGTTTTCCATATTATTAGCATAATTTACATCCATAGAATTTATAATAAAATCATTGCAATCATGCTTTTTATTCAAATATCTATCGTGAATCACTTCATAAAGCACTTCATCACAGTTTTCAGATTTACGGATTTCAGGCAAAACCTTATAAAGATAATCTAGTGAATCCAAATCACTATGAATTGGTTCATCATAATTGGATCTCTTAAAAAGATTGGCAAGCGGATGACGATCCATAGATATTAGCTTCTTTGTTTAAGAATAAATACTCAACTATTTCAACCAAATGAGCAAACGAGCCAAGTAAGACATCAAGGCAAACGGAAAAGAGAGGGCGAATAAAACGGCAAGGGTGAAGTGGGGAGAGGAAAACGAGAGGAAAATGGCAAATAATGTAATGCGGGAGATAGGGATTGTGATGGGTACTTGGTATGTAGACTTTTGTGTAGACTCCCCGTCAACGACGCCAGAAATCCTTCTTGCTACCTCTTGAGCACTGCGTTGGTTTTCCCTTGAAGAGGAAAGGGTGATGCAGTAAAGTAGCGTAAGTATTTCCCTCAGTTTTTGAGAACCAAGGTATCAATCCAGTAGGAGGCCACGCACAACTCCCTCGTACCTGCACAAAATGATAGCTACTCGCAACCAACACGATTAGGGGTTGTCAATCCCTTCACGGTCACTACTTAGAGTGAGATCTGATAGATAATATTTTTGGTATTTTTGGTATATAGATGCAAAGTAAAAAGTAAAAGGCAAAGTAAAAACAAAGCAAGTAATAAAGTGATGGAGATTGATATGATGAGAATAGACCCGGGGGCCATAGATTTCACTAGTGGCTTCTCTCAAGAGCATAAGTATTCTATGGTGGGTGAACAAATTACTGTTGAGCAATTGACAGAATTGAGCATAGTTATGAGAATATCTAGGTATGATCATGTATATAGGCATCACGTCCGAGACAAGTAGATCGAAACAATTATGCATCTACTACTATTACTCCACTCATCGACCGCTATCTAGCATGCATCTAGAGTATTAAGTTAAAAACAGAGTAACGCCTTAAGCAAGATGACATGATGTAGAGGAATAAATTCATGCAATATGATAAATGCCCCGTCTTGTTATCCTCGATGGAAACAATACAATACGTGCCTTGCAACCCTTTACATCCTTTGGGTAAGGACACCGCAAGATTGAACCCAAAGCTATGCACTTCTCCCATTGCAAGAACTACCAATCTAGTTGGCCAAACCAAACGGATAATTCGAAGAGACTTGCAAAGATAACTCAATCATACCTAAAAGAATTCAGAGAAGATTCAAATATTATTCATAGATAAGCTGGATCATAAACCCACAATTCATCGGTCTCAACAAACACACCGCAAAAACAAGATTACATCAAATAGATCTCCATGAGAGAGGGGGAGAACATTGTATTGAGATCAAAAAAGAGAGAAGAAGACATCTAGCTACTAGCTATGGACCCGAGGGTCTGAAGTAAACTACTCACACTTCATCGGAGAGGCTATGGTGTTGATGTAGAAGCCCTCCGTGGTGCATGCCCCCTCCGGAGGAGCTCCGGAAGAGGCCCCAAGATGGGATCTCGTGGATACAGGAAGTTGCGGCGGTGGAATTAGGTTTTTGGCTCCTCTTCTGATTGTTTGAAGTGCGTGAGGTATATATAGGAGGAAGGAATGCGTCGGTGGAGCAACAAGGCCCACGAGGTGGGCGCGCCTAGGGGGCGCCCCACCTCGTGATCGCCTCTCTTGTGCCTTGGCGTAGGGTCCACGCCTCTGGATCACGCTCGTGAGAAAATCACGCTTCCAAAGGTTTCATTCCGCTTTGGACTCCGTTTGATATTCTGCTTTCTTGAAACACTTAAACAGCAAAAAACAGCAATTGCAGGGCTGGGCCTCCGGTTAATAGGTTAGTCCCAAAAGTAATATAAAAGTGGAAAATAAAGCCCAATATAGTCCAAAACAGTAGATAAAGTAGCATGGAGCAATCAAAAATTATAGATACGTTGGAGACGTATCACCTGTCGGCCCGTACCCCACCGGTCGGCGGGCCCCGGCAGTCGGTGGAGAAGCCGGCAACAGAAGAGACTGACGGCCGGGCCCTACACCCGGCTGGATTACCAATGTACCCATGGGGGGTAGGCCTATATAAACCCCCCAGGGCACCCATGCAAAGGGTTCCGGACCTGAGATAGTTAGACCAGACCATAGAGGAAAGGGAAGAGCTAGCCTTGCCTTCTCCTACTTCTAGCGCACAGCTCGAGGAGCACTTGTGTATTCACTTGAGCCTTAGTGATCATGCGGAGACCCCGCAGAGCAGGATTAGGGGTGTTATCTCCTAGGAGAGCCCCGAACCTGGGTAAAGTCCGCCGGCGTTCATGTCTACGCCTCATCCCGCTTCCGGGCACCGGCGACGTTCTACTTGCTCCCACCATGATAAGCCATCCTTTGGCATATGTCCCACCCAACCCCCAACACTTGGGGATGCCCCGGAAGGCATCCTCTCTTTCGTCTACTTCCATCGGTCACTTTACTTGGAGCTATATTTTTATTCACCACATGATATGTGTTTTGCTTGGAGCGTCTTGTATTATTTGAGTCTTTGCTTTTTAGTTTACCACAATCACCTTTGCTGTACACACCTTTTGAGAGAGACACACTTGACTCGGAAATTATTAGAATACTCTATGTGCTTCACTTATATCTTTTGAGTTATATAGTTTTTGCTCAAGTGCTTCACTTATATCTTTTAGAGCACGGTGGTGATTTTGTTTCATAGAAACCATTGTTCTCTCATGCTTCACTTAGATTATTTTGAGAGTCCTACAAAATAGCATGGTAGTTTGCTTTGACAATGATACGCATTCAAGATTAGTAAAAAATTTATGAGTGTGTTGAATATTATGAAAAGTTTGATACTAGATAATTGTTTTGAGATATGAAGATGGTGATATTAGAGTCATGCTAGTTGAGTAGTTTTGAATTTGAGAAATACTTGTGTTAAAGTTTGTGATTCACGTAGCATGCACGTATGGTGAACCGTTATGTGATGAAGTTGGAGCATGATTTATTTATTGATTGTCTTCCTTATGAGTGGCGGTCGGGGACGGCGATGGTCTTTTCCTACCAATCTATCCCCCTAGGAGCATGCGCGTAATACTTTGCTTTGATAACTTGTAGATTTTTGCAATAAGTATATGAGTTCTTTATGACTAATGTTGAGTCCATGGATTATACACACTTTTCTCCTTCCACCATTGCTAGCCTCTCTAATACCGCAGTACGCTTTAGCGGTATCATACACCCACCATATACCTTCCTCAAAACAGCCACCATACCTACCTATCATGGCATTTCTGTAGCCATTCCGAGATATATCGCCATGCAACTTACCACCGTTCCGTTTATTATGACACGCTCCATCATTGTCATATTGCTTTGCATGATCATGTAGTTGACATCGTATTTTTGGCAAAGCCACCGTTCATAATTCTTTCATACATGTCACTCTTGATTCATTGCATATCCCTGTACATAGCGGAGGCATTCACATAGAGTCATATTTTGTTCTAAGTATTGAGTTGTAATTGTTGAGTTGTAAGTAAATAAAAGTGTGATGAGCATCATCTTTTAGAGCATTGTCCCAAGTGAGGAAAGGATGATGGAGACTATGATTCCCCCACAAGTCGGGATGATACTCCGGACGAAAAAAAAGAGGCCATAAAAAAGAGAGAAGAAAAGGCCCAAATAAAAAATGAGAGAAAAAGAGAGAAGGGACAATGTTACTATCCTTTTACCACACTTGTGCTTCAAAGTAGCACCATGATCTTCATGATAGAAAGTCTCCTATGATATCACTTTCATATACTAGTGGGAAATTTTTCATCATATAACTTGGCTTGTATATTCCAATGATGGGCTTCCTCAAAATGCCCTAGGTCTTCGTGAGCAAGCGAGTTGGATGCACACCCACTTAGTTCCTTTTGTTGAGCTTTAATATACTTATAGCTCTAGTGCATCCGTTGCATGGCAATCCCTACTCACTCACATTGATATCTATTAATGGGCATCTCCATAGCCCGTTGATACGCCTAGTTGATGTGAGACTATCTTCTCCCTTTCATGTCTTCTCCACAACCACCATTCTATTCCACATATAGTGCTATGTCCATGGCTCACGCTCATGTATTGCGTGAAGATTGAAAAAGTTTGAGAACACTAAAAGTATGAAACAATTGCTTGGCTTGTCATCGGGGTTGTGCATGATTTAAATATTTTGTGTGGTGAAGATAGAGCATAGCCGGACTATATGATTTTGTAGGGATAACTTCCTTTGGCCATGATATTTTGAGAAGACATGATTGCTTAGTTAGTATGCTTGAAGTATTATTATTTTTATCTCAATATTAAACTTTTGTCTTGAATCTTTCGGATCTGAATATTCACACCACAATTAAGAGAATTACATTGAAATTATGCCAAGTAGCATTCCACATCAAAAATTCTGTTCTTATCATTTACCTACTCGAGGACGAGCAGGAATTAAGCTTGGGGATGCTTGATACGTCTCCAACGTATCTATAACTTTTTATTGTCCCATGCTATATTATATTCTGTTTTGGACATTAATAGCCTTTATTATACACTTTTATATTATTTTTGGGACTAACCTATTAACCGGAGGCCCAGCCCAGAATTGTTGTTTTTTGCCTATTTCAGAGTTTCGCAGAAAAAGAATATCAAAGGGAGTCCAAACGGAATGAAACCTTCGGGAACGTGATTTTCGGAAGGAACGTGATCCAGAGGACTTGGACCCTACGTCAAGACATCAACCAGGAGGGCACGAGGTAGGGGGCGCGCCTACCTGGCGCCGCCTCCACCCTCGTGGGCCCCACGTTGCTCCACCGACGCATACTTCTTCCTCCTATATATACCTCCGTGCCCCCAAACTACCAGAGACGGAGCCAAAAACCTAATTCCACCGCCGCAACCTTCTGTATCCGTGAGATCCCATCTTGGGGCCTTTTTCCTGAGTTCACGGAGGGGGGCATCGATCACGGAGGGCTTCTACATCAACACCATAGCCTATCCGATGATGTATGAGTAGTTTACCTCAGACCTTCGGGTCCATAGTTATTAGCTAGATGGCTTCTTCTCTCTTTTTGGATCTCAATACAATGTTCTTCCCCTCTCTTGTGGAGATCTATTTGATGTAATCTTCTTTTGTTGTGTGTTTATTTAGACCGATGAATTGTGGGTTTATGATCAAGTTTATCTATGAACAATATTTGAATCTTCTCTGAATTATTTTATGTATGATTGGTTCTCTTTGCAAGTCTCTTCAAATTATCAGTTTGGTTTGGCCTACTAGATTGATCTTTCTTGCAATGGGAGAAGTGCTTAGCTTTGGGTTCAATCTTGCGGTGTCCTTTCCCAAAGGATGAGGGGCAGCAAGGCACGTATTGTATTGTTGCCATCGAGGATAACAAGATGGGGTTTATATCATATTGCATGAGTTTATCCCTCTACATCATGGGGTTGCTCTCAAATGACAAGTGTCAAGTTCTCTCGGAGCAGCCAACCAGCTAGTGGTTGTAGGGGGCGGCTATTTATAGCCTAGGGAGCAGCCCGACATGATAAGACATAAATGCCCTTCAATGATATGACCGTTAGGTGGATAAGATATTTTGGGACAGTGGCCAAGAAGACATCAACGGTCGGAAATTTGACTCTCAAATTCCTCGGGGCTATCATGTTCCTCACTTTGTGTAGGCAATCCAAGACTGGCGAATTCCTAACTCCTCAATGTAACAAATTCCTCGGTGACCGTAAGAACTTCGTCTCACATCAAGAAATTTGACTGAGCTGTATGAGATTTCCAAAGGCTTCACTCGAAGGGATTGGTAGGTGTAGGATTTTGAGTTGAGCATCACATGGAAATTTTTCCTTAGTATTTCCTCGACCCCTTTAACAAAGACGGTGTTTCCTATGACTCAAGAAAGAGAAAGCGAAACTACGAAAACAAAAGTCTTCACGCTTCATGTTCCTCAAATGAATACCAAGTCTTAAAGGTCACACCAATTTCTTCACTTTCAAAGTCTTCGTAAAGTCTTGAATATCAAAGTCTTGATCGAAGAACTTCATTTTTAGGGTTCGACTTTCTCTGTAAATATCAAACTCCTCATAGACTTATAGACTGTGTACACTCATAAACACATTAGTCCCTTAACCTACAAGTCTTCAATACACCAAAATCACTAAGGGGCACTAGATGCACTTACAATCTCCCCCTTTTTGGTGATTGATGACAATATAAGTTAAGTTTTCAACGGGGATAAACATATGAAGTGTAAATACTGATATTGAGGAATTTTATTGCAAGATATAGAAGAACTCCCCCTGAAGATGTGCATAGTGAGGAATTTTGCTTTTGAGGCATTGCACATTTGAAGAGTTGAATCATGGAGGTCTCCCCCTATATCTTGTAATTCATACACGCATTTGACATATAATATGAAGAATTTGAAATGCATGATGAAATATGGTGTCTGATGTAGTTCAGCATGCGTGTATTAACATATAATGAGGAATAAGCATGCAGAGGAACACATCAAAAGTATCAGAGCACAATCGGGTTTAAGATTACAACTCGATCCAATAAAGTTTCAGAAGAACGAGAGTTGTAACTTAGCAAAAAAAGTTGTATATGGGCGTAAAAATAGACCCGCTTGAAGACTAACTCAAATTTCTCCCCCTTTGTCATCAAATGACCAAAGGGATTGAAACTGAGGACTAACGCCCCTGAAGAATTTCAAGTTGATGAAGGAGCGCCCGGCGTTGTCGGGTCGGTTGTCGTAGTAGGGCCTGCCGCAGTGTCGTCCAAGTCTTCATTTTCATCAGTGTCGCGCGATGAAGAATAGGAGCTAGCTACCAAGGAAGGAACCTTGACCTTCTTGAATTTCTTCGGTGGAGGTGCAGACCAGTCAAATTCTTCCTTGAGACCCATTGTCTTCAGTTCTTCTTATTTGTAGACATGAGATGTAACAGCCCAAAGTGCGGTTGAAGGTTTCATGGAGGTAGTATTGGTTTTTCTTCACTGCATTGTGTGTTGAGGTCATGTTGTGAAGAATTGAACCAAACTGACGCTTGACCCATTTATGATTGCGATCAACCTTCTGATGAAGACTGAGGAGTAACTCACGATCATTCATCACCCTGGTTGTTGTGGCTTGAGGATTTTGCTTGGCTGAGGTATTGGCGGCAGAGTCATGTGTGGCAGAGTCATCATTGGTGGAGTAGGATGCAGCTTTGCGAAATTTACCATCCAATGGACGAAAGCCTTCATCTATCACAGCAGTTGCCTTGCCCTTGTCATCAGCTGAGGAAAATGTCCGTTTGAGGACTTCAATTGGAGGCAAGTAGCTGCAGTGATTCAGAGAGTATCAGCCTTGTAATTGAGTGAAGACCTTGCCCTGATGAACCTCATAATCCAAGGCGCATAAGGCTTCAGCTCAAAAGGTGACATAGCAATGTTCGCGAGTCCTCATGAAGAAATCATGGAAGTTGACGGAACGCCATGAATGATGTTGAAAAGCATATTCTTCATGATGCCAACGACTTCTTCATCATTTGAGTCGTGGCCTTTGATAGGACTCACTGTCTTCGTCAGAATGCGATAGACAGTCCGAGGCACATACAATAATTCCTTGATGAGGAATTTGGTTCGTGGGGCCTGCCCTGGCTTCAAAGGCTTCATCAGCACTTGCATATAGCGATTTGTCAGTTCAGGTTCCTTTGTAGATGCAACGTGCACCGTCAAGGGAGGATCGAGAGGAAGGACACGAAGCAATTCAATTCTTTGGTGCCTTGTAGTGAGTATTTTGGACATCGGTCCAACACCCATGAGTTCACATCTTCAGCCTCTCCAGTGATATGCAGCGTCGCATATAATTGAAGAATAAGTTCTTCATTCCAATCATAGATGTCAGTGCAGAAATTTAGGAGTCCTGCATCGTGAAGAACACTGAGGACTGGCTCAAAGCCTGGCAGAGATTCCATGTCCACATGAGGAATATGTGCATGATCGAAGACTTTGTCTTTGTTGAATAGCATAGAGGAATAGAAGTTGGCTTGACTAGCAGTCCAGAAACGCATCTTCCTTATGCGAGCAGAGTCATATGGGTTGTAGTCAGTGAAGAATACAAGCTCGCCGAAGAAATCTTCAGCCTTGAACTTTTGCTTCGTTGAGAATGGATTCTTTGGCTTTGGCAGTGGAGTGTCAGTGAGTTGCATCACGACCTCAAGAATCGCAATCTCAGGTTCTTCAGGCTGAGGATTTTCTAGTTCCTCTTCATATGCAGTCTGCGTGTTCATAGGATCAGCAGCAACAGGTTCTTCAGCACTAGTGGCTGGAATTTCTTCATGCACGGATGAGTTGGGATGAGTTTCTTCAGAGCCCATTTGAACTGTTGGAGCAGGGGACTGAGGAATCTGTTGGATTGGGGTGAAGAGTGGAGAATTGGGATGCTGACTTTCCCAAAAGTCGTCGTTCATCACAGGCGTGGTGCATCCAATATCCACGTCTTCGTCTTCAATTTCCTCAACACAAGCCTCTTCAGCTGTGAACTGAGGCATAGGCGAGGAAATGATTGGTGCTGAAGGGATTTCATCCACTTCAATGTCTTCATCAATCTTCTCTGACGAAGCGTGAATCGATTTTCTTCATCGATCCGCTTGGGATCTCATACTCTTCACAAAAATGAACAAGGTCCTTTGATGGAATGGAGGAAATTGGAACAGCATCGATTGGATTTTCAAAAGAGCTTGTCATAGGCTTCATTTTCTTCGGGGCTGAAGAATTTGAAGCAACTGATGCTTTCCTTTTCTTCACTGTAGCTCGCTCTGCAGCCTTGGTCTTCTTCACATCAGATGCAGATGGAAGGATTAGAGTTGGTGTAGGCGCGGGAGGAGCTGAGGAATCTGGTTGAATTTCCTCAGGCTCAACTGATGCAGTTGCCCTAACTTCTTCAGTTTCTTCAGGCGCACCACTAGTGGATGCCCTGGCAATTTCTTCAGCAGCTGGAATGGAGTCATCAGCCCTGGAACTAGTATTTTCTTCAGCAGCCTGAACTTCATTAGCGGTGCTAGCATGTTCTTCAGTCGGCTGAGCAGAAGCTCCAGCCTGAGGAACTTCTTGTTGCGATGGGGCTGCAACATTGGTGAACTTCTCCGTCAGTTTCACAAACCTGACTTTGGCTCCTTCCCAATCAGCATAGTATGAGTCAAATTTGTCGCTGAGGGCTTTGATGTTAGCCTGCATCTTGACAAGTTCTTCAGTTGTCATCTTGACAACATTTTTCTTCAATGATTTCTCTTTTACATCTTGTGATTTCTTGATCTCTCTGGCCCTATCATATTTCCATTTCTCCTCTTGGAAAAAATGAGTCAGCATGTGACTTTGGCCAGGTGTCAAATTGAAGTCGGGCATAGGTGTGTTTGGGTCCTTGTGCCAAAGATCAATGTAGTCTAGGATCGCTCTTGCATCCAATAGAAGCGGCACAGGTGTGCCTTTGGCTCTAGCGGCCCTGACTTGTCGGTCTCTGATGATTTCCGCAAGTTCATCATCATCAGCCTCATCATCTTCGGGTGGCTCTTGGAAGGCGACCTGTTTCTTCTTGGGACTTGGCCGCGGACCTCGTCCAGCTGTTGCCTTAGTCTTCAGCAGAGTTGGGCCAGATGAAGAATTTGGCGAATCGAGGAACTTCTTTGAGACACCGAGGCAATTGAGATGCCTGCAGATCCTTTGGCACGTGGCGGATGCACAGTGCCGAGGACTTTGGAGGAGCTGCTGAGGACTTTGTAGGAGCTGAGGATTTGGGAGGAGCAGGAGCAGCATGAGGAACTGGCCGTGAGGGCATTGAAGGTTCTGGCCGTGAGGGCATTGCTGAGGATTTTGGTTGTGAGGGCACTGTTGGTGAAGCACTTGGCTTGTGTGCTGGCTTCTTTGCCATTGATCTTCTAGGCTGAACAATGAGCCTCAAAGTGGCAAGCAGCAGAGAGCAGAGTCTTCATTGAATTTCCTCACCGCTTCTTTGGCTTGTCTCGCCAACTTGGCTTGGCGCTTGGCCCATTCTTCTTCAGAAAGTCCTCACCACGCTTGATGTGGTGGGGTCGACTTCTTGGCAGTGCCAATGGAGCTCTTGGGCATGGAGGATTCAGCATGAATTTCCTCATGTACTTTGGAGTAACATATCTGTACTCCTCCATTCCCTTGCCCATCTCCTTTCAATCCTCCGAATGTGCACCTTGCGCTGATTTTTGTTTTCCTTGCCAAACTTGGCTTCATCAGTGTGCAATAGTCAGCGATATGTCCTCAGTATCTCGAAAGCAGTCATGACCTCGGGCCTCTTTCCTCCTTTACGTGGCTTCTTTCCTACGCCATATTCTTCACCGAGGAATTTGAACAATCGAATTCTCTCAAGAAGTATGCAACTTTTCTTCGAGGAACGCTGCAAATGAGTTAAGTTGATGAGAACCTAGTGATTCAGCAATGACATGAGTACCGTGAATGAAGAGTATAGTTGCGAGGAATTGGGAGAGGTCATATGCATTCTCAGAAGGTTTTTCAAAAAGAACTAGTTTGAGGAATTTGACCAGATGAGCCTTGAAGAATTTCACTAAGCGATCTTTGTCTTAGGTTCCAGAGTTATGTAGATCGAGGATCCACACAATTGAGGAATCTTGAAGAAAAATCATTGCTTAGAGAAACGAATCAAGAGCATATTTCGTTTGAGGAGTTCATATGTGTGAAGATTTGAAGAATAAACACCTTTGAAGATTTTCAGGAAGGTTTGAGAATCAAAGCGAGTAATAAAAGTAACTTTTAATTACCCGAACTGAAGAACACGAAGAACTAAGAAGTGTAGATTAGAAGTTCGTCAGTTCAGATCTCCCACGCCCTAACTCGGCGGAGGAAGACAACTACAAGCGGCGGAGTGAAGATTTCCACGGTCGGCGCGAGTACGACGGTGACGAGGTCGAGGCAGTGAAGCTCTTCCTCACCGGCGACGATGGAGTAGCGGCCGCGCTAGGGTTTGAGAAGCTTGAGTGAGAGAGAGCGGTCGAGCGGAGTAAAGGAAGTGAGGAAGGGGAGAGGGGGTATATATAGCCACGGTGAAAAACCGTTCGCCTGAAGATTTTGGACGAACGTGCCCCTGACCCTTCTCATTCGCTTGACATGTGTCACCCACGTACTGAAAAGTGGAGATTGTGTTAGATCGTGGGTGAATAGATAATTTTATCGTGGGATGCGGAACGGTTTGAGCGGCAAAGCCGAAAATTTGGATAAGATAAGTTAAAAGTTCCATTCGCAATTTCTTCAGCTCACAAGGACACAGTGAAGATTTTGAACGAGTTTCAAATAGAACGCACATGAAGAATTTGTGAATAGCTTGGGTTGAGTATATCATAGAGGGGGAAGGGTCCGATCACATTCACTTATCATAAAAAGCAACTTGAAGAAATAGCCATAAGTGAATGTTGTAGAGGACATAAACCCATATATATATATATATATATATATATATATATATATATATATATATATATATATATATATATATATAGTCAATGAAGAAAGACAACGGAAACAGTGAAGATTTTGCAAAGTTGAAGAATTTGAAAACTCAAGAATTTCAAAATCGAGGAAAAACTCAAATTGAAGATTTTCAATTTTGGTGGTGGCGTGACCCACCGTATAAGAATGATGATTTCAGACACCGCTGCATAATTGTCGAGGGTTCTCGAGAATCAAATTCTTCATTAATTTCTTCACACTTAGAGTGTTATTCTTCATTGATTGAAGAAAACGCGTTTCTTCATGTGTTGCACATCTAAGTCATCAATTTTGCGTAAGTGTCAGGATGTGTGTCCTTTTCAAAGAACATTGAAGATTCTAAGATATTTAGCTCACACCGCAACTTGCTAAATCTCTTCTCATCCAAGGGCTTTGTGAAGATATCGGCTAGCTGTTCTTCAGTCTTCACATGCTCGATGGAGATGTCGCCCTTCAACACGTGATCACGAAGAAAATGATGACGAATCTGAATGTGCTTTGTCTTCGAGTGTTGAACTGGGTTGTGAGCAATCTTGATGGCACTCTCATTGTCACAGTAGAGAGGCACATTCTTCACGTTGATGCCATAGTCCTTGAGAGTTTGCTTCATCCACAGCAATTGAGCACAACAAGAGCCAAAGACAATGTACTCAGCTTCCGCAGATGAAGCGGTGATCTGTGATTCTGCTTTCTTCGAGGACCAATGGACCAAAGATCGTCCGAGGAAATGACAAGTACCAGATGTTGACTTGTGGTCCACACGATCACCAAAGATAGTCCAGTCAGAATATCCAATGAGATCAAAAGTTGAGCCCTTGGGGTACCATAATCCTAGTGTTGGTGTGTGAGCTAGATATCGAAGAATATGCTTCACAGCCTTATGGTGTGATTCCTTCGGTGTAGCTTGAAATCGGGCACACATGCAAACACTAAGCATTATATCTGGCCTAGATGCACATAAGTACAATAGAGAACCAAACATGGAGCGGTATACCTCGTGATCGAAGTCAATACCATTTTCATCAGTGCATAGATGGCCATTTGTGGGCATAGGAATTTTGACGCCTTTGCAATCTTGCATGCCGAATATCTTCAGAACATCTTTGAGGTATTTCTCCTGAGATATGAATATGCCATTGTGTTGTTGACGAATTTGAAGACCTAAGAAGAATTTCAATTCTCCCATCATAGACATTTGATATTCTTCACTCATCATATAGGCAAATTCATCACTGTAACGTTGGTCAAGATCTGACCAAAGATAATATCATCAACATATATTTGGCACACAAACAGTTCATCATCATATGATTTAGTAAAGAGAGTAGGGTCGAGTGAACTGGTGTGAAGCCATTCTTCACGAAGAATTCCTTCAATGTATCATACCACGCCTAGTGGGGGCCTGCTTTGAGACCATAGAGGGCCTTGTTGAGTCCTGAAGACTTTGTCGGGATTCTTTGGATCTTCAAAACCTGGGGTTGAGCAACATATACTTCTTCCTCAAGCTTACCATTGAGGGATGCACTTTTCACATCCATTTGATATAAAGTGATATTATGATGGTTAGCATAAGCAAGTAATATTGAATAGCCTCAAGTCTAGCAACAGTGCAAAAGTTTCATCAAAATCAATTCCTTCAACCTGTATGGAGCCTTGAGCTACAAGTCGTGCCTTATTCCTCACCACAAGGCCATTTTCATCTTGCTTGTTGCGGTAGATCCACTTCGTGCCAATGATATTATGCTTGCGAGGATCTGGATGTTTGACCAGTTCGAGGACATTGTTGAGCTCGAATCGATGTAATTCTTCTTGCATTGCTGAATCCACTCAGGCTTGAAATGCTTCATCTACCTTAGTGGGCTCTGTGATAGAGACAAAAGCATAGTGCCCACAAAAGTTAGATAAATGTGAAGCTTTTGAGCGTGTGAGAGGACCCGGTGCTTCAATGTCATCGATGATCTTGTCAACTTGCACTTCTTTTGCAACGCGAGGATGAGCTGGTTGTCGCCGAGGAATTTGATCGCATTTTCTTCAGCACCATTTTCTTCAAAGATTATCTTCAGTGCATCACCGACGTTCTTCACAGACAGAATGAATTCTTCAGCAGATTCTTCAGTAGGAATGACATCCTCAGCCGCCTTGAACTTGATAGATTCCTCAGGTGCTGGTTCATCTATCACAGAAGGTAGGCCCCCTGTTGCTCAACCGACATACTCCTTCCTCCTATATATATACCTACGTACCCCCAAACGATCAGAACAGGAGCCAAAAACCTAATTCCACCGCCGCAACTCCTGTATCCACGAGATCCCATCTTGGGGACTGTTCCGAGTTCGCCGAAGGGGCATCCACCACGGAGGGCTTCTACATCAACACCATAGCCTCTCCGATGAAGTGTGAGTAGTTTACTTCAGACCTTGGGTCCATAGCTAGTAGCTAGATGGCTTCTTCTCTCTTTTTGGATCTCAATACATTGTTCTCCCCCTCTCTCGTGGAGATCTATTCGATGTAATCTTCTTTTTGCGGTGTGTTTGTTGAGACCGATGAATTGTGGGTTTATGATCCAGCTTATCTTTGAATAATATTTGAATCTTCTCTGAATTCTTTTATGTATGATTGAGTTATCTTTGCAAGTCTCTTCGAATTATCCGTTTGGTTTGGCCAACTAGATTGGTAGTTCTTACAATGGGAGAAGTGCATGGCTTTGGGTTCAATCTTGCGGTGTCCTTACCAAAGGACAAAAAGGGTTGCAAGGCACGTATTGTATTGTTGCCATCGAGGATAACAAGATGGGGTATTTATCATATTGCATGAATCTATTCCTCTACATCATGTCATCTTGCTTAAAGCGTTAATCTGTTTTTGACTTAATACTCTAGATGCATGCTGGATAGCGGTCGATGAGTGGAGTAATAGTAGTAGATGTAGAATCGTTTCGGTCTACTTGTCTCAGACGTGATGCCTATATACATGATCATACCTAGATAAACTCATAACTATGCTAAATTCTGTCAATTGCTCAACAGTAATTTGTTCACCGGCCGTAGAATACTTATGTTCTTGAGATAAGCCACTAGTGAAACCTATGGCCCCCGGGTCTATTCTCATCATATCAATCTCCATCACTTTTATACTTGCTTGTTTTTACTTTGCCTTTTACTTTTCAGTTTGCATCTTTATACCAAAAATACCAAAAATATTATCTCTATCAGATCTCATTCTCGTAAGTGAACGTGAAGGGATTGACAACCCCTAATCGCGTTGGTTGCGAGTAGCTATCGTTTTGTGCAGGTACGAGGGGCTTGTGCGTGGCATCCTACTGGATTGCTACCTTGGTTCTCAAAAACTGAGGGAAATACTTACGCTACTGTGCTGCATCATCCTCTCCTCTTCGGGGAAAACCAACGCAAGCTCAAGACGTAGCAAGAAGGATTTCTGGCGCTGTTGCCAGGGATTCTTCGCAAAAGTCAACATACCAAGTACCCATCACAATCTCTATCTCTCGCATTACATTATTTGCCATTTGCCTCTCTTTTCCTCTCCCCCACTTCACCCTTTCCGTTTTATTCGCCCTCTCTTTCCCAATCTCCTCCTCTTTTTCCCGTTGCCTTTTCCTCGTCCGTTTGTTTGCTCGTGTGTTGGATTGCTTGTTTGTCGCGATGGCTCAAGATGCTACTAAATTGTGTGACTTCACCAATACCAATAATAATGATTTCCTTAGCACTCTGATTGCTCCTCTTGCCAATCCGAATCTTGTGAAATCAATATCGCTTTGTTGAATCTTGTTATGAAAGATCAATTCGCCGGCCTTCCTAGTGAAGATGCCGCTACTCATCTGAATAGCTTCGTTGATTTATGTGATATGCAAAAGAAAAAAGATGTCGATAATTATGTCGTTAAATTGAAGCTATTTCCTTTTTTGCTTAGAGATCGTGCTAAAGCGTGGTTTTCATCTTTGCCTAAAAATAGTATTGATTCTTGGAACAAGTGCAAAGATGCTTCTATCTCTAAGTATTTTCCTCCCGCTAAGATTATCTCTCTTAGGAACAATATTATGAATTTTAAGCAACTTGATCATGAACATGTTGCACAAGCTTGGGAGAGAATGAAATTAATGATACGTAATTGTCCTACTCATGGTTTGAACTTGTGGATGATTATACAAAAATTTATGCCGATTGAATTTTGCTTCTAGAAATCTATTAGATTCGGCCGCGGGAGGCACTTTTATGGAAATCACTTTAGGAGATGCTACTAAACTCCTAGATAATATTATGGTTAATTATTCTCAATGGCATACTGAAAGATCTACTAATAAAAAAGTGCATGCGATAGAAGAAATCAATGTTTTGAGTAGAAAGATGGATGAACTTATGAAATTATTTGCTACTAAGAGTGTTTCTTCTGATCCTAATGATATGCCTTTGTCTACTTTGATTGAGAATAATAATGAACCTATGGATGTGAATTTTTTTGGTAGGAATAATTTTGGTAACAACGCCAGATAGAGGGAATTTTAATTCTAGGCCTTATCCTAGTAATCCTTCTAATAATTATGGAAATTCCTACAACAACTCTTATGGAAATTTTAATAAGATGCCCTCTGAATTTGAGAGTAGTGTTAAAGAGTTTATGAATTCACAAAAGAATTTTAATGCTTTGCTTGAGGAGAAATTGCTTAAAGTTGATGATTTGGCTAGGAACGTTGATAGAATTTCTCTTGAGGTTGATTCTTTAAAGCTTAGATCTATTCCTCCTAAGCATGATATCAATGAGTCTCTCAAAGCTATGAGAATTTCCGTTGATGAGTGCAAAGAAAGAACCGCTAGGATGCGTGCTTCCAAAGATGCCTTTATTAAAGCGTGTTCTTCCAATTCCTATGAAAATCAAGATGAAGATCTAAAAGTTATTGATGTGTCCCCTATTAAATCATTGTTTTAGAATATGAATCTTTATGAAACTGAATATGATCTTCCTTTACCTAGAAGGCGTTCTAAGAATTCAGAGTTTTTAGATCTTGATGATGAAATTGATAAAAGTGGTATTGAAAGAAATAAAAATCTAGATGTTGCTAAACCCACTATATTGGATCTCAAGGAATTTAATTATGAAAATTGCTCTTTAATTTATTGTATTTCCTTGTTGCAATCCGTGCTAAATTCTCCTCATGCTTATAGTGAAAATAAGGCCTTTACCGAACACATTGTTGATGCCTTGATGCAATCTTATGAAGAAAAAACTTGAGTTGACAGTATATATCCCTAGAAAATTCTATGATGAATGGGAACCTACTATTAAAATTAAAATTAAAGATCATGAGTTCAATTCCTTGTGTGATTTGGGTGCTAGTGTCTCTACTATTCCCAAGACTTTGTGTGATTTGCTAGATTTCCGTAACTTTGATGATTGCTCTCTAAACTTGCATCTTGCGGATTCCACTATTAAAAAGCCTATGGGAAGAATTGATGATGTTCTTATTGTTGCAAATAGGAATTATGTGCCCGTAGATTTTATCGTTCTTGATATAGATTGCAATCCTTCATGTCCTATTATTCTTGGTAGACCTTTCCTTAGAACGATTGGTGCAATTATTGATATGAAGGAAGGAAATATTAGATTCCAATTTCCCTTAAAGAAAGGCATGGAACACTTTCCTAGTAATAAAATAACATTACCATATGAATCTATTATGAGAGCCACTTATGGATTGCCTACCAAAGATGGCAATACCTAGATCTATCCTCGCTTTTATGCCTAGCTAGGGGCGTTAAACGATAGCGCTTGTTGGGAGGCAACCCAATTTTATTTTTAGTTTTTTTAGTTTTTGCTTATGTTTAGGAATAAATAATCCATCTAGCCTCTGTTTAGATGTGGTTTTATCTTTTAATTAGTGTTTGTGCCAAGTTAAACCAATTGGATCTTCTTGGATGATAGTTATTTGATCTTGCTGTAATTTCCAGAAACTTTACGCTCAGTGCCCAAATTGTTAAAAATCACCAGAACGTGATACAATACTGATTACAATTGCTGCTGATCAATAAACAAATTTTCCAGGTCGTCTAATTTTGGTAGAATTTTTGAGTTCCATAAGTTTGCGTTAGTTACAGATTACTACAGACTGTTCTGTTTTTGACAGATTCTGTTTTGCGTGTGTTGTTTGCTTATTTTGATGAATCTATGGCTAGTAAAATAGTTTATGATGCATAGAGAAGTTGGAATACAGTAGGTTTAAAACCTAGTATAAATAAATAATGAGTTCATTACAGTACCTTAAAGTAGTCTTTTGTTTTCTTTCTCTAACGGAGCTCACGAGATTTCTATTGAGTTTTGTGTTGTGAAGTTTTCAAGTTTTGGGTAAATTCTTTTGATGGATTATGGAACAAGGAGTGGCAAGAGCCTAAGCTTGGGGATGCCCATGGCACCCCCAAGATAATCCAAGGACACCAAAAATTCAAAGCCTGGGGATGCCCCGGAAGGCATCCCCTCTTTCGTCCACTTCCATCGGTAATTTACTTGGAGCTATATTTTTATTCACCACATGATAAGTGTTTTTCTTGGAGCGTCTTGTATTATTTGAATCTTTGCTTGTTAGTTTACCACAATCATCCTTTCTGTACACACCTTTTGAGAGAGCCATACATGAATTGGAATTTGATAGAATACTCTATGTGCTTCACTTATATCTTTTGAGCTTGATAGTTTTGCTCATAGTGCTTCACTTATATCTTTTGAGTTTGATAATTTTTGCTCTAGTGCTTCACTTAGATCTTTTAGAGCACGGTGGTGGATTTGTTTTAAAGAAACTTGATCTATCATGCTTCACTTAGATTATTTTGAGAGTCGTTAATAGCATGCTAATTTGCTTAATGTTAATATACTTGGTATTCAAGATATGTGAAACTTTCTTTTGAGTGCGTTGAATACTAAGATAAGTTTGATGCTTGATAATTGTTTTGAGATATGAAGATGGTGATATTAGAGTTATGCTAGTTGAGTAGTTGTGAATTTAAAGAATACTTGTGTTGAAGTTTGTGATTCCCGTAGCATGCACGTATGGTGAACCGTTATGTGATGAACTCGGAGCATGATTTATTTATTGATTGTCTTCCTTATGAGTGGCAGTCGGGGACAAGCGATGGTCTTTTCCTACCGATCTATCCCTGTCGGGGAGGCTGATCGTACCCGCGAACACCTATGGGGCCGGCGGACCAGGCCCCTTTGTGGTTCGGAGGGGGGCGGAGATCGCACGAAGAGCAGATCGAGGCGAGGCACATGAGCAGTTTACCCAGCTTCGGAGCTCTCCGGAGAGATAAAACTCCTACTGCTGCTTGTCTGATGTATTGTGTTCTTGCTAGGGAGCGTCTGAGCTACAAAACCTAAGCGTGAGCGTATCTGGTCTCTAGTGAGTCGAATGAACCGAACTTCGAACCTCTTCTACGCTAAGCATGGGCCTCCTTTTATATGCTCAAGGGGTCTCCGACGGTGGCAACATAGGCGAGGGTACAAATGTAAAACAGGAGTTGGTACACCTACTCGAACAAAGGTACAAAGGTAAAATACCTAACTCTAACGGCAAGGGACAAAAGCAATGAATGCCGTCGATTGTCGCCCAAACGATTACTGTGAGAGACCGTCAGTGCGCCACCGCTTCGCCACGACGGCAAGCTTGTCGGGCCGCTATTATCGCCGCTCTCTCCGGCTGCACAGACCTCTCGACACGCTGCATGGAATGGTCCCATGGCGACACGCGTTCTGGATGAGCTGGAGGCGGAGATGGAGAGAGGTTGCTTGCCGCTGCAAGCGCCTTTGCCGCGGCGAATCCTTGTCGGCGTCCGGAGGCTTGTCGCGATCCGAGCCTTCCCGGCAAGCTCCTCTTGCGGGGCCTTGTCTTCGTGCATGCCCCGAGTGGCCTTCCCGGCAAGCTCCTCTTGCGGGGCCTTGTCTTCTTAATCAAATACTTTGTTCTTGAATGGCTCCAAAGGAGCCACGGAGGATCTTGGCGGTGACGAGGCAAACCCCGCCGCTGGTGTCTGCAATCTGTCCGTGCACGCAGTATGGGATACTAGGGTACCCCTACTCTAGTACCCCGACAGGAGCCCCTGGGCCTGGGCCGCACGGTGCCGAGCGCTGTCGGGCTAGGCCCAAAACAGTGCACGGGCACACGCGGCCTTGACCACGTCGCAACTCGCCCCGGACCCACCACGGCCCCCCACTAGCACGCACCAGGCGTGGCGTCGTGCGAGAGATCGTGGGCGTGGTCGTGGGGGTTTCTTTATTAGGAAAAGCGGAACGTCCGCCCCCTCCCCCTCTTTATAAGAGGAGGAAACAGGGGCAGGCCGTCCACTCCGCCAGTGCTGTCTTGTCGAGAAAACCACCGCCGCTCCCCCCCCCTTCTTCTCCAGTGCGAAGAGAGCAGCGTCCCGCCCCCTTTCGCCACAAGCGCGCTCACCGCCGTCGGCCTCCTCCGCCTCCCTCGCCATGGCTCCGAAAGCCGACAAGGAGAAAGGCGTCAAGTCGGCCGAGGCGCAGCGGCTTCATGGCGCGCGCAAGGAGCGGGCCATCTTCCCCTCAGCCGGGCGCAAGGGAGCTGCGGACGTCTTCTATCTCTTTTGGTCGACGGAGACGCGTCGCATCCGCGCAAGACGAAGGTACTCCCGCCTCCGCTCTGATTTGGCCCCAACTGGGTACCCTTTTTCGCCCTTTTTTTTCTATTGCGGGCTTTGCCCGCCTTTTTCCGGAAGTTCTTCTGCGACATCATGAACACATTTGGCCTCCGCCTCCTTGATTTCACCCCCAACGCCGTCTTGACCATGGCAGTTTTCGCGCATCTTTGCGAAAACTTTGTCGGAGTCCACCAAATGTGGCACTCTTCCGCCACTTCTTCGTGCCAGCGTCGAGAGGAGAGCCACTTGCCGGAGGGATAGCTTGGGTCTCCGTGATCGGCAAGAAAGAAGCCTATCTGGAAGGAGAGTTCCGCAACAAGTGGGAGGAGTGGAGAGCCAATTGGTGTTGGGTCGTGAGGAGAACCCGCAGCCCTTCATCGCCTTGGCGCCAAACCCCAATAGTGCGCGGCAGAGATTGGAGTACCTTGGCGCCAGAAGGATGCGAAGTTGAAGATAGTTGTGACCGGATTTTGCGCCTCGGGCTTGCCGGATTAACCGTAAGGCGCAGCTTGGCGCGGACTTCCTTCGCCCGCAGACGCTCCCTTGCAGGAGAGGAGGAGGCCTGCTTGGGAGTTCCAAAATGCGGCAGACATCATGAGGTTGCGCCCGGGCCTGAATTGGAATTTCACCGTCTTGGAGTTGGATGCGATGCTGCTCGAGCTGTTCAAGAACGACCCCGACCACCCTGAGTGGTTTAGGTTGCCGAGGGGGGTCGTCCCATTGTGCAACAACTCGGCGCTCGACCGCATCCGCGCCATGATGCCGTTGTGCGATTCCCATGGGATCGTTCCAACTGGCGAGAGCCCTCGACGAGGTCGTGCATCGGTTCTTCGACGACTTGGAAGAAGTGCCGATCCGCTCCGACGAGCGTAAAAGGCTCACCCGCGACACCACCGACGAGGAGGAGATGGTGCGGATTGCCACCAGGTGGAGGAGGCGGCAGCAGCCGCCGCTGGAGCCTTCGGATATACCGTGGAGGAGGCGGACGCTGCGAAGGCGGCAAGCCTTGCCGAGCGAAGGGAGATCGCCGGGCGAGGACGAGCTTGTCGAGCCCGAGGCGGGTCGAGTGGACCCACTGAGGGCGCTTCTTCTCCACCACCCAGCGACTTGCCGCCAGTGAGCCCCGGTTCCGCTGAAGAGGCGTCTCCGCAAGGCCGGAGACGAGTCGGGCGGTGACAGCCCACAAAGAAGTTAGCGCCGCGACGCGCTTCCACCGCTGCAAGCGAGGTTGCTGCGGAGCGCCTCACACTGCTTTGCGACAACCGGGCGAGGTCTTCTCGAGGCCACCGCTGACGCCCGCTTAAGCGGCCAAGAGAGCCCACTCCCTGCCTCGCCGCACCGGAGGCGAGCCGGAGTTTGACTTCTCCGGGCTCAGCTCCGAGGAGGAAGGCGAAGAGTAAGCTCTTGAGATTGTGCTTGTATTTCTTCAATTTTATTGCTTCATCTTGAATCTGATTTGCTTCGCTCTGGACTCTTTCCTTTTCAGGACGCTGGCCCAGAGGGCGTCGAAGAGGGCCAAGATCCCGACGGTCGTCGTTGAGGATGATTCTCCCGTGGCAACAGGGGACGCGTCTGAGACCCCCTTGCCGGACCCGGCAACCCTTCCTCAGGAGCAGCCCAGCACAGACCCCCAGTAAGTGTGCAGTTTCTCCTTACTATTAGGTGAGCAGGGGTGCCTTCTTCGTTGATACACGATTGTTTGCTTGTGTAGGAGCAGAGCAGCCTCATCGGGAGGGCTCGGAAGCCGCCCCGAGATCCTGTCTCTGCTGCCGCCACGCCGCCAAGGGAGGAATCTCCGGCAAGGGAGCGCCCGACGAGGGAGGCCACTCCGGCAAGGGAGGCTACCCGGCAAGGGACAACGCCGGTGACCCTCCGGTGGTCGAGGCCATGGCTGCGGATCTGTTCAGGTGTAATTTCCTTACACGAAAATTTCCCTTGGGCTTGCTTTCTTTTGTTTCTCTTTTTGAACATTCGCTTGACTGCTCTTTCTTCGTCTGACGTAGAGCCGATGGAGGTCGAGGCTGCCGGCGAGGAGGGAGCGCACGGCAACACCGACGAGGCCGCCGTCGAGGAAGAAGAGGTCGTTGCCATGGAAGAAGAGGCCGTCCACCGACGAGCCTTTGGCGAAGGCCACCGGGCTGCCGACGCAGGCCGGGCGAGGTCGGGAGATCAGACTGACGGCCCCGAGGCCGCAGGAGCGCCAGCGCCACACCGACAGCCGACTCTCCCGCCGTCACAAGGCCAGTCGAGGAGCTCCCACCGGGCGCCTACACGAAGGCCGGGCGAGGGTGTCTTCATCAAACTCCCCTAGGAACCGAGCTCCAGGCGCCGGTCGAGGAGAGACCTTCGACGGCGAAGCTACTCGCCTGGCTTGGCTGGCGCTGGTGGACGCGCCAAGCGGCAGCGAGGTGAGTCTGAGGAGGAGCAGGCTTCTGAAGAAGCTGTCGCTCTACCGCGCCCTGCAAGCCAAGTTGGAGTCCCAGGAAGCACTTGTCGCGAGGGCAGGAGCGGACATGGAGAAGCGCACAGAAGAGCTCCGGAGCGCCAACCAAGAAGCTCTCCGTGACGAAGCGCGGGGGCAACTTGCAGAAGAGCGCACGGCCTTTATCCTTGAGAAGGCCGCGGCGAGGAGGAGCAGCGGCTGGCTGCCGAGAAGCTCTTCGCACAGGAAGCGAGCCGGGCGCAGCGGAAAGTCAACCTGGACAGCCACGAAGAAGACCTTGCCGCGCGCGAGGAGTCACTTGGCGGGGCGCTTAAGGAAGCGAAGGATGCTGCTGCAGCCGCCGAGGCCGCCAAGGAAGAGTTGAAGGCGAAGGTGGCGCAGCTGGAGGCCAGCCTCAAGAAGAGCGGCGAAGAGCTTGCCGTGCTCAAGCATGAGTGTGAGAAGGACGCCTACACTCTTGGCGAGCTGCAGAGTCGTCTCGCTGATAGAGGCAAGGAGCTCGACGCCGCCAAGGATTCCAAGGCGAATCTTGAGCTGAAGCCGACCACCACAGCCTTGAGGCGTTAGACGGCGCCAGAGAGCGGGAGGTGGGTTTGTTGGAGGTGATCAAGGCCAAGGAGGAGCTGCTGGCGAATGCTGCCTCCACCTGTGAGCACCTTGAGGGAGGCGTGGAGCACTGGATGAAGGTCTTGTGGACACCGGCCGACATCCACAACGAGCTGATGGAGCTGGGGATGGCGGACCTTGCATACTCCTCCGACGAGCATCTCCAACCCAGCGCCAAACTCAGCTTATTCTTCAAAGGCGTGGTGGCGGGTCTCCAGCTGACTCGGGAAGAGGTCCCAAAGCGGCTGGCCGAGGAATCACGCCAGATCGTGCGGCAGGAGCCCTCGAGAAGGTGTTGATAAAGGTGGCCTTCCGCAATCCGGGCCTCAACCTTAACGGCGTCCTCGAGATCCTTGCCGCCAGATGCCAACGTGGAGGAGCTCAAAGCCCTTGTCGCACCCATTGTGGACAAGGTGAACAAGATCAAGCGGATCGATGGCGACCCGCAGAGACTAGGCCGTAATTTTATCTTTCCTTGTCGCTGCTGATCATGTTTAGAAAACTTTGTTAGATCGGCGACAAGTTATTTTGTAATATACTCTATCTTAGGCGATCGGCAACGTTATTTCCTCTACTTGATTCCTTCCTTTGTAATGCGTTTTGCCTTACGCATTTGGGGGACTTGTCGGTGCGGGCACCTTTGCCGCGAAGCGCCGAGTGCGAACGTCAAGACTTCTTTGGCGTGTCGCCTCCGACAAGCAACCTTTGTCGCGACTAGCCGCAGCTCACTTAAGTTGTTGAGCGGACTCGAAACAAAGTAAGGGCGCGACTAGCTGCTGAGTTGGTTCCTCTCATGCATACAGTTTTCCATACAAAGTACTATCGTTCGAGGAAGATAACTTAAAATTTTAAAAATTGATTGCTCAAACTTTGGCAACTTAGCTTTTCTGTCTCTTGCTCCCCGATGAGGCGAAACTTCTTCGAGCGGTGCCTGGTCCATAATATTATCTTCTCCTTCCCCCCTGGTTAACTTGTGCGCGAGGGAGCCTTCCTTTCTTTGAGAAAAGAGAAAGAAGAGGAAATAAAGTTATGGAGCCCAGCGGCTCGATTTTGCCTACCGGGTGTGGTTGCTGCCCAAAGTGTTAGCCAAAACATGCAATAAAATGATGAAAGCATGAATTTGACAAGTTGTGCGCAACACATGAACTTTACTGATCCACGGGGTCTACGCCCGGCTTTGTACAAAGGATTACATGCAACAGCGGCAAGACTTGTACAAAAGGTGGTTGCCGGAACGGGTTCCGGCAACCGCGCCCTATGGGTAAAACTTACGAAGATGCTCAATGTTCCAGGGAGTTGCTCACCGAATGCCATCTTCGGTCTCAAAGCGGACGGCGCCAGGCCTAGTGACTCGTTTCACCCGATAAGGGCCTTCCCACTTCAAGGCGTCAACTTGTTTGAATTCTTGGCGGATGAACGCAGCGAAGAATAAGGTCGCCTTCCTCGAGACTTCGGCACTAACTTTCTGCGGCTATGGTAGCGACGCAAAGCTTCTCGGTAGCGAGCAGCTCGACAAATGGCTCGAAGACGATCCTCCTCAAGGAGCAGCGCGTCATCTTGTCGCAGCTGCTCTTGCTCAAGCTCATCATAGCGAGCACTCGAGGCGATCCGTTATCACGAAGTTCCGTGGGGAGAACTGCCTCTGCTCCATAGACTAGAGCAAAAGGTGTCCGGCCGGTGGCTCGATTTGGCGTCGCCCCGATCGACCAAAGAACCACCGGCAGCTCCTCGATCCGATTTCTTCCGCACTTGGCGCAGCCGAAAGTTACGGTCTTGAGCCCGCCGCAAGACTTCAAAGATTTGCCCTCTCTGCTTGACCGTTGCTTCTCGAGTGAGCAACGGAAGCAAAGCAGACCTTGGCGCCAAGGTCTTGGACGTACTGCATGAAGGTGCGACTCGTGAATTGCGTGCCATTGTCGGTGATGATCCTGTTAGGGATTTCGAAACGGCAAACAATCGACCTGAAGAACTTGATCACGACCGTGTTGTCACCTTCCTCATCGCTTCCACTTCCGCCACTTTGTGAACTTGTCGATGGCGACGCATAAGTACTCAAAGCCCCGACAGCTCGGGGAAGGGGCCGAGGATGTCGAGCCCAGGACGAAAATGGCCAGGATAAAGGGATCGTCTGGAGAGCTTGAGCTGCTGGTGTATCTGTTTGGAATGGAACTGCACGCTTCACACTTGGTTATTTGTGCAGTTGAATCTCGGAGGGCTGTCGGCAGAAGAAACCTTGCCGGAAAGCTTTGCCGGGCAAGTGCTCTTGCACCGATGTGGTGACCACATATGCCTCCGTGTATCTTCGCCAACAGCTTACATCCATCTTCCACAGGAATACACTTCAATTTGACATCGTTGAGTCTTCTTCATGCATACGGTATGCTATCGACAAACTGGTACATACTTGACTGTCGGGCTACTCTTTCCGCTTCTTCTTACTCTTTGGGAAGTTCTCACATGTCAAGGAAATGGACAATCTCTGCGCCCATCTTTGGAGCTTGCGGCTCGACAACAAGGACTAAAGGCACATCAGTGCTGCGGAACATCAGCTTCTACGGCAAGGACTCGCGGCCTGCCGGAGCTTGATGTTCTCCGGCAAGCTTGCCGGAGCAAGACTTGTCGGGAGCGTCGCTTCAACGAAACAAACCACGAGGCTTGTTTGAGCAGACCGCCTCAAGGCCTTGTTGGTGTTGATCTTGGGGACCTTGCAACGGCGGCTTCGGGAAGCTCTCACGGAAAGTAGTCACCAGAGATCAACTTCCTCTTCTTGCTTTGTCCATTGATGGTGTTACGGTTGGCTATCGAGTCAGCTTGAGCACGAAAATCCCTGGTTCCATTGTGCAACTTAAGCGCGGCGCACTTTGACAGGCCGTCAGCAATATCATTCTGAGCTCTTGGAACATGTTCCATTTGCAGGCCGTCAAAGTGCTCTTCTAGCTTCCTCACTTCGTCAACGTAGGCTTCCATCAACGGACTCTGGTATTCTTTGTTCACTTGGCGGACGACAAGTTGCGAGTCACCCCTGACAATAAGCTTTTTGATCCCAAGGTCCATCGCGATCTCGAGACCGGCAAGCAAACCTTCATACTCTGCGGTATTGTTTGTTGCTTGCTCCTTGGGAAAGTGCATCCGGACTACGTACTTGAGGTGCTCTCCTGGGTGCGATAAGCAAGACGCCGCACCGGGCGCCTTTGCAGCCGAGAAGGCACCATCAAAGTACATCAGCCACTCTTTGTTTGCTTCCTTGACGGGATGCTCGTCTCCGGAATCTCTTCATCCGTGTTGGCGTCCATTCTGCTATGAATTACGCCAACGCCTGCTTTGGATAGTTGATGTGCTTTCAAACTTGAGACCAAAGCTTGATAGTTCCAATGCCCACTCGACAATCCTGCCCGTTGCTTCGGATTCTGCGGTATCCTCTTGTTGAAAGCGAGTGACAAGCGTGGATCTCATGTGCTTGGAAGTAATGGCGCAGCTTTCTCGAGGCCATGAGGAGGCCGAAAGCAATTTCTGCACACCGTAGTACCTTGACCTAGCCCCTGCAGGAGGGAATCGACAAAGTAGACCGGGCGCCGCACCATCCTTTTCGCAGATCCGGTCATGCGCTCGCGGATTCGTCCCTTGTCGGGACCAGAGCTTGTTGGCAAAGCCTCGCTTGTCGCTGGATGTGCTTGCCGTGGTTGCTTGGCTCGTCATCCGCCTCCTCTCCGCTACTAACGCAGCACTAACCATTTGATTGGTTGCTGCTATATATAGCACAACTTCTCTTGTGGTTTAGGTGCGACAAGTGTTGGAGTGGAGGACAGTATCTCTTTAAGTCTCGCAGCGCAGCCTCCGCTTCGAGTCCATTTCATTGGACCTGCCTTTTTCAAAATCTTGAAAACGGCAGTATGCGCGCAGCAGAACCTAGAAATAAACTCGCTGAGAGCAGCTACATAACCGCAAGTCTTCGTGACGCCCTTGACGCGCTTTGGTGCTTCAATCTGCTCAATGGCCTTGATCTTGTCGGGATTAGCTTCAATCCCTCGTTGAGACCCGAAGAACCCGAGAAGCTTGCCGGAAGGGACTCCAAACACGCACTTCTCGGGGTTGAGCTTGAGGTTGATCTTGCGCAGATTTGCAAAGGTCTCGTCCAAATCTTGAACCGTAGTTGCTTTGTCCTTGCTTTTGACCACTATGTCATCCATGTAGGCTTTACATTTACGTGCATTTGCGGCTCAAAAGCGTCATGGACTACTCCTTGCAAATGTTGAACCAGCATTCTTCAAACCGAAAGGCATCCGTATGAAACGGTATGTGCCACATGGTGTGATGAATGCGGTCTTCTCCTCATCTTCTTCAGCCATGAAGATCTGATGGTATCCTCGAGTATGCATCAAGAAACGAAAGCAAATCACATCCAGCCGTGGAGTCAACAATCTGGTCAATGCGCCGCAAGGGAAATGGATCTTTGGGACAAGCTTTATTAACATCTGTGAAGTCAATACAAAGTCTCCATTTTCCATTTGCTTTCTGCACGACTCATGTGATTGGCCAACCACGTAGGATGGAGCACTCCTCGACAAGGCCCGCCGCTTCCGGTTTCTTGATCTCTTCGCTATGAATTCTTGGCGCCCACCGCTTGCTTCTCGACTTTTTGCTTGACGGGCCGTGCATGAGGACAAACGACCAGCGGTGCTCAATTACTTTCACAGGAACACTGGGATGTCGACGGTTGCCATGCAAACACGTCGACATTCGCCCACGTGGAAAGCAACGAAGCGCCTTCCTATTTAGGGAGTCGAGAGAGGCACCGATGGTAAAGGTACCACCGGTGCCGTCCCTCCTTGGCGGGCACCTTCTTGGTCTTTGGCGGAGCTACCATCTTCTTGCACTTGCCGGTGGAGCTCGATGGTGCGCCCTCGACGGTAGTGCAGCACCAAGAGGTGCGCTTGCCGGAGTGAGCATCGAGCCCTTGCCGGACTTGGACTTTGTCTTCTTCCCCGGAGCTTCAGCGGCAAGTGTTCCGCAATCTGTCGCGGGCTGCTGCATCCCGGTAGATCTTGTCGGCACAGATAAGGGCATCCTTCTTGTCGCCATGGACAGAGATGACGCTTTATCGGCCTGGCATCTTGAGTAAGTTGTAGGCGTAGTGAGAGGCTGCCATGAACTTGGCGAGTGCCGGACGGCCAAGTATCCCATTGTAAGGCAATGGGAAATCGGCAACGCCGAATGTAACCCTCGGCCCTAAAGTTCAGCTTCACGCCAAATGTTACCGGCAACGTAATCTTCCCTTCGCTTGCTCCTTCCCGGATTGATTCCTTGAAGGTACCGTCTCTTCGAGCTCATTGTCGTGGATTTGAAGCTTCGGGAGCACCGCGGAGGAGATCAGATTCAAGCCGGCCCCGCCGTCAACTAGCATTTTGGTGACCTTGAGGTTGCGGATGGTTGGTGAGACCAACATCGGCAAGCACCCGACCGCAGTTATGCGATCAGGGTGGTCCTCAATATCAAAAACGATAGGCGTGCTGGACCACTTCAGAGGCTTGCGTGACTCTACGGATGGTTCCGCTGCATTGACCTCCCGCATCCATTGCTTGAGTTGGCGGTGGGAGGTATGCAGGGAAGCACCTCCGTCAACGCAGAGGACCTCTGTGGCTTTCTGAAACTCCTGCTCATCGGCGTTGTCGTCTTCCATATCTTCGTCGTCGTCATCATCTTCATCCTTGTCGCGCCGCTGGAGGTCCGCCTCCTTGCCGTTGCTTGGCCTTGCCATGGCGTCCTCCCGGCCGGACGCTTTCTTGCTTGCTCCCCAGCACCTTCACAGGCCTTCTCTTTGTCGCTACCAGACTTTCAGCTCATTGCTCGACAAGCTGCTCGACCTTCTTGCAGCTCTGGAGGTCGTGACCCTTGGTGCGGTGGATCTTGCAAGATCGCTTGCGGAACCGTCCTGCTTGTCGGCGGCTGCCACCGACTGGCGGTTGGCGTCAGCGGCAACCTCCTTGCCGGAGCCACCAGCCTTGGTGTTCTTGTCGCCACCTCCGTTGTCGGACTGCTCAACAGCTAGCACTTCTCTATCTTTCTTCTTCCTGTTGCCTCGCCGCCGGCCCTTCTTTCTTGGGCGACCTCCACCGCCGAGATCCTCGCTTCCGTATTCTCTCCGGAGTCTCCTCCCTTCCTCGGTAGCGTGCACACTTGTCGGCCAAGGCGCATAGCTCATTGGCGTCCTTGACTTTGCACATCTCCATCTCCTCCCTCATCCTGCGGTTCCGCACGTTCGATGAAACGCGTTGATCATCAAGGCGGGGTGGACATACAGGATGTTGTAGTGCACACGGCTGAATCTCTGAATGAACTTGCGCAGGGACTCTCCTTCCTTACGGGCAAGCGGATGAAGGTCACTCTCTTGGCCATGAGGTTTGTGGCCTCTGTGAAGGCGCCAACAAACCGATGGCACGAGATCCGCCCAAGAGGATATGGAGCTGTCCGGCAAGTGCATGAGCCAAGATCGGACGTTGGGCTTGAGCACGGCGGAAGTAGTTGGCGAGGATCTTGTCGTCCGTCCCCCGCAGCCTGCACCGCGATGGTGTAGATGCTGAGGAACTCCGACGGATGCGCCCTGCCATCATACTTCTCCGGACGCGTCTGGTTTGAAGTTTTCTGGCTGGGCCACAGGACTTGCCGCAGCTCACGAAAGTGAACGCAGGGCAACCTACAGCGTCTGACAAGTCGCCTGGCTCCTCCGGTAGCGCGACGTCAATGAAGGCCCAGCGTGCTTGTCGGACCGACGTCGCGCTTCTCTCCGGTGCTCGAGTACGAGTTCGGCGTCCTCTTGTTGTCGCTCATGAAGAACTTGGCGCTGATCGCGGCGAGCTCGCGGATCCGGCGACGCGGTGGAGTCATTGTCGAGGTGGATCCGTGAGTCGGCGATCTTGGCCTTCGTGGCGGAGAGTGCACGGTGGTCGCACCTCCGACGGTCTCGTCGCCACCGGCTCGTGCCTTGTCGTCTTGCCGCGGCAATGATGGCGTTGGTTGCCGCGGAGCGTCGCCGTTGGCAAAGCCGATGAGGCTCTAGATAGTGGCCCTCCACTCGTCGACCTTGTTGGCCGTTGGAGGGTAGTCGAGGAGTAGCTGAGCTCTCGCCAGAGCTTCTATTGGAGTAGTGGGTGGCATTGGTGAACGGTGCGAGGAGCGGGATATGCTCGGACTTCTAACCACGTTAGAAGGAGCAGCACCCCGTCCGGGCGACCGTATCTCACTCGTGCCAGCATGTTTGTAGCGCATGCTGGTCTTGAGGGTCTCGATCCAACGAACGTATGGCATTGTGAATGCCATGACATTGTTGGTCCCGCGTCTCTGAGATGGGCGCGGGGATGCCTGACGCCAAGGTTTGCGGGGCCTTGTCCTTGGACTTGGCAGCGTCGCGAACACCTTCGTCGGCGCCCGTTCCTCCGCCAGCGTCTGCCCCACCACCCGCTTTGTTGCGGTGAGGTTGGGTACGATCGCGGACGGTTTCTGCCGCCCGAAGCCTTCTTCTTCGGTGGCATGTTGAGGAAGATGTTGAGGACGCTGCTCGTGTGAACGTCGGATCAGATTCACACGGCCTCGACGCCCCTACTGGCGCGCGCCAAAGATGTCGGGGAGGCTGATCGCACCCGCTGAACACCTATGGGGCGGCGGACCAGGCCCCTTGTGGTTCGGAGGGGGCGGAGATCGCATCAAGAAGCGGATCGAGGCGAGGCACACGAGCAGTTTACCCAGCTTCGGAGCTCTCCGAGAGATAAAACTCCTACTGCTGCTTGTTTGATGTATTGTGTTCTTGCTAGGGAGCGTCGAGCTACAAAAACCTAGCGTGAGCGTATCTGGTCTCTAGTGAGTCGAATGAACCGAAACTCGAACCTCTTCTACGTTGCGCATGGGCCTCCTTTTATATGCTCAAGGGGTCTCCGACATGTGGCAACATAGGCGAGGGTACAAATGTAAAAACAGGAGTTGGTACACCTACTCGAGCGGTGTATGCGATGCAAAATACCTAACTCGTGACGGCAAGGGACAAAAGCAATGAATGCCCGTCGGTGTCACCCAAACAATTACTGTGAGACCGTCAGTGCGCCACCGCTTCGCCACGATGGCAAGCTTGTCGCTGCCGCTTATCGCTGCTCTCCGCCGGCTGCACAGCCTTTCGACACGCTGCGATGCATGGAATGGTCCCATGGCGACACGTTGCTGGATGAGCTGGAGCGGAGATGGAGAGAGGTTGCTTGCCGCGGCAATCCTTGTCGCGTCCGGAGGCTTGTCGCGCTCGAGCCTTCCCGGCAAGCTCCTCTTGCGGGGCCTTGTCTTCTGCATGCCTCGAGTGGCCTTCCGGCAAGCTCCTCTTGCCGGGCCTTGTCTTCTTAATCAAATACTTTGTTCTTGAATGGCTCCAAAGGAGCCGGGGAGGATCTTAGCGGTGACGAGGCAAACCCCGCCGCTGGTGTTATTAATCGTGCGGCATCTAGTGCACGGGATACTAGGGTACCCCTACTCTAGTACACCGACAATCCCCCTAGGAGCATGTGCATAATACTTTTCTTTGATAACTTATAGATTTTTGCAATAAGTATATGAGTTCTTTATGACTAATGTTGAGTCCATGGATTATACGCACTTTTTCCCATCCTTCCACCGTTGCTAGCCTCTCTAATACCGCGCAACCTTCGCCGGTATCATACACCCACCATATACCTTCCTCAAAACAGCCACCATACCTACCTATCATGGCATTTCCGTAGCCATTCCGAGATATATTGCCATGCAACTTTCCACCATTCCGTTTATTATGACACGCTCCATCATTGTCATATTGCTAGCATGATCATGTAGTTGACATCGTATTTGTGGAAAAGCCACCGTTCATAATTCTTTCATACATGTCACTCATGATTCATTGCATACCCCGGTACACCGCCGGAGGCATTCATATAGAGTCATACTTTGTTCTAAGTATCGAGTTGTGATTGTTGAGTTGTAAGAAAAATAAAAGTGTGATGATCATCATTATTAGAGCATTGTCCCAAGTGAGGAAAGGACGATGGAGACTATGATTCCCCCACAAGTCGGGATGAGACTCCAGACGATAAAAAAAAAGATGCCATAAAAAAAGAAAAGGCCCAAAAAAAAGAGAGAAAAAGAGAGAAGGGACAATGTTACTATCCTTTTACCACACTTGTGCTTCAAAGTAGCACCATGATCTTCATGATAGAGAGTCTCTCATTTTGTCACTTTCATATACTAGTGGGAATTTTTCATTATAGAACTTGGCTTGTATATTCCAATGATGGGCTTCCTCAAATGCCCTATGTCTTCGTGAGCAAGCGAGTTGGATGCACACCCACTTAGTTTCTTTTGTTGAGCTTTCATACACTTATAGCTCTAGTGCATCCGTTGCATGGCAATCCCTACTCACTCACATTGATATCTATTGATGGGCATCTCCATAGCCCGTTGATACGCCTAGTTGATGTGAAACTATCTTCCCTCTTTTTGTCTTCTCCACAACCACCATTCTATTCCACCTATAGTGTTATATCCATGGCTCACGCTCATGTATTGCGTGAAGATTGAAAAAGTTTTGAAAATGTTGAAGTATGAAACAATTGCTTGGCTTGTCATCGGGGTTGTGCATGATTTAAATACTTTGTGTGGGGAAGATGGAGCATAGCCAGACTATATGATTTTGTAGGGATAACTTTCTTTGGCCATGTTATTTTGAGAAGACATAATTGCTTAGTTAGTATGCTTGAAGTATTATTATTTTTATGTCAATATGAACTTTTGTCTTGAATCTTTCGGATCTGAATATTCATACCATGATTAAAGAAGATTTACATTGAAATTATGCCAAAGTATCACTCCGCATCAAAAATTCTCTTTTTATCATTTACCTACTCGAGGACGAGCAGGAATTAAGCTTGGGGATGCCTGATACGTCTCCAACGTATCTATAATTTTTGATTGCTCCATGCTACTTTATCTATTGTTTTGGACTATAATGGGCTTTATTTTCCACTTTTATATTACTTTTGGGACTAACCTATTAACAGGAGGCCCAGCCCAGAATTGCTGTTTTTTTTTCTTTTTTAGTATTTCGAAGAAACGGAATATCAAACGGAGTCCAAACGGAAAGAAACCTTCGGAAACGTGATTTTCTCACCGAACGTGATCCAGGAGACTTGGACCCTATGCTAAGGAACAACGGAGGCGGTCACCAGGGTGGGGGGCGCCCCCCCCTAGGGCGCGCCCCCTGCCTCGTGGGCCCCCTGTTGCTCCACCGACGTACTCCTTCCTCCTATATATACCTACGTACTTCAAACGATCGTAACAGGAGCCAAAACCTAATTCCACCGCCCGCAACTTCCTGTATCCACGAGATCCCATCTTGGGGCCTGTTAGAGCTCCGTGGGGGGCATCCACCACGAAGGGCTTCTACATCAACACCATAGCCTCTCCGATGAAGTGTGAGTAGTTTACTTCAGATCTTGGTCCATAGCTAGTAGCTAGATGGCTTCTTCTCTCTTTTGGATCTCAATACAATGTTCTCCCCTCTCTCATGGAGATCTATTCGATGTAATCTTATTTTTGCGGTGTGTTTGTTGAGACCGATGAATTGTGGGTTTATGATCCAGCTTATCTATGAATAATATTTGAATCTTCTCTGAATTCTTTTATGTATGATTATTGAGTTATCTTTGCAAGTCTCTTCGAATTATCCGTTTGGTTTGGCCAACTAGATTGGTAGTTCTTGCAATGGGAAAAGTGCATGGCTTTGGGTTCAATCTTGCGGTGTCCTTACCTAGTAATGTAAAGGGTTGCAAGGCACGTATTGTATTGGTGCCATCGAGGATAACAAGATGGGGTATTTATCATATTGCATGAATTTATTCCTCTACATCATGTCATCTTGCTTAAAGCGTTACTCTGTTTTTAACTTAAAACTCTAGATGCATGCTGGATAGCGGTCGATGAGTGGAGTAATAGTAGTAGAAGCAGAATCGTTTCGGTCTACTTGTCTCGGACATGATGCCTATATACATGGTCATACCTAGATAAACTCATAACTATGCTAAATTCTGTCAATTGCTCAACAGTAATTTGTTCACCCACCGTAGAATACTTATGCTCTTGAGAGAAGCCACTAGTGAAACCTATGGCCCCCGGGTCTATTCTCATCATATCAATCTCCATCACTTTTATACTTGCTTGTTTTTACTTTGCCTTTTACTTTTCACTTTGCATCTTTATATGTCGGAGTAAATGACCATGGGTAGCCTAGCCGGCTCCCGTTGGGACTTCTAAATAAATTATAAGCCAATCAAGCCATCCAACATCCAAGACGCGGGGCCGCCTTCCCCCGGTCGGCTGACGCTCAGGCCGGCTGTCAGGAGGCGGCCCGGCCCCAAAACCTACAGGGAAGAAGGCCACAAAGGGCGGCTTCCAAGGAGCCGACTTACGAAGGCCGACTCCAGCTGAGCCGACCACGAAAAGGCCGACTCAAGAAGCCGGCCCCGGCAAGCGCCGTACGCCGCCTCGAATCTGCGCCCACATAACGGTGATGGAGCAGGGCATGGCTACAAGAAGCACGCCACCCGTATCCCGAGGAGCCGCTGGCCAAAAAGTGCGCCCGTCTGGGCGGACTATCACCCGTCCGTGGCAACCTTTATTACCATGTTGACCATGACATCAGACACGACGGGTTGTCAGTACGACCCACGGGCGGCGGGCCCCTCCGGCCAGGGAGATGCCCGAAGGCGGCTCGGCCTCCCCCAGTCGGCCTGGGATATGGCCGGCTTCCCATAGCCGGCTTACTCCCTCCCTCGAAGGAGGCGCCTCATTAAGGAGACAAGAGGAGGTGAGGCTACAGTGATCGCCGCCAAGACGACGACACTGTAGCCATGCTTACCCCGACAAAGCCCTCGTCATCGAGTTGAGGCATGATAACCAGCCCCCGACCGGGCCCTCAGCGGTGGGGCCAGCTTGTCGACCAAGAAGCCGGCAGCCGATGGGACCTACTAGTCGGCGGGCCCCAGCGGCCGGTGGAGAAGTCGGCGAGCGTAGACACTGACAGCTAGGGCCCGCGCCCAGCCGGATTACCATTGTACCCCTGGGGGTAGGCCTATATAAACCCCCCAGGGCACTCATGCAAAGGGTTGATCTCAGAGAGTTTTTAGACACCACATAGAGGGAAGAGAAGAGCCAGCCTAGCCTTTCTTCTCCCTCTCATCAAACAGCTCAAGGAGCACCTTGTAGGCACTTGTTCATCTAGTGACCATGCGGAGACCCCGCAGAGCAGCAGTAGGGGTGTTATCTCCACGGAGAGCCCCGAAGCTGGGTAAGATTCGCCGGCGTGCATGCCTACGCCTGATCCCGTTTCCAGGCACCGGCGACGTCTTATTGGCTCCCACATGACAAGCCACCCGTTGGCATATGTCGCACCTACCACCCGACATTTGGCGCCCACCGTGGGGCCAGGTGCACCGTCGTCCAGAGACCTGTTCTGGACGGGAACCCTCTTCCTCCCAAGCAAGCGTAGCCAGCCCGGCACGCCCGATGGCGCTTGCCCCGACGCGCTGCAAGGCGTCGCTAACGCTTGCGCGGCGAGCTGCCTTGCCAATTTTCTTGGCGAGGCTCGCATCTCCGACGAGCCCGCCTCCGACGAGGGCACAGGCTGCCCCGAGAGCCACCTCGTCAGCCTCCTTGACCAACTCCACGTCTCCAGCGAGCCTGCTATGGATTTGGAGTCGGTCGGCTCCACCGACCCGATGCTTGTCGACTCCGACACGGCATCACTTGACGCTTTCCCCACCAACATTGTGATCTTCAATGACCCGCTCCCCCAAGCCGACAGCTGTGGCAGTGCCATCACCGTGGTGCTGGTCATCAGTCACGGCGGCCCCTATGGCGAGAACGCCCATGACGCCCTGCAAGCGGCGCTGCATGACCTGTCCGCCCCTCTCCCGGCCGACGCCGACGCCGAGGCACTGGAGGCGCGCCGCCTCGCCCTCCACGCGGAGGGCCAGAGGATAGCTTCCATGAGACGCCTCACTGAGGCTCACCGGTATAAGTCGATCGCGCCGCCTTTTGGCATGCCACCTGACGGGCCGAGCAGATTCGGCGTCGTCAAGAAACGCGGCGCGGTCGTCGCCGACATGCTAGGAGTGGACCGCCCAGTCTACGCCACGCCCCTCGAGAACCTACGCGCGCTTCAGCGCCATAGAAGAGCTGAACGGACTAGGGCCCGACGAGCTCCCTATATGGCTAGACGCATCCAGCAACTGATTGGCGCGGCCGCAGAGCGGCATGAAGACGGCGCCCGCGCCGAGAGCACGCCTTGACGTCACGCCACGCCGATCATGGGCAACACTTCGCGACGGGCGAGAAAGGAGCCGGCTGCCACCGCAATCAACCCGGATCTCCATCGAAGCGCGACGCGAAGGCCGTCCTCGAGCCGTGGAGCGGCGAGGCAACCCGCCTCCTCCGCCAAGGGGAAAGATATCCCACCCCGCCACATCGCCACGCATCCGACTCTCCGCGGACTAGGCCGCCAAGGCGAGTCGGCGAAAACGACGCCCGCCACCGGATCGATCGCCTAGCGCGATCCCTGGCATTGGAAGAAGAAGACGATGTCGGTCCGCCTTGCTTCGGCCCCCGCATCCACGACGAGCCCTTCCCCAAAGGGTTCTCGCTCCCAAGAGACACGCCCAAGTACAACGTCTCTGTGAAGCCGGAGGATTGGCTGATCGACTACTCCAACGCAGTCAGCATAGCGAACGGCAACAGCGCTGCGGTCGTGAAATATGTGCCCCTCATGCTTGTGGCACGGCGCGAACCTCGCTCAACAGCCTCAAGTCAGATAGCATCATCAGTTGGCTAGACTTCACCAAGCCTTCATCCGCAACTTCACCAAGACCTACAAGCGGGCTCTCAAGCCCAGAAGCTCTCCTTAGCGCATAAGGACCCACCGAGTCGACTCGCGACTACCTCATGCGTTGGGCCGAGCTCCGCAATTCCTGCGAGGGGGTGCACGAGGTTCAAGCCATAGAGTACTTCACCGCCGGGTGCCGAGAAGGCACCCTCCTCAAGCACAAGCTTCTCTGCGATGAGCTGACTACCCTCAACGAGCTACTAGTCATAGTGGACAAGTACGCCACCGCCGACTCCTCGATGAAAACCGAGCTCCGGGTGGACGCCTCCGGGAAGGTACTCAACCCGGCTCCCAAAACGTCGGCTGGCGACTCCAGCCGACATCCTTACCAGAATGACGACAAGAGAAAGGGCCCAATGCCGCCTCCAACCAGTCGGCAGGTGGCCATCGTCGAAGACGAACAACCTGAGGGGCGGCCCGCGCCCAAGAAGCCGAAGGGCGGCAGGCCGGCTTGGCAGCCGGATTTCTCCTACGAGCAAACCCTCGATGCCCCTTGCAAGTTCCACAGCGGCGCGAAGCCGTTCAACCATACGACCCGGAAATGCCACTGGCTCACCCGAATCACCAAAGGAGAAGGGCTGGTGCCACCTCCGCCAGCTGGACAGCCTCCTCCGGCTCCTCAACAGCGGGCCGCTCGACCAGCAGTCGGGGCCGTCCAAGACAAGTTCCCCAATGAGCATGCCGCCTACGTTGTCTTTACAAGCTAGCCTGAAGACCGGCGCAGCCAGCGCTGGTAGCACCAAGAAGTCAACACGGTCGCCTCCAACAACCCCGAGTACATGCACTGGTCAGAAAGGCCTATCAGCTGGAGCCGGGCCGACCACCCAGAGGTGATGCCGTCCCCGGGCTCTTATGCATTGGTTACGGAAGCAACCCTAGCAATGCATGTGCTTGCTGCCCGATTCTCCCACAGACGTCTTGATAGACGGCGGAGCAGCATCAACATCCTGCATCATGACACCATGGAAAAGCTAAACATCAAGACCAAACACCTCATGCCAAGCCGAACCGTGTTCCATGGCATTGTACCCGGCCTGTCCTGCTCACCTATCGGCAAGATCAAGATAGATGTTCTCTTTGGAGACAAGGATCATTTCGGCCGAGAAGCGATCTGGTTTGAAGTGGTGGACCTTGAGAGCCCCTATCATGCACCTTTGCTTGGCGGACACTGCTCAGCCAAGTTCATGGTTGTACCCCACTACGCCTACCTCAAGATGAAGATGCCAAGTACCAAAGGCATCATCACCATAGCCGGCGATTACAAGAAATCCTCCGAGTGCAGTGCAGCCAGCAGCCGGCTGGCCGAGTCCCTTGTGATTGCTGAAGAGAAGAAGATATTGGACTGAGTCGTGGCCATGGCCGGCAAGCAGCCAGCCCTGTCCCCGACCCCAAGGAATGTGATGCCCAAGGTTCTTTCCACCGCCAAGGAAGCGAAGAAGATACCTCCGGACCCGTGAGCACCAGAAAGGTTTGCCGTCATTGGGGCAAACACGACAGCAAATAGGAAGGCGAGCTCGTCGATTTCCTCCGTGAGAATCGGGACATCTTTGCATGGTCCCCAAGGACATCTTAGGGTGTTAGAAGGAATTCGCCGAGCACAAGCTACACGTCCGAGCGGATGCAAAACCAACAGCAGCCCCTCCGGCCGCTGTCGGAGGAGAAGAGAAGGATTGTAGGAGAAGAGATAGCCCGGCTCACGGTGGCCAGCTTCATAATGGAGGTGTTCTTTCCGGAGTGGCTTGCCAACCCGGTCCTCGTCTTTGAAGAAGAATAACAAGTGGCGCATGTGTATAGACTACACAAGCCTCAACAAAGCCTGCCCCAAAGATCCCTTCGCCCTGCCAAGGATTGATCAAGTGATAGACTCCACAGCCGGATGTGAGCTGCTGAGTTTCTTGGATGCCTACTCGGGCTACCACCAGATAAAGTTGGACCCAGCTGACCGCCTGAAGACCGCCTTCATCACGCCATTCGAGCTTTACATTGCCGACTATGACATTCGGCTTGAGAAATGCCAGTGCCACATCAGCGTTGCATGCAGAAATGCCTCCTCAAGCAACTCGACAGAAATGCCCACGTCTATGTAGACGATATCGTGGTGAAGATGGAGAAGCGCGGCACCTTGCTAGAAGACCTCGAGGAAACATTTGAGAACCTGCGCCGGTTTCAGATCAAGCTCAACCCCGAGAAATGCGTGTTCGGAGTACCACCGCCAGCTTCTAGGCTTCTGGTCTCCGAACGTGGCATTGAATGCAACCCAAGAAAGATCAAAGCCATTGAGAGAATGGAGATTCCCACCAAGCTGCGAGACGCCCGTAAGTTTACCGGGTGCACGGCCTCCTCGAACCGCTTTATCAGCCGGCTTGGAGAAAAGGCTCTCCCCCTCTACTGACTCATGAAGAAAACCACTCACTTCGAGTGGAACGACCAAGCCGTCCAAGCTTTCCATGAGCTAAAGAAGATGCTGGCCACACCGACTGTCTTGGCGGCGCCGACTGAGAAAGAGCCCATGCTCCTTTATATTGCCGCCACCAGCCAGGTGGTCAGCACCGTCATCGTGGTCGGCCCGGAGAAGAAGGCTGAGCTCAGCCAGTCCAGAGACCGGTGTATTACTTAAGTGAAGTACTGTCCACCTCGAAGCAGAACTACCCGCACTACCAGAAGATGTGCTATGGCGTGTACTTCGCCGCCAAGAAGCTGAAGCCCTACTTTCAAGAGCACCCCATCACGGTCGTATGCACCGCCCCGCTCGCCGAGATCATAGGCAGCCGGGACGCATCCGGCCGGGTGGCAAAATGGGCCATTGAGCTGGCCCCTTACATGATCTTCTACCAGCCTCGCACCGCCATCAAGTCCCAAGCATTGGCCGACTTCCTCGTCGACCGGGCCGAGACCAAGACTGCCACGGCTCCCGACTCCACTCATTGGCGGATGCACTTCGATGGGTCCAAGATGCGCACCGGCTTGGGAGCCGGCATCATCCTCACCTCTCCCAAAGGCGACAAACTCAGATACACATTGCAAATTCACTTTGCCGCCTCCAACAATGTGGCCGAGTACGAGGCGCACATACACGGGCTCCGGCTAGCCAAAGAGCTCAGCATCCGCCGGATCCTGTGCTATGGCGACTCGGATTTGGTGGTCCAACAGTCATCTGGTGACTGGGATGCCAAGGACGCAAACATGGCAAGCTACCGCTTCCTCGTTTAGCAAATCAGCGGGTATTTTGAAGGATGCGAGTTCCTCCACGTGCCACGGGCCGACAACGAGCAAGCAGATGCCCTGGCACGAATAGGCTCCACTCGACAAGCTATACCAACCGGCGTCTCTCTCCAACGCCTCCTCAAGCCGTCTATCAAGCCATCTCCAGAATCCGATTCCATCTTCGTGCCGCTTAACCCCGACGCAGCCGGATCCGGCTTGGGGAACCAAGCAGGCGGCCCGGGGACTTCGATAGGCGGCTCGGGATCGCCATAGTCGCATCTGCCCGGGGACTACGGTAGTCGGCCCGGGGACTACGGTAGTTGGCCCGGGGACTGCATCAACACCACATGCGGTGGCCAACTCCAGCTCGTCACCACCCAGCCCCACCCGCTTCGGTTGCGATGGCCGTGTTTGCTATAGAAGAAGTCGCAGCTCCATCATGGGCTCAGCCCATCCTCAACTTCCTGGTAAACAGAGAACTGTCGGCTGACGAGATCGCGGCAAGACAAGTCCAACGCCGAGCCGGAGCATATACAATTGTTAATAGAGAGCTCGTCAGACGCAGTGTCACTGGAGTCTTACAGCGCTGCGTCGAGCCAGAGAAGGGCATAGCAATCCTCAAGGACATTCACCAAGGCGAATCGCGCCACCACGCAGCCTCAAGATCACTTGTTGCCAAAGCTTTCCGCCATGGATTCTTTTGGCCGACTGGTTTGGACGACGCCAAGGAGTTGGTCAAACATTGCAAAGGGTGCCAAGTCTTCAGCTCCAAGCAACACCTGTCGGCTTTGGCACTCAAGACCATTCCCCTCACCTGGCCTTTTGCCGTTTGGGGACTGGACATGGTGGGCCCGTTCAAGACGGCGCGCGGCGGCATGACACATCTGCTCGTCGCCGTGGATAAATTTACCAAGTGGATCGAAGCAAAGCCGATTAAGAAGCTGAATGGGCCGATCTTTGTGACATTCATCGCAGATATTACAACTCGATGCGGCGTACACACAGCATCATCACCGACAACGGCACGAATTTTTCCAAGGGAGCATTGGCACGTTTCGGCGACGCAGGCATCCGACGGACCTAGCTTCCGTTGCCCACCCGCAGTCAAACGACCAATTTGAGCGAGCCAACGGCCTCATCCTTTCCGGCACCAAGCCCCGACTGGTCGTGCCACTGGAGCATTCGGCCGGCTGTTGGCTCGACGCGCTGCCAGCCGTCCTCTGGAGTCTGCGCACTACCCCGAACAAGTCAATCGGCTTCACCCCTTTCTTCCTTGTATATGGTGCCGAGGCTGTCGTCCCAACTGACATCGAGTTTGACTCGCCTCGGGTGACCATGTACACGAAAGCAGAGGCCAAAGAAGCACGAGAAGACGGCGTCGACCCTCTTTGGAAGAAAGTCGGCTGTTAGCCCTCACCGTCCGCCATCTACCAGCAGGGTTTGCGCCGCTACCACAGCCGGAAGGTCAAGCCAAGATCCTTTCAAGAGGGTGACCTTGTGCTCCGCTGATCCAAATAACAGCCGCCAGCACAAGCTCTCGGCCCCTTGGGAAGGCCCCTTCATCATCAGCAGAGCATTTGGAAACGACTCCTACTACCTGATCGACGCACAGAAGCCGAAGGCACGAAAGAGAGATGATTCCGGCAAGGAGTCGGAACGACCATGGAAGGCCAACCTCCTCCGAAGATTTTACAGTTAAAATGCAGTATGCATCATGCTACCTTTTGTACTAAGTATGAGACAATAGGCCCCCCGAGGAGCACTCGGGATCGCCACCTTTATCTATGAATGACGAGTATCATGCTTATGATTTTGTCATTACATTCTTCCTCCTCGTCCGCACCGGGTTTGACTAGTCGGCCCGGGACCGGCCGCTTTGAGTTATATTCAAGTTCCACTCGCAATCGGACAAGTAGTGTCTTTGGCACCCAAGCCCTCTCTTGTCGAAAGTCGCAGCTCGAAGAACCGACTGTCCGGCTGGCAAGAGTCAAAGGCAGGAAAGAATGCCCACATGAAAAAACGGGGAAGGACTAACGAACTCGTATAACAAAAGTCGGCTTCCTCCCATCGCCGACCGGCTACCAGAGTAGCCGGCCGGTCGGCTTCCCATTCCACCTTGCCACAATCCAAGAAAGCTCAAGTACTTGTCTTCCCACAAATGGCCAAGTTCCTCCCCAGCCACAGACTGCAGAGCAGCTGTTCGGCTGGGAAGGCGGCGATCAAGGGAAGGCGGCAAAGGAAACAGCCTAAGGATAAAAAGCAAATTCGAATGGAAGCCAAACACATGCATAATTATATTTACACAAAAGCCTTCGAAAGGCCGGCATTCAACATAGTTTGAATACACCCCGATTAAAGGTGGAGCTAGCATAAATTTAATAAAAAGTTGTTCAAAGAGTAACAGCAGGAAAGCAAGAATGACAGATCAGGCCAAGGGAGCGATAGGCCAGTCGAGCAGGTCGGCGGAGGCGGCAGTGCTGGCCGGAGGAGTGGCCATTTGGTCAAGGGTCTCGGCCTGATCATCACATTGGCGGCCTTCAGCTGGCGCCCTCGTTCTTGGAGGCACGATCAGGCTGAAGCTGGCTGGTCGCTTCACCGTCAGGCACGACGTCTTCGGGCCCTCCCCTTCTTCGTCTTCGCCTTCGTTGCTGGAAGCGACCTCCTCCGCCGAGTCCTCACCTTCCGCCGGGTTCAGCCCGAACCACTCCTCCGGCTGGGCGACGCCATTATCATTCACCTCAGGAACAAAAATGTTGGTGTCGGTATATTCGGCGATAGCCGAGGCGCGCTGGATGATAGCCGGCCGCACCGCCACTAGCTCCTCGTCGGCCTCCTGAGCTCAGCCCAGGATACCAGGCTCGTACGAACTCCAGTGCCCGCCTGGCGCCGGACCGAGCAGCAGAAGCCTTCCAGGCCTCGAAGCAGCCAACTGCAACCTCCAGCCAGTCGGCAGTCCGACTGGGGGTACGGGGAATCGCCTCGCCAGGCCAGAGGGCGGTCAGCACTTGCGCCGCAAGACGTCAAGACGGCGGAGCATGTGGTGAGTCGGCCGCAGCTGGGCTCGATCGCCAAAAGCTGCTCCTCAAGCATCCGGTGGCATCCGGCGCGATCTCAACCCCTGCCGGGCGTGCCTCGCGGTGGGCCTCGGCGGCTTGGCTGGCGGCGCCGGAGTAACCGGAAAGTAATGTCTGCCAAGAACAAAGAAACAACACAAAACCGGAAGATAAACAAGAGGGCAAGGGGCAAGCGAAGGGGTGAAAAGGAAGGCGGCTATCACGATCGGATCCTCAACCCGTCCCATAGCCCTCGCTCAGCTTGCCTCGCTTCAACCCAGCCCGCCGCCTCGGTCTCGAACTTGGCCTTAAGGGCGGCCTCATTGTCCTGCGCCTTCTTGAGGCCGCCTTATGGCTCTCCTCTGGTCGGCCGGTTTCTTGGCCAGGCGGTCGCGTTCCTGGGCCAAGGCGCTGCACTCAGCCTCCTTGGCGCGAAGGGCGGTCTGGGCCTCGCCTAGCTGCTCCCTCAAGTCGGCATTAGCCACTGCAAGCGTGGAAAAAAAAAGGAAAAGGCAATAAGGAAGAAGTCGTCAGGGAAGATCCGACCCGACTGCTCAACAGTCGGCCCGAATCTCGGGGTCTACACCCAGTGGGTCTTGTTGACGCATCCCCACATGAGATAAAAGAAACAAAGCACTCACTCCGGCTATTAGTCAGGTCGGCAGCCTTTTGGCTCAGCTCCTGGGCCTGGGAGTTGAAGGCAGCCGCACGGAGATTGTGGTATTCCTGAAAATCAGACGGAGTGCAAATAAGAATAAGATTGCTGCCAAGGCCTGCTAAAAGTTCAAGCCGCTTTTGCTCGTGACTCGAAAACTCGGGGACTACACCCGGTGGAGTGCGCTTAACGGCGCTCCACGGAAGAAATCAAGAAAGAAATCGACCAAGGCTAGAAGACTCACCCGGATGACCGCCGCGTAGTAAGAAACTCTGGATGTACCGTTGCAGCGAAGCGGCTTTGAGTCTGGCGGCGTCGGACCTCTGCGCCGCCACGTTCAGCTCGGTCGTTCCACTGGCGTCCACTCAGACGTCGGCGCTTGGCCGCCTCTCAGTCTGAGCCGTCAAGCTGGCGCTCGTAGCTCTCTGCAGCTCCGGCGCCGAGGACGCCTCTCCCGCGCGCCGACGAGGCGGCGACTGCACCACAAGATCCCCCCACCCCCCACCGACTCGCCCCTAGCCGGCTACTCAGGTGCCGCAGCAGGTCGGCCGCCTTGGCCCGTTCCAGTCGGTGCCGACTGTGGCGCCTCCCCCAGGATGGTCACGTCATCCTCCCTCCTCTCCATCACCGGCCGGTCGCAGTCGGCTTCCTCCGACAGGGCACGGGGATGTTGGGAGCCATGGCGCGAAGAGGAATAACGAGCCACGGAGGCTGATTGCGCAGAGCCTCCACCTCCCTCTCCGCGGCCGCGGCCTCCGTCCGGGCCTTGGCCGTTGCGTCGGCTTGCGCCTCGGCCGACTTCTCCGTCGCCTCCTGGATGGCCCTCCGCTCCTTCGCTTCCCGCTCCTCCCGCGCGTTCTGCTCCGTTGCCTCCGTGAGGTCGGCGCGGGGATCCACGCGGCGGGAGCTCGGAGACCCTCCCGTCGGTCCGACTATGGAGGCGGCATCAACCCGTTCGAGGGAAAGCGGCGCCCTGACCGGCAAATCAAGAAGAAGGTTCAGAAGAGCCTCAACCAAAGCAGACAACAAGAAAGCAGGAGACGTTCAACACTTACACCGAGACAGCTTGTGGCTGCTTCACCACCTTGTGGAAGCGGGCCGCTTTCACGGCCGCCTCGTCCCGCTTGGTCGCCGCCGTGGAGCCCTTGGGTTTTTTCGGCCGGCTGCCGAAGAGACCCGGTCCGGCCCGACGTTTTTGAGCGCCACCCCGAGCAGCTGGCGTGGCAGAAGGTCCCGCGCCTTGGCGATCGGCCGCCGGCTGGCGGCGTGGGATGGCCTCGGCTTCATCATCGTCCGGACAGTCCCCGAAGCCGGCGCGAGCTCGGGGCCGCCTGCCTCTCCGCCGGCTCCGCCTATGGCGTCGTCCATGGCGGCTACCCCCAGATCTGGGTCATCGAGGTCGTCCACCGTACGGTCGGCCATGAACTAGCGCTCCGGCCCTGCGGCCCCGACCGCCGGTCGAAGAAGGGGGTTCTTCTCAAAGACAAGCCGACTAGTCAAAAGTCGGCCGTCACGAACCCGGCAACAAAAGAAGAAGAAAAGAAGGAAAACTCACCACAAGCGGGGGATCAGCCCGAGAATCCGGCGCTTGCCATCTTGCCACTCCTCGGTGAGCTTGCGATTGGAGATGTAATTCACCATGTAAGACACCTCGTCACGAGGCATCTCCCACAGTGCTTTCGGTAGGCATGGGTCTAAGCGGCCGCTCATCTGGCAGATCATGTGCGGCCGGCCTTGGAGCGGGAGCACCCGGCCCTCCACGAAGGCGGTGACCAGGTCGGCCCCGACCAAGCCCTCCGATTGGATCATCACCCGGAGCCGGGTGACGGCGGCGTTCCCAGCCAGGGAGAGCGATCGGGCTCGGTAGGACCAAGACAGCTGCCTCCCAGCCGGCGGGCCGACTACGTAAGTCGGCAGATTGACGAAGTCGCCTTGCGAGGCGACGTTCTTCACGTAGAAGTATGATTCCTGCCAGAGCTTCACCGACTGGATCAGCGGGATAGGCGGAAAGGGGTTGTTGTCGGCTGACCTCCGCATGGTGATGAAGGCGCCACAGGGGGCGGGCACACCCGCGGAGACGGTGCCAAGCTTGCACTGGAAGAACTCCGCAAAGAGCTCAAGGGTGGGGAGGACGCCAAGAAAACCCTCGCACAGGGTGACGAAGGCCGACAGCAGCATCACCGTGTTGGGGGTGAGATGATGCGGCTGGAGGTGGTAGAACTCGAGGAAGGAGCGGAAGAACCCGCTCGCCGGCAGGCCGAGGCCGCGCAGGCAGTGCGAGCGGAAGATGACCCGCTCGCCCTCCTCCGGCGCCGGCGAAACCTCCGCCTCCGGTGCGAGGCGGGTCTTCACGTAGCCCTCGCCCGGCAACCGCTGTGTCTTGCGAAGCTAATCAATGTGGTCCTCGTGGACGTTGGAGCCATCCCACGAGCTAGATAGCGCCATGGGAGCAAGAGGAAGCGAGAGAGGTGCGGCGGCAGAGAGCACAGCCACGCTGCAGAGGAGCCGCGACAGACCAAGAGGGTTGATGGCGGAACGGCGCGGTGGTGAGGGCGCTGCGGCGGCAGAAGAAAGGAGAAGGAGGTAGAAGGAAGGGTGGAGCGAGGGCGAGTGTGCGAGCGTCTGCCGCTCCCCCTCCTCCCCCTACTTATAGGCTCGTGCGGCGGAGCCGAGCAGGCGAGGCGTGGGGGAACGTGGGATTAACTACACCCCCTCCCCCCACGTCCCGCGATTATTGCGCCCTAAAGGCGTGCTGAAACCGCCACAGGAAGGCGAGCGGTCCGTTCGGGCGGCAGAGGATCCGCACATGGGCCGAGGCCTGGGTATGGTGGGCCCCAGCCTGCGGCGACGTCCCGTCGCGCGCGTGGGCTGGCAGGCCTTTCTGGCCACGTGGCATGCAGGGTGGCGCGCGATCAAGACGCGATTCGGCTCATGTTCTCACCTTCTGGCTGCGGAACTTCCCGAAGACGGCGCACCCGCTCAAGGTCTGCTCCTAGCTACCGCCCCCTCAGGATAGGAAGCTGATTGAGCTTCTCGTCCTACTTTCAGCCTCGAAGCTCAATCAGCTTCGGGGACTACTGTTGGAGTAAATGACCACGGGTAGCCTAGCCGGCTCCCCCTGGGACCTCTGAAAAAATTATAAGCCAATCAAACCATCCAACATCCAAGACGCGAGGCCGCCTTCCCCCGGCCGGCTGACCCTCAGACCAGCTATCAGGAGGCGGCCCGGCCCCAAAACCTATAGGAAGAAGGCCACAAAAGGGCCGGCTTCCAAGGAGCCGGCTACCAGAAGGCCGACTCCGCGGAGCCGGCCACGAAAAGGCCGACTCCAAGAAGCCGGCCCGACAAGCGCCAAGGCCGCCCCTCGAATCTGCGCCCACATAGCGGTGATGGAGCAGGCGTGGCTACTGAAGCCTGCCACCCCGTATCCCGGAGCACGCCGCCACAAGGCGCCATACGGGCGGTTATCACCCGTCCGGGCGTGGCATCATTACCATGTTGACCATGACATCAGACACGACGGGTTGTCAGTACGACCCACGGGTGGCGGGCCCCTCCGGCCAGGGAGATGCCCGAAGGCGGCTCGGCCTCCCCCAGTCGGCCTGAGATATGGCCGGCTTCCCATAGCCGGTTTACTCCCTCCCTTGAAGGAGGCGCCTCATTAAGGAGACAAGACGAGGTGAGGCTACAGTGATCGCCGCCAAGACGGCGGCACTGTAGCCATGCTTACCCCGACAAAGCCCTTGTCATCTGGATTGAGGCAACAGTAACCAGCCCCCGACCGGGCCCTCGGTGGTGGGGCGGTTGTCGACCAAGCCGTGTGGCGGGGACCCACCAGTCGGCGGGCCCTGGCGGCGGAGAAGCCCGGCGGCGTGAACAGCGATGGCTAGGGCCCGCGCCTAGCCGGATTACCATTGTACCCCTGGGGGTAGGACTATATAAACACCCCAGGGCACCCATGCAAAGGGTTGATCTCAGAGAGTTTTTAGACACCACATAGAGGGAAGAGAGAGCCAGCCTAGCCTTCCTTCTCCCTCTCATCAAACAGCTCAAGGAGCACCTTGTAGCCACTTGTTCATCTAGTGACCATGCGGAGACCCCGCAGAGCAGCAGTAGGGGTGTTATCTCCACGGAGAGCCCCGAAGCTGGGTAAGAATCGCCGGCATGCATGCCTACGCCTCATCCCGTTTCCACGCACCGGCGACGTCTTATTGGCTCCCACAATGATAAGCCACCCGTTGGCATATGTCGCTCCTACCACCCGACATTATACCAAAAATACCAAAAATATTATCTCTATCAGATCTCACTCTCGTAAGTGACCGTGAAGGGATTGACAACCCCTAATCGCGTTGGTTGCGAGTAGCTATCGTTTTGTGCAGGTACGAGGGACTTGTGCGTGGCCTCCTACTGGATTGATACCTTGGTTCTCAAAAACTGAGGGAGGGAGAGGTTGAGGAAGACTCCATCCAGCAGCAGCACAACGGCGTGGTGGTGGTGGAGGAGTGTGGCAATCCTGCAGGGCTTCGCCAAGCACCGCGGGAGAGGAGAAGGGAGAGAGGTAGGGCTGCGCCAAGAGGGAGAAGTTCTCGTGTCTTGGGCAGCCCCAAAACCCCCACTATTTATAGGAGGAGGGGAGGTGGCTGCGCCCCATCTAGGGTTCCCACCCAAGGTGCGGCAGCCCTAGATGGGTCTTGGGGCGGCCAAGAGGGGAAGAGAGGGCGCCTTAGGGTGGGCTTTAGGCCCATCTGCGCCTAGGGTTTCCTCTCCCCACCTAAGGCGCCTTGGGTCAGGGGCGCACCAGCCCACCCGGGCTGGTCCCTCCCACACTTAGCCCATGCAGCCCTCCGGGATGGTGGCCCCACTTGGTGGACCCCGGACCCTCCGGTGGTCCCAGACGCTATCGATAAAACCGAAACTTTTCCGGTGACCAAAACAGGACTTCCCATATATAAATCTTTACCTCCGGACCATTCCGAACTCCTCGTGACGTCCGGATCTCATCCGGGACTCAACAACATTCGGTAACCACATACAAACTTCCTTTATAACCCTAAGCGCCATCGAACCTTAAGTGTGTAGACCCTACGGGTTCGGGAGACATGTAGACATGACCGAGACGTTCTCCGGTCAATAACCAACAGCCGGGATCTGGATACCCATGTTGGCTCTACATGTTCCACGATGATCTCATCGGATGAACCACGATGTCAAGGACTCAATCGATCCCGTGATACAATTCCCTTTGTCTAGCGGTATTGTACTTGCCCGAGATTCGATCGTCGGTATCCCGATACCTTGTTCAATCTCGTTACCGCAAGTCTCTTTACTTGTTCCGTAACACATCATCCCGTGATCAACCCCTTGGTCACATTGTGCACATTATGATGATGTCCTACCGAGTGGGCCCAGAGATACCTCTCCGTTTACATGGAGTGACAAATCGCCTCGATTCGTGCCAACCCAACAGGACACTTTCGGAGAGATACCTGTAGTGCACCTTTATAGTCACCCGATTCACGTTGCCAGGACGTTTGGTACACCCAAAGCATTCCTACGGTATCCGGAGTTGCACAATCTCATGGTCTAAGGAAATGATACTTGACATTAGAAAAGCTTTAGCATACGAACTACGATCTTTGTGCTAGGCTTAGGATTGGGTCTTGTCCATCACATCATTCCCCTAATGATGTGATCCCGTTATCAATGACATCCAATGTCCATGGTCAGGAAACCGTAACCATCTATTGCTCAACGAGCTAGTCAACTAGAGGCTTACTAGGGACATGGTGTTGTCTATGTACCCACACATGTATCTTAGTTTCCTATCAATACAATTATAGCATGGATAATAAACGATTATCATGAGCAAGGAAATATAATAATAACTAATTTATTATTGCCTCTAGGGCATATTTCCAACAGTCTCCCACTTGCACTAGAGTCAATAATCTAGTTCACATCTCCATGTGATCAACACTGATAGGTCACATCGCCATGTGACCAACATCCAAAGAGTCTACTAGTGTCTTAAACTAGTTCACATCACCATGTGATTAAGTCTCAATGAGTTCTAGGGTTTGATCATGTTTTGCTTGTAAGAGAAATTTTAGTCAACGGGTCTGCAGTATTCAGATTCGTATGTACTTCACAATTCTCTATGTCATATTGTAAATGCTGCTTCCACGTTCCACTTGAAGCTATTCCAAATGGTTGCTCCACTATATGTATCCGGTTTGCTACTCAGAGTCGTTCGGATAGGTGTTAAAGCTTGCATCGACGTAACCCTTTACGCCGAACTCTTTATCACCTCCATAATCGAGAAATATTTCCTTATTCTTCTAAGGATAATTTTTGACCGCTGTCCAATGATCCATTCCTGGATCATTCTTGTACCCTCGATCGACTCATGGCAAGGCACACTTCCGTGCGGTACACAGCATAGCATACTATAGAGCCTACGTCACGAAGCGTAGGGGCGGCCTTAAATCCTTTGTCTCTCTTCCGCCGTGGTCGAGCTTTTTAACTCTTAACTTCATACCTTACAGCTCGAGCAAGAACTCCTTCTTTGATCGATCCATCTTGAACACCTTCAAGATCATGTCAAGGTACGTGCTCATTTGAAAGTATTATTAAGCATTTTGATCTATCTTATAGATCTTGATGCTTATTGTTCAAGTAGCCTAATCCAGGTTTTCTATTGAAAATCATCTTTCATATAACCCTATATGCTTTCCAGAATTCCACATCATTTACGATCATCAATATGTCAACAACATATACTCATCGAGAAATTCTATAGTGCTCCCACTCACTTATTTGGAAATACAAGTTTCTCATAAACTTCAGATAAACCCAAAATCTTTGATCATCCTATCAAAGTGCATATTCCAACTCCGAGATGCTTACTCCGGTCCTTAGAAGGATCGCCGGAGCTAGCATACCTTTTAGCATCCTTAGGATCGACAAAACTTTTCCGATTGTATCACATACAACCTTTCCTTACGTAAACCGGTAAGGAAACTCGTCTTGACATCCATCTGCCAGATTTCATAAATGCAGCTAATGCTAACATGATTCCGACGGACTTAAGCATCGCTACGGATGAGAAAATCTCATCGTAGTCAACTCCTTGAACTTGTGAAAAAAAAATCTTCGCCACAAGTCGAGCTTCATAGACGGTGACATTACCGTCCACGTCCGTCTTCTTCTTAAAGATCCATTTATTTGAATGGCTTGCCGATCATCGGGCAAGTCCACCAAAGTCCATGCTTTGTTATGATACATGGATCCTATCTCGGATTTTATGGCTTCTAACCATTTGTCGGAATTTGGGCCCACCAGCTTCTCCATAGCTCGTAGGTTCATTGTTGTCTAGCAACATGACCTTCAAGACAGGATCACTGCATTCACTCAAGCAAAGACGCATCCTTGTCACCCTCACGAGGTATGTTAGTGACTTGATCCGAAACTTCATGATCACTATCATAAGCTTCTACTTCAATTGGTGTAGGTGCCACGGAACAACTTCCTGTGCCCTGCTACACACTAGTTGAAGTGACGGTTCAATAACCTCATCAAGTCTCCACCATCCTCCCACTCAACTTTTCGAGACAAACTTTTCCTCGAGAAAGGACCCGATTCAAGAAACAATCCCTATTGCTTTCGGATCTGAATTAGGAGCTATACCCAACTGTTTTGGGTGTCCTATGAAGATGCATTTTATCCTCTTTGGGTTCGAGCTTATCAACTCAAACTTTTTCACATAAGCGTCATAGCCCCAAACTTTTAAGAAATGACAGCTTAGGTTTCTCTAAACCATAGTTCATACGGTGTCATCTCAACGGAATTACGTGGTGCCCTATTAAAGTGAGTGCAGTTGTCTCTAATGTCTAACCCATGAACGATAGTGGTAATTCGATAAGAAACATCATGGTACGCACCATATCTGATAGGGTGCAACTATGATGTTCGGACATACCATCACACTATGGTGTTCCAGGCGGTATTAATTGTGAAACAATTTCCACAATGTCTTAATTGCATGCCAAAGCTCGTAACTCAGATACTCATCTCTATGATCATATCATAGACATTTTATCCTCTTGTCACGACGATCTTCAACTTCACTCTGAAATTACTTGAACCATTCAATAATTCAGACTTTGTGTTTCATCAAGTAAATATACTCAACATCTACTCGAATCATCCGTGAAGTCGAACATAACGATATTCCTTTGCATGCCTCAAAGACTTCATTGGACTGCACACATCAAAATGTGTTACTTCCAACAGGTTGCTACCTTGTTCCATCTTACGGAACCGAGGCTTTTCATCATCTTGCCCATGTGGTATGATTTGCATATCTCAAGTGATTCAAAATCAAGTGAGTCCAAACGATCCATCTGCATGGAGTTTCTTCATGCGTATACACCAATAGACATGGTTTGCATGTCTCAAACTTTTCAAAAACGAGTGAGTCCAAAAGATCCATCAACATGGAGCTTCTTCATGTGTTTTATACCAATATGACTTACATGGCAGTGCCACAAGTACGTGGTACTATCTTATATCTTTTGGCATGAAAATGTGTATCACTACGATCGAGATTCAATAAACCATTCTTTTAGGTGCAAGACCATTGAAGGTATTTGTTCAAATAAATAGAGTAACCATTGTTCTCCTTAAATGAATAATCAGTATTGCGATAGACATAATCCAATCATGTCTATGCTCAACGCATAAACACCAAATAACAATTATTTAGGTTTAACACCAATCTCGATGGTAGAGGGGCGTATGCGATGCTTGATCATATCAACCTTGGAAACACTTCCAACACGTATCGTCAGCTCACCTTTAGTTAGTCTCCATTTATTCCGTAGCTTTTGTTTCGAGTTACTAACACTTAGCAACCGAACCGGTATCTAATACCCTGGTGCTACTAGGAGTACTAGTAAAGTACACATTAACATAATGTATATCCAATATACTTCTATCGACCTTGCCACCTTCTTATCTACCAAGTATCTAGGGTAATTACGCTCCGTTGGTTGTTCCTTATTACGAAGCACTTAGTCTCGGGTTTGGGTTCAACCTTGGGTTTCTTCACTAGAGCAAAGAATCGATTTGCCGTTTCATGAAGTATCCCTTCTTGCCCGTGCCCTTCTTGAAACTAGTGGTTTCACCAACCATCAACAATTGATGCTCCTTCTTGATTTCTACTTTCACGGTGTCAAACATCACGAATACCTCAAGGATCATCATATCTATCCTCGATATGTTATAGTTCATCACGAAGCTCTAGCAGCTTGGTGGCAATGACTTTGGAGAAACATCACTATCTTATCTGGAAGATCAACTCCCACTCGATTCAAGTGATTGTTGCACTCAGACAATCTGAGCACAAGCTCAACGATTGAGCTTTTCTCCCTTAGTTTGCAGGCTAAGAAAATCATCGGAGGTCTTATACCTCTTGGCGTGAGCACGAGCCCGAAATCCCAATTTCAGCCCTCGAAACATCTCATATGTTCCACGACGCTTGAAAAACGCCTTTGGTGCCTCAACTCTAAACCGCTTAACCGAACTATCACGTAGTTATCAAAGCGTGTATGTCCGATGTTCGCAACATCCACAAACGACGTTTGGGGTTCAGACACACTAAGCGGTGCATTAGGGACATAAGCTTTCTCTTTATGCGCATAATCGCCACTGTCATCTTTCAACTATATTTTCTCTAGGAACATATCTAAACAGTGGAACTAAAGCGCGAGCTCACGACATAATTTGCAAAAGGTCTTTTGACTATGTTCACGATAATTAAGTTCATCTTATGAACTCCCACTCGAATAGACATCCCTCTAGTCATCTAAGTGATTACATGATCCGAGTCAACTAGGCCGTGTCCGATCATCACGTGAGACGGACTAGTCATCATCGGTGAACATCTTCATGTTGATCGTATCTACTATACGACTCATGCTCGACCTTTCGGTCTCTCGTGTTCCGAGGCCATGTCCTGTACATGCTAGGCTCGTCAAGTTAACCCTAAGTGTTTCGCGTGTGTAAATCTGTCTTACACCCGTTGTATGTGAACGTAAGAATCCATCACACCCGATCATCACGTGGTGCTTAGAAGCTTATTTAACTTTAGCAACGGTGCACGCTTAGGGGAGAACACTTCTTGAAATTGTTGTAAGGGATCATCTTATTTACTACCGTCGTTCTAAGTAAACAAGATGCATAAACATAATAAACATCACATGCAATTATATATAGTAGTGACATGATATGGCCAATATCATATAGCTCCATTGATCTCCATCTTCGGGCTCCATGATCATCATCGTCACCGGCATGACACCATGATCTCCATCATCATGATCTCCATCATCGTGTCTTCATGAAGTTGTCTCACCAACTATTACTTCTACTACTATGGCTACCGTTAGCAATAAAGTAAAGTAATTACATGGCGTTGTTTAATGACACGCAGGTCATACAATAAATAAAGACAACTCCTATATTCTGCCGGTTGTCATACTCATCGACATGCAAGTCGTGAATCCTATTACAAGAACATGATCAATCTCATACATCACATATCATTCATCACATTCTTCTTGGCCATATCACATCACATAGCATACCCCGCAAAAACAAGTTAGACGTCCTCTAATTGTTGTTTGCATGTTTTACGTGGCTGCTATGGGTTTCTAGAAAGAACGTTTCTTACCTACGCAAAACCACAACGTGATATGCCAATTGCTATTTACCCTTCATAAGGACCCTTTTCATCGAATCCGTTCCGACTAAAGTGGGAGAGACCGGCACCCGCTAGCCACCTTATGCACCAAGTGCATGACAGTCGGTGGAACCTGTCTCACGTAAGAGTACGTGTAAGGTCGGTCCGGGCCGCTTCATCCCACAATACCGACGAAACAAGATTGGACTAGTAACGGTAAGCATATTGAACATCATCAACGCCCACAACTACTTTGTGTTCTACTCGTGCAAAGAATCTACGCAATAGACCTAGCTCATGATGCCACTGTTGTGCGGCGCCTGCCAGAGTAGTGCGTTGGACGGACCATAGTGGAGCAGCTGCTGGAGTGTTGGAGAACGTAGCATAAATTCAAAAATTTCCTACGTGTCACCAAGATCTATCTATGGAGAAACCAGCAACGAGGGGAAGGAGAGTGCATCTACATACCCTTATAGATCGCTAAGCGGAAGCATTCAAGAGAACGGGGTTGAAGGAGTCGTACTCGTCGTGATCCAAATCACCGAAGATCCTAGTGCCGAACGGACGGCACCTCCGCGTTCAACACACATGCAGCCCGGTGACGTCTCCCATGCCTTGATCCAGCAAGGAGAGAGGGAGAGGTTGAGGAAGACTCCATCCAGCAGCAAAGACAACGGCGTGGTGGTGGTGGAGGAGCGTGGCATCCCGCAGGCTTCGCCAAGCACCGCGGGAGAGGAGAAGGGAGAGAGGTAGGGCTGCGCCAAGAGGGAGAAGGTCTCGTGTGTTGGGCAGCCCCAAATCCACCACTATTGAGAGGAGGTGGGGAGGTGGCTGCGCCCCCATCTCGGGTTCCCCCCCTTGGGGTGCGGGAGCCCTAGATGGGTCTTGGGGGCGGCCAAGAGGGGAAGAGAGGGGCGCCTAGGGTGGGCTTTAGGCCCATCTGCGCCTAGGGTTTCCCTCTCCCCACCTAGTTGCGCCTTGGGCCGTGGGGCGCACCAGCCCACAGGGCTGGTCCCTCCCACACTTAGCCCATGCAGCCCTCCGGGATGGTGGCCCCACTTGGTGGACCTCGGGACCCTCCCGGTGGTCCCAGATGCATTACCGATAAAACCCAAACTTTTCCGGTGACCAAAACAGGACTTCCCATATATAAATCTTTACCTCAGGACCATTCCGAACTCCTCGTGACGTCCGGGATCTCATCCGGACTCAACAACATTCGCAACCACATACAAACTTCCTTTATAACCCTAGCGCCATCGAACCTTATGTGTAGACCCTACGGGTTCGGGAGACATGTAGACATGACCAGACGTTCTCCGGTCAATAACCAACAGCGGATCCGGATACCCATGTTGGCTCCCACATGTTCCACGATGATCTCATCGGATGAACCACGATGTCAAGGACTCAATCGATCCCGTATACAATTCCCTTTGTCTAGCGGTATTGTACTTGCCCGAGATTCGATCGTCGGTATCCCGATACCTTGTTCAATCTCGTTATCGGCAAGTCTCTTTACTCGTTCCGTAACACATCATCCCGTGATCAACCCCTTGGTCACATTGTGCACATTATGATGATGTCCTACCGAGTGGGCCCAGAGATACCTCTCCGTTTACACGGAGTGACAAATCCAGTCTCGATTCGTACCAACCCAATGACACTTTCAGAGATACCGTAGTGCACCTTTATAGTCACCCGATTACGTTGTGACGTTTGGTACACCCAAAGCATTCCAACGGTATCCGGAGTTGCACAATCTCATGGTCTAAGGAAATGATACTTGACATTATAAAAGCTTTAGCATACGAACTACGATCTTTGTGCTAGGCTTAGGATTGTCTTGTCCATCACATCATTCTCCTAATGATGTGATCCCGTTATCAATGACATCCAATGTCCATGGTCGTGAAACCGTAACCATCTATTGATCAACGAGCTAGTCAACTAGAGGCTTACTAGGGACATGGTGTTGTCTATGTACCCACACATGTATCTTAGTTTCCTATCAATACAATTATAGCATGGATAATAAACGATTATCATGAGCAAGGAAATATAATAATAACTAATTTATTATTGCCTCTAGGGCATATTTCCAACATGGAGACCATGAGAATGAGGGGCGGCGCCAGAGGGAGGAGCAGCCAGGGAGATCTGCCCCTACCTGCCGGCCATGTAGCCTAGCTGGACAGAGCATCGTCGAGGACTAGGCCAGATGGGACCAGAGGTGACGGCTCGCTGGAGGAACCCTAGGGCTGCAGGCAGGGGATTGAGGTAGAGGGAAAGTGGAGAGGAGATGCAAGCGGGCAGGGCAATGAACGCTTGTATGTTTGTTTTCACTTGAGGGTCAAGTGTGACGCGGGCGTGAGTAGTTGCATTTTGAGTGTAATATAGGCAGACAACAGAGTCATTTCTTTCACTATTCCCCTTCCCTTTAATTTTTAGTGGGCCCGAAACACCCCCCTCCAAAGCGAAATAAGTTAAGCCCAAGCCCATAACTAAAAAAATGACTTCTTTACATCTTTTATGGCTTATTTTGACAATAAGCCCTGAAAAGGCGGAATCGCACTGGCCCTTAACCTACAATTCAATTGTGCGTGCAATGGTGAATCACTCATGCCTGCTATAGTGTACATTTACGCATCATCATACATGGCATAACCTAATACATGTGCATTCCATTGTAGAATCTGGAATATGCAATGTTTATGTTAGTTCATAAGTTGCACATGATGTTTAAATGCCCCTTAAATCTAGTCAGTCAAGTGATGGTCTTTAAGCCTCCTTCTTTGCTTCTTTTCTTGATATGTAATATCTGCTCACACATCGTATCAATTGTTGTTCGCATCAGCCAGCCATACTAGGACTGTTTGCTTTGATTACTTGTTGTTCTTGACCTAACACTCTAACAGAGTTTGTCGATGATTTAAACACTAAGAGTTGCTGTAGTGGGGCCTTATCTAACTCATAGGTGACATAAAGGTTTGGCTGCACACTAAAGTAGGTTATACGTCTCCAACGTATCTATAATTTTTTATTGCTCCATGCTATATTATCTACTGTTTTGGACCATATTGGGCTTTATTTTCCACTTTTATATTACTTTCGGGACTAACCTATTAACAAGAGGCCCAGCCCAGATTTGTTGTTTTTTGCCTATTTCAGTGTTTCGAAGAAACGGAATATCAAACGGAGTCCAAACGGAATGAAACCTTCGGGAACGTGATTTTCTCATTATATAAGATCCAGGAGACTTGGACCCTCGGTCAAGAAAGGAGGGAGGCGGCCACGAGGTGAGGCGCCCCTCTAGGGCGCGCCTCGTGGGCCCCTCAAGCTCCACCGACGTACTCCGTCCTCCTATATATACCTACATACCCCCAACAGATCAGATACGGAGCCAAAAACCTAATTCCACCGCCGCAACTTTCTGTATCCACGAGATCCCATCTTGGGGCCTGTTTTGGAGCTCCACCTGAAGGGGAATCCACCATGGAGGGCTTCTACATCATCATCATAGCCTCTCCGATGAAGTTTAAGTAGTTTACTTCAGACCTTCCGGTCCATAGTTAGTAGCTAGATGGCTTCTTCTCTCTTTTTGGATCTCAATACAATGTTCTCCACCTCTCTCGTGGAGATCTATTTTATGTAATCTTCTTTTTGCGGTGTGTTTGTTGAGGCCGATGAACTGTGGGTTTATGATCAAGATTATCTATGAGCAATATTTGAATCTTCTCTGAATTCATTTATGTATGATTGGTTATCTCTGTAAGTCTCTTCGAATTATCCATTTGGTTTCGCCAACTAGATTGGTAGTTCTTGCAATGGGAGAAGTGCTTAGCTTTGGGTTCAATCTTGCCGTGTCCTTTCCTCAAAGGATGAGGGGGCAGCAAGGCACGTATTGTCTTGTTGCCATCGAGGATAACAAGATGGGGTTTTATCATATTGCATGGATTTATCCTCTACATCATGTCATCTTGCTTAAGGCGTTACTCTGCTTTTCATTAACTTAATACTCTAGATGCATGCCGGATAGCGGTCGATGAGTGGAGTAATAGTAGTAGATGCAGCAGGAGTCGGTCTACTTGTCTCGGACGTGATGCCTATATACATGATCATACCTAGATACTCTCATAACTATGCTCAATTACATCAATTGCTCAACAAGAATTCGCTCACCCACCGTAAAATACTTATGCTCTTGAGAGAAGCCACTAGTGAAATCTATGGCCCCGGTCTATTCTCATCATATTAATCTTCCTACGCTTTATTATTGCTTTGCTTTTTTACTTTGCCTTTTATTTTACTTTTGCATCTTTATACCAAAAATACCAAAAATATTATCTATCATCTCTATCAGATCTCACTCTACTTGAAGTAGCGGTGAAGGGCTTGACAAACCCTATTCGCGTTGGTTGCGAGGAGTTATTTGCTTTGTGTAGGTACGAGGGACTTGCGCGTGGACTCCTACTGGATTGATACCTTGGTTCTCAAAAACTGAGGGAAATACTTACGCTACTCTGCATCATCCTCTCCTCTTCGGGAAAACCAACGCAAGCTCAAGACGTAGCAAGAAGGATTTCTGGCGCCGTTCTTAGGGAGTCTCATAAAAGTCAACATACCAAGTACCCATCACAATCCCTTATCTCCCGCATTACATTATTTGCCATTTGCCTCTCGTTTTCCTCTCCCCCACTTCTCCCTTGCCGTTTTATTCGCCCTCTCTTTCCCGTTTGCCTTTTTCTCGTTCACTTTTTGCTCGTGTGTTGGATTGCTTGCTTGTCACTATGGCTCAAGATAATACCAAATTATGTGACTTTACCAATACCAACAATAATGATTTCCTTAGCACTCTGATTGCTCCTCTTGCCAATACCGATCTTGTGAAATCAATGCTGCTTTATTGAATCTTGTTATGAAAGATCAATTCGCCGGCCTTCCTAGTGAAGATGCCGCTACTCATCTAAATAGCTTCGTGGATTTGTGTGATATACAAAAGAAGAAAGATGTTGACAATGATGTTGTTAAATTGAAGCTATTTCCTTTTTCGCTTAGAGATCATGCTAAAGCTTGGTTTTCGTCCTTGCCTAAAAATAGTATTGATTCTTGGAACAAGTGAAAAGATGCTTTTATCTCTAAGTATTTTCCTCCCGCTAAGATCATCTCTCTTAGAAACGATATTATGAATTTTAAGCAACTTGATCATGAACATGTTGCACAAGCTTGGGAGAGGATGAAATTAATGATACGTAATTGCCCTACTCATGGTTTGAACTTGTGGATGATTATACAAAAAAAATATGCCGGATTGAATTTTGCTTCTAGAAATCTTTTAGATTCTAATGGGAGGCACTTTTATGGAAATCACTTAAGGAGGTGCTACTAAACTCCTAGATAATATTATGGTTAATTATTCTCAATGGCACAATCGAAAGATCTACTAATAAAAAGTGCATGCGATAGAAGAAATTAATGTTTTGAGGGGAAAGATGGATGAACTTATGAAATTATTTGCTAATAAGAGTGTTTCTTCCGATCCTAATGATATGCCTTTGTCTACTTTGATTGAGAATAATAATGAATCTATGGATGTGAATTTTGTTGGTAGGAATACTTTTGGTAACAACGCATATAGAGGAAACTTTAATCCTAGGCCTTATCCTAGTAATTCCTCTAATAAATAAGATATTCCTACAACAATTCTTATGGAAATTTTAATAAGATGCCCTCTGAATTTGAGACTAGTGTTAAAGAGTTTATGAATTCTCAAAAGAATTTTAATGCTTTGCTTGAAGAGAAATTGCTTAAAGTTGATGAATTGTCTAGGAACGTTGATAGAATTTCTCTTGATGTTGATTCTTTAAAGCTTAGATCTATTCCTCCTAATCATGATATCAATGAGTCTCTCAAAGCCATGAGAATTTCCATTGATGAGTGCAAGGAAAGAACCGCTAGGATGCGTGCTACGAAAGATGCCTTTATTAAAGCGTGTTCTTACAATTTCCATGAAAATAAAGATGAAGATCTAAAAGTCATTGACGTGTCCCTTATCAAATCTTTGTTTAGCAATGTGAATCTTAGATCTTGATACTAAAATTGATCCACCTTTACCTAGAAGGCGTTCCGAAAATTCGGAGTTTTTAGATCTTGATACTAAAATTGATAAAAGTGGGATTGAAGAAAGTAAAACCCTAGATGTTGCTAAACCCACTATTTTGGATTTCAAGGAATTTAATTATGAAAAATTCTATTTAATTGATCGTATTTCCTTGTTGCAATCCGTGCTAAATTCTCCGCATGCTTATAGTCAAAATAAATCGTTTACCAAACATATTGTTGATGCCTTGATGCAATCTTATGAGGAAAAACTTGAGTTGGAAGTATCTATCCCTAGAAAACTTTATGATGAGTGGTAACCAACCATTAAAATTAAGATTAAGGATCATGAATTTTATGCTTTATGTGATTTGGGTGCTAGTGTTTCCACTATTCCCAAAACTTTGTGTGATTTGCTAGATTTCCGTGATTTTGATGATTGCTCTTTAAACTTGCACCTCATGGATTCCACTATTAAGAAACCTATGGGAAGAATTAATGATGTTCTTATTCTTGCAAATAGGAATTATGTGCCCGTAGATTTTATCGTTCTTGATATAGATTGCAATCCTTCATGTCCTATTATTCTTGGTAGACCTTTCCTTAGAATGATTGGTGCAATCATTGATATGAAGGAAGGGAATATTAGATTCCAATTCCCATTAAAGAAAGGCATGGAACACTTCCCTAGGAAGAATATAAAATTACCATATGAATCTATTATGAGAGCCACTTATGGATTACCTACCAAAGATGGCAATACCTAGATCTATCCTTGCTTTTATGCCTAGCTAGGGGCGTTAAACAATAGCGCTTGTTGGGAGGCAACCCAATTTTATTTTAGTTTTTTTGTTTTTGTTTCTGTTTAGGAATAAATAATCCATCTACTTTCTGTTTAGATGTGGTTTTATGTTTTAATTAGTGTTTGTGCCAAGTTAAACCTATAGGATCTTCTTGGATGATAGTTATTAGATCTTGCTGTAATTTCTAGAAACTTTCGGTTCACGAAAACAATTGTTAAAAATCACCAGAACGTGATAAAATAGTGATTCCAATTGCTTAGGTCTTCCTATTTTGGATGAATTTTTGGAGTTCCGGAAGTTTGCGTTAGTTACAGATTACTACAGACTGTTTTGTTTTTGACAGATTCTGTTTTTCGTGTGTTGTTTGCTTATTTTGATGAATCTATGGCTAGTAAAATAGTTTATAATCCATATAGAAGTTGGAATACAGTAGGTTTAACACCAATATAAATAAATAATGAGTTTATTACAGTACCTTGAAGTGGTCTTTTGTTTTCTTTTGCTAACAGAGCTCACGAGATTTTTGTTGAGTTTTGTGTTGTGAAGTTTTCAAGTTTTGGGTGAAATCTTTTGATGGATTATGGAACAAGGAGTGGCAAGAGCCTAAGCTTGGGGATGCCCATGGGACCCCCAAGATAATCCAAGGACACCAAAAATTCAAAGCTTGGGGATGCCCCGAAAGGCATCCTCTCTTTCGTCCACTTCCATCGGTAACTTTACTTGGAGCTATATTTTTATTCACTACATGATATGTGTTTTGCTTGGAGCGTCTTGTATCATTTGCATCTTTGCTTGTTAATTTACCACAATCATCCTTTCTGTACACACCTTTTGATAGAGCCATACATGAATAGGAATTTGTTAGAATACTCTATGTGCTTCACTTATATCTTTTGAGCTATATAGTTTTGCTCTAGTGCTTCACTTATATCTTTTGAGCTTTATAGTTTTGCTCTAGTGCTTCTCTTATATCTTTTAGAGCACGGTGGTGGATTTGTTTTGTAGAAACTATTGATCTCTCACGCTTCACTTAGATTATTTTGAGAGTCCTAAATAGCATGGTAATTTGCTTAATAATGATATGCTAGGTATACAAAAATAGTAAAAACTTTCTTATGAGTGTGTTGAATACTAAGAAAAGTTTGATGCTCGATAATTGTTTTGAGATATGGAGGTGATAATATCAAAGTCGTGCTAGTTGAGTAGTTTTGAATTTGAGAAATGCTTGCGTTGAAGTTTGCAAGTCCCATAGCATGCACGTATGGTAAACGTTATGTAACAAATTTGAAACATGAGGGGTTCTTTGATTGTCCTCCTTATGAGTGGCGGTCGGGGACGAGCGATGGTCTTTTCCTACCAATCTATCCCCCTAGGAGCATGCGCGTAGTGCTTTGGTTTTTGATGGCTTGTAGATTTTTGCAATAAGTATGTGAGTTCTTTATGACTAATGTTGAGTCCATGGATTATACGCACTCTCACCCTTCCATCATTGCTAGCCACTTCAGACCGTGCATTGCCCTTTCTCACATTGAGAGTTGGTGCAAACTTCGCCGGTGCATCCAAACCCCGTGATATGATACACTCTTTCACACATAAACCTCCTTATATCTTCCTCAAAACAGCCACCATACCTACCTATTATGGCATTTCCATAGCCATTCCGAGATATATTGCCATGCAACTTTCCACCATACCGTTCTTCATGACACATTCATCATTGTCATATTGCTTAGCATGATCATGTAGTTGTCATAGTATTTGTGGCAAAGCCACCGTTCATAATTCTTTCATACATGTCACTCTTGATTCATTTCATATCCCGGTATATCACGGAGGCATTAATATATAGTCATACTTTGTTCTAGTATCGAGTTGTAATCATTGAGTTGTAAATAAATAGAAGTGTGATTATCATCATTTTCTAGAGCATTGTCCCAAGTGAGGAATGAATAAAAAAGAAAGGCCATAAAAAAGAGAAGGCCCAAAAAAATGAGAGAAAAAGAGAGAAGGGACAATGTTACTATCCTTTGCCACACTTGTGTTTCAAAGTAGCACCATAATCATCATGATAGAGAGTCTCTTGTTTTGTCACTTTCATATACTAGTGGGAATTTTTCATTATAGAACTTGGCTTGTATAGTCCAATGATGGGCTTCCTAAAATGCCCTAGGTCTTCGTGAGCAAGCAAGTTGGATGCACACCCACTTAGTTTCTTTTGTTGAGCTTTCATACATTTATAGCTCTAGTGCATCCGTTGCATGGCAATCCCTACTCCTTGCATTAACATCAATTGATGGGCATCTCCATAGCCCGTTGATTAGCCTCGTTGATGTAACACCTTCTCCTTTTTTGTCTTCTCCACATAACCCCCCATCATCATATTCTATTCCACCCATAGTGCTATGTCCATGGCTCGCGCTCATATGTTGCGTGAAAGTTTATAGGTTTGAGATTACTAAAGTATGAAACAATTGCTTGGCTTTTCATCGGGTTGTGCATGATGAGAGCATTCTTGTGTGACGAAAATGGAGCATGACTAAACTATATGATTTTGTAGGGATGAACTTTCTTTGGCCATGTTATTTTGAGAAGACATAATTGCTTAGTTAGTATGCTTGAAGTATTATTATTTTTATATCAATATGAACTTTTATCTTGAATCTTTTGGATCTGAATATTCAAACCACAATTAAGAAGAGTTACATTGTAATTATGCCAAATAGCACTCCGCATCAAAAATTCTCTTTTTATCATTTACCTACTCGAGGACGAGCAGGAATTAAGCTTGGGGATGCCTGATACGTCTCCAACGTATCTATAATTTTTGATTGCTCCATGCTATATTATCTATTGTTTTGGACCATATTGGGCTTTATTTTCCACTTTTATATTACTTTTGGGACTAACCTATTAACCGGAGGCCCAACCCAGATTTGCTGTTTTTTGCCTATTTCAGTGTTTCGAAGAAACGTAATATCAAACGTAGTCCAAACGGAATGAAACCTTCGGGAATGTGATTTTCTCATCAGATAAGATCCAGGAGACTTGGACCCTCGGTCAAGCAAGCCACGAGACGGTCACGAGGGTGGAGGGCGCCCTGTATGCGCGCCCACGCCTCGTGGGGCCCCTCAAGCTCCAAATCGTACTCCTTCCTCCTATATATACCTCACGTACCCACAACAGATCCGAGCACGGAGCCAAAACCTAATTCCACCACCGCAACTTTTTGTATCCACGAGATCCCAACTTGGGGCCTGTTAGGAGCTCACATGGGAAGGGGAATCCACCACGGAGGGCTTCTACATCGTCATCATAGCCTCCCGATGAAGTGTGAGTAGTTTACTTCAGACCTTGGGTCCATAGTTAGTAGCTAGATGGCTTCTTCTCTCTTTTTGGATCTCAATACAATGTTATCCCCCTCTCGCATGGAGATCTATTTGATGTAATCTTCTTTTTGCGATGTGTTTGTTGAGACCGATGAATTGTGGGTTTATGATCAAGATTATCTATGAGCAATATTTGAATCTTCTCTGAATTCTTTTATGTATGATTGGTTATCTTTGCAAGTCTCTTCGAATTATCCGTTTGGTTTGGTCAACTAGATTGGTAGTTCTTGCAATGGGAGAATTGCTTAGCTTTGGGTTCAATCTTGAGCGGGCCTCCCAAAGGGAGGCCTGCTACGCCAAAAGGGTGTCCTTTCCCAGTGACAGTAGGGGCAGCAAGGCACGTATTGTATTGTTGCCATCGAGGATAACAAGATGGGGTTTTTATCATATTGCATGGATTTATCCCTCTACATCATGTCATCTTGCTTAAGGTGTTACTTTGTTTTCATTAACTTAATACTCTAGATGCATCTTTGGATAGCGGTCGATGAGTGGATTAATAGTAGTAGATGCAGTGTGAGTCGGTCTACTTGTCTCGAACGTGATGCCTATATACATGATCATACCTAGATACTCTCATAACTATGCTCAATTCTCACAATTGCTCAACAAGAATTGCTCACCCACCGTAAAATACTTATGCTCTTGAGAGAAGCCACTAGTGAAATCTATGGCCCCCGGGTCTATTCTCATCATATTAATCTTCCTACGCTTTATTATTGCTTTGCTTTTTTACTTTGACTTTTATTTTACTTTGCATCTTTATACCAAAAATACCAAACATATTATCTATCATCTCTATCAGATCTCACTCTCGTAAGTGACCGTGAATGGATTGACAACCCCTATTCGCGTTGGTTGCGAGGAGTTATTTGCTTTGTGTAGGCACGAGGGACTTGCTGCGTGGCCTCCTCTTTGGATTGATACCTTGGTTCTCAAAAACTGAGGGAAATACTTACGCTACCCCGCTGCATCATCCTCTCCTCTTCGGGAAAACCAACGCAAGCTCAAGACGTAGCAAGAAGGATTTACGGCGCCGCTGTCGGGAGTCTACGCAAAAGTCAACATACCAAGTACCCATCACAATCCCTTATCTCCTGCATTACATTATTTGCCATTTGCCTCCCGTTTTCCTCTCCCCCACTTCACCCTTGCCGTTTTATTCGCCCTCTCTTTCCCGTTTGCCTTTTTCTCGTTCGCTTTTTGCTCGTGTGTCGGATTGCTTGCTTGTCACTATGGCTCAAGATAATACCAAATTGTATGACTTTACCAATACCAACAATAATGATTTCCTTAGCACTCCGATTGCTCCTCTTGCCAATCTTGAATCTTGTGAAATCAATGCTGCTTTATTGAATCTTGTTATGAAAGATCAATTCGGCCTTCCTAGTGAAGATGCCGCTACTCATCTAAATAGCTTCGTGGATTTGTGTGATATGCAAAAGAAGAAAGATGTTGACAATGATGTTGTTAAATTGAAGCTATTTCCTTTTCCGCTTAGAGATCGTGCTAAAGCTTGGTTTTCGTCCTTGCCTAAAAATAGTATTGATTCTTGGAACAAGTGCAAAGATGTCGAAATGGGCCCACCGTAACAATGGCTCTTAGCAGGCCGTCAACAGGCCTAAAGCTCGATAGGGCCGTATAAATGGAAATGGCCTGCGGGACTTTAGCGGGCCGAAATAAATGTCAATTTTGTCGCGGCCCTTTTACTTGATGGCCCAGTAAGAGGCCGAAAGTGTTATGGGCCAGCGGAGGCCCAATTTGCAAACTAGGCTTTTAACAGGCCGAAAGTCGCGTTGGGCTGAAATGATGTCGTGCGGAATGTGGGCCCCAAATGGACCTAAAGTCAAAGGCCCAACTGTTGTGCGGGCCCTTAACAGGCCAAGAGACAAAATGGGCTAAGAGTGGGCCCATTTACTGAATGGGCCGAGGACAGGCCTAAAGTCACAGCTGGCTAGAATTAGCCCAATTGCAGAATGGCCGAGAAAAGGCCGGAAGACGTTCCGAGCCGTTAATGTCGAATCGATGATGGGTCGCTAATGTGCCAAAAGAAGCTCGGGCCGCAATTGGGCCCAAAAACATAGCGGGCCGTTAACGAGCTTAAACTGACGATGGGCTAGAAATTTGTCGAATCTAGAATGGGCCTTTGATGGGACGATTCTGTGTAACTTGTATGGGTCGTACTTGTAAATGGGCCTGACTCAAGTAGGCCACTAATGGGTCGGCCCGCTTATTTTGACAGGCCCGACCTTTTCATCGGAATGTGCCTCTGTTGGGCCGTGCCACGTGTCGATGTATCATAGGCGCCTCCTGTCCAATGAGCGGATGACATCTGTCCGAACGTTGAGCCGACACGTGTTTCCTCCGGCCAATGAGAATTTTACACGTGGAAAATTCCCGTTGGTCCGGGCTGTTAATGGGTTATCGGATCCAAAACCGGACCCGATAGCTTAACGGCGTCCCGTTATGATGGATGCCACGTGTTGGTCACCCTTGACGAAAGCACTTCTATGACGCGCGATTTATCGTCATGGAAGTGGACACTTCCGTGATGATAATTTTCATAATGTCATGGAACACTTCTGCGACAGCACAGGTAAGACTATCTTGATTCTGTCATAAATTTGTCATGGATGTACATGCATGACAGAAAACGTGACCTACTGTGACAAACACGTATCATCACGGAAGTGCCTTTTTTTGTAGTGCTCTCAAATTAATTTAAGTGAAGCAAGAGAGGATTTCTTTAAAAATACTAAAGCAGACCATGCTAAAAAATATATAAGTGAAGCACTAGAGCAATTCCATAGAGAAGAGCTTCATTGATGGGATGTGAATGCCGCTTACTTAGCCTCCCTCGCAACTATTTGAGGACTCTATTTTATTTAAAAACTTTTAGATCTAAGTACTTTATTAAAACAACAAGAAAAAACAAAACAAAATGCAATTCCAAGAATAGCACACATCATGGGAAGAAGCAAAAACTTAGGCTCAACCGATACTAACCGATAATTGTTGAAGAAGAAAGGTGGGATGCCTACCGGGGCATCCCCAAGCTTAGATGCTTGAGACTTCTTGAAATATTATCTTGGGGTGCCTTGGGCAGCCCCATGCTTGAGCATTTGTGTCTCCTTAATTCCTTTTATATCACGGTTACCCTAAATCTTAAAAACTTCATCCACAAAAAACTCAACAAGAACTCATGAGATAAGTTAGTATAAACCAATGCAAAAACTTTATCATTCTCTACTATAGCAAATCAATAAAATTATTACTCAACATTGCACACTAAATGCATCTGCATATTTAATACTCCTATCCTCAAATAGAATCATTAAACAAGCAAACATATGCAAACATAACAACAATCTGCTAAAACAGTATAGTCTGTAAAGAATGCTAGAGTATCAATACTTATTCAGCTCCAAACATTATGAAATTTTACCACACTATAGAAAATTTATCAGAGCTCATTTTGCAAAAAGTTTCAACATTTTATCACATTCTGACTTTTTTAGGGAATTTTTGCAACATCGATAAACTTTCTGTTTTGAAACAGCAACATGTAGACTTGGAAAATAAGCATGGCAAAGGCTATTCTTGATATTTTTATTGAAAAGAAAGATGCAAAATTTTTGTTCTAAATAACATCAAGAAAATCTTAACATAATAAAATGATGCTCCAAGCAAAACACATATCATGTGACGAATTAAAACATAGCTCCAAGTGAGGTTACCGATAATGTTGGAGACGAAAGAGGGGATGCCTTCCGGGGCATCCCCAAGCTTAGTTGCTTAGATATTACTTGAATATTACCTTGGGGTGCCTTGGGCATCCCCAAGCTTAGGGTCTTGTCACTATTTATTCTCCTCATATCGACATCGCACACAAAACTTTAAAACTTCAATCACACAAAACTTAACAAAACTTTTGTGAGATAGGTTAGTATGATAAAAGAGCAAACCATTTCACTTTGGTACTATCAAAGACAAGATTCATAATTGTTTCCACACAATTCCTAATGTAGAATATCATTTCCACAATTTATATTGAGCAATATAAGCCATAGAAACTAGAAAACAAGCAAACTATGCATTGAAAACAGAATCTGTCAAAAAACAGTAAATTGTAATGATCTGGATAACTACCATACTTCTGCTACTCTAAAAACTATGAAAAAATTAGGACCACGTGAGAAATTTGTATATTAAACTTCTGCAAAAAATAATCAACTCAAAATCACTCTTTTGTTAAAAATGATAAATATTTTTGTGAGCGCAAAAGTTTTTGTTTTTCAGCAAGATCAAATAACCTATCACCCAACATGATCCCAAAGGCTTTACTTGGCACTTTATTGAAACAAAAGCAATAAAACATGATTACTACAGTAGCATAATCTTGTGAACACACAAAAATAGTAGGTAAAAGTGTTGGGTTGTCTCCCAACTTAACGCCTTTTAGCTACCCAACTTAACGCCTTTTAGCTAGGCATGATGATTTCAATGATGCTCGCATAAAAGATAATAATTGAAACATGAAAACGAGCATCATGAACCATATGACTATCACATGTAAGCCTAACCCATTTCCTATTCATAGGGACTTAGTGAGCAAATAATTCATGGGAACAAGAATCATCTAGCATAGGAAGGCAAAACAAACATAACTTCAAGACATGCAATCATCGATATTCAAAGAATTCATACTAACAACATTGCAATCATGCTCATCATTCAAATATTTTGTGCCAAACATTTTATTGACTTCTTCTTCTAACAATTGAGCACAATTTTCCAAACCATCATTTTCAAGAAAGATATTATAAAGATGATCTATAATATGATGCAACCTCAATTTCATTTTTTATGTAGTTTTCTTTTATAAACCAAACTAGTGATAAAGCAAGAAACTAAAAGATTCAGTTGCAAGATCTAAAGATATACCTTCAAGCACTCACCTCCCCGGCAACGGCGCCAGAAAAGAGCTTGATGTCTACTACGCAAATTTATTCTTGTAGACACGTGTTGGGCCTCCAAGCGTATAGTTTTGTAGGACAGTAGCAATTTCCCCACAAGTGGATGACCTAAGGTTTATCAATCCATAAGAGATGTAGGATGAAGATGGTCTCTCTCAAACGACCTTGCAAACAAATACAAGAAATCTCTTGTGTCCCCAACACACCCAATACAATGGCAACTTGTATAGGTCACTAGTTTGGCAAAGAGATGGTGATAAAAGTGTAATATGGATGGTCGAAATATATTTCTATAATCTGAATAAATAAAAACAGCAAGGTAGCAAATAGTAAACAGGCTCAAAAACGGTATTGCAATGCTTGAAAATGAGGCCTAGGGTCCGTACTTTCATTAGTGCAACCTCTCAACAATGCTAATATAATTGGATCATATAACCACCCCTCAACGTGCAACGAAGAATCACTCCAAAGTTCCTATCTAGCGGAGAACATAAGAATAAATTGTTTGTAGGGTACGAGACCACATCAAAGCTATTCTTTCCGTTCGATCTATTCAAGAGTTCGTACTAAAATAACACAAAGCTATTCTTTCTATTTGATCTATCCTAGAGTTCGTACTAAAATAACACCAAAGCAAATTCATATTCATAATACTCAATCCAACAGAAATAACTTCAAAGAGTGCCCCAAGATTTCTACCGGAGAAACAAAGACAAGAAGGTGCATCAACCCCTCTGCATAGATTACCCCAATGTCACCTCGGGAATCCGCGAGTTGAGTGCCAAAACATATATCAAGTGAATCAATACGATGTCCCATTGTCACCATGAGTATTCAATTGCAAGACATATATCAAGTGTTCTCAAATCCATAAAAGTATTCAATCCGATAACAACGAAATCTCAAAGGGAAAAACTCAATTCATCACAACAAGATAGAGAGGGAAAACACCATATGATCCGACTATATTAACAAAGCCCGCGATACATCAAGATCGTGACATCTCAAGAACACGAGAGAGAGAGAGAGAGAGAGAGAGAGAGAGAGTAAACACATAGCTACTGGTACAAACCCTCAGCCCCGAGGGTGGACTACTCCCTCCTCATCGTCGTGGCCGCCGGGATGATGAAGATGGCCACCGGAGATTATTCCCCCTCTGGCAAGGTGCCGGAAAGGGTCTAGATTGGTTTTCGGTGGCTATAGAGCCTTGCGGCGGCGGAACTTCTGATCTAGGTTAACCCCGAGGGTTTTCGGAATATTTGAGAATTTATAGGGTAAAGAGGGGGCGCGGGAGGCCATCGAGGTGGGCACAACCCACTGGCGCGCACAGGCCCCAGCGCGCTCGGTGGGTTGTGCTCCTCGGGCACCCAGTCTGTGCTCTGGCCCATTGGTGGTCTTCGGTCCATAAAAAATCCACAACAAGTTTTGCGGTGTTTGGACTCCGTTTGATATTGATTTCCTGAAGTAAAAAGCGCAATCGACCTTTGAGCCTTTGGGTCAATAGGTTATTCCCAAAACATGATATAAAGTTGCTATAAAATGATTGTAAAACATCCAAGAATGATAAAATAACAGCATGAATACTTCATAAATTATAGATACGTTGGAGATGTATCAGACGCCGAGACCCATAACTATTCTCACGTGGTGGTTATTGCGTAAAGGCCAGAGGCCAACTTAGAACAAATACCCAAACCTGTTAGTGCATTGGGGGCTCGTGGAGACGAGCAGAGACTCACGATAATGTGACCCCGTCGCCCCGTCTCATGGACTTACTGCAAGGGCCCAGAATGCCCGACCGTGCCACATAGAAAAATCGCGGGTGCTCTACGGGCCCGCCCGACTTTCACATCAACTCGCGGGTACCCCTTAGGGCCGACCCGACTTCAACAATGGTCTCAAGTAAAGTCAAGGTAACCGTGTGTCCAAACATCAAGGGGAAAACCCGAGGAATCACCCTCGGTGGATTCCACTCGATGTAATCATCAAGGTGAACATATGAGGAACCACCCTCGAGGTTCACACTTGAGGTGTTGCACGACATAGCCGTATCGGGAATGGGGAAGGAGGAACCACCCTCGTTGACCACGACCGAATAGCTACACTACAGAGTTGTCATCAGGAGTGTGTTGCGAGGTATCACCCTCGGCACTCGATAGTATCTCTGCAGAGTCGAGCAACAAAAGAGGCGTGATGTGATGTGGGGTGTCGGGCTCTGGTCGTTGGTCACGTTGATCGAGTCATCGATGATGAAGCAGGGGCAACAAGGACAAGGTGGGGGTCACCGATGGATCACTAACCAACCTATACTAAGCTGTTTAGGATAAGCAGGTAGGTAACAATAAGCATGTACAAAACCAGGCTATGCATCAGAATAGGAGCAATCAATTACAGTAGCAAAATCTAATGCAAGCATTAGAGAATGGAATGGGCGCTATCGGGATGATCAAAGGGGGGGCTTGCCTGGAAGCTCCGCTGAAAGGGAAGAAGGGTCGTCATCGACATAGTCGATCACAGGGGCAGCATCAGTCTCGGGGTCTACCGGAGAGAAGAGGGGGGATAAACAGTAAATACAGAGCAAACAAGTGCATGACATGACAATAAGCAGCACTAGGCGGGTTCTAACGCGATGCTACACGATACCGACGAAGGGGGAAAACATCCGGGAAAGCTTTCCCAAAGTTTCGCATTTTTGGACAGATGAAACGGAGGGGGATGGTTGCACGTTCGCTATGCTAGGGACGTGTGGCAGACGAACGGACTGCGTATCCGGATTCGTTTCGTCGTTCTGAGCAATTTTCATGTACAGAGTATTTTAATCCGAGTTACGGGTTATTTTCTACGAATTTTCAAAGATTTAAACATTTTCTGAATTTATTATTAATTCGAAAATTAATAACAAATTGCTAATGGTACCCAGCTCTGTGTACACATATTTGACTAGTCAACAGGGGGTGGGGCCTTCCTATCATACACTGTTTTGCTAACTACAAAATTAACCTAGTTTAATTAGCAGACTATTTAATCTTAAATAGTGTTTTAAACCGGATTAATTAATTTTGATAATTATTATTTTTAAAATCTTTTTGTAAACACCTATATATATTTTTTAAGAAAAGGGGTTGTGGGGCCCCTGGTCAGTGGGCATGGGGGCTTAGCGGGCGACGGCTAATGGGGCCACGGGCGCCAGCCCGTCTCGGCGCTTGCGGGAGCGCCCGTCGGGGCGGAACCGAGCGACGGCCACGGCCACAGCGGGGCGCTGGCGGGCGTGCGGCTAGGCAGCGAGAGGTGTGGCGCAACAGGTGCGGCGCAGGCACGGCAACAGCAGGAGGCGGCGGTGGTGGCGAGCGGGGATAGAGCCCGGGCGTGCCGCGGGCGTGGGGGCAGTGAGCACCGCAGCGGAGGCGCAGCCTCGCACGGGCGCGCGCGTGGGGAATGTCGGGCGTGTGCGACGCGGTGAGGCCAGGCGAGACGGGGGAGGGCCGCGGTCGGGCAGCAGCAGTAGCAGGGGTGATGGCGCGGGGCGGCGTGAGCGGCACATCGGTGCGGCCGGGAACGCAGTGGCGGACGGCTGCAGCGACGCGGCAGCAGCGCAACGCAACAGGACCAGCAGCTTGTCAAGAGCAGCAGCAACGAATCAACAGCAGAAGTGGTAAACAGCTAGCAACGCACGAGCAGCAGCAGTACGCACACACGCGTGCGTACGCAGAGCTTCCGGGCGGCGATGACGAGATCAAGGCGGCGTCTACAACGACGAATCAAGATGGAAAGAAGGGGGATTCGGGGGAGGTGCTCACCGCGAGGCGCAAGAAAGGCCGGTGGGAGTTTACTAGCTCCAGGAGCACGACGCAGTCGTCGGCGATCCACGGCAGGGCGGCGGTGGCGACCGACGGAGAAGGCGAAGCTGACGGCGACGATGGGGCGCTCCGGCTCGATCCTCTGGTCGTAGGCGAAGCAGCGGCGCCCAGCGGAGCTGACGGACGACCTCGTAGGTGGCGGGAAGGGCGGAGAGCGCACGGGCGTCGGTGGTCATGGCGATGACGGCGTCGGGCGCCCTCGGGCAGAAGGCGGCGATGGCGAACGAGGCCGAGGGGGCGGATTTGAGGAGGGGCGAAGGAGTAGCTAGGGTTCGCGCCGGGGTAGAGGCGTCGGCTAAATAGGGGGCGGCGCCGGCCGATGATTGACACGGTGCCGGTCGGTGGCCGGATGGGCGCCATGATCACCCTTGCTCCTGTAGCGAGGAGGGGGACGACGAGGTGGGGTGGCTGGGCCGGCCAGGTTCAGCCAGGGGGGTTAACTGGGCCATTTGGCCCAGGAAAAGGGGGGGTTTGGCCTTTGCCTTTTATTTTTATTTTTAACTTTTCTGTTTATTAGTTCTCTACTTTATTTACTATTTAATTTAGTTTTATAAATTGTATAACAAACTCCTAAATTAGTGTTATTACCTAGCCCACTGCCACAAAAAGTTTGGGGCCAAAAGGAGTTGTCTAACCATTTTTAGAAATTCAAAAGGGCCAATTTTAAAAGCTACTGACAACCAAATAATTTCCAAGGGCACTATCGGAATCCAAAAGAGGTTGGTTACAACATTATAAATACCCAGGTATTATTTGCCACACTTTGAACATTTTAGTTTTCAGGTTTGGCAAATTTGAATTTTTTACTTTAAATTTGAGTTTGAATATGAATAGTGATTTGGATCAAGTGAGGATTAGCAATAGTAATGTGATGACGTGGCACCATTAGCAGGGATTTATTGTAGCTTAATTATCGGGCGTCACAAGCCTTTACTAGACTAGCTCGTTAATCAAAGATGGTTAAGTTTCCTAACCATAAACATGTGTTGTCATTTGATGAACGGGATCACATCGTTAGCAGAATGATGTGATGGACAAGACCCATCCGTTAGCTTAGCTCATTGATCGTTTAGTTTTGTTGCTATTGCTTTCTTCATGTCATATACATATTCCTTTGACTATGAGATTATGCAACTCCCGAATACCGGAGGAATACCTTGTGTGCTATCAAACGTCACAATGTAACTAGGTGATTATAATGATGCTCTACAGGTATCTCCAAAGGTGTTTGTTGGGTTGGCATAGATCGAGATTAGGATTTGTCACTCCGAGTATCGGAGAGGTATCTCCGGGCCCTCTCGGTAATACACATCATAAGAAGCCTTGCAAGCAATGTGAATAATGAGTTAGTTGCAGGATGATGTATTACGGAACGAGTAAAGAGACTTGCCGGTAACGAGATTGAACTAGGTATGATGATACCGACGATCGAATATTGGGCAAGTAACATACCGATGACAAAGGGAATAATGTATGTTGTCATTACGGTACGACCGACAAAGATCTTCGTGAAATATGTGGGAACCAATATGAGCATCCAGGTTCCGCTTTTGGTTATTGACCGGAGAGGTGTCTCGGTCATGTCTACATAGTTCTCGAACCCGTAGGGTCCGCACGCTTAACGTTCGATGACGATTTTGTATTATACGAGTTATGTGATTTGGTGACCAAATGTTGTTCGGAGTCCCGGATGAGATCACGGACATGACGAGGAATCTCGAAATGGTCAAGAGGTAAAGATTCATATATAGGACGATAGTATTCAGACACCGGAAGTGTTCCGGGGGTACTGGGTATGTATCGGGTCACTAGAAGGGGTTCCAGGCATCCCCCTGGCAACTACATGGGCCTAATGGGCCAAGAAGGGGACAGGCCAGCCCCTAGGGGGCTGGTGCGCCCCATGTAGGCGGAAAATAGGGGGGAAGGAAAGAGGGGAAGAGGGAAAGGAAGGGGAGGGATTTGGCCTCCGCCTTCCTTCTCTCCTCCCTCCTCCTTCCTTTCCCCTCCGGATGAATATGGAAGGGGGAAGGCCGAATTGGGAGGCGCCCGAGTAGGATACCTCCTACTTGGGATATATATATATATATATATATATATATATATATATATATATATATATATATATATATATATATGAGGGGGGCACCGCTGGAACACACAACTCCTAGCCGTGCGCGCCCTCCACGCTTTACGCCTCGGTCATATTGTCGTAGTGCTTAGGCGAAGCCTCGCGGATCACTTCACCATCACCGCCACCACGCCGTCAGGTCGACGAAACTCTCTCTCGACACTTTGCTTTGGATCAAAGTTCGAGGGACGCCATCGAGTGAACGATGTGCGAGAACTCGGAGGTGCCATAAGTTTGGTGCTTGATCAGTCGGAACGAGAAGAAGTTCGACTACATCAACCGCGTTAACAAACACTTCCGCTTTCGGTCTACGAGGGTACATGGACATACTCTCCCCCTCTCGTTGCTATGCATCTCCTAGATAGATCTTCCGTGAGCGTAGGATTTTTTTTGAAATTGCATGCTACGTTCCCAACAGCTCCTCCACTACCTCGGCGGTCCCTTGGGATCAAGGGTTGTCGTGTCTGAGGCGGAGCGCGCGGCTCGGCAGTAGGAGCGTATGACCGATACAATGCTAGTCGCCGCTCCATGTTCGCCAGGAGCGACATGGCGCCGGACTAGGTCCGCAACGACCCAGACCTCGCCGCCGTGTGGGCGCACGACCGCTCCGTGACCATCGTGGAGACGGACGCTGCCCGCTAGGTGTCGCCGCCGCCTTGACGGCGAGCTCTCCAAGATCGGCGAGGAGTGGTCGCTTAGCGACTACTCCGCCAATGTCTTAACTGCGGCAAAGGCTGCCGCCAGAACTCAAGGCCACGTTGGCGATGGCGGCACTCACGCAGACGCAGCAGAGGCGTGAGCGGCTCCTCTACGAGCAACGGGCAGCCGCCAGACAAGGCTGCCGCGGTCCTCCGGCGTCGTACCGCCGTTGGAGGGACCACGACGGCGGCGACACCGACGAAGACGGCGGTACGACAGGGCAGGGCGGCCACGTGTACGAGGTGGTCGTCCGGTATAGGGTTTAGGTTTTTTTCTAGTTTTTTAGTTAAACAGTCGAAATATCAACCTTTTTATCTAAATTATATCCGAACTTGAATGAAATCCGTCTGGTTTGATTGAATTACGTGAGGTTGGTTCGACTTGTTGCCGGATGTATGCGACTAGTGTCGGATGTCGGCCTCTTGCATTCGTGTCCATGGACTGACTCCCCTTGTCCACGGACTGATGCGAGAGGAAATCTGCGGAGCGACATGGTGTCGGACTAGGTCTGCAACGACCCAGACCTCGCCGCCGCGTGGGCGCACGACCGATCTGTGACCATGGCGGAGACGGACATTGCCCGCTAGGCATCGCCGCTGCCTTTACTCCGCCAACGCCGGTCGCGACAAGGCCGCCGGCAGGGCTCTGAAGGCCATGTTGGCAGTGGCAGCGGCGGCACTCCGCACGACGCGCAGCAGGAGGCGGAGCGGCTCCTCTGCAAGCAACAGGCAGCTGCCGGACAAGGCTGCCGCGACCCTCCGGCGTCGTACCGCCGTTGGAGGGACCACGACAGCGGCGACACCGACGGAGACGGTGGCGCAGCAGGGCAGGGCGGCCACGCGTACGAGGTGGTCGTCCGGTATAGGGTTTAGTTTTTTCTAGTTTTTTAGTTAAACAGTCGAAATATCAACCTTTTTATATAAATTACATCTGAACTTGAATGAAATCCGTCTGGTTTGATCGAATTACGTGAGGTTGGTTCGAATTGTTGCCAGATGTATGCGGCTAGTGTTGGATGTCGGCCTCCTGCATTCGTGTCCATGGACTGACTCCCCTTGTCCACGGCCGAATGCGAGAGAAAATTTGCGGATTGCTGTTGAAGATGCCTTTAGACCTCATAGATTCTTTTTTCCGTTGTCTTGCATGCATCCTATCTATACTCATGTTGCTGCAAGTTTACATGGAGCATCCAATGAGCTATGTACGGCGTGCAAATTCCTGTTTAATTTGGTGGAACAATTGATGCTACGACCGCTTGCTGGTGGGTAGCAGGGTAGATTTACTACTACACTAGCTAGTGTGTGTCGTCAAGTTAACGTATTAACGTATGGTTGATCTGGTTCAGTTATCTTTTCTGAAAATAATTATTGCAGTACTACCTTTGTTCTGGTTTATGGGTCATCTTTGTAATTTGTGTCAAATTTTATTTAACAATTTAACTAATAGAATGTTAATGTATGCCAATATAAATTACTATATCGTTGGATTCGTATTTAAACATAGTTTTCAATAATATAATTTTTTATGATATGCATGAACATTTTATTTGTTAAATTTATGATTAAAGTTTAGCACAGAAATCAACTAGGACCAATAAACCAGCAGGGAGGACCAATAAATTTAGCCATACACACACGTACTAGTCGCGTACGTAATCTTTTCCGTCTTGGAGCAACGCATTACTAGAAACAAGGCAATTAATGCACAAGATGTGCATGCATGAGCTAATTACACAGAATAAATGGCGTGCGGAAGGGGTACTTCATGCCCATTCGTGTGCATTTGAATGTATGCATGTGTCTTCCCTCCTCCTCAAGAAATGTCTTTTTTCTCCTTCCGTCAGCGTCGCCGTCAATCTGCCCCATCTCCAATGGCCTTTGGGCCATCGAGGTCAATCTGCCCCATCTCCGATGGCCTTTGGGCCGTCACGTCAGGGGCGCGGGGCGGGGGGTTCTCGTTTTTGTTAGGTTCGACGTCTTGGTTGGGGTTGTGTGGTGGCGGCGATATCTCTCGATAGGAATAATGTTTCTCACGTCCTACCCCTGTTCTGATGGTGCAAATAGCGTTGTCCAAGGATATGAAAGTGTGTCTTCGTCGGATCTCGCGGTATTTTGTCGGTGTTTGGTCTTTCTGTAGATCTATTTGGATCCAGCTTTTTTGTTCATGTGGTTACAGGTTTGATCTTCCCGATCTACAACTCTCTTCATCGGTGATAATTGCTGCTCTGGTGCGCTGGTCTTTTGGGGCATTACCACGACGACTTCCCGACTGTCTACTACAACAAGGTTTGCCCGACTTAGGTGAGGGAGGACCGATGACGGCGGCTCGCCTTCGGCTCGCTCCATCGCTTGTAATCGTTGCTTGGTGGTGGATCTGGTTGTAATTTTTTTATCTCTAGTGTTCTATGTACTGCCATGATTGATGAGTAGATTGGAAAATTTTCTCGCAAAAAAATGTATGCATGAAATTAGGTTTTCTCGAACGAAAGTTGATCAATATACACACAGTTTGCGCCAAAAAGATAGCACATCCATCCCACGGGCACACTCGTGTATGTGCAGCCCGCACACATGTAGCAAACTTATCAATATATGGTTGGATGGTTAGGTGGACAGTGGTATCCCGAACCCAACAGGGTTCAAGTCCTGATGTTTGCATTTATCATGAATTTATTTCAGGATTTCTGGCGATGCGTGTTCAGTGGAAGAAAACGTTCCCGTCGACTACGAGGCGCCTAGTGACTCGAAAAATCTCAAGATGATATGCCGGCTCAGTCTTTTAGAGGTACTCATAGGGATAGAGTGTGCGTGTGTACGTTTATAGAGGTGGGTGTATGCACGTATATATGAGCGCTTTACGTTTGTACTGTGTTAAAAAAGAACATAAAAAACTAATTGAAAACAAAATATACTATTCACAAAAAACACATAATATACACACCTTTTTCCTTTTTCTTTTTGAGGGAACAATACATATTGTTTCTTTTGGCATGAATCATACACGTAGTTTTTGTTCTGGCAACATATATGCACTGCTAGCGTTATGATTCCTAAAATGAAAATACCTTTTCCTTTTTGGGTGGGTCAACCATGCACACACTTTATATTACGTGTATGGTATTATTATTTTTACATCCCCTATTTATGTGATGTAAAATTACGAATGTAAAAACATAAAGTAAAATATACATAAAAAATATTTTTTGTGGTTCTATCATTTATATCTTGGTTTTCTTATGCCAATTTTGTGCAGTGAATCAATATAAACGCTACTATTTGTATACCAGATGTAATTTTTAATACAATGACATAAGAGTACATCATATGTGAAATAACTTATTCCGCATCTTGTGTGATGAATAACATTATTATTTATATATTGTTCCACAATGTAGTGCATACTAGGGGTTTTAAGTCAGACATATCTATATTCTATAGAAAAAAAATCAACATCCCCATTGCAAAATTAGTATTAAAGTTTTTTTTAACGGGGGAAAAGTAGTATCAAAGGTATCATTAGATTCATCATGAAGTGAATTTCTACATTTTATTTATTTAGTACTCCCTCCGTCCCACAATATAAGAGCGTTTTTGACACTAGTGTAGTGTTAAAAATGCTCTTATATTATGGGCCGGAGGGAGTATCTTAGATGCTGGTAGTTTATTCTGTAAACTTGGTCCAACATAGACATGTTTGACTTTTGAGAAAACTAATATGTGCTACACTGTGGAATGGAGGGAGTATATAACGAATCTCTTTTCAACAAGTGACTATTCATCATGATCGTTGATTCACCCATGATTTCAGTAGTAGTTGGCTTTGTTCAGCAATGATTTCTATGAATAGGTATATCAACCTACATATATCATTGACATACACTAATCTTCTATATATGCGAACTTTAATAGCAATTTATCTATAAGACCATAGAGTGGCATATCTACGAAATAGTGTTGACGCTTTCTCTTGGTCATATAACTACACACATTTTTTTCGCTACATGATGTCCCCAAAGTATTAGATCCCATTGGGTTAACACATAAATAGTTGTGTTTTATACAGGAAGGGCTCATGCATAAATCAAGTGGTTTATCCATTGGTTAACCAGCAGACCTTTCACCAACAAGAATGAGGTGCCAACATCAAAAGCAAACTTTTAGCAAATTAGATGGCCCATTAAATCTTAATCACTTAAATTAGCAAAACACCAACACAAGGTCCAATGAAGCTCCACCACTTCATGGGTTATTTTTCTCTATATGTGGCCACGCCATATTTATAGCACGTTACCGTACCACCCCCATAACTTTATTATGGTATGTGTTGGATGGTTAGGGGGGAGGAGAGTAGTATTCCAGACCAATAGCTCGGACACGGGTTTGGTTAGTAAAGACATGCCTAGTGCTGGATAATTATCACAACCATCTTTTCGGGCTTTTAAGGTCCAATACGAATAAGGGCTGAATATTTTTTTTGAAAGAGTTCCTAAGTTAGTCAGAGGTGTCTTCGGGCCCGCTGACTAGTCAACAATCCTAGGCAATGTCGTTGAACTACTTTTTGCATGTGATTAATTATGACAGTTACCGAATGAATGCAGGATTTATAACAGCTGGTTGAATATTTCCCAATATCAAATTCATATGATCTTCTACACAAACATTAATGGCACATCTATGCCAAAGATAGATGTCGTTCTTAAGAGATTATTAATTGATGATTTTGCATAAATATATCGTAACGAAAGAAATTGTCAGGCTGTCATTGACACCAACAATTATGTTTGTAGATTGCCCCTTCCCCAAGATTCGAGAATGCTTCATGTGTGCAACAAACCTCACTACCCATGTTAATGAAACACCAAGCAATGCAATCCATAACAAGATAAATATTTAATCTTCTATAACAACACTATAAAATTTGAATGCTAGAAAATAATCAACACAAACATATTTCCAGGCTTTTAAGGCCCAAAACGAATAAGGGAAAAATATTTATTAAAAGAATCCCTAAGTTAATCTGAGGCATCTTCGGCCCACTGACTAGACAGTGATCCTAGGAAATACAATATAATTGATTCTCAAAAAAAGGAAATACCATAGAAATTTTTCCTTGCATGTGTTAATTACCCCAGTTACTGAATGAATGCAGAACAACTGACCAAATATTTCCTATATCAAAATGGATGGAAGGTTTAGAATAGCTAGAAAATATTATCTATATCGAATTCAAATAGTCTTCTACATGAACATTAAAGGCACATCTATATTAAATATATAGGTGGTTCTTAACAAATCGTTAATGATTTTGCATAGAGAATTCGTAATGGAAGAAACTGTCAAGCAGTCATTGACCCAAAAATTTTATTTGTAGGTTGCCCTTCCCGAAGACTCTCCATTGCTTCATGTGTGCTCACAAACTAAGATCATGCGGCACCAAGTAATTAAATCTGTAACAAGATAACATTTTAAACCTATAAAACAACATAAAATTTAAACACTACAAAATAAACATCACAAACATATTTTTACTGGCTTTGAAGGCCCAATAAGAATAAGAGCCAAATATTCTAAAAAGAATTCCCAAGTTAACCCGAGGCATCTTCGGCCCACCGACTTGTCAACTATACTCCTCAACATCGTAGAACTATTTTTCCTTGCATGCGATTAATTGCTGCATCTACTGAGTGAATGCAAGGTTTAGAATAGATGACCAAATATTTCCCTATATCAAATTCGTGTAATCATAAACATTAAAGGCACATCTATACCAAAGGTAGAGGTGGTTCTTAAGAAATTGCTAACGATTTTGCATAGAGATACCGTAACGGAAGAAACCCACACTGTCAATGACCCAACAATTTTATTTGTAGGTTGCCCTTCTGGAAGGCTCTCCATTGCTTCATGTGTGCTCACAGACCAAATTCATGAGACACCAAGTAATTAAGTCTTAAACCTATAAAACAACATAAAATTTAAATACTAGAAAATAAACATCACAAACATATTTCCAGGCTTCGAAGGCCCAATAAGAATAAGGGCCAAATATTCTCAAAAGAATCCCCAAGTTAACCCGAGGCGCGAGGCATCTTCGGCCCACCAACTAGTCAACGATCCTCATTAACATCATAGAGCTACTTTTCCTTGCATGCGACTAATTACTCCAGTTACTGATTGAATGCAAGGTTAGAACAGTTGGCCAAAATATTTCCTTACATCAAACTCTTATAATCACGAACATCAAAGGCACATATATACTAAATATAGAGGTGATTCGTAGGAGTATTCTAATGATTTTGCATAGAGATATCATAACGGAAGAAACTTTCAGGCTGTCATTGACCCAAAAATTTTGTTTGTAGGTTGCCCTTCCTGACAACTCTCCATTTCTTCATGTGTTCTCACAAACCAAGTTCACGAGACACTAAGTAAGTAAATCTTAAACCTGTAAAACAACATAAAATTAATACTAGAAAATAAACATCACAAACATATTTTCTAAGCTTCGAAGGCCCAATAAGAATAAGGGCCAAATATTCTCAAAAGAATTCCCAAGTTAACCCGAGGCATCTTCGGCCCACTGACTAGTCATCGACCCCCATCAACATCGCAGAGCTATATTTCCTTGCATGCGATTAATAACTCCAACTATTGAATGAATGCAAGGTTTAGAATAGTTGCCGAAATATTTCCCTATAACAAATTCGTATAATCACGAACATTGAAGGCACATCTATGCCAAAGATATAGGTGGTTCTTAAGAGATTGCTAACAATTTTGCATAGAGATGTCGTAGCGGAAGAAACTTCCAGACTGTCATTACCCCCAACAGTTTCTAGGTTACCCCTTCATGAAGATTTGCCATTGCTTCCCGTGTTCAACATGATTTAACCTCACCGACCATGTTCATGATATACCAAGCAATTATATCCATAAAAAGAGAAAATTTTGACCTAAAAAATAACATAAATTTAAAATACTAGAAAATAAACACCACAAACATCTTTCGAGACTTTCAAGGACCAATGTGAATAAGGGCGGAATATTTCTAAATAAGATATTAGTTAACGACTCTCGGCAATATAATATAGCCATTTTCCCTTGCATGTGATTAACTATTCCAGTTACCAAGTCAATGCACTGCTAAGAACATATGACTAAATATTTGCCCATAATCAAATTCGTATAGTCTTTCTAGATAAATATCGATGTTACATCTCTACCGAAAATAGAGGTGGTAACCGAAGAAACTACCGGGCTACCATTGACGCCCCCAGCAATTATGTTTGTAGATCGCCCCTTCGTGAAGATTCGCCATGGGAAACCATATTCATGCAACACCAAGTTACCAAATCCATAGAGAAGATACAATTTTGAAACCTCTAATAAAACAACTAAAATCTAAAGAGAATCCACGAATGAAAAAGCTTCCCTAAAAACAATTGCGTGTGGGTTTCTCTTGGGTGCATGTTGATCACACATCTCAAGGACGTACGTACGTGCGCGCACTACCAACCACTCTATTCGCGCGACAAGGACGGCACACAAGCGAGACGCAAACACGCACGTAGAGTACTTACAAATACAAATGTACAAGGGCAGCGCAGCAGGTACGTAGTACTCCACTACGTTCGAGTCTGGATGAATATACATGGCGCATGCGTGGATCAACGTCGCGAATCTAAAAGCACGGGTGTGCCGTCCTCGACGTCGTTGATCTGGTACACACGTATAGGCTGAGCCGCGCGCAGCCGCAGGCCAGGTGAAAAGTATAAAAATGAAAAGACCGTTTCTTTCCATGTAAGCTGCTGCCAGGTGGGTCGCACCAGGCACTACCGCCCTCTCCGCGCGGTGGGGGCCGCGTGCCGCTGTCTCGACCGGCGCGCCGCGACGAAGCCCGCCCGCCCGCACGACGTGTCTCCGGCTGCCCTAGTGGTGGCAGGAAACGATTCTTTTTCCGTGCGTACGTGACGGGGGAAACCGATGGCTTGGCGCTCCGGTGGCGTGCGTGCATGGGCTTTGTTTTGCAAGACGAGATGCGCTCGCCGGGTGCCGTTGGGCCACCGCCCCGCCCCGCATCGCACTCCTCCACTCGTTCACGTACCTCGCCGGGCCGGGGCACGAGGACAAGGCGAGCGGACCCCGCCGCGCACCGGCGTTGGTGATTTTGTTCCGTTCCCCGTCGTCCTTCCCTCCTCACGTCCCTTCTCCGCCTCCGCCCGCCGCCGCGCGCGGCCCCGGCCTATAGATTCCCGCCCACGCGTACCGGCGTGTACGCACCTGCTAGTTAACCGCGGATTGTACGTAGTTCCGTTCACGCCTGGCTGTATCGTCGTGCACGTACGTACCTACGTCTACGTACGTAGGCAGTAGGTACGTACGTGGTGCGGTAGAAGAGCAAGGGGCCGGCATTATTTGTTTGATTAGACTATAGACGAGGGACCTCCGGCGGCGTCCCTAATCTCTACTGGTAGTACGAGTATATTAATAATCACGAGACACCAGAGGGGAGGTCGTTCTCGTCGTGTTATTTTACCGCCGTTCACGCTGGACCAAGATTGGATCGGGGATCAGGAGCGAACGAACCAACCAACGTGCATGCATGGAGCACGTTTTGCTCCGTTTGACCTTCCTTCATCAACAAGATCCCACGACATATAGTATATCGATAAAAAAATGCAGGGTTGTGTCATTTTTGTCTGTGAGACTATTTTCTTCTTCCACCTAACACCAGTTGGCTTTAGCCTGGATAAAAGTTGCATCCTTACGTAAGCACCGTGATATATGCGTTGCGTTTTACGACACACACGACAAATTCTGGATGATTTTCGCACGATGCAGCACATCAAGCAAAGGTGGATGGCACTGTTCAATCCTCCATCGTGCGGAGTTCGGCTGGCAACTGTCGTCCGCACAGTAGTTTTGGTGTTTTATTTTGTACTACCAATGGTAATGCGTACGTACTCCTTACGTAGCACTGTAGTAGTACTTTGTATTATTATATGTATATATGCAAGGGTATGGATGAAAAATGGAGAAAGTCTGTATGGTGGCGTATAGCATGGTGGGAGGTGAGTCCGAGGCGTTTCGTGTACACGTAGCGAGAGCAATCCAGACGCTGGGTACTACTACTACTTTTCTGCGACTCGCTTTAAAAGCCTCCTCCTCCTCGCGTCGCCTCGCCCCCCCCCCCTCCCCCCCCCTCCGCTCGCTCGCTCGCCATATTTCCCTGCGCCCCCACGATTCCCACGCCTCCCCAAAACCCCCCCTCGCCCCGCCCCGCCCCCCGCACCGCCGGCCTAGGGTTCCGGCCATGTCCTCGTCGGGGCCGCCGAACCCCATCGCGCCCGCGCACGCCACTGTCCTCACCGGCACCCCCATGTCGGTGCAGCCCCAGCCCAAGCCGCCCCCGCCGCCGCAGCAGCCGTCCGGCTCCGCCGCGCCGCCGCCGTCCCAGCAGCCGCAGCCGCAGCACCAGCAGCAGCAGCAGCAGCAGGGCCCTCCGCCCGCCTCGCTCCAGCAGCGGCCCAGGATCTGCTTCAACGCGCACTGCAAGGACCCCAAATCCGAGGGCCAGCGCCGCCGCGGCTGGCGCCTCCGCTCCGGCGACTACGCCGAGCTCTGCGACCGATGCTAGTACGTACGGTAACCCTTCTCTAATCGAATCTCCTGCCCCTCCCTCCCTCCGCCCCAATCGCGCCCGTTCGATTCGTGCGGCCGGGGAGAGCTCGCTCGCTCCCTCACTCCGCCCCTCCGGAGGCGGATTCGCCTATGGCGCACACCGGATCTACGTGGAGTGATCGCTACGTCGGCGCGATTTCGGCGGATACGCGGGGGTTTTCTGTAAAGTTGGTGGTTTCGGGGAGCGCTTTGACTTGCGTACGACGACTCCTGGTGCCTGATGCATGCATGCATGTGTGTTTTCTGTTTTCTGTGAGCAGTGGTTCGTTCGAGCATGGGACCTTCTGCGAGACCTTCCACTCGGAGGTGGCCGGATGGAGGAAATGCGAAGCGTGCGGGAAGGTGTGTACGCCTGCATGCTGCTGATTCTCTAGCCTTTATGGCTCTAGTCGTGATTTGTGCCTGCTGATTGATCCGTTACTGTATTTCGGTTCTTGCTGGGCAGAGGTTACATTGTGGGTGCATCGTCTCAGTCCATGCGTATGCGCTGCTCGACGCCGGCGGAGTTGATTGCATCCTATGTGCTCGCAAGTCGTATGCGGCAATGGTATGGCATCAATTTTTTCACTCTTGCGTAAGAATTTACTATTACTATTATTGGGCTGCTGGCAACGAAGAAACTATCTTATGAAATATGTTGTCTCTGTTTTGCATGCTGGCACTTTAAGCTGGTGAACTCTGATCAATTTGCATGTGCATAGATTTTACAAATTTGCATTTGGATGGTTTGCAGAATGGTTTCACCTGCACCTAGTTATGCTCACCTCCTCATTTCTAGTGTACATTCGAACTGAAAACATCCACCATTCATAGCTGTACTCTAGCTATGCTGTTTGGTTGCCAGCATTAGTTAGGTGCAACCCTGATGTTATCTGTCTGATGCCCCGTTTCTACTTTTCGCATGCGATTTACCCAAAGTTGGCAATTGATTTATGTGAAGGATGTCTCTATTCGGCATTGAAGTGTTTATATTTGCCGAAGCTGCAGGAGCTTTGCAATTTTCTTGTGTTCTGTGAAGTTCATATTCTAACCCTTGTTGATGCTAATTGTGTCTTATGCTTGTTAGGCACCAAGTCAGATGTGGTCAACTCCTACTGTGCATATGCCTCAAAATGTTGCTGACAGAAAAGACAGTTATGTAAAGAGTTGGAGACCTCCTACGGGCCAGATTTCAAGTCAGTGGCGACAGAATCACCAGCTGTGGAACATGTCCACTATACAGGCGGACTTGCAGCAACGTCTAGCTTATGAGTTTGATAGGCCGAGTGGCAGTGAAAAATTACCTCCAGGGCGCACTTTTATTCATGCCCAGGAAAAGAAATCCGATGACATGCATGACAGACCAACAACACCTGCCGGCATGGGCCAGATTATAAGGGACAGATATGCCAATGGGCTCGGACAGCAAACAAGCATGGATCCGACACACTCCTCTACGCCCTACCAGAGAGAAGGACCAAATCCAAATAGCCTTCATGATCCTAGTCACCATGTAGGAGAAAGCGACCCTTTGTCTTCAAGGAAAGGGATAATTTCAGATGGTGGTTCTACTGTATCTACTGGCTTTAAGCTTGATTCACATCATCCATCCATTCTAAAGGATGATGCGGCGTCAACCCTGCCGACAATGGGTGGCTACACTATCACTAATTATCCACCGGTACCTGGACGAAGCGACCATCTCAGAATCATACCTAATAATCCGCAACAACCACCCACCACGGTGCCCCTCTCAGTAGTGCAAAAACAGTTCTATTCCCATAGTGTCATTGAGCCCAACTACCAAGCGCAATTTCGTAATGGAAAGCCCAGAATGGATCCAAAGGCGAGATCAGAATTACTTCCCCGCTACTGGCCTAGAATAACAGATAAAGAGCTACAACACTTATCGGGAGAGTATCCAAAAAACTCTACGTATCTTCATGAGCAATTTCCTCTTAGACAATATATTCCTCTCTATTGTAGTAATTAATAATAACATAAGCTCATTTTTTTAATAATGATAATGACATCTTGAATTATATCAAACTTATTTTTTAAAAAATATTTCTTATCTATATGTAAGTGTCTCCTTAACACTCCTACAGTTCGAATTCTGTTATTACTCCTTTGTTCGAGAAAATGTTAAGTGCCAGTGATGCTGGTCGAATTGGTCGTTTGGTGTTGCCAAAGAAATGCGCTGAGGTAAGTTGATTCACATGTCATTCTTAATTATACCTATGTTTATTTGTAGATTCTCCATGATTAAATTATGTTAAGGCTACTGTCCATGGAAATTTTCTTTCACTGTTGCTTACTTATTCTTTATGTATGGTAACATGATCCTGGAAAACACAAAGATCCCGGGCTTCAAGGAGATCGTTTTTAAAGAATTCGGAAAACACATTTTGGAGTTCCAAAAATCTTGATTTTTCTTCACAAGTGCATGTGGATGTTCACTACGCACTTGTAGAATTTCATGAAGAAATATGATTAGTTGTGTCCTACACCTAGATCTATTGATGTAATGTTTTTCTATTATATAGATCAACACATTCTTTTTGCAGCGTACAAATTAAAAGGACACATCTACATGTACACAGGGCCTGTTTCCAAAATATACTGTAACTTCTACTCCCTTCGTTCCTAAATATAAGACATTTTGGTAGTTCAAACTGATTGAACTACCCAAACGTCTTATATTTAGGAACGGAGGGAGTAGTTATGATTTTTTATATTTTGGAAAAATCTGGACTCGACATGATCCATTCTTTTCTCGTTACTTGGTTTGCTAACTAATCTTGAACCATATTATTTTTGTCAGTAATCCAATGAGCTAGATTAACCTGATCTGTGACTAAGTTCTGTAGAATGGTGGTATCAGCAACTAATCTTCTTCCCAGATGTTCTAAATACAAGTAGAGTTTGCTCGAGAAAACATGTTTGAATTTTGAAGCCTTATTATAATAGGATATGTATGGATTTTGTATACTACTCCCTCCGTTCCTAAATATAAATCTTTCTAGAGATTTCAATATGGACTACATACGGATGTATATAGACATATTTTAGAGTGTAGATTCATTCATTTTGCTCCGTAGGTAGTTCATGTTGGAATCTCTAGAAAGACTTATATTTAGGGACGGAGGGAGTGGGTATTTTAGTTCTTAGAGAACCACCCTCATGAAAAATCATTTTGTATAGGCATACTTCCCTCCAATCTCTCAGCCAGAAGGACTTCCCTTAAAAGTTCAGGATGCCAGTGGTAAGGAATGGGTGTTCCAGTTCCGTTTCTGGCCCAATAATAACAGCAGGATGTATGTATTGGAGGGTGTCACACCTTGCATTCAGTCGATGCACTTACAAGCGGGCGATACAGGTAGATATCCTGTCTTAAAAACATGCAATGCACTAGATGTCGAATATATTACCTTAATATAAAACCTATGAGTAGTAGCGTTACTTAGCATGGGTATAACAAATTAGTACCCCATTAGGTTTTTTCCTTGTACCATGATATCACACAGTACACATCTTGTACAGATAGAAGTACCATGATCTGGCAATGTTTCTTATCCACTAGATTGGGGCATGTGATTGTAATTCGTTGTTATAACCTGTTTGCTGTTCTATTACATTAATGCTACCTTTCTTAATAATATTACCTGTCCTGATCCTATATTTGAATTGTTGGTGTCTTGATTTACATATCTTTCTCCATATCATATGTAAATTTCCCTTATTCTACCCGCAATTTTTTTTCCCTTACTCAACCTTCAATTTTTGCCAAAGGTCATCATCCAGTCTCAAAATCTAATACAGTGTAAAATGCACCCTCGAGCTCGTAAAGACCATCCACCCCTTGGGTCCATCCCAAGCTGTTTGTGCTGGTTTGAATGTCACATGCGTACATCAAACAATTAACAGAAAAAAATGAAGGGATTCTCATGTCAGTCTTCTCCATCTCCTCTCCCGTCTTCTTTACTATGCCTCTTTTCACCCTATTTCTCAGGGCCACCAGTATCTAGACTCCCTATTCATGGCCTCTTCACCCCCACACCAGCACCCTCCACCATGTCCGCTGTCCTTGTCACCATTGTGCCATGTTATGCTCTTGCCGTACTTGCACTGCATCCATATCACAGCTGTACAGCACAGCCTCCACATTTTTCCCACGACAGACACTGTTTCTGATGACACCTAAGAGGTGCGGATCACTACAACAACTAGAATGGCTTGATAGGGCTAGGTTGACACAGTGTAGGTCGCACATCCGGGTTAATAAGATTGATAGACTACTCATATCAACAAGGAATTCCTTATTTTCTGGGGGTCCATCCGCAAAGAACCTCAAAGTTAAGCGTGCTTGGCTTGGAGTAATTTGAGGGTGGGTGACCGACCAGGAAGTTGATCCTGGGTGTGCACAAGTGAGGACAAAATGTGCAGGAAAGACCATAGTTACCTGATTTGCAATTCGCCCGGTTCGCAATTTGAATTTGCGATTCGGAGTTAGCTATATCTACCGGGTCGGATTCGAGGGGGGGGGGGGTACACATCTCCGATTCGCGAATCGTAGAAGGGGTTTGCGAACCCGGCAATTATGACTCGCCGCCTCTAGTATAGTGCATTTTTCTTTTATATGGAGACGTACACACTAGGTGGGCCACATCTGATCCATGTACGTAACAAAAGAACAGCCCATTAAGCCCACTAGAGAATAGAAACCCAATATGAAAGAACAGACCATTAAGCCCACTAGAGAATGGAAACCCAATATGCTGGCTTTAGGTCGATACTTCCTAGCGATCCCAGCCGCCACACACGCAGCACGCACACATCTTCTACCTCATGGCTTCAGGCATGCATCTCTCCTTTGTTCTTATTCTAGCATGTCTCTCCCTTCGCGCTCGTGCTCTAGCGGATGTAGGAGACGAATGAGGAGAGAACTTGACCGATTAGGGTTCGGCGAATCGGGCACCGATTTCCGTTCGAACCGGCCGAATTTGAACTTTGATCTGGGTTGTTAGATCTAGATCGGAGTTCGAGGCCTCTCCCAGCGAATCTGGTAACTACGGGAAAGACTCATGTAGGTCTGTGGGGCCAGTCTAGATCCTAGGTGGTAGCCAGGCGTAGCAGCCTTATATCCGGTAGCCAGTCCGGGGATCATTACACATTATGTGGCTATGTTGGAGCGGCAGCTTCAAAGCAGGCCTTGACAGGAAGGAGGGCCACCATGTTAGTGAAGACCACCACTGTCAATGACAACCACTTTGGAATGTTAGTGAAGGGTAAAGTCAATGGTCTTAAGAATTTGAGATTGTTTCGAACCATTGTTAGGTTGAAAAGGATTTGGGCAATAGCTGAAGGCTGTAATGGTCTTTTTCCCTTCTCATTTGCGATTCACTTTTTTTGTTTTAATTTTTTCTTAAAGAAGTGGTCATGTGTTTTGCTGATAACTCATCCCGTGTAATATTGTTCAGTAAGTTTCAGCCGAATAGATCCTGAAGGGAAGCTGGTCATGGGATTCAGAAAGACAAAGACTCAAGAACAGGTACGGTGTTACTTAAGTATGTTGTGTTGTGGCTCCCCTGGAGGATAGCTCTAAAATTCAATCTTTTGTTACAGTTCATGCAGCTTGTATATTGCTATTTGCTTGAATGGATGGTTGAATGCAGATTCAATTGTGTTCTTTTGTTTGCTTAATGCCTGATAAAGTATTATCATATACATGCAATAGGGCATGTCTCCATTCTTGACAATTTAGATGTTCTGCTGCATCCTGTTGTACCGTCAAGTCTTAAGATCTCCTGTTCATATGCTAGAACTTTTATCAACCAAAATCAGATATCATAACTATGCTGGCTATTGACAAAATAATTGCTGGAATAGTTTGTTTGACTATAAGTTTACATATGTTGATCAGATATTCCGTCAGGAAGAACCAACAAAGCCTGCAAATGCTGCACCAAATCTTCCAGATGTGAATGTTAATGTCACTGCTCCAGATTCTAGTCCGAACTCTTCGTTAGTGCGACCAAATAAAGTCAACACAGAGAACAAAGACTCTAGCCCTGTGGAACAAGCTGCCTCTAAAATAGACAAAGGTGGAGTAGCACAGAAAGAAGGGCCGGGAACTGTTCGCACATCCCCCGGACCTGTGAAGAGAAAAGCAACTTCTATCGGTCCAAAGATTAAACGGTTCCGGATCGATAACGAGGAATCCATGGAATTGAAGATAACATGGGAGGAGGCTCAAGAATTGCTTCGCCCTCCCCTGAAGGCCCCTTCGGTTGTTATTGTTGATGGCCATGAGTTTGAGGAATATGAGGTATGTCATTCTTCTCAAATATCACTTGTAGTCTTTCATCTGTTCCGGAAAAAAAACTTTTGGTCTTGTGATAAATAGTACTCCCTCCGATCCAAAAAAAATGTCACACTTTTGAACTAGTTTTGAACTAAGATTATTTCAAAACTGCGACACTCTTTTTGGATCGGAGGGAGTAGTACATATGTTTATTCTGATATTTTATTTTGTGGCACATAGCTTGCCAGTGAACTTGTATTATTACATGATTTATTTTCTCTTATGTACTTGTTATGAAAAGACTAAAACCTACACGTTTTTTGCAGGAGCCACCAGTACTTGGGAGGAAGACATATTTTGTGACTGACCAATCAGGGTAATGTTTTCAGACTGATTTTTCTTGGCATGTGCATTTGACATGTGTGTAGAGATGGAACAAATGAGGCCTCCTTTTCTTATTGAAACGAATGCTTAATCCAACAGTCTGCTCAACATATTTATCTACTTACCTTTTTCTGTCAGTGAGTTCCTTGCTGTGCTCTAGCCTCTAGGTTTTAGTTGCAACATGTAATAATTGACCTCCGTGTTCCTATCTGGGAGTGGTGAAATGCCAGTGCCAAAACCTAGGCTCCCATATATCAATCTATCTGTAAGATTTCTCGCATTGTTAACTTCTGCTTGCTTCTTATAGTTTATTTATTTTATCAGTGAGAATCATCAGTGGGCTCAGTGTGAGGATTGTTCCAAATGGCGGAAACTGCCAGTAGACGCCCTTTTACCCTCTAAGTGGACCTGCTCCGACAATAAATGGGATCCTGAAAGGTGACATACTGTTTTGTGTTGGCTGATTATTTCGTTATCATCGTACATTTTTATCTAGTTTCACTCGTATTGTTTATTATGACTAGCTAACAGTACAATACTGTACTAGTTACTGGTACAAAGATGAACCATCTTTACAAATTACAATTATCTAATCCTCAAAAATAGCAAATCGTGTTTAGGTCAAGAAAAGTTACCTTTCAAGTGGATATGCTGTAAAAGACATTTTTTTTAGGTTGAGAACTAGTATTCTTATTTTCCTGATATGTTCTCGTGGTGAACAACAATCATTTATCTGATCTACATGCCATCAAAATTCGAGGAAAGAACCCCAGACAGAGCCACTGATATTCTTGACAATGTGCAACTTATGGTTAACTTCATAAGGAAAATAATTATCCCTCAAACAAGTCCTCTCTGGGCACAGATGAGCCTTTTTCGTGCTAGTGCTAGAGAATGCCACATGTATTTACTATGTAGTGTGCCAAATTGAAGCATATCTATTTTTACTTAAAGCTACAGAACACCATGGAGAAATTGTGTTACGACACAAGTGGCTGAGATCTCTTACCCAACTGGATGTTCATAAACTGATTTATTATTGAGCTCAACAATAGTAACTATCTTGCCACCAAGGGGAGAATGGTTTGCTCCTACTTATATTTTAGCTGTTGAGCTGATTGTTGTTTTTGTTTCTAGGATGACTTGTGTCTCTCCACAAGAGGCAAGCATGGAGGAACTTGCAGAACTGATTCCTATAAAAGCAGGTACGGTGGCCTGGAAAGATTTATGCATGGTTATGCAGAAGTTGAATTTTATTACTCCCTACTAAAGTTGTACTAAAGCAGCGACAATTAATATGGATCGGAGGGAGTAGTAGTTATTTCAAAATAGAAATGCCAAAGATGAATTACAGAGGGATATTTCTTTTAGATATCCACTATAACAACAAATGAACAACCGAAGGTGTAAAGGAGAACCAATCAAATGTCTACCATTACAAGATGTGCCAAAGACATAGCGTAGTCTTAGGTTATGTATGGTTTCGAGCTACAATTTGCCATGGCTATAACCCTAACCTCCAATTGTGGATTGCTACACGTTCTCAGCTGTATAGCCCATATAGTATAACATCATAGACATAACTTTTTGTCAACTTTTGCCATATTGCCTGAGGTTAGTTGTGGCCTGGACCTTGAACCAAAGTACATGTTAACTAAAACCAACACGCTGGTTCCCTCAGTTATGTTGGGATTTAGATGATGCTCTTTTTATTGTATTAATTTCAAGACTCGCTAGAATCATGTTCAGTGGATGTTTAGGTAATGCATCCTCTAAGTTATCCCTGTTTGCGCAAAGACATTGTGATTATCTTGTGTTTGAAACTCTTGTTGAAGAATAGTATGTTGGAGGTAACACTGTACCATTATGTAATGGCTACTACATATAATAATAGCTTTTGCTTAATTGACATTGCAGGTGCTGCAAAAAAGGCTAAACTTAGGATGGATACTGACAGTATCGATGTTTCGGATGGGCTGGACACTCTGGCAAACCTTGCTATTCTTGGTGAGGGTGAATCTCTTCCTTCCCAGCCAACTACAAAGCACCCCCGACATCGCCCTGGCTGCTCGTGCATTGTCTGCATTCAGCCTCCTAGTGGGAAGGGACCAAAGCACAAGCAGACGTGCACCTGCAATGTATGTATGACGGTGCGCCGTCGTTTTAGGACACTGATGCTTCGGCGTGAGAAGCGTGCGTCTGAGAAAGAATCGGAGGAGCCGCCTCGAAAGAAAGAGCAAGGCCAGTCGAGCGAGTCTCCACAAGACCCGCTGCTGTCTAGCACCAGTCCTACTAGCACTCCCCAGAAGGTGAACGGAAATGGTGATGACGCGGAAGAAGCCGTGGAGCATAGCATGGCATCCTCTCCTATGAAGAACCAGATTGACCTGAACATCCAGCCTGAACGGGAAGACGAGCAGTCACCAAAGTCAGATGCGGTCGGTGCAATGAGACTTCCCCGAGAGAACGCAGCCTAGTGCGGCTCACCGTAGTGGCGAAAGTGGTGATAGATAACAGCAGATTGAAAACTGTCTATACCAATGGAGATATGCGGCGCCTGGAGTTGTAGTGTAGGTGTTATTACATTTTCCATACAAAAGGATCTAGTTTCCTTCCTGTTGCGGGGGACATATTTCCTGGTGTTGATGCTATATCGTGTATACCATAGATCAGTCGGTTGGTGCTGTAGGCAGGCCCCGTTGTAGGTGTTGCCTACCCTGTATGTATGTGTATTGTAAGAGCAGCGCTCTTCGGCACCATGTCAGCGGCATAATTTATTCATGTATCGACTCATCCATCCCCAACTAGTATGTGCTTCTAATGTCAAAACTCAGCTAACAAGCACTAGTTCTTTTTTTTGAATGTTGGTAGTGCAGCTACCAAATGCATTGATCAGTAGAAGACAAATGCGAGCTACAGGGGAACCCAAGGTGGGTCAGCGCCAAGCGGCTCGACAGGAAGGAACAAAAGAAGAGGGAAAAATAAAACACAATAGCGAGCACTCAGCCTGGATCGAAAGGAATACCCGCTCCGGCCATATTCCATAGCTTGATTTCATCTCTCACTCTCTGTACAAACGCTTCCTTCCCCATGTATTCTTGCTGAAAGATCCTTCTGTTCTTCCTTTCTTTTGATCTTTGTTGCTTGGCCAAAACAGTCTGAGAGCCAATCTTTAACATTAGCCTTTCCATCCCATGAGTCAGGCAGCAACGCCGGCATGCAGGACAGCGTGGTGATTTTCTGCCAAGAAAAACGAGACCAAGGACATTCAATCAATAAGTGTGGCGCGGTCTCAAGGCTTCGTTCACAAAGGGGGCAGAAGTAGTTGTTCTCCAGCCGCGGCGAAGCAGGACACCGGCCGGCAAAACCTTCCCAACATGGCTGTCCATAAAAAGAAACGACACTTTCCGGATGCCCATGCCTTCCATGTCAGGTTGTATCCCTCCATTTGAATTGCCCCCTCGAACTGCAGCAAATAGGCGATCTCACGGAGTACTGGCGTGACGGCGTGAACCGCCAAGCAATGGCGTCCGCCTGTCCCTCCCGCAGCGCCACGTCATCGAGCAGTATGGCCAAGCGAGAGAGTTCAGGTAACATTACGTCTGTAAGGCCGATGGCGAGATCCGACACCAAGTGTCCTCTCGCATAGCCTCCTGAACGGTGCGATTTTTTTGAGTGGAGATTCTGAAGAATGATGGCGCAATGACTTTGGGGCACTGTCTGCATGGCATTGGCAAACGCGACCAAGGTCTAGGTGGGTCTTTCCAGGCCAGCCATAGCCACCGAAGGCGTAAAGCGGCGCCAAATTTTGCAAGGTTCAGCACACCTAGACCACCAAGGTGTTTTGGCTGACAAATCTGATTCCAGCTCACTCTGCACTTGCCACCGGTGCAAGTGTCCTCACCGCTCCAAAGCCACGCACGACACAGTTGGACTTAGCCGCTTCAGTGCCCAAACCGGGAGTTTGTGCACCGTCATCATGTAGATTGCCAACGCAGTGAGATCTGACTTAAGAACCACAACGCGACCGCTTTTCGCCATTAGACCACCCTTCCATGTGGCGGTCTTGTTGCCAAATTTGACCAGCAGAGGGTCAAGATCAACCTTGGTGAGGTTTTTCAGGGATAGAGGCATTCCAAAGTAAGTTATTGGGAAATTCTTGCGAGGATGCCGAGAGGTGCCAGAATGTCGTCGAGGTTGAGTGAGCCGCATCGGATGGCGAGGGCCGAGCTCTTGGTTGCATTGACGTGAAGGCCCGAGGCTTGAGCAAAGCACGATAGTATCAACTTGATCATTGTGGCACCACTCTTCTTTGGGTTCATGAACAAAGCCACGTCATCGGCATAGAACAAGCATCGCATTAGCGGTGTCCGCCCTGGAAGCTTTGGGAGAACGCCGCTAGCAGTGGCCAGATTCATCATTCTTTGCAACGGGCCCATGGAGAGAATGAAAAGGAAAGGAGAAATTGGATCCCCTTGTCTAAGCCCTTGCCGGTGTTGTATTGCCTCCGAGTATTGTCCGTTTATGATCACCTAGGAGGTTGCGGTCCTGGGTAACATGGCAATCCATTCATGCCGGCGCATGCCAAAACCTCTCGCCTCCATTATCTCCATTAAGTAAGACCACGAGAGTGAATCAAAGGCCTTGGCAATGTCCAACTTTAGCAGTATTGATGGTTTCTTCTATTTGTGCAGTTTCCACACTGTGTTATGCACGTACAGAAAATTCTCCTGTATACAACACTTCTTGATAAAGGCCCTTTGACATTGATCGACCAAACCATCAAGCTTGGGCGCAAGCTGGCTTGCCAGAATCTTGGAGAATATTTTGATTAGACTATGAAGTAGCCAGATTGGCCTGAAATCCTAAAGAGAGTCTGCCCCTTGTTTTTTTGGGATCAGCACTAACACTAGTTCTATGGAGCTTTTGCGGTGTGTGGGTGGGTCGGGGGGTGGGGGGAGTGTCCTCTTTAAACCCTCATTTGTTCGTGGACGCAATCTTGTCCCGAAATTGTTCGGGCACATGCATATTATTGCTGTGGATGCCGAGAGAGAAGAAAAATAAATAAAGAGAAAATGTAGTCCCGGACATGGTGGGCTGTTCGGACACCCTCGATGTCTTCATTTTCTTCTAACATATATGAGCTGGATTTGAGAGTTTGCGAACAACATGGTTTGTCCCTTGTTTCTCATGTCCGACATGTTTGTATGGACATATGGGGTTTCATTTTATTCTTACATATATGGGCTGGATTTGAGGGTTTGCGGACAACATGGGTTTTCCCTTGTCTCAAGTCTGACATGTTTGTATGGACATATGTGGAAGATTTGAGGTCCCCAGTTGAAGATGCTCTAAAACTGGGGTTCTATATCTAGAGAACTCATGAACTTTGTATGGAGATGAGGTGTTGTTGTTTCGGTTGGCAAAGAGGCATATTTGTGCCAAGAGAGAATGTTCATGCTGAGTCGACGAGGGCGTCGGTTCCTTTGAGTGAGGTGTACGTGACATCCCCGTTTAATAGGAATGATAGACTACTCATGGCAACAAGGTGCACCTTATTTTCGGGAGCCCATTCGAAAGTAACTCAAAGGTAAGCGTGCTTGACTTGGAGCAATTTGACGATGGGTGGCCGATCGGGAAGTTGATAGTAAAAGTGTGCATAAAAGACTAGTGTTGGTTTGTGGGACCAATCTAGATCCTAGTTGCTAGCATGTGCAACAACCAAGAACCGATCAATGAATCGGTGGGTTTGGCTGGGGAGTTACACAAGTTAAGCACTATTTCCTCTCAAACTTAGCTACTCGTTGACCGAATCCTACTATCTAGGAAAAAATCGATAGCTTCATGTAGACTGAACTTGTATCCGGAGCATGTCTGATCCTTGGAGGCGACTGATTTTGCTAACCTGGCAGAGTTGGTAGCATTGTAAGGCTACTCATAGTGGGGAGTGTCATACATTAGTATGCATATGATATTAGTCTATTTTAAATGATCTAATTTATTACGATGCATGACACATAGTTGGCTGTTGAGGACTGGTTGCCAGGAGAGTCGTTTGAAATCCCTTCCTTTACCGCCCAAATTCTTAAGCACTTAGGCGAGGTGTAGTCTACAATTTATGAAACCCTCCCTGCTGCAACATGACGAAGATCTCTAATTTGGTTGGCATGGACAATCTCAAGCTTGAATCCCTGCAACTCGATATCAAGACTGCGTATCAAGACTGTGAACAAGAACTTTGCAAGCATCTAGAAGAACTTTGAGAAATTCCAGCCACTCTTAGGGAAATACCTAACGGAGAAGAGATTGAAGACCCAGTTGGTCGACCTGCATAGGGGAGTGCCAAACAACACAACCCCATCATCAATCCTAAAATATTAATCATGTGGGCCATCCCAAACAGCTTGTTCTACACAACATTGCTCTAGACAAGCAACATGCATTCACTTCAGGCTCTGAGGTGTCACATTATCACCAGGGAAGGGAGTTGAACATGGATGGAGCTTCCAAGATGCCTTATTGGAACCCTATCCATGTTGAAAACAAATAAGATCAAGTGGAACCACAAGCCAAAAAATTCAACGATAGCTAGGGGACTATATTTCCGATGAAGAACCATAATAAGGTGGTTTCAAAAGGGGTACTCCTACATGCAGGCTTTAGACCCCTACCGACCACCGAAGAAGCACACTGACTATGAAACTTTTGACTCCTCCAGTACATCCCTTGTTGAGAGAACATAATTTGTCGAGTCATATGTCAAATTGCATTCAATTTTGTGGTGAAGGGACACTAGATTTTCTATATCCACGCTGGTGTGGCACATATTCTGCAAATATTTCAGTGAAAGATTTCCGAAACTTCAGTCTGTGAACATGCCAAATCCTTTTCACTTTCTCACTAACTTGTTCACTGTCCCAATATATTACCAAATATGACACACCAATTAATCTTCTTAAGTGGGATAACATTGCCATATATACACAATGATTATTATATGCACAATATCATTTCTAGGTTAAGATCCCACATTTAGAGCCACTTGGAATGTCATGAGCCTAAATACATGCGACAAACTATGTGGGATGGTAGAAGGATTCAAGAATCTTGACCTATTCCACCAACCACCCTCAAACCATCTACACAAAAGCAAGCAGACAATAGATGGAGACCTATTCTACCAACCACCAACTGAACTCCTAGAAAAGACCATCGATAACCGCAAACTTTAGATCTGAATGCATGAAGTTCATGGAGACCCTAGTGAGGAAAATAAAAAAATACCCACTTTAACTTTTATCATTGTCTCCACAAAGGCCACTACTTTAGTAGATAGTGGCGGTACCACCACTTTTCAACTAGCTCACTTAACTGCACATGTTAGATCACTCCTCTTAAGAAAGTCCAGGCACTATTGCCAATGGAGGCAAACTCTAGAGTAAATTCACATGCTAGCCGATCCAAGGAGATGAGCTCAATGGGGCATTGATTTTCTTAAAAATTGACCTTGGAAGTATATATAATCAAATCAGAATGAAAGAGGGAGATATTGATAATATTACATTTAGTACACACCTGGGATATTATGAGTATTTGGTTATGTTGTTTGGGCCTCACTAATGCACCAACAACTTTTCAATAATGAATGAATGAACACAATGTTGACACCATTTTGGGAAAATTTCTATTAGTATTCTTTGATGACATTCTGACCTATAACAAATATATGGAAGAACACCAGCAACACTTCCAAATTGTAGTTAGTACACTGAGAGACAAGAAACTGTGTATCAAGTAAATAAACAATTTTTGGTCAACCACAAGTTGAATGTCGTGGCCACATCATCACTAGAGGTGGGGTGGCCATTGACCCTGCAAATATTAACGCCTTTGCTAACTAGCCTATACTTGAAAATGTCTCTCAATTATGGCATATTTTGCAAACCACTTTTTGAAGCAATGAAGAAAGAGGGATTTGTATACTCGGATTACCAAGAAGTTGATTTTACTGCACTTGAGCAACATATGACACGAGCACATGTTCTTACGATGCTCAAAATTCTCTCCCATTTTCCCTCGAAGCAAATGCTCCCAAATATGGCATTGGAGCAGTCTTAATGCAGAATAGAAAGCCTATCTCTTTTCTTAGCAAAGCAACTTGACCTATAACAGTTTCCCTTTCAATTTATGACAAGTAAGCTTTAGCAAGTTTGGAGGCATCACAAAAATGGAGACACTACTTTGTTGTTTCCTCCTTGATCATGAGAACAAACCAAGAAAATCTCGAACATATGCTAGAACAAAAGTTTTATGAAGGAGTCCAACATAAGATCTTAATCAAGTTACTATGATATACATTCTTTGTGGAATACAAAAATGATAAATACAATAAAGTAGTTGATGCTCTTTCTAGCGTTAAATACAGAGTCCGCTCCTTTACTAGCACAATGGTTCCCACTTGGATATTTGAAGTTGTTTACATGACAAGTGCAAGGTACTCATATCTCTTCTCCCGGACAACTCCTGCTCCTTACACCTCGACAAATGGAGTCCTTGGATACAAAAGAAAAAAAATCTTAATGAATCTTGCAATCACTTAAGATAGTCCCTTATTTCCTATTGTCATAACTTGGATGCCCTAAAAAACCCTATGATGACCCACAAGTATAGGGGATAAATCGTAGTCCTTTCGATAAGTAAGAGTGTCCAACCCAACAAGAAGCGGAAGGAAATTATAAGCGGTTTTCCGTATGGTATTCTCTGTAGGTACTGAAAGCGGCGATAACAAGTAGTTTAATAGCAAGATAATTTGTAACAAGTAACAAGTGACAATAGTAAAAAAGGTGCAGGAAGGCGGCCCAATCCTTTTTACAGCAAAGGATAAGCCGAAAAGCTCTCTTATAGTGAGCAAAGCGTTCTCGAGGACATATGGGAATTCTCGTCTTGTCACATTCACCATGTTTAGTTGATTCGTGTTTGCTACTTTGATAATTTGATATGTGGGTGGATCGGTGCTAGGGTGATGTTCTTACTTGAACAAGCAACCCTCTTATGATTACGCCCTCTCGCAAGCATCTGCAACTACGAAAGAAGAATTAAGATAAATCTAACCATAGCATGAAACATATGGATCCAAATCATCCCCTTACGGAATAACACATAAACTAGGGTTTAAGCTTCTGTCACTCTCGCAACCTATCATCTACTTATTACTCCCCAATGCCTTCCCTTAGGCCCAAGTATGGTGAAGTGTCATGTAGTCGATGTTCTAATGACACCACTAAACGAAGAACAACATACATATCATCAAAATATTGAACGAATACCAACTTCACATGATTACTTATAACAAGACTTCTCTCATGTCATCAAGAACAAAAGTAACTACTCACAAATCATATTCATGTTCAAGATCAAAGGTGTATTGAATATTCTTAAGGATCTGAACATATAATCTTTCACCAAATAAACCAACTAGCATCAACTATAAGATGTAATCAACACTACTAGCAATCCGCAGGTACCAATCTAAGGTTTTGGAACAAAGATTGAATACAAGAGATGAACTAGGGTTTGAAATGAGATAGCGCTGGTGAAGATGTTGATGAAGATTGGTCCTCCCACGATGAGAGGATCGTTGGTGATGTCCATGGCTTCTATTTCCCCCTTCCAGAGTGAAGTATTGTAGGGATCTACGGTAGGGTTCGTTCACTGCAAAATAAAAAAATTTCCTACGCGCAGAACAACCAAGAACATGCTACGGGAGATGGATCACGGATTGTTACCACTAGACGCGCAGTGCCATGCAGCGGAAGAAGAGTTGGGGCAACACGTCCACGTGGTTCATCTCCTCCTTGTCCGATCTTCCTCGAACAACCGGTCGTCAGATCCCACGTACAGGAACACCGTGCGACGGACTGCTAGGTTCGTTCACACAGTCGGCGGCGAGTGGAGGTGGCTATTCGCAACACATGCAAGACCTAGTGATAGCTCCGCAGTGATCAACTGAATGAGTGTGCTGCACCCCCACTATATATAGGCATCCCTTGCAGGCTCAACACCTTGGCCTCGCAGGGATCCTAAAGCCCAAAGACCGTTCGGCCTAGATCCGAGTCCGAGTAGGATTACATCTAACTCGTGGAGTCGGATCGGGCCTCACAGGTTCCTTCCCTTAAGAGCGCGACCTCTTAGGTTCTCGTTCACTTGGTCGCGAGTCAGATCACATCCAAGTCGTCTAGTCGGTAGTGACCTCTAGGAAAGTGTGCCGACTCCAAGTGTCTGATGAAGCTGGTTAGGCGAACCTGTACAACGTGTCACACTTCTATTCCCTTTGCCACACGATATATGTTGTCGAGCTCAAGGCGAGTCTTTCATCCTTGTGCTAGCCCGACCTCTTATCGTTCCAGTGATGCCGACCACAAACCGGATTATCTCATAATCCTTGTCGCATGGCCATGCTTATCTTGGTCGGATCACACGAGGGGGCTAGAGTGTATCTCTCCTGATCGGAGGGGCAAATCCCATCTTGCTTGACCATGTCTCGCAGCATGGGTCTAGACAAGCCCGAAACCTACCTTTGTAACTACCCAATCACAGAGTAGCTTTGGTTGGCCCAAAGCAGGTCTGTCACCATCCCGAGTAAATGCGCCAGCTCAGGTCTTAGAACATAGAACATATGTTATACTAGAGACTCACATATGACATATCGCTGCGTCTTATAGGTGGGTCTGTCTGACTCAGGCCTTATCTCTACTCAGATCTGACTAGGTCGAATCCGACCAGATCCTTCCAAGTCCATATTATCCGGTTAGCATCCAATGCTCCATGGCTAGTGAGACCGAGCCATCCACCGTCATATGCTAGTCTAGTCGATGAAGGAAATATGCCCTAGAGGCAATAATCAAGTTGTTATTTATATTTCGTTATGTCATGATAAATGTTTATTATTCATGCTAGAATTGTATTAACCGGAAACTTAGTACATGTGTGAATACATAAACAAACAGAGTGTCACTAGTATGCCTCTACTTGACTAGCTCGTTAATCAAAGATGGTTAAGTTTCCTAGCCATGGACAAAGAGTTGTCATTTGATAAAAGGGATCACATCATTAGAGAATGATGTGATTGACTTGACCCATACGTTAGCTTAGTACGATGATCATTTAGTTTGTTGCTATTGCTTTCTTCATAACTTATACATGTTCCTATGACTATGAGATTATGCAACTCCCGAATACCGGAGGAACACTTAGTGTGCTATCAAACGTCACAACGTAACTGGGTGATTATAAAGATGCTCCACAGGTGTCTCCGATGGTGTTTGTTGAGTTGGCATAGATCAAGATTAGGATTTGTCACTTCGAGCATCGGAGAGGTATCTCTGGGCCCTCTCGGTAATGCACATAACTATAAGCCTTGCAAACATTGTGACTAATTAATGAGTTAGTTGCGGGATGATGCATTACAGAACGAGTAAAGAGACTTGCCGGTAATGAGATTGAACTAGGTATTGAGATACCAACGATCGAATCTCGGGCAAGTAACATACCGACGACAAAGGGAACTAACGTATGTTGTTGTGCGGTTTGACCGATAAAGATCTTCATAGAATATGTAGGAACCAATATGAGCATCCCGTAGGGTCCGCATGCTTAACGTTTGGTGACGATCGATATTATGAGTTTATGTGTTTTGATGTACCGAAGATAGTTCGGAGTCCCGGGTATGATCACGGACATGACGAGGAGTCTCGAAATGGTCGAGACATAAAGATCAATATATTGGATGACTATATTTGGACATCGGAATGGTTCCGGGTGAGTTCAGGCATTTACCGGAGTACCGAGAGGTTATCAGAACCCACCGGGAAGTATATGGGCCTTATTGGGCCATGGTGGGAGAGAGGAGAAGGGAGCCTAGGAGGGGGCGCCCCCCCAAGCCCAATCCGAAGTGGGTGGGGGGCCGACCCCCCTTTCCTTCCTCCTTCCTCCCCCTTCCTTCCTCTCCTAGTCCAACTAGGGAAGGGGGGGGGGGGGAATCCTACTCCCAGTGGGAGTAGGACTCCTCCAGGGCGCACCATAGAGGCCTGGCCCTCCCCCTCCTCCACTCCTTTATATACGGGGGAGGGGGCACCCCATAGAAACACAAGTTGATCATTGTCTTAGCCGTGTGCGGTGCCCCCCTCCACCATAATCCACCTCGCTCATATCGTCATAGTGCTTAGGCGAAGCCCTGCACCAGTAGCTTCATCATCACCGTCATCACGCCGTCGTGCTTACAAAGCTCTCCCTCGACACTCTGCTGGATCGAGAGTTCGTGGGACGTCATCGAGCTGAACGTGTGCAGATCGTGGAGGTGCCGTACTTTCTGATGTAGGGCGGAACCATAATCTGAGATCTTTCACGTTTGGAGGGGATCCTACGAGGGAAACACGATGTGACGCCCCAAGACCGACGCTTCAGACGCCTTCCATGTTTTGCGAGTTTCGTTGTGCTATTTATTTGGTTGTTGCATTCATCATGGCATCATGCGCATTGCATCATCATGTTTTCATAAAACTTGCATCTGCCGTAGTTGCGCGTCCCCCTTTGCTTTTGTTGACCGTTCCGAGCCCAACCGGGTTTTTCAATTCCCTTTGCCTAACCATTTGACCCTCTACGCACGGTGCTCACACCCCTCGCGACGTCCGGAACTTGCCGAACCCGACCCGCTCGGTCCACGACCGCTATGCGTTCAGATCATCCCCAAACATCTATAATACATCTCCGTTTTTCGTAGATGGGCTCCCCTAAGCCATTTTTCACAACCATTCGATTTCGATCGAAGGTTTCAGCTTTAGCCCTAAACCTAGTCCACCTGCTATATAAACCAACCTAGCCTACCTAGTCTACCTGGTCCCATCCGCGCCGCTGCGCTCTCTTTCTGGGATCCATCCCCACCTACCATGACCTCCGACCAGATCCACGGTTTTCCGTGCGACCGCCCGAGCATCTCGATCCCGAGTGGATCGAGCGCCGCCTCAAGCCCAGCCTCCCCGCTCATGCCCCGAGCCTCCCGTCGCCAAGGAGCACGAGCTCCTTTGCCTCATGCCATGCCAACCGGAGTAGCAGCTCAGCTGGTCATCCCGTCATTGCCGAACCTCGCCACCGCCGGAGCTGCTCCGCCCGCCGCCCGAACCGGCCAAGACGAGCACCAGCTAGGCCGCCTTATCCTTCCCTGTCTCTCCTTTCTTCTTCCCTTCTCCCTCCCGTCTCATCTCCCTGCCTCTTCTCCACAGGGAACCATGGCGCCGCCACTTGGAGATCCATGACCGCGCCTCCCTCTCCCGTCTCCGACCAGATCCATGGCCCAGGGACCAGGTCCGCAGCCGTCCCGCCGGAGTCCCCCGCGCCAAGTCCCTCTGCTCGTTCCAGGCGCTCGTCCCCGTCTTCCTCTGCCTCCTCTGCTTCGTCATGACCGAGCGCCCCCGCCCGTTGACCAGATCGAGCGTGAGAGCTTGATCGCCTGCTCCAGCGCCCCGCTTGGGCCTCATCCCGAGCCGACCTCTCTGTTCGTGGGCCCCCCAAGTCTGCAGCCCCGCGAGCCCGCCTCCACCGACTGGGCTTGGCCCAATGTGAGCAGCTCCCTCAGCCTCGATTTCAGCCCATAACGTTTTTCCGATTCACGGACGTTTAATCAATTTTCCGTAGTCTGTCCGCTTTTACGAATAGTCCCCTAGATCATGCATTTAATAACTCACAAATGGTGCATCGGATTAAAATGTTTTATATATGGAAAATGCTTAGTTTTTCATCTAGTTTCATAATCTGCTATTTTCATCTATGTTTAAAAGGTTTAAAATGCTGTTTGTTTAAATTTGCATAAATGACATGTTAAAATGATTTATTTCATAACTAAATAACCATAGCTCGGATTCAAATAAATTATATATGTAAATGGGGTAGAAAAATGCATAGATTAACATGGTAGCATCACTTTGCATGTTTAACAACTCTAAAATATGTTATAGGGCAGAACAGTACCAAACCTTAAAATATGCATATGGGGTTTTTCCTAATTGTTGTTAGTTGTTAGGCCTCATTTAAACTTGCCTAAATAGGTAGTTTAATTATGCTTCACCTTTTGCCATGCTTAACCACGATTAATGTTGTTGGGTACATAAGCGGGAGAGAACTAAATAATTGATGTGGTGTTTAAGTCAATATGCAACTTCGTTGCATATTGGGCTCCATTAACTTGTAGTTTTGTTTGTGCATATTGCCATGCCATGCTATTTAAACCGGACATGCATCATACTTGGTTGTGCATCATGCCATGTGTATGTGATGGTTGTTTACTATGTGGTTTGCTTCTTTCCGGGTTGCTTCTCTCGTTAGCTTCGGTTTCGTTCCGGAGTTGTGAGGATTCGTTCGACTACGTTCGTTTGTCTTCTTCATGGACTCGTTCTTCTTCCTTGCGGGATTTCATGCAAGATGACCATACCCTCGAAATCACTTCTATCTTTGCTTGCTAGATGCTCGCTCTTTTGCTACGTCTATGCTGCGTTACCTACCACTTGCTATATCATGCCACCCATATTGCCATGTCAAACCTCTAACCATCTTTTCCTAGCAAACTGTTGATTGGCTATGTTACCACTTTGCTCAGCCCCTCTTATAGCGTTGCTAGTTGCAGGTGAAGATGAAGTTTGTTCCTTGTTGGAACATGGATATTTTGGGATATCACAATATCTCTTATTTAATTAATGCACCTATATACTTGGTAAATGGTGGAAGACTCGGCCTTATGCCTGGTGTTTTGTTCCACTCTTGCCGCCCTAGTTTCAAATCATACGGTGTTATGTTCCTTGATTTTATGCGTTCCTTACACGGTTGGGTGATTTATTGGACCCCTTGACAGTTCGCTTTGAATAAAACTCCTCCAAAGAAGGCCCAACCTTGGTTTTACCATTTGCCACCTAAGCCTTTTTCCCTTGGGTTCTGCAGACTCAAGGGTCATCTTTATTTAACCCCGGGCCAATGCTCCTCTGAGTGTTGGCCCAAACTAGAGCGCTTTGCAGCGCCCCCTCAAGGAAACTTGGGGTCTGATTTTAGTTGTACGGACTGCTCATCCGGTGTGCCCTGAGAACGAGATATGTGCAGCTTCTATCAGGATTTGTCGGCACATTCGGGCGGCTTTGCTGGTCTTGTTTTACCATTGTCGAGATGTCTTGTAGTCCGGGATTCCGAGACTGATCGGGTCTTCGGTAGAAGGAATATCCTTCGTTGATCGCGAGAGCTTATAATGGGCTAAGTTGGGACACCCTGCAGGTATTATCTTCAAAGCCGTGCCCATGATTTATGAGGCAGATGGGAATTTGTTAATGTCCGGTTGTAGAAAACCCGAAGTTGATCTTAATTAAAATACATCAACGCGTGTGTAACCGTGATGGTCTCTTCTCGGTGGAGTCCGGGAAGTGAACACGGTGTTGGAGTTATGTTTGACGTAGGTTGTTCTAGGATCACTTCTTGATCATAGTTGTTCGACCGTGCTTTTGCCTTCTCTTCTCGCTCTCATTTGCGTATGTTAGACACCATATATGCTAGTCGCTTGCTGCAGCTCCACCTCACTACCTTCTCCTACCCATAAGCTTAAATAGTCTTGATCTCGCGGGTGTGAGATTGCTGAGTCCCTGTGACTCACAGATACTTCCAAAACCAGTTTGCAGGTGCCGATGAAAATGCGGTGGCGATCCGAGCTCAAGGAGGAGCTCGATGAAGATCCTGTTCATTGTGTTGTTTCGTTTGATTGATCAAGAGTGGAGCCAGTTGGGGACGATCGAGGATCTATGTAGCATTTGGGGTAGTCTTCTTTTATTTTGGTTCCGTAGTCGGACCTTGATTGTATCTGTATGATGTAATGCTTTACTCATGTATTGTGTGAAGTGGCGATTGTAAGCCAACTATGTATCTCTTTCCCTTATGTGTTACATGGGTTGTGTGAAGATTACCTCACTTGCGACATTGCTTTCAATGCGGTTATGCCTCTAAGTCGTGCTTCGACATGTGGGAGATATAGCCGCATCGAGGGCGTTACAAGTTGGTAATCAGAGCCATCCCGACTTAGGAGCCTCGCTTGATCGAATCGCTGGCGTTGTTGAGTCTAAAAAAAATGTTTTGAGTCTTAGGATTATATATATCGGAGAGTAGGATTCTTTTTACTCCTCAGTCCCTTCGTCGCTCTGGTGAGGTCTCCTGACGTAGATGTTTTGACTTTCCTCTCCTCAAATTTCACTAATCTTTTTTAGGATCACGCGGGTATCTTGGAATCGTTCTGATGGTTTTGTGACGAGAACATTGTACTTGGTGCCTCCTGACATTTAGGGGTTGTGGCAGTGTCCCGGGGAGTTGAGCTCCGAGGTGTTGTCGTCACAATTTTATCGTTGCGATTACGAATACACGAGTTTGCCGACATCGAAAATCTCTTTTATGCAGTTGTTAGTGAGATAACCTCGATAACCCGATCTTTGGGCGAGCTCGAGAGTATTGCCATAACTTCATTATAACGGATGTTTTTCGAAGGTTGAGGTAAACGATTTCCGAAGGTTTCTTGGTTATGTGTTGAAGGATAGATACAGCTGGATCTAGGTATTGTTAGTTTGGGTGATATATTTTGTGTCCCTTGTATCCCCAACACCTGATTGCATAACCAGAAAGTTTCGGGAGTTTATAAGTGGGAATTCAAGTATCTCGTAGGATATCTTTCCAAAACACACATGATACGATATGGGATCTATCATATGTTTGTTTCCGGCTTATTCTGCAAGCCAAATCCTTTGTTTTTGTTCCGTTTTGTGGTATTCAAGTTGCTTCAATGCCAAGTGTTTATTCCATACCTTATTCTAGACGGTGTTCTCATATTTCTATGTGGATGCTAATCCTTCTTGTTCATCAAGGTCGTCTTTTCAATCCTTTCCAACCGTGTGCTTCTCTCCAATTAAATCCGATCATTCCAACATTCGCAAGATCAATTCTAAGCTTTTTCTCAACGGTGTTCATTTCATCCGACCCAAGTTGCCTTTGTTTTCCCACCCTCCCACCCCTTTTTCTTCAAGGACTCAGATTTCTTAACCAAGTATCCATTTTATTGAGTGAAGTTTCTTCATTCTTTTCCTTTAATGTTCTGATCCAGTGATCCCTCATGAAGATGCTCAACAACTCCAAGTTCATCATTCTTCATTCTCGTATTCTTTTCCGGTGGATTTAACTCAAGCTTTCAGTGTTGATCATATTCCTTTCCTTGTTGCAAATGCTTTCTCTTGTCGATGCACCTCTTAATCATTCACTTCTCGCTATTCATTTGTTTCCGGAGTGCTAAAGATTATCTCAGAAGATTCGTGTTTTCATTCCTAATCCGTGCAAGATTTCTCGAAGTTGTTATCCCTTTTGAGCCATTTAATTCAACCGGTGCAATCTCTCTTTTCAAACAATCGTTCAACGGTGGTTCTTTTGAGTGGGACCTAACCCACAGGTTTTTTTCTAGTATCTTACCTGACTCTTCTAATTTTTCCGGAGCTTCTAAAAATTCTTTTCAAGTTTGACGTAAGAATGGGTTTTCATCAGTCATGGCTTTCTCCAAGATCTTCCAAATTCTTTTCATTGTTGGTTCAACCTTTCTAATTTTCTTTCCGGAGTGCCTCAACAATTCACGATGGTGTTTCTCGTCGTCATTCTCGGATTTTGAAGACCGAAGAGGAGTTCCTCTTAAATCCTTACCCGTTCTTCCAAAGATGCCTAGTTCAAGCTTGACGCCATCCTCTCATAATTGTTTTCGATTGTGAGAATTCTTTTCAACCATCTGGAGCAATTCAGGAATCTTTTCAATTTGATTCTCCAGGGCCATCATCTCAGAATTATTCATTCTCAGCATCTCATTCTCCAAATCTTACTGGCGCATCATTCAAGTATTCTCTAATCAGCTCGTGATCTATTTGTTCTCATGTATCTAAATTCTCTCAAGTATCTTCGTTCATTTCTAATTCCTTACGGTGATTCGTTCTGTTTCATCATTCATTTTCAGTTCTTACGATGGTTTGTTTAATATTCCTCTTCGTTTGGCATCGTACCAATTCATTTGTTCTCTCATAATCCTACCGGTGGTTTGTTCAACATTCCTATTCCTCTATTATCGTATCAATTCATTCGTTCTTTCCAAATCCTACCGGCGAATTGTTGAAGACCTTCTCAAGTTTGCGCTATGTCTCTCTTAATCCTTTCTACGAGTATAAGTAGTATGCCAAATCTGTTGCTTGTCATCAATCTGAATTGGTGAAGGATAAGCATGACATAATTCTTGTTCTTTTTTCATCCAAGTGTTTAATCCCTTCCTTCGGAGTTTGTTCATGATGAAGTAATTCTCGGTTCTAGTGTTTCATCTTTTCTTTTCCGGAGTTCCATTTTTTTCCGCATTATCTCGTCGGGAAGCTCCATCTAAACCATCGCAAGGTTTCACCTTGTGTTTTCAACTTCTCTTTCTTTTTATCATCCTTTCATTACTGGAGTTCTTCATGGAGGCTCTACATAGTGGTTCATCAAGGATTCTTTTCATTCTTCAATTGTTCTTCAAGATTTTTCTCGAAGTTAAGATCCGCCAAGCTATACTCAAAATTAAACATGGTGTTCAACACATGTTTGTTTAGAGGAGCTCAAGCATTTCTTCATCCTGCATTTCAAAGTGCAATTCTTTCTACAATATCTTTTGAGGTGGTGTTATGTCCTTCTTGACAATTTCCATTCATGTTCCATGATTCACAAATTGTCAAGAATGAGGTATTTTAAATCCATCAATCTTTTCGTTGGAGTTATCTTGTGTCATATTTCACCTAAAGCCTTCCCTAAGGATTGTTGCTATTTATGGTGCTTACAAATGACACAAGTTCTTCATTTATCCTCTGGTGAAATAAGTTTCTCGTCTCCTTGTTCATACCGATCCAATCTATTGTTTCCATTAGTGGCAGAATTTCACCTCATAATTTTGAGAAGTTTTCCATAAGCCCACTACAAATTTATTAGTTTCGTTGTTGGTTTTCCAACAACTCCGTTATGTAACCTTCTTGGAAGGATGCTTTCCAAATTCAATTGGGGTAGAAGTAATCAATTCCTTCTCCCTTCTCTTATTCCGACGATCTATCTTCTATTCATTCTTCCGGAGGCATTGTGATGTTGCTCTCTTGACCCATCGTCTCGCTTTTGTCAAGACCATGTTCTTTTCATGCTTATCCATTTAACCGGAGTGTTGTGTCATCTCTTCAAGTTCTTTTCATCTTATCAAGTTTTCCTTCTTCTTTCAGTCGGAGTGCTGCCCAAATTATATCAATCTTATTCCTTCTCTATCTAGTTTTAACCGGAGTGGTTTCAATATCTATGTTATCACTAAACCTCTTGGTTCTTGTCGTATCCCATGTTCCTCTTTTCTAATGAGTGTTTTCAACTTTGTTCATCTTCGTTGTTTTCTTTTTTCATTTTGTTCAACCTCTCAAGGTTCTTTGGTTTCACTCGTTTGTCAAAGAAGCAACTATGTTTTACCTCTTCCTCTTCCGCTTTCTCTCCGGTGCCATCCCAGATCTCGGGGCGAGATCCTCTCGTAGTGGTGGAGTGTTGTGACGCCCAAGACCGACGCTTGACGCCTTCCATGTTTTGCGAAGTTTCGTTGTGCTATTTATTTGGTTGTTGCATTCATCATGGCATCATCGCATTGCATCATCATGTTTTCATAAAACTTGCATCCGCTCGTAGTTGCCGCGTCCCCTTTGCTTTTGTTGACCGTTCCGAGCCCAACCGGGTTTTTCAATTCCCTTTTGCCTAACCATTTGACCCTCTCTGCACAGTGCTCACACCCCCCTCGCGCACGTCCGGAACTTGCCCGAACCCGACCCGCTCGGTCACGACCGTTGCGTTCAGATCATCCCCAAACATCTATAATACATCTCCGTTTTCGTAGTTGGGCTCCCCTAAGCCATTTATTCACAACCACTCGATTTCGATCGAAGGTTTCAGTTTAGCCCCTAAACCTAGTCCACCTGCTATATAAACCAACCTAGCCTACCTAGTCTACCCAGTCCCATCCGCGCCGCCGCCGCTCTCTTTCTCGGGATCCATCCCCACCTACCACGACCTCCGACCAGATCCACTGGTTTTACGTACCGCCCGAGCATCTCGATCCCGAGTGGATCGGCGCGCCTCCAAGCCCAGCCTCCCTGCTCATGCCCCGAGCCTCCCGTCGCCAAGGAGCACAAGCTCCTTTGCCTGCCACGCCAACCAGAGTAGCAACCCAGCCGGTCATCCCGTCATTTGCCGAACCTCGCCACACGGGAGCTGCTCCGCCACGCCCGAACCGCCAAGACGAGCACCAGCAGGGCCGCCTTCTCCTTCCCTGTCTCTCCTTTCTTCTTCCCTTCTCCCTCCCGTCTCATCTCCCTGCCTCTTCTCCACAGGGAACCATGGCGCCGCCACTTGGAGATCCATGACCGCGCCTCCCTCTCCCGTCTCCGGCCAGATCCATGGCCCAGGGACCAGATCCGGCGGCCCCGCGAGTCCCCGCGCCAAGTCCTACCTTTCGTTCAGGCGCTCGTCCCCGTCTTCCTCTACCTCCTCTGCTTCGTCATGACCGAGCGCCCCCGCCCGTTGACCAGATCGAGCGTGAGAGCTTGATCGCCTGCTCCAGCGCCCCGCTTGGGCCTCATCCCGAGCCGACCTCTCTGTTCGTGGGCCCCCCAAGTCTGCAGGCCCGCGAGCCCGCCTCCATCGACTGGGCTTGGCCCAATGTGAGCAGATCCCTCAGCCTCCAGTTTCAGCCCGCAACATTTTTTTTCAGTTCTGGACGTTTAATCAATTTTCCAGAGTCTGCCGCTTTCTGAGAATAGTCCCCTAGATCATGCATTTAATAACTCACAAATGGTGCATCGGATTAAAATGTTTTATATATGGAAAATGCTTAGTTTTTCATCTAGTTTCATAATCTGCTATTTTCATCTATGTTTAAAAGGTTTAAAATGCTGTTTGTTTAAATTTGCATAAATGACATGTTAAAATGATTTATTTCATAACTAAATAACCATAGCTCGGATTCAAATAAATTATATATGTAAATGGGGTAGAAAAATGCATAGATTAACATGGTAGCATCACTTTGCATGTTTAACAACTCTAAAATATGTTATAGGGCAGAACAATACCAAACCTTAAAATATGCATATGGGGTTTTTCCGGAATTGTTGTTAGTTGTTCTGGCCTCATTTAAACTTGCCTAAATAGGTAGTTTAATTATGCTTCACGTTTTGCCATGGTTAACCATAGTTAATGTTGTTGGGTACATAAACGGGAGAGAACTAAATAATTGATGTGGTGTTTCGTCAATATGCAACTCGTTGCATATTGGGCTCCATTTAACTTGTAGTTTTGTTTGTGCATATTGCCATGCCATGCTATTTAAACCGGACATGCATCATACTTGGTTGTGCATCATGCCATGTGTATGTGATGGTTGTTTACTATGTGGTTTGCTTCTTTCCGGGTTGCTTCTCTCGTTAGCTTCGGTTTCGTTCCGGAGTTGTGAGGATTCGTTCGACTACGTTCGTTTGTCTTCTTCATGGACTCGTTCTTCTTCCTTGCGGGATTTCAGGCAAGATGACCATACCCTCGAAATCACTTCTATCTTTGCTTGCTAGATGCTCGCTCTTTTGCTACGTCTATGCTGCGTTACCTACCACTTGCTATATCATGCCACCCATATTGCCATGTCAAACCTCTAACCATCTTTTCCTAGCAAACTGTTGATTGGCTATGTTACCACTTTGCTCAGCCCCTCTTATAGCGTTGCTAGTTGCAGGTGAAGATGAAGTTTGTTCCTTGTTGGAACATGGATATTTTGGGATATCACAATATCTCTTATTTAATTAATGCACCTATATACTTGGTAAAGGGTGGAAGACTCGACCTTATGCACGGTGTTTTGTTCCACTCTTGCCGCCCTAGTTTCCGTCATACCGGTGTTATGTTCCTTGATTTTGCGTTCCTTACGGTTGGGTGATTTATTGGACCCCTTGACAGTTCGCTTTGAATAAAACTCCTCCAAAGAAGGCCCAACCTTGGTTTTACCATTTGCCACCTAAGCCTTTTTCCCTTGGGTTCTGCAGACTCAAGGGTCATCTTTATTTAACCCCGGGCCAATGCTCCTCCGAGTGTTGGCCCAAACTAGAGCGCTTTGGCGCCCCCTCAAGGAAACTTGGGGTCTGGTTTTAGTTGTACGGACTGCTCATCCGGTGTGCCCTGAGAACGAGATATGTGCACCTACTATCAGGATTTTTCGGCACATTCAGGCGGCTTTGCTGGTCTTGTATTACCATTGTCTAAAGTATTGTAGTCCGGGATTACGAGACTGATCTGGCCTTCCCGGTAGAAGGAAAATCCTTCGTTGATCGCGAGAGCTTATAATGGGCTAAGTTGGGACACCCTGCGAGGTATTATCTTCAAAGCCGTGCCGCGGTTATGAGGCAGATGGGAATTTGTTAATGTCCGGTTGTAGAAAACCCGAAGTTGATCTTAATTAAAATACATCAAGGCGTGTAACCGTGATGGTCTCTTCTCGGTGGAGTCCGGAAGTGAACACGGTGTTGGAGTTATGTTTGGCGTGGGTTGTTCTAGGATCACTTCTTGATCATAGTTGTTCGACCGTGCTTTTGCCTTCTCTTCTCGCTCTCATTTGCGTATGTTAGACACCAGATATGCTAGTCGCTTGCTGCAGCTCCACCTCACTACCTTCTCCTACCCATAAGCTTAAATAGTCTTGATCTCGCGGATGTGAGATTGCTGAGTCTCCGTGACTCACAGATACTTCCAAAACCAGTTTGCAGGTGCCGATGAAACCGTGCAGGTGACGCATCCGAGCTCAAGGAGGAGCTCGATGAAGATCTTGTTCATTGTGTTGTTTCGTTTCAGTTGATCAATAGTGGAGCCCAGCTTGGGACGATCGGGGATCTGTGTAGCATTTGGGGTAGTCTTCTTTTATTTTGGTTCCGTAGTCGGACCTTGATTGTATCTGTATGATGTAATGCTTTACTCATGTATTGTGTGAAGTGGCGATTGTAAGCCAACTATGTATCTCTTTCCCTTATGTATTACATGGGTTGTGTGAAGATTACCTCACTTGCGACATTGCTTTCAATGCGGTTATGCCTCTAAGTCGTGCTTCGACACGTGGGAGATATAGCCGCATCGAGGGCGTTACACACGATGAACAAGCGGAAGAACACGGGGAAAGACACACACAAGAGGAACACTAAACCGACAAGTATTGATCACAAAAGGGCTAGGTCATCGAACACATAAGGTAGCACAAGATTCGAAATCAACAAAGGAAAGATACACGAGTAGCCGTTCTTCTCTGTGAGGAGGTCTTGATGGGGTCCACCCTAGAAGGGGGTCTTGAGTCCGTTGGGGGATCTTCTCCGAAGAGGTTCTGAGCTCCGAGGAGAAGTAACCAAGTGGATGAGCAAGGCTCTCACACAAACATGAGCTAAACCAATGCTAACCCTAGAAAGGTGGGGAAGAAAGAGTATATATAGTCTAGGGGGCGAAGGGGTACAAGGGCTGCGGCCCCAAACAAAGTCAACACACAGGCGTCGGACGTCCGGAGGTCACCGGTCGTTCGGAGGATCGAGAGGGTCCGGACGTCCGGAGGCCTTCGGACGTCCGTAAATTCGGCTCGGGCGCACATCGGTCGGACGTCCGGAGGCTTTCAGACGTCCGTAGATTCGGTTCGGGCATGCGTCGGTCGGACGTCCGGAGGCTTTCGGACGTCCATAGATTCCATTCGGGAGCCCAGCTGCCGGACGTCCGAAGGGCGTCGATGCGTCCGTCTGGGGAGTTATTTGGAGCGTCCGGACGTGGTCGGACGTCCGATGCCTGTAGCTACAACATCCTTTCTTCTTGTTCTTCAACATGCTTGGAGTCCTTGTCTTCTTGGCTCTTGGAAGTAGTTGTTCCTTGGCTTATCTCCATGTACCTGATTATACATAGGGTTTCCGTATGAGGTAGTAGCCATGTCTCGTGAGTAGGAGGAGGGAGTTCGGAGAGGAGCGAGTTCACCTTATCTTCGATAGCCTTAGCTCGGGCTCGCGTCATGGGTCCACGTGATGTTGAGGAAGATGTAGGTGCGTCCATGGGGATGAGTGAGGGATGCTCCGCATCATCTCCCCCCCCCCCTTGAGAGGGATCCGACCTCGGATCAAAAGCTTCATCTCCATGGTATGGTGCGAGGTCCTTGACGTTGAAGATGTCGCTCACATTGTACTTGTCTCAAGGTAGGTCGATCTTGTAGGCGTTGACGTTGTAGCGTGCTAGCACCTTGAAAGGTCCATCGGCTCGGGGAAGAAGCTTGGACTTGCGTTCGTTGGGGAAGCGGTCCTTGCGAAGATGTAGCCACACTAGATCACCAATGTTGAAGACCATGGGTTGCTTGTTGATGTTGAGCTTGGTCGCTAGTCGTTGTACTTGGCGCTCGATGGTTTGTCTTGTATCCTCATGCAACTTCTTGATGTAGCTTGCCCGTGCACTCGCATCCATGTTGGTGCGCTCTTGTAGAGGAAGAGGTAGAATGTCCAATGGGGACAACGGGTTGAAGCCGTACACGACCTCGAAGGGGGACTTGCCGGTAGTCGAATGTCTTGCACGGTTGTAGGTGTACTTTCGGCGATGGGTAGACATGCTTCCCACTCCTTGATGTTCTTCTTGATCAAGACACGAAGTAGAGTGGATAGTGTGCGGTTCGTCACCTCCGTTTGGCCGTCGGTTTGAGGATGGTATGCGGATGAAAACAAGAGCTTGATTCCGAGCTTGGCGTAGGGTCTTCCAAAAGTAACTCAAGAACTTGACGTCACGATCGGAGACGATTGTCTTTGGTAATCCATGGAGTCGCAAGATTTCCCTACAAAAGAGATTTGCAATATGTGAAGCATCGTCTATCTTGTTGCAAGGAATGAAATGTGCCATCTTAGAAAATCTATCCACAACAACAAACACGGAATCCTTTCCATTTTGAGTTCTAGGCAAACCAAGTACAAAATCCATGCTAATGTCTTCCCAAGGTTGATAAGGGATAGGAAGAGGCATGTAAAGACCATGATATTGAGCTTTAGACTTAGCTTTGCGGCATGTAGAGCATCGGTTGGTGAAGCGTGAGACGTCGCGGAACATCTTGGGCCAAAAGTAGTTCTTGGAGAGCGTGGCGAATGTCTTGTCGCGTCCAAAGTGTCCCATGAGTCCGCCTCCATGAGCCTCTTGCAAAAGGAGCAAACGAAGAGAATACTCAGGAATGCATAGTTTATTAGCTCTCATAAGATAACCATCCTTGATGTTATATTGTTCCCAAGAAGTATGCGTCGAACAATGACCGTTGTCGATGAGTTGTTGTACTTGCCGTTGAATCTCCTTGGTTTCTTCGGGATTGACTCGGTATGGAGATTTGTTTGGGTGAGGTGCTCCGGGGACGAGGTCGATTCGATGCTCAATGCCTCGAAGAGGAGGTAGCTCATCGGGGAAAACATCTTGGAATTCCTACAAAAGAGATTGAAACACTAAAGGTAGATCATGAGAGGTGTTAGTTGTTGGCTCTCCATCCTTGCACACAAGGACAAAGTGCATCACATTAGATGGGTTCTCACACACTTCTCTCATCTCACTTTTGGTGGCAAATAGGATGAGGTTTTTCTCTCTAGGCGAAGAGGCGCTCAGGTTTGGCTTGTGGCTCTCGCTCACTTTTTGGTGGATCACTTTCTCACTCTTGTCTCTATGATGGGTGGCTTGCTTGTCGGCTATCACTTGACTAGGAGACATAGGTCGTAGCACATATTCCTTCCCTTTCATCTTGAAGCTATAGTGATTGGTGCGCTCGTTGTGGAAGACACCACGGTCGAATTGCCATGGTTGACTAAGAAGGAGGTGGCAAACCGTCATTGGGACCACATCACATTCCAAAGTGTCCTCATATGCACCAATTTTGAAGGAGACTTGGACTGTATGCTCAACTCGTATAGTGCCGGAGTCACTTAGCCATTGAACCTTGTATGGAGTCAGGTGCTTCCTCTTGACCAACTGAAGCTTGGAGCATAGTTCTTCACTTGCCAAGTTGTGACAACTTCCTCCATCAATGATGACCTTGACGGACCTTCCGTTGATGCCGGTCTTTGTGTGGAAGATGTGGCGTCTTTGGTCGTCTTATTGTTGATGTTGAAGAGTCAAGACCTTGGAGACAACGAGAGCGGGGCTCGAATCCTCATCGCAAAAGACTTGATCATCTTCATCTTCGTTCACTCGCCTGTGCAGGCCACTTGCTCAAGGGCTTCCATCTCCTCATCACTCATTGAGTCATATGTGTCGTCGTCGTTGAGGATCATGGTGCGCTTGTTGGTGCATTCGTAGGACTTGTGGCCTTGGCCGCCGCAAGTGAAACACTTGAAGGAGCTTGTTTTGATGGTCTCATCGATCGGAGTAGATGATGAAGCACGCGGCTTGAAGTTGCTTGTAGTAGGAGGAGGACGACTTGAACTTGTCGAATTTCTCTTGTAACTCGACTTGTAAATGTCGTTGTTTGTAGAAGGTTTGGTTGATGTAGATGTTGGAGGAGGTGTTGAAGCTTGGTTGTTGGATAAGCCGTAGGTCTTGGGCCAGTACTTGGCGTGCATTTGAAGTCATCTTGCACTTGACGTTCCGCCTTTGTAGCTTGATGCACGAGCTCAATGAGGGTGGAGTATGGTTGGAAGTCGGCGATCTTCTTGATGGGATGATTGAGTCCATTCAAGAAGCGTGCCATAGTTTGCTCATCATCTTCCTTCACATTGGCTCGAATCATGGCTATCTCCATTTCCTTGTAGTATTCTTCAACACTCTTTGTTCCTTGCTTGAGGAGTTGGAGTTTCTTGAAGAGGTCGCGGTTGTAGTAGGTTGGCACAAAATGTGCTCGCATGACATCCTTCATTTGAGCCCAAGTGGTGATTGGAGGTTCACCTCTTGCTTGTCGCCTCTCAAGGATTTGTTCCCACCATATGAGCACATAGTCTTGGAACTCAAGTGATGCCATAACTATTTTATTCTCTTCATCGTAGTTGTGCAAATGAAAGATTTTGTCGACCTTCAATGCCCATGAGAGGTACTCTTCGGGGTCATTGCTTCCATTGAACTTGGGCATGGTGAATTTGAGCTTTCCATATCGTTGCTCTTCATTGTGTTGTTGGCGATGGTGATGATGACGCCCTTGACGTGGATTGCAATCGTCTTCATGTTGCTCTTGGCGTGTAGGAAGACCATGATCAACTTGCTCTTGTTGAACTTGAGGTTGAGGTGGAACTTGACGAGCTTGTGGAGGAGCTTGAGGGACTTGACGTTGTACATGGGGTTGGTAGTTCCTCTCTTGGATTTCTTCTCGAAGGGCTTCCTCTTGATTGAGCCGTTCGCGATTGCGGTTGGCGAAGGCTCGACTTGATTCTTGAAGGGCACGTTGCGCCTCAAGAGCTTGCGCTTCTCGTTGTTGTTGTTGAAGACATTGAGCCTTGGCGTCTTGTTAAATCTTGGTGTAGACGCTCGTTCTTCCTCTTGGCGCCGTAGTCGTTGTCGTTCTTGAGCTTGGGCAAAGCGGCTTGGTTTGATTGAGGACGAGGGACTTGCTCATCGACTTGCTCTTGTGAATGCTTTTCATGTAGCGGGTTGCGAGATGCATAGCCGGTCTTGACGTGGCTCGTCGAAGAGTGTTCAAGTAGGTGTACTTGAGTCGTAGAAGGTGTCGCCGGAGTGTCGACTCGAGCGGCTCAGTCTTGAGGATGAAGAAGTGGAATGATGCCGGTTTCTGATCAAGGCGCGGATCTCGTCCATTCTTGCATCATTCTCTTGCTTGTGAGCGTCGAATTTGTTGTCGAAGTAGTCTCTTGTACGTTGCTCGGAGAGTCGCAAGTCGGTGGCGAGGTTGTCGATGCAGTCACTCATTGCTTGTTGCTCTTGATGCAATGCTCGTTGTGCACCAAAGAGGTGGCTCTTGGTGACGTATGATGACATGTCGTTGTATTGCTCGAGGAAGAGTGGGTTGGTAGAAGTACTTGGCCTATCCATCATTCCAAGCAAAATATGTGAGTGGTAGAAGGAGAAGAACTTATACCAATGTACCTTTGACCGATGTTGATGATGAATCAAGTTCACTCAAATGCGGACAATGAAATAGCACTATTGGTACCAATCCTTGTCGGTTCTCACACCTACACAAATAAAAGCTTATGGTGGAGCTTGGTGAGGATGGTGGCACAAAATTTGATGCAATTGTAAGTGAGCGTCTATAATGTTGGAAAAGGTACACATATTTGCAAATGCAACAACTAGACCAAGCAAATAATGGTACACGGAAACACACACGCAAATAGATAAGTGGGATTGTGCAAACCAAAAGTGAGCCAAAATGTGGAATCCACGAAAATGCTCTTGTTGCACAATACTAGAGAGGCGCTAGCACGATTGCACAATAGGCGGATACGAAACTTGTGCACAACCTACTAGGCAAAAATGCAACTATCTCTATCCCACGTATGCTATATGTATGGTATTTCGGTGCTATGATCCAAGATGATCCAATATGACAATCTTAATGTAGTATGATGCTATGGTTCTTGCTCATAAGCTCTTTGCTTATCTTTCCTCTTTGCTTTAAAGCTTGGGTGGCTCTTTCACTTTTGAGCTCTTTTCTCATGCAAAACTTCATGAACCAAGATAGCAATTGTGTATGCTATGACAACTTTGTGACATACAAATGGATCCCAAGATATGCACCACGGTGGTATGGTATGTATGCTATGGAGTATGATCACTAATGTGCACAAGTCACGTTGCCGGCAATACTCAATGGCTAGTCTCGATGGGTAGCTACGCAAAAGTAAGGCCATGTGGGTATCAATGCAATTGTAAGGTATGACAAAGATGTCGATGATGTTACCGTCCTTGACGATGATGTGACCCTTGCGAAGATGAGTCGAGGTGATGATGAAGTCGAACCGCACCTAGATAGCGAAACACAATAGGACACGGAACCATAACTCAAAATCTCAAGGACCAAAATGTGGCAAAATCGTTATAGGATGTATTGGGGAGGATGGTGGTGTATGTGGTTTTGGAATACATGGTGGAAGGTGGGGTGGTGGTGGAGGTTAAACTGAAGGATTTCAGTTTCGTCAGAGTTTTACGGACGTCCGGTGTTTTCCGGTCGTCCGGCCGTTCCTGGGGCTCCGGACATCCGTAAAGCATCGGTCGTCCGGCGAGGTCGGGGTCAACGCGAGATGGGCCTGGGAGATTTTGAGGTGGAAGAAGATGGTGAGGTCAAAATTGAGCGGATGGATGGACGGAAAAGGGTGGGGAGGGTGGGAAAAGCTAGATCCACACGTAGCAACTCAAATCCATGGACCAAATCCAACAAAATCTCAACTCACCAACAAATTACAAAAAAAAATTGGGGCTATTTTTGGTGGGGATTTTTCGGATTTAGGACAAAAACAACAAAATCAAGCTAGAAAACACGAGGCAGGGGCTCCAAAAACGTGATCAACGTGGCTCATGATACCAAGATGATGTAGGGCGGAACCCTAATCGAAGATCTTTCACGTTTGGAGGGGATCCTACGAGGGAAACACGACGAACAAGCGGAAGAACACGGGGAAACACACACACAAGAGGAACACTAAACCGACAAGTATCGATCACACAAGGGCTAGGTCACCGAACACATAAGGTAGCACAAGATTCGAAATCAACAAAGGAAAGATACACGAGTAGCCGTTCTTCTCCGTGAGGAGGTCTTGATGGGGTCCACCCTAGAAGGGGGTTGTCCGTGTCAAAACCGGCGGATCTCGGGTAGGGGGTCCCGAACTGTGCGTCTAGGCGGATGGTAACAGGAGACAAGGGACACGATGTTTTTACCCAGGTTCGGGCCCTCTCGATGGAGGTAATACCCTACTCCTGCTTGATTAATATTGATGATATGGGTAGTACAAGAGTAGATCTACCACGAGATTAGAGAGGCTAAACCCTAGAAGCTAGCCTATGGTATGATTGTTGTTCGTCCTACGGACTAAAACCCTTCGGTTTATATAGACACGAATAGGGTTAGGGTTACATGCAGTCGGTTACAATGGTAGGAGATATACATATCCGTATCGCCAAGCTTGCCTTCCACGCCAAGGAAAGTCCCATCCGGACACGGGACGAAGTCTTCAATCTTGTATCTTCATAGTCTTGGAGTCCGTCCAACGGTGATAGTTCGGCTATCCGGACACCCCCTAGTCCAGGACTCCCTCAGTAGCTCCTGAACCAGGCTTCAATGACGACGAGTCCGGCGCGCATATTGTCTTCGGCATTGCAAGGCGGGTTCCTACTCCGAATACTTCATAGAAGGTTTTGAACACAAGGACAGTGTCCGGCTCTGCAAAACAAGTTCCACATACCACCGTAGAGAGAATAATTTTTGCATAGATCTGCTGACGTATTCTGCGGCGTGACATCACACCACGGCCAGGCCTATATACGAATCATTTTTTACTGTTCCACCTTAGCGCGTTTAGCGAGGCGGTTTCCTTGGCACGTCTTATCAAAGCATAGATCGTGCCCCCTTATTCCGGGATTCTCATCAATACGGACGTGGGTAACCCATCCGTGCCATTGATTACGGTGCTTGGGAGATAAGCGAGTTTTACCAGGCTGGCGGGGGACGCATAGCTTCGTCCGTCCATATAAGGGGATAAGGATCCACCTTTTCACCTACGCCTTCTTCCTCCTTTGCTCATACATTTCCACGCACTCGAGCTCCAGCGCCCAAGTCCGCACATCCCACCTCAACCTTTTCCAATCATGTCCGGAGCGGGAGGCAAGTGGATGGCCTCTTCCGTCACGGAGGTGCATATCACAAAGCTGCGGGAGGCCGGATACTTGTCCGGCGACATCGCGTGTCGGCTCCCCACTAAAGGGCAGCTCATCCCAACCCCCAGGCCCCATGAGAGGGTGGTGTTCCTCACCCACTTCCTCCGCGGACTAGGTTTTCCACTTCACCCATTTGTCCGGGGGCTCATGTTCTACTACGGCCTGGATTTCCACGATCTGGCCCCAAACTTCATCCTCAATATCTCGGCGTCTATCGTCAGGTAATGCGAGGCTTTCCTCTGCATCCAACCCCACTTCGGTTTATGGTTGAAGACCTTTAGCGTCAAGCCGAAGATAGTGGGCGGCCGACAAAGTGAGTCGGAGGCGCCATGGCGGCAGGATGCCCAATGTTCTATGGCTCGAGGGCTCCTTCGTGGAGACAATAAATGGGTGGCAATCGGGTGGTTCTACATCACCGAGCCGCGCTGACTCCAAATGGGCGGCCCCCGAATTCGAATCTGGCTCCCCACACGGCTCACATCATGGAAAGAGACAGGCCCGACGTGGGGTGATTCGGAAGAGCTGACCGGACTCCAAACCTGTGTCCGAAATCTGGTGGACAAGAAGCTCAAGCTTGTCAATGTAGTCCAGGTTATGCTCATCCACCGGATTCTCCCATGCCAGCAACGGGCCTTCAATTTGTGGGAGTTTGATCCGGCACAACACCGGACCTTGAGCCGGCTCTTCGACACTACGTACGAAGATGCCTGGAAGGTGCTGTTCAAGGGCGCCGAAGCCCCCGCATCCGCTACCGAAGATCGCGGATTCAGCTCGCAGCGTCAAGCCAGCGAGGTAAGTTATTTTACCCTTTATGGGACTCTTTTTTCATAGTTTGACTCTATGCGGGATCTAAAACTCCCTAACCTTTGACAGATGGCTGAAGACGTCCGGACAGATTAACTGTCCGGCTCCTTTGCCAGAAGACCCAGCGGACGCCCGATTGATGGGGCTGCTGGCTCCGGTACCTCACGTGGTGCCGGAGAAGAAGGCCAAGAAGGAGTCCATGGGAACTTGAAAGAGCTCCCGGCGCCAGGTGCTGTCGGACTCATCGCCCGACAACTCTGAGGCGGAATCCTCCTCTGAGGAAGAGGAGGAGGAAAAAGCCTCTCCCAGTGGGGGAGAGAAGAAAAGGAAGGCCTCCCCAACTGGGGAGGCCGGAGGGTCCAAGAAGGGAAGGACCCTTCCTCCGGACTTCTCTGCCAACGCCGACAATGACGAGGAGGAGTGGCCAACAAGGGCCAAGCCCCTGGCGAGATCGTAAGTGTCCGGATACCCGTGGCTTTTTTCATTGCATAGTGTTCTCTAACGCCGAACAATCATGCAGCCTGCCCAAGGACGAGTTCGCCGCTTCATCGAGCGGGTCCCTGAATTCGTCGGAGTGGAGAGTACTTCACTTCCGGCCGCCTCCTTACCTCACGCTGCGGACGACGCCGAGGTGGGGCCCCGAGGGGGGACTGGTCAAGAGGAAGTGGCGCAGGAGGCGCCGCAAGGCAGTCTCCCGGACTCCAGGCGCGAGGGGAGCGAGACCCCTAGGGGCTCTAAGCCCGACCCTCGTCCGGACTCCATACCGGAACCTTCAGCGGTTCCGAAGTCCGGCAAGCGGTCCCTTCGTAGGAAGGGTAAGACGCCGGTGTCCTCCGTCCAACCGGAGGCACCGGATAGCTTACTGGAGGCGCTTAACAGCGCCTCCATCAAGGAGGAGCACCGCACTGTTATGAGTGTGGTGATCCAGAAAGTTCAGTCCGCCAAGAGCGGGTTGACTGAAGCCTGTACCAGCCTTCTAACAGGCTTTGAGGTAAGTTTAGAATATGTAAAAATATTACTGCATAGACTGTAGCCCCTGATGCTTAGTTCGGTGTTCGGAAAGAAAAGCCGGACTAAGGATCTAAAAGATATACGAGGAGTCTAACATAAGTATGTCAATATCACGAATGCAGGGCTGCTGCCGACCTCTGCCGCCGATCATGGAGGTCAATGCATTGAAGCAGAGCCTCGAGCGGTCCGAGAACGAGCTCGGCCTTGCCAAGAAGCAGCTCGAGGATGTGGAAGGTAAGCAATACATTATTAAATAAATACCTTATAGAAAGGATTCGGTTGCAAAAAATGACAGGAATAATGTGGGTATTGTAGGGGCCACGAACGAGGTGGCGACCCTGAAGGAAGCGGTGTCCGTGGCCGAAAACAAAGCGGCTGCGGAGCGCACCGAGCGAGAGAAAGGGGAGGCGCAGCTGGCGGAGGTACGACAAGAGCTCCAGGCTCTCGTGAAAAAACACGAGGGTTTGGAGCGTGACTCGAAGACCCGAGAGTCCGAGCTTGCCTCGGCTCTTGAGAGTGCCAAAGCTGCTAAGGCCGAGGCCCAAAAAGCCCTCCAGGAGATTGAGGCAATAAAGAAGATCGCGGCGGGTAAGGCATTCTTTATGCAGAGCAAGAATGTAAAAGTCAATTATCTAGTACTTACCTGAATCCGGAGCACTCGAGGAGCGTTCGCAGATCTACTCCGTAGTGTGTCTGATGCTGCCGTGTTCTACCGCGCCAAGGAGGGGAGCTCGACGGAGAAGGTGTTCTGGTCTCAGTATGCTGAGGCCGACCGTCAGATGAGCGACCAAATTGAAGCGACTGGTCGAGCTCCACAAGGTCGTTGAACAGGCCATGAAGGGCCTCATAGTTCGGTGTGGCCATTGGAAGCCATGCACAGGAGCTACTTCGGGTTAGTGCAGCGGTTTGGTGGGCCTTTGTCCATGGATGGAAGTCATCAAGCGCTCGTCTGCATTGAAGGTGCCCGTCGGACCCTTGCCCGTGCTAAAGTGCCTTTGGGGCAAGCTGGATCTTGAGAAGCTTGTGACGGACGGGCCACCAAGGGCAAGGATCATCATAAGCCGAAATGTACTATGAGGGCGTCTGAAGGGTGCCCGCCGTATAAGCGGATGAGTGCTCCAAAGATGTAATTTTTGAATAGACTCGCATTTGTTATCCTGACGCTGAAAACTTGTTCATATGCCAAGCAACGCTTGTTAATTTAAAATATTACCTTCAATGCGGCCGTTTATCAAATTTTGAGAGATGGCAAGTCGTTGGCTTGACCCCATGCCACGAGTCTTTGGGGTGTTCGGGATAACTTGAGCGCTCTTGTTCCCATTCTTGGGTCCATCGAGGAGGCGCTCAACGCAACGAACAAGGCAACCGGACTTATAGTGCTTGAACACTCTCACTTAGCCATAGAATTCTATAATTTTAAATTTCGTGAAGCCCCTAGTATTCGGAAGACCGAGTTCGGCGCTATCCACGCCTTGGCGGACAATGCCGGTTCCTCGCTCTAAGCGGCATAAGTCTTTAGGGACTCGAAGAAACCTCTCGAACAGCGATCGGCTCTCGCCTTATCATGATGGTCAGTTTTAGCTTTCTCCGAGGTTCTCAACCCAGCTCAACCGGGCACAATCGCAGTGGTTCTCCCGGTGCTACCTTAGCCGATATAACGGAACGTAAGGTACCAAAACATGGGAGCCGGGCAAACCCAACTATTGACCCAAGGCGTGATTCGAGCCGATGCATATAATGCTATAAGCTCGGGCGCCTACTTGTGAAAGTGTTGGACTTATCACACCATACTTTTGGGGTACTTAAGCCCCCGGTGTATTGGCCGTACCAAAGTGTACGGGTGCAACATGTCATGAAATGAACATATATATAGATAAAGAAAGGAGTGCAATAATAGGCAAAAGCTATGTATTGTTTGTTCAAAAAGAAACTGCAAGTAAAAGCAGAACGATACAAATTGTGCGATAAGAAAGGGATGGGACTATTTAACATGTCTCCCTCCAGGGGTAAGCTGCGGGATGGTATGTAAAACAGGTATAATGCTCGTAGTAGAGACCACCTGGACACTCGACGTAACTACGCTTCCTCGGCTGTTGCATCGTGAGTTCGACAATTCTAGTGCGGACAGGGACTTCTAGAAAATGGAGTCTGAAAGTAAGAAAAGAAGAAAAGAAAAAGAATGACACAATCAGAGCCCACAGTGCGGTTTAGCCGCGATGCAGGCGTCTGGGCGTGGCCCGTCCCCTTATGCCCATGGTATCTCGGGCGTAGTTATGTATGCGTAATCTTGGCTTCGCAATTTTGTGAGGGCTGGGGTTGGGGCGGATTGCTACGCGTGCTTGGATCATGCCGAGCGGTCTTGTAGTAGGTTACTCCGGCGCGCAGCGGTGTCCGGACGTTTAGTGGCCGGACTCGAGAATTGCTGTGAGAGGCTGCTTTGCACCTCCGCGCGAGGGCCGCCGTGTGGTCCTCCGTTCGAGAGAGCGTTCGGTGTTTCCATTGACCGTGATTACTCCTCGAGGGCTGGCATCTTGAGCTTGAGGTATGCGTAGTGCGGCACCGCATTGAACTTTGCAAATGCGGTTCATCCAAGCAAAGGCGTGATAGCCGCCATGGAACGGGACTATGTCGAAGATTAACTCTTCGCCGGAAGTTATCCGGGATCCGAAGACCACTTCGAGTGTAATCGAGCTGTACAATTGGCCTCTACACCCGATATAGCGCCTTTAAAGGTCGTCTTTGTAGGTTTAATCCTTGAGGGTCTATGCCCATTTTGCATTGTATCCACGATAAAAGCGTGTTCAGGCTGCTAACGCCGTCCATCAGGACTCTAATGAGGTGAAATCCGTCGATAATTGGGTCAAGAACCAATGCGGCGAAACCGCCGTGACGGATGCTAGTGGGGTGGTCCCTTCGATCGAATGTGATCGGGCAGGAGGACCATGGGTTGAACTTCGGGCGTGGCTCCATCGCATATATGTCCCTTTAGTGCACGCTTCCGCTCCCTTTTGGGTATGTGGGTTGCGTATATCATGTTCACCGTCCGCACTTGTGTAGGAAAGCCCTTACATCCTCTATTGTTCGGCGACCGGGGCTCTTCCTCGTCATCGCTATGCAGCCCCTTGTCATTGAGTTCGGCACTTAACTTGCCTGCTTGCTTGAACACCCAACAATCCGTGTTGGTGTGGTTGGCTGGTTTTTCGGGGGTGCCATGTATCTGGCACAAGCGATCGAGTATTCGGTCCAAGTTGGACGGGCCCTGGGTATTTCTTTTGAATGGCTTCTTCCGCATACCGGGTTTAGAGCCTCTGAATCCGGCATTGACTGCCATATCTTCATTATTGTCGCTGTTAATGCGGCGCTTGTTCTTGTTGCGACGCGACCTGCCATTGCTGTCCTTGGTATCCGAACTACGGGGTTTTTGGTCAAGTTGTTACTACGAGCTAGCCATTTGTCTTCTCCAGCAAAAGCGGGTCATGAGTGTGGTGAGGGCTGCCATGGATTTCGGCTTTTCCTGTCCTAGGTGCGGGCTAGCCACTCATCGCGGATGTTATGTTTGAAGGCTGCAAGGGCCTCTGCATCCGGACGATCAACAATTTGATTTTTCTTGGTTAGGAACCGTGTCCGTAATTGTCCGGCCGATTCTTCCGGCTGCTGAATTATGTGGCTGAGGTCATTGGCGTGCGGTGGTCGCACATATGTGCCCCGGAAGTTATCAAGGAATGCGGCTTCTGTGTCCTCCCAACAACCAATTGATTCTGGCGGCAATTTGTTGAGCCAATGCCGAGCTGGTCCTTTAAGCTTGAGTGGGAGGTATTTGATGGCGTGTAGATCATCACCGCGGGCCATGTGGATATGGAGGAGGTAGTCCTCGATCCAAACCGCAGGATCTGTTGTGCCATCGTATGATTCGATGTTTACGGGTTTGAAACCCTCAGGGATTTGATGATCCATTACTTCATCTGTGAAGCATAGTGGGTGTGCGACGCCTCTGTATTGGGCTATATCACGACGTAGCTCATACGAGCTTTGTCTACTGTGTTCGGCCCGCCGAGTTCTTGTATCCGGCGTGTTGTTATCGCCACGCGTCGTGGGCGCCCACGCGATCCGTAGATCGATCTTGTTTGCCTTGCCTTGTCCTCCAATACGTATCGCAGGTCAGCGCGTTTCCCGTGTCTTGGTACTTTTCGAGCGACTGGAGTGCGGCTTGAATGGAGGGTCTAGAGGCCTCTGTCGCGACCACGGGTGGCCGGTCGGCCGCATCATGCGCTGGTGATGTAGGTTTGGGTGCTGCTTCCTCTAATTGGGGTAGCAGCCTGCGTTAGGGTATCTCTTGGAGGGGCGTTCGAGTTCATACTCTTGGCCGCAAGGACTTGATCCATCTGTCAGCTAGCAAGTCTTGGTCAGCTCTAAGCTGCTGCTGCTTTTTCTTGAGGCTGCTTGCCGTGGCCATAAGCCTGCGTTTGAAACGCTCGTGTTCGGCAGGATCCTCAGGCATGACAAATTCGTCGTCGTCGAGGCTTGCCTCATCTTCGGAGGGAGGCGCATAATTATCGTCCTCTACCTCTCTTTCTGCCGCACTATCGTGCGGGCTGGCTTCTCCCTCCTCCTGTGCTGAATCACGCTAGAGGGGTTGTCTTGACCTCTGGGGGTGTTATTATCTCCGTGCGGAATCACCGTTTTTGCTGTGGCGGGATTTAGAGCGGCGCCGCTGACACCGGCGCTTGGGCTGTTTCTTGGAGGGGTCATCCTCCGCTTTTCCATCGCCGTTCCCATCTTTTGGGATGTCCACCATGTATATGTTGTATGACGAGGTGGCCTTCCAGTGCCCTGTAGGCGCTGGTTCTTGGTCGTCTCCGGCATCGTCGTCCATACTGTCGATGTCTTCGGAGTCGAAGTCGAGCATGTCAGTTAAATCATCGACAGTGGCAACAAAGTGGGTGGTGGGTGGGCGTTGAATTTCTTTGTTGTCCGCATCCCAACCTTCCTGACCGTAAATACGGCGGGGCTCTCTGATAAAGAGAGAGAATTTAGTGAATTCAAGATGTCGCCAAAGGGCGAGTCTTTGAAAAGATGTCCGCGGTGAACTCCATGACCGGCGCCCAATCAGATTCGATTGGCGGGGCGCAGAGGGTTCGAGTCCAGAGAAGTCCGGCACCCTGGAGTCACGGTCTTCGCAAAGGACAGGGATGGAGTTCGGCTCAATCGCCGTTGAGATCGTAGCCCCCGAGGCGGTGTCCAACCACTCGTCCTCGATCGGGGGAGTCGGCTCCGAGCTAAGGGTCGGAGCGGACTCTGGTGTGGCTTCCAAGGCACTGTTCGGCGGCAGAGCTAGATCATGCCCATCGAGACAGTGCGGCGCACTTGGCTGTGGCTCGAATCCGTCGAAGATCAAGTCTCCGCGGATGTCGACCGTGTAGTTCAAACTCCCAAATCTGACCTGATGGCGGGCGTAGCTTCGATCCGCTCCGGATGGCCTAGCGAATTGGCCCGTGAGTGCAAAGCCGCCCGAATATGAAGATCTGTCCGGGAGAAAAGTATCACCACTGGACCGGCGTCGTTGTTGATGATCGGAAGGAGCCATCGGGCCTATAGGTGACGACACAGAGGAACTCTCAATGAAAGCACCAATGTCGGTGTCAAAACAAGCGGATCTCGGGTAGGGGGTCCCGAACTGTGCGTCTAGGCGGATGGTAACTGGAGACAAGGGACACGATGTTTTTACCCAGGTTCGGGCTCTTCGATGGAGGTAATACCCTACTCCTGCTTGATTAATATTGATGATATGGGTAGTACAAGAGTAGATCTACCACGAGATCAGAGAGGCTAAACCCTAGAAGCTAGCCTATGGTATGATTGTTGTTCGTCCTGCGGACTAAAACCCTTCGGTTTATATAGACACCGAATAGGGTTAGGGTTACACAGAGTCGGTTACAATGGTAGGAGATCTACATATCCAGATCGCCAAGCTTGCCTTCCACGCCAAGGAAAGTCCCATCCGGACACGGGATGAAGTCTTCAATCTTGTATCTTCATAGTCTTGGAGTCCGCCAACGGTGATAGTTCGGCTATCCGGACACCCCCTAGTCCAGGACTCCTCGGGGTCTTGAATCCGCTTGGGGATCTTCTCCGAAGAGGTCCACGAGCTCCGAGGAGAAGTAACCAAGTGGATGAGCAAGGCTCTCACACAAACATGAGCTAAACCAATGCTAACCCTAGAAAGGTGGGGAAGAAAGAGTATATATAGTCTAGGGGCGAGGGGTACAAGGGCTGTGGCCCCAAACGAAGTCAACACACAGGCGTCGGACGTCCGGACGTCACAGGTCGACCGGACGATCAAGAGGGTCCCGACGTACCGAGGCCTTCGGGCGTCCGTAATTCGGCTTCAAGGCACATCGGTCGGACGTCTGGAGGCTTTCAGACGTCCGTAGTTTCGGTTCGGGCATGCGTCGGTCGGACGTCCGGAGGCTTTCGGACGTCCGTAGATTCCATTCGGGAGCCCAGCGGCCGGACATCCGGAGGGCGTCGGTCGTCCGTGGCCTGGGAGTTCGCCGGACGTCCGGACATGGTCGGACGTCCGATCCCTGTAGCTGCAGCATCCTTTCTTATTCTTCTTCAACATGCTTGGAGTCCTCGTCGTCTTGGCTCTTGGAAGTAGTTGTTCCTTGGCTTATCTCCATGTACCTGATTATACATAGGGTTTCCGAATGAGGTAGTAGCCATGTCTCGTGAGTAGGAGGAGGGAGTTCGGAGAGGAGCGAGTTCACCTTATCTTCGATAGCCTTAGCTCGGGCTCGTGTCATAGGTGCGTCCATGGGGATGAGTGAGGGATGCTTCGCATCACTTTCGGTACTAGGATCGGTCGGATCATGAAGACGTACGACTACATCAACCGCGTTGTCATAACGCTTCCGCTTACGGTCTACGAGGGTACGTGGACTACACTCTCCCCTCTCGTTGCTATGCATCACCATGATAGATCTTGCGTGTGGGTAGGATTTTTTTTGAAATTACTGCATTCCCCAACAGTGGCATCCGAGCCAGGTCTATGCGTAGATGTTATATGCACGAGTAGAACACAAAGAGTTGTGGGCGATAATAGTCATACTGCTTACCAACATGTCATACTTTGATTCGGCGGTATTGTTGGATGAAGCGGCCCGGACCGACATTACGCGTACGCTTACGCGAGACTGGTTCTACCGACGTGCTGCACACACAGGTGGCTGGCGGGTGTCAGTTTCTCCAACTGTAGTTGAATCAAGTGTGGCTACGCCCGGTCCTTGTTGAAGGTTAAAACAACACACTTGACAAAAAATCGTTGTGGTTTTTGATGCGTAGGTAAGAACCGTTCTTGCTCAGCCCGTAGCACCCACGTAAAACTTGCAACAACAAAGTAGATGACGTCTAACTTGTTTTTGCAGGGCATGTTGTGATGTGATATGGTCAAGACATGATGCTAAATTTTATTGTATGAGATGATCATGTTTTGTAACAGAGTTATCGGCAACTGGCAGGAGCCATATGGTTATCGCTTTATTGTATGAAATGCAATCGCCATGTAATTGCTTTACTTTATCACTAAGCGGTAGCGATAGTCGTAGAAGCAATAGTTGGTGAGACGACAACGATGCTTCGATGGAGATCAAGGTGTCAAGCCGGTGACGATGGTGATCATGAGGGTGCTTTGAAGATGGAGATCAAAGGCACAAGATGATGATGGTCATATCATATCACTTATATTGGTTGCATGTGGTGTTTATCCTTTATGCATCTTATTTTGCTTAGTTCGACGGCAGCATTATAAGATGATCCCTCACTAAATTTCAAGGTACACGTGTTCTCCCTGAGTATGCACCGTTGCAAAAGTTCGTCGTGCCGAGACACCACGTGATGATCGGGTGTGATAAGCTCTACGTTCACATACAACGGGTGCAAGCCGGTTTTGCACATGCAAAATACTCGGGTTAGACTTGACAAGCCTAACATATGCAGATATGGCCTCGAAACACTGAGACCGAAAGGTCGAGCATGAATCATATAGTAGATATGACCAACATAGTGATGTTCACCATTGAAAACTACTCCATCTCACGTGATGATCGGACATGGTTTAGTTGATATGGATCACATGATCACTTAGATGATTAGAGGGATGTCTATCTAAGTGGGAGTTCTTAGTAATATGATTAATTGAACTTTAATTTATCATAAACTTAGTACCTGATAGTGTTTGCATGTCTATGTTGTTGTAGATAGATGGCCCGTGCAGTTATTTTGTTGAATTTTAATGCGTTCCTAGAGAAAGCTAAGTTGAAAGATGATGGTAACAACTACACGGACTGGGTCCGTAACTTGAGGATTATCCTCATTGTTGCACAGAAGAATTACGTCCTGGAAGCACCGCTAGGTGACAAACCCGCTGCAGGAGCAACGCCAGATGTTATGAACGTCTGGCAGAGCCAAGCTGATGACTACTCGATAGTTCAGTGTGCCATGCTTTACGGCTTAGAACCGGGACTTCAACGATGTTTTGAACGTCATGTAGCATATGAGATGTTCCAGGAGTTGAAGTTAATATTTCAAGCAAATGCCCGGATTGAGAGATATGAAGTCTCCAATAAGTTCTACAACTGCAAAATGGAGGAGAATAGTTCTGTCAGTGAACATATACTCAGAATGTCTAGGTACCACAACCACTTGACTCAAATGGGAGTTAATCTTCCTGATGATAGTGTCATTGATGAGTTCTTCAATCATCGCCACCAAGCTACAAGAGCTTCGTGATGAACTATAATATGCAAGGAATGAATAAGACAATTCCGAGCTCTTCACAATGCTAAAGGTCATGGAGGTAGAAATCAAGAAGGAGCATCAAGTGTTGATGGTCAACAAGACCACCAGTTTCAAGAAAAAGGGTAAAGGGAAGAAGGGGAACTTCAAGAAGAACAGCAAGCAAGTTGCTGCTCAAGGGAAGAAGCCCAAGTCCAGACCTAAGCCTGAGCATGAGTGCTTCTACTGCAAAGGGACTGGTCACTGGAAGCGGAACTGCCCCAACTATTTGGCGGAGAAGAAGGATGGCAAAGTGAAAGGTATATTTGATATACATGTTATTTATGTGTACCTTACTAATGCTCGCAGATGGCGCTTTGGGTATTTGATCTGGTTACATTGCTAATATTTGCAACTCGAAACAGGAGCTACGGATTAAGCGAAGATTGGCTAAGGACGAGGTGACGATGCGCGTGGGAACTGGTTCCAAATTCGATGTGATTGCCGTCGGCACGCTACCTCTACATCTACCTTCGGGATTAGTTTTAGACCTAAATAATTGTTATTTGGTGCCAGCCTTGAGCATGAACATTATATCTGGATATTGTTTGATGCGAGATGGTTATTCATTTAAATCAGAGAATAATGGTTGTTCTATTTATACGAGTAATATCTTTTATGGTCATGCACCCTTGATGAGAGGTCTATTTTTACTAAGTTTTGATAGTAGTGATACACATGTTCATAGTATTGAAGCCAAAAGATATAAGTTTAATAATGATAGTGCAACTTATTTGTGGCACTGCCGTTTACGTCATACTGGTGTAAAGCGCATGAAGAAACTCCATGCTGATGGGCTTTTGGAATCACTTGATTATGAATCACTTGATGCTTGCGAACCATGCCTCATGGGCAAGATGACTAAGACTCCATTTTCCGGAACAATGGAGCGGGCAACAGACTTGTTGGAAATAATACATACCGATGTATGCGGTCCGATGAGTGTTGATGCTCGCGGCGGGTATCGTTATTTTCTTACCTCCACAGATGATTTGAGCAGATATGGGTATATCTACTTGATGAAACATAAGTCTGAAACATTTGAAAAGTTCAAAGAATTTCAGAGTGAAGTGGAAAATCATCGTAACAAGAAAATAAAGTTTCTACGATCTGATCGTGGAGGTGAATATTTGAGTTCTGGGTTTGGTCTTCATTTGAAACAATGCGGAATAGTTTGGCAACTCACGCCACCTGGAACACCACAGCGTAATAGTGTGTCCGAACGTCGTAATCGTACTTTACTAGATATGGTGCGATCTATGATGTCTCTCACTGATTTACCGCTATCGTTTTGGGGTTATTCTTTAGAGACGGATGCATTCACATTAAATAGGGCACCATCTAAATCCGTTGAGACGACACCTTATGAACCGTGGTTTGGCAAGAAACCCAAGTTGTCATTTGTTAAAGTTTGGGGCTGCGATGCTTATGTGAAAAAGCTTCAACTTGATAAGCTCGAACCCAAATCGGAGAAATGTGTCTTCATAGGATACCCAAAGGAGACTGTTGGGTACACCTTCTATCACAGATCCGAAGGCAAGATATTCGTTGGTAAGAATGGATCCTTTCTAGAGAAGGAGTTTGTCTCAAAAGAAGTGAGTGGGAGGAAAGTAGAACTTGATGAGGTAACAGTACCTGCTCCCTTATTGGAAAGTAGTTTATCACAGAAATCAGTTCCTGTGATTCCTACACCAGTAAGTGAGGAAGCTAATGATGATGATCATGAAACTTCTGATTAAGTTACTACCAAACCTCGTAGGTCAACCAGAGTAAGATCCACACCAGAGTGGTACGGTAATCCTGTTCTGGAAGTCATGTTACTTGACCATGACGAACCTACGAACTATGAGGAAGTGATGATGAGCCCAGATTCCGCAAAATGGCTTGAGGCCATGAAATCTGAGATGGGATCCATGTATGAGAACAAATATAGACTTTGGTTGACTTGCCCGATGATCGGCAAGCCATAGAGAATAAATGGATCTTCAAGAAGAAGACTGACACTAACGGTAATGTTATTGTCTACAAAGCTCGACTTGTTGCGAAAGGTTTTCGACAAGTTCAAGGAGTTGACTACGATGAGACCTTCTCACCCGTAGCGATGCTTAAGTCCGTTCGAATCATGTTAGCAATTGCCGCATTTTATGATTATGAAATTTGGCAAATGGATGTAAAAACTGCATTCCTTAATGGATATCTTAAAGTAGAGTTGTATATGATGCAACTAGAAGGTTTTGTCGATCCAAAAGGTGCTAACGAAGTGTGCAAGCTCCAGCGATCCATTTATGGACTGGTGCAAGCCTCTCGGAGTTGGAATATACGCTTTGATAGTGTGATCAAATCATATGGATTTATACAGACTTTTGGAGAAGCCTGTATTTACAAGAAAGTGAGTGGGAGCTCTGTAGCATTTTTTATATTATATGTGGATGCCATATTGTTGATCGGAAATGATACTGAATTTCTGAATAGCATAAAAGGATACTTGAATAAGAAATTTTCTATGAAAGACCTTGGTGAAGCTGCTTATATATTGGGCATCAAGATCTACAGAGATAGATCAAGACGCTTAATTGGACTTTCACAAAGCACGTACCTTGACAAAGTTTTGAAGAAGTTCAAAATGGATCAAGCAAAGAAAGGGTTCTTGCCTGTGTTACAAGGTGTGAAGTTGAGTCAGACCCAATGCCCGACCACTGTAGAAGATAGAGAGAAAATGAAAGTCATTCCCTATGCTTCAGCCATAGGTTCTATCATGTATGCAATGCTGTGTACCAGACCTGATGTGTGCCTTGCTATTAGTTTAGCAGGGAGGTACCAAAAGTAATCCAGGAGTGGATCACTGGACAACGGTCAAGAATATCCTGAAATACCTAAAAAGGACTAAGGATATGTTTCTCGTTTATGTAGGTGACAAAGAGCTTGTCGTAAATGGTTACGTCGATGCAAGCTTTGACACTGACCTGAATGACTCTAAGTCACAAACCGGATACGTATTTTTATTGAATGGTGGAGCTGTCAGTTGGTGCAGTTCCAAGCAGAGTGTCGTGGCGGGAGCTACATGTGAAGCAGAGTACATAGCTGCTTCAGAAGCAGCAAATGAAGGAGTCTAGATGAAGGAGTTCATATCCGATCTAGATGTCATACCTAGTGCATCGGGTCCAATGAAGATCTTCATAGAATATGTAGGAACCACTATGAGCATCCCATAGGGTCCGCACGCTTAACGTTCGGTGACGATCGATATTATGAGTTTATGTGCTTTGATGTACCGAAGGTAGTTCGGATTCCCGGCTATGATCACGGACATGACGAGGAGTATCGGAATGGTCGAGACATAAAGATCGATATATTGGATGACTATATTTGGACATCAGAATGGTTCCGGGTGAGTTCGGGCATTTACCGGAGTACCGAGAGGTTATCAGAACCCCCTGGGAAGTATATGGGCCTTATTGGGTCATAGTGGGAGAGAGGAGAAGGGAGCCTAGGAGGGGGCGTGCCCCCAAGCCCAATCCGAATTGGGTGGGGGGCCGCCCCCCTTTCCTTCCTCCTTCCTCCCCCTTCCTTCCTCTCCTAGTCCAACTAGGGAAGGGGAGGAACCCTACTCCCAGTGGGAGTAGGACTCCTCCAGGGCGCGCCATAGAGGGCCGACCCTCCCCCTCCTCCACTCCTTTATATACGGGGGAGGGGGCACCCCATAGACACACAAGTTTATCATTGTCTTAGCCGTGTGCGGTGCCCTCCTCCACCATAATCCAGCTCGATCACATCGTCGTAGTGCTTAGGCGAAGCCCTGCGCCGGTAGCTTCATCATCAGCGTCATCACGTCGTCGTGCTGACGAAGCTCTCCCTCGACACTCAGCTGGATCGAGAGTTCGTGGGACGTCCCCGAGCTGAACGTGTGCAATCACGGAGGTGCCGTACTTTCGGTACTAGGATTGGTCGGATCGTGAAGACGTACGACTACATCAACCGCGTTGTCATAACGCTTCCGCTTACGGTCTACAAGGGTACGTGGACTACACTCTCCCCTCTCATTGCTATGCATCACCATGATAGATCTTGCGTGTGCGTAGGATTTTTTTGAAATTATTGCGTTCCCCAACAGTCGGCTGCGTGTCCACACAACCCTTTCGACTAGGGACCATTTAGAAAAGTCATCATACAATGCATAGTCCCACAAACAAGTCACGTACTTGTTGATACACATCATTGATAATGTCCAAGGACTATATTTATTCATGAACACATAGGAAATCATCATACATGATTGCCTCTAGGGCATATCTCCAACAGTCTCCCACTTGCACTAGACATCGTATGCCCATAGCTCTAACGTACCCCTCATGATTGGGTTGTGGAAGCGGCTTAGTCAGCGGATATGCAACATTTGCATCTGTGTGAATTTTGCATAACTCTATGTCACCACTCTTTACAATCTTTCGTATCAGGTGATATTACGATCTATGTGTTTGTTCTTGTGGTGATTCCTCGGATCCTTGGCTTGTGCGATGGCACCCGAATTATCACAATAAAGGTCCAACGTTTTTACCGAGGCTGAGAAAATACCAAGATCATCCAGAAAGTTCCGGATCCAAACACGTTCCTTTGCAGCTTCACAAGCCGCAATGTATTCGACTACTGTGGTAGAATCAGCCACTGTATCTTGCTTGGAAGTCATCCATCTCACCGCTCCTCCATTCATGACGTACATGAATCCGTTCTGTGATTGACAACCATCTAAACTAGCATCGGCGTAACCCTTTACAACGGGATCTTCCTCACCTCCATAAACTAGGAACATATCTTTAGTCCTTTTCAAGTACTCCAGAATAGTCTTTACCACCGCCCAGTGACTCTCGCCTGGGTTGGCCTGGTATCTACTTGTCAAGCTTATTGCAAAAGCAACATCAGGCCGTGTACATGTCATGACATACATGCATGATGGATCTAATTGTCGATGCATACAGAATCCGACCCATCCTGCTTCGTTCATCAGATGTCGAAGGACTCTGAGTCTCGCTTAGCCTTATACCATGTGAGGTAGGGCAAGAACCCCTTCTTGGCCTCACTCATGTTAGACCGTTTCAACCCTTTGTTTATGTACATGCTCTGGCTTAAGCCAAGTAGACTCCTTGATCTATCTCTATAGACCTTAATGACCAATGTGTAAACTGCTTCACCGAGGTTCTTCATCGAAAACTTGCCATTCAATGACTCCTTGACTGGGTTCAACGAAACATCATTTCTGATTAGTAGTATGTCATCCACATACAGGATCAAAAACACTATTGAGCTCCCACTTAATTGCTTGTATAAACAAGCGTCCTCTTCGCTTTTGATGAAACCGAGACCAATGACGGCCTCATCAAAACGAATATTCCAACTCCGAGATGCTTTCCTCAACCCATAAATGGATCTCTTAAGCTTGACTAGCGCTAGTTGAATTTACAAAACCCTGGGGTTGTATCATATACACGTCCTTGGTTAAATTTCCGTGAAGGAAAGCCATTTTGACATCCATCTGCCATATCTCGTAATCGAAATATGCAGCTATAGCTAGTAGGATCCTCACCGACTTTAGCATCGCTGCCGGCGAGTAAGTCTCGTTGTAGTCAATTCCTTGAAATTGTCCATAACCTTTAGCGACAAGCCGAGCTTTGTGGATCTGAACATTTCCATCCACATCGGTTTTCTTCTTAAAGACCCATTTGCAACCTATGGCCGTTACGCCAGGCGGCGGATCAACCAAGTCCTAGACTTGATTCTCATCCATGGACTTTAACTCGGATATCATGGGATCCAGTCGTACCTCGGAATCTTGGCTCACCATCGCTTCCGCATACGTAGCCGGCTCGTCGCTCTCTAGGAACAAAACATCATGCACTCTGTGCAATCTTTCCGACCTCCGTGGTTCCGGTGCCGCTTCCACTACGGGTTCCCTGACTGACTCAGGTATGGTCTCATCACTAGCCAAGTCGTCCCCGAGTGGTCCTCGAATTTCTTCAAGTCGGACCGTCATCCCACTGGCCTCCCAACTGAGAAACTCTTTCTCAAGGAAGACCCCGTTCCGAGCAACAAACACTTTGTTATCTTCACAGTTGTAGAAGCTATATCCCAAGGTTTCTCTTGGATATCCCACAAATATGCACTTATCCGACTTGGGTGTAAGCTTTTCCGACATAAGTCGCTTGGCAAATGTGTCACAACCCCAAATCTTTAGAAAAGACAAACTGGGACTCTTCCCGGTCCACATCTCATGTGGTGTCTTTTCTATGAATTTTGATGGTACCCTGTTAAGTGTGAAAGCTGCAGTTTCTAGAGCGTATCCCCAGAATGACAAGGGTAAATCCGATTTGCTCATCATAGACCGGACCATGTCCAGCAAGGCCCTATTCCTCCATTCCGACATGCCATTTCTCTCTGGCTTACCCAGAGGTGTGAGATGAGGTACTATATCTTGGCTTTTCAGATCACTACAGAAAAAATACACTTCCGTGATGATACGTGTTTGTCACAGTAGGTCGCGTTTTTTGTCATGCATGTACATCCAATGACGATTTTATGACAGAATCAAGATAGTCATACCTGTGCTGTCGTAGAAGTGTTCCATGACATTACCAAAATTATCATCACGGAAGTGTCCACTTCCATGATGATAAATCGCGTGTCACAGAAGTGCTTTCGTCAAGGGTGATCGACACATGGCATCCACCATAACGGAACGCTGTTAAGCTATCGGGTCCGGTTTTGGATTCGATAACTCATTAACAGCCCCGACCAACGGGGATTTTCCACGTATAAAATCATCATTGGCTGGAGGAAACACGTGTCGGCTCACCGTTGGGACAGATGTCATCCACTCATTGGACCCAAAGCGCCTATGATACGTCGACATGTGGCACGGCTGTAGGATCGAAAGTATGTCTAGAGGGGGGTGATTAGACTACTTGACCAAATAAAAACTTATCCTTTTCCCAATATTAGTCTTTGGCAGATTTTTGCTATCTTAGCACAAGTCAAGCAATCTTAACACAATTCAAGCAAGCATGCAAAGAGTATATGAGCAGCGGAAAGTAAAGCATGCAACTTGCAAGAAATGTAAAGGGAAGGGTTTGGAGAATTCAAACGCAATTGGAGACACGGATGTTTTTGTCGTGGTTCCGATAGGTGGTGCTATCGTACATCCACGTTGATGGAGACTTCAACCCACGAAGGGTAACTGCCATGCTGAGTCCACGGAGGGCTCCACCCACGAAGGGTCCATGAAGAAGCAACCTTGTCTATCCCACCATGGCCGTCGGCCACGAAGGACTTGCCTCACTAGCGGTAGATCTTCACGAAGTAGGCGATCTCCTTGCCCTTACACACTCCTTGGTTCAACTCCACAATCGTGTCGGAGGCTCCCAAGTGACACCTAGCCAATCTAGGAGACACCACTCTCCAAGAAGTAACAAATGGTGTGTTGATGATGAACTCCTTGCTCTTGTGCTTCAAATGATAGTCTCCCCAACACTCAACTCTCTCTCACAGGATTTGGATTTGGTGGAAAGAAGATTTGAGTGGAAAGCAACTTGGGGAAGGCTAGAGATCAAGATTCATATGGCAGGAATGGAATATCTTCGCCTCAACACATGAGTAGGTGGTTCCTTCTCAGAAACAACAAGTTGGAAGTGTAGGTTTGTTCTGATGGCTCTCTCCACGAATGAAGAGGAGGTGGAGGGGTATATATAGCCTCCACACAAAATCTAACCGTTACACACAACTTGCCAAACTCGGTGGGACCGAATTGATAAACTCGGTCAGACCGATTTAGCAAATCTAGTGACCGTTAGGATTTTCGGTGGGACCGACATGCAACTCGGTAGGACCGATGTGGTTAGGGTTAGGGCATAACGTAATCTCGGTGAGACCGACAAACTCGGTGAGACCGATTTTGGTAATAAGCTAACCAGAGAGTTGGTCAGGTAAACTCGGTGGGACCGATTCACTCATTTCGGTGAGACCGAAATGTTACAAAAAGGAAACAAAGAGTTTACATTGCAATCTCGGTGGGACCGATCGCTCATCTCGGTGGGACCGAAACGTTACGAAGGGAAACAAAGAGATTACATTCCCATCTCGGTGAGACCGAGATCCTTGTCGGTGAAACCGATTTGCCTAGGGTTTGTGGCAGTGGCTATGACATCTGAACTCGGTGGCGCCGGGTAGAAAGAATCGGTAGGGCCGAGTTTGACTTTGGGTTTAGGTCATATGTGGATATGAGAAAGTAGTTGAGGGTTTTGGAGCATATCACTAAGCACTGTAGAGCACCAAACTCATTAAGCAATACCTCATCCCTCCTTGATAGTATTTGCTTTTCCTATAGACTCAATGTGATCTTGGATCACTAAAATATAAAATGTAGAGTCTTGAGCTTTTGAGCTTGAGCCAATCCTTTTATCCTTAGCATTTTGAGGGATCCACTTTTCTCATCCATGCCATGCCATCCATTGAGCTTTTCCTGAAATATTCATCTTGGAATGATGTTAGCTCAATGAGCTATATGTTGTTAGGAATTACCAAAACCACCTAGGGATAGTTGCACTTTCAATCTCCCCCTTTTTGGTAATTGATGATAACATATAGATCAAAGCTTCGACAAATGATAATAAGAGTGAAAAAGCATTGTCGCTTTGAGAAGTATGTGAAAAGCAAGAGCTCCCCCTAAATTTGTGCATAGTTTAAGATTTGCTTTGGACTGCAAATGCACAAGGAGTTAGGCTCATGGGTAACTCTTCCATGTCACATACATCTTGGTGGAGCGCTCAGAATGATAAAGATTGAATACATGCACTCATCACCAAGCAAAGTGAATGATCATATAGAGATAAAAGGATAATGTCATCCAACAAGCATAAATGTAGCATATGATCAAACACATGATCATCCAAATATCACACGGACATAGAGTATCTCAAACAAGCAAATAAAGTTCAACCACCAAAGCAAGAGAGAACAAAAAGCAACACTCTCTCTCGAAGCCTATGATCTATACATTTTTCTCCCCCTTTGGCAACAAGTTACCAAAAAGTTCATAGAAAATGCATAGCACTAGATCGACTCTCGGGCTTGATCTTCAGGTGGTGGTGTAGACAGAACGCCAAGGTCGAAAGCATCAGTTGATGTAGATGGAGCTGGAGGTGTAGGTGCTGGAGCTGGTGGCACTTTGAAGGCTGTAGTGCGAGATGAAGTGGGTCCGTGTATGCATCGGCACTGCGGTTGATCTCTGAGCTCTAGGCACTCTGGCAAATGCCTTAGTGGTTGACTTGCCCTTCCTCTCCTGCATATCGTCCTGAAGCTGCTCAACAACAGACTCGATCTCTGTGACCTTCACATCCATGTCATAGAACTTCTGCTCCATGATCCTCTCCAAGCTCTCCTGGTTTCGAGTCAAGGTGGCCAGCCCCTTCTCAATCCTCAGAGTGGATACAATCAAGTAGCCAAGTTGATCTTGTTTTCTCTTGAGAAAGTCTTGAGATGCCTCTTCCATTGTTGGCATCTTGGCAGCCTTCTCTGTCCTTGCCTTCTCCTTCTTAGCTTGTGCTTGCACTGAAGATGGTTCATCTTCATCCATAACCACTTGGTTGTCCTCAAAGTCTGGATAGATAGGCATGTGCTCCTTATCCAACAGGTATGTGCCTGTGACCATCTTGGAGTTAATCAGCTCCTGGATCTGTGGGGCATATCCACAACTTCTTTTCTGGTTAGCTGCTATCCTCTTGATAATTTCAACTATAAGGCTCATGACCTTGAACTTCTGTGGCACATCAAATATATGTAGCAAGTTTATTGCATGGCCTCTGATCATTCTGTGATCACCAGACTTGGGCAAGAGAGTGTGCCTGAGGATCCAATTGATTGTAGGCAGACCTGACAACAAGTGTTTCACTGATCCAAACTGGTGAGTCTCAAGATCTGCATCAGGAATCTCTTTGTACATACGTGCCGTAGAGTTGTGATCCATCTTCTTCTTGGCATAAACATCCAAGTCATCCTCTTCCTCCTTAGGTGCATTGATCAGATTTGCCCATTCCTCAATAGTTGATTGGTACCTTGTACCTTCAGACATCCATACTATCCTGCCATCTGGATAGAAGTGTGCTATGGAGTAGAATTGCATTATGAGCTCCTCATTCCACTTTGTGAGCTTCTGCCCAATAAAGTCTGCAACTCCACAAGCACTGAAGCTGTCATACACACCAGGATAGTGTTCCTCATTCTCCTTTATGTTGGTCCAGTCGACCCACCTCATGTAACACACTATTGGCTTCTTGTCCAACAAAATTGTCTCATAGAAGTCATGTTGTTCCTTGGTATGGAACCTGCAATGCACAACAGTTCTTTTTCTGGTGGCATATGGATCTGACTCTCTCCATAGCCTCAATCCTGAGTCTCTCCTGATCTTCATGTTCTCAGCTACATGATGAGCATCATTATGATCTGGAATTTTTGGCTTCAATTTTCTCAAGACATGCTCTTCATCTTCTTCTTCTTCAAGAATAGCCCTGTGCATTGGAGCCTTTGTTCTTCTCAAAGAATTTGGAATGTTTCGGTATTCCTCTTTGGTGCAATCTTGGGTTTGGAGGCAGCTTTGGGTGCTTCTTTGGGCTTTGATGATGTAGCCCTGACCTAATAGCATCACCCATAAGCTTACGAGCCTTGGGTGCTTTGGTGCATCAACCTCTTCTTCTTCCTCCTCTTCCATCATGGAAGGCTTTCCAATAACTCCGCCATGGTCTTCTTGACCCTTTCCTTTCTCTTCTTCCCTTCTGCAGTAGCCTCTTTGGGTTCAGATTCCAAAGATGCTTGAGTGGAGGCTCTGGCTTTAGACATGGGTGGTCTTCCCATCGGCCTTTTGGTCTTCGGACTGTCTTAATCTGCAAATGAGCTATATTCTTTATTGAGCACCTTTTTCTTGGAAATGGCCTCATCCTCTACAGCCACATAGTCTTCATCCTCAGATTCTGAGGTTTTCTTCTTCCTTGTCCTGGTGGCTGCTTTGGGTAAGTTGTTGGGAGTGCTTCTGCTACCCTCATCTGAGCTGGTAGAGGGTCTAGTGCCCTCAGTCATCTGAATCTGCTCCTCTGACTTGTTCTGGCTGTCACTCTGATCAGACATATTGCAAACACTGACTGCAGACCCTATGAATAGATATAGATGAGATAGAGTGGATGACCATCACAAAATGCAGAGATTTTTGCAAAAGAATGAGTCAAAAACTTAGTTTTAGTTTTCCACGCAAAGCATTTCGGATCAACCGATTTGCAAACTCGGTGATACTGAAGCAGCTTTTGGAACCTAAACTAGTGAACTCGGTCAGACCGAGTCACAGTTCGGTTGCACCGAGACTGCTAGGGTTTCACAAAGTTCTAAAATCGGTCACACTGATTAGCAATTCTCGGTCGGACCGAGAATCACTTGTGCAATGGCCTTAGCCGAATCGGTGGAACCGAGTTACGCAACTCGGTGGGTCCGAGATGGTTTCATGAAACCTAACCCTAAATTTTCAATTCACTTCTAAACTATGGATTGTTTTGTTGGATAGAATAGTTTCAATCGTGGCAAGAATCATGATGAACACAATGTGCTAGGAATCGGACGGGATAGCAATCGTGATCGAGTCCATACCCTAGTTTGGCGATGAACTTGCTACGGCGGCAACGGCGGGGTGAATTCCGTTGGCGGGCGGAGACCAGCAATCGGAGGCGGCGGCATTTAGGAGAATGATCCGGAGACCCCGGAGGTAGAGCGAGCTATCTTGTGGCGAAGGAGTTTGGAGAAAGTTTCCAAAAATTTTCCCGTGAGTATATATAGCCCGACCCTGTCGGTGTGACCGAGTGGAACAACTCGGTGGCACCGAGATGCATAACTATTGACAGTTACAGCAACTCGGTGTGACCGAAAAGTTCAAATCGGTTGCACCGAGATTGAAAACCTAGATCGACTTAGTGATCTCGGTATGACCGAAATGGAGGAATCGGTCAGACCGAAACGCACAAAGAAGTTTTGGAAGTTTAAGTCTATGACGAATCGGGGACTTCGAGTGCTCCTCACACAGAGTGGTTCGAATCTGACTTGATCAAATTTTGTGATGTAGCATGAATAGAGTTTGAGACGAGAAAAGCATAGATAGCTAGAGAAGGTTCTTAGGCATTCTTGTCCATCCACTTGGCAAAAGAAAAAGAAACCAATCAATCAAACAACAAGTGGATGTCCTTGAATGAGTAAAATATGCAACCAACATGCTCACACAATAAAATGACAAATGAAATATGTGACAAAGCATGCTCAAACAATTCTAGCATCTATCAAACAATTGGCGATGACTAGGTCATCTATATATGAGTATACTGACTTAGGATTCAAATGAGAACATTTGATCATAGGTCATACTCATCGTTTAAGCTCAAGTGGGGTTACCACTTTTACATAATGCATTGATGTGTTCACACCATTAGAGTTGCTTTGACTCAATTCTTAGAGTAAAGCTCCCCTAGATGTGAGATCCCCCTTAGAGGGATGAACTAACCTTGGGTTTTGTCGATGATGACTTCATGTAGGTGTTGAAGATGTGGATGCTCAATGTTGATGAAGATCATTTAGAGCAATCCTTTGGAGTGAGTTTCACTTTCAATACCTACACGGGTTAGTCCCACAAGGAACAAACAAGGATATCCATAGACATAGAGTGATGCACACACAAGATGATGTGTATGAAATCATTAGATTACCTTGTCCCTTGTCTTACCAACATGAGGGTTTGTGACTCCTTGAACTAGTGCAAGATGTGGAAGTTGATTGCACTTGTTGTTACCAAAATGATATGAGTGAAATATGTTGGCGGAGTCACCCTCAAGAACTCTCTAGTTCTTCTTCTTTGGGATCCACATCATCTTGATGGGAATCCTTGGAGTTGTAGTCGTACTTGATGAAGTAGAACTTGATGTAGTCTTGGGAACCCACTTGACCAAGGCCTTTGGAGCTTCTTCAAATGCATCAATCTCCTCTTGAAGCTTGTCCTTGCCTTTTTGCTTGTGGTCTTGTGGTGGAAGATCATCTTGAGCTTGTGTCCCTTTGAAAGAAGTAGGATCATACTTCTCTTGTTGGGGAACAAACTTCGTCTTGGGGTATTGATCTTCTTCCCACTCAACTCCATTGGCATTGAACTTTTGTTCAAAACCAACACCTTGATTCTTCCGGTGCCTTCCTTGCTTGCATACAATTTCCTCAAATTGCTTACTCCTAAGCAAGGCTCTTGTAAACACCTTTCTCTATAATTCCCTTCAATAAGCTATTTTCTTGCTCAAGTGTAACTTGGCTAAGAGAATCATTAGTGGAATCAAGAGAAATACTAGAAGCAACAACATTCGATTTAGCATGATTATTGTTACTACTAGAGGAAGAATCCTTCTTGTTCTTGTTACTAGACTTGACTTGAGGCATGTAAGTAGATAAGAGTAAATGCTTGGCAATGTAACAAGAACTTTTCTTACGAAGATCATCATTGATTGCCTTTAAAAACTCATGCTCTTGCTCAAGATTGAGCTTTTCAAAGCGTAACTTCTCATGAGTCCTTAAAAGTTCTCGATGATCTTCTAAGATAGTTTCATGAGCTAACTTAAGAGTGTTTAGTTCTTTAGTTAGAAGCGCTCAATCTTCTCCTTATCATTGTCATTCGTTTTATCTTGATTAGCATGATTAATTGACGTTTCATCATAGTATTCATCACTAGAGTTGTCAACAAGTAAATCATCATCATCTAGCAAGTCATTTTCATCACTATTGAAATCAACATACTCGGGGTGTGTTACCTTTGGGCCTTTAGCCATGAAGCATCTTCCAATTCCTTCATTAGGTGAATCAAATATGTCATAGGAATTGGTTGACACAAGTGCTAGACCGGCAACACCTTCATCTTGAGTATATTCGGAGTCAGAGTGATAGCTTCTCTCGGAGTGATTGTCGGAGTCGGAGCCGGACACCCATTCACCAACATGAGCTTGATGTCTTCGTTTTGTGTAGCTCCTTGATGACTTGTCCTTCCTTTCCGAATCCCTGCTTCTCCGTGAGGGTCTTCGTTCATAACTATCATCTCTACTCCTCCTCTCTCTTGGTGGTGATTCCTCTCTTCTACTTCTTCTTTTTGGAGAATCTTCTCTTCTTTTGTAGGGTGCCGTACACTCATTGGAATAGTGTCCGGGTCTTCGACAATTGTAGCAATTGCGCTCTCGACTGGAAGATCTTTTCTCATTGTAGGACCTTGACTTGGAGCTTCTCTCTTTGCTTCTACTCTTGTAGAATTTGTTGAATTTCTTCACCATTAAGCTCAATTCTTCATTGAAGGTTTGTTTCTCACTTGATGATGTGGGGGCTTCACATGTGGCTTTGTAAGCACCACTTGACTTGTTGTGAAGTTCCTCCTTATCCTTGAGTGACATCTCATGAGCAACAGTTCTTCCAATGACTTCCGTTGGCTTGAGATCTTTGTAATTGGGCATCATTTGGATCAATGTGCACACGGTATCATATTTTCCATCCAAAGATCTTAGGATCTTCTTGATGATGAATCTATCGGTCATCTCTTCACTTCCTAAGCCGGCAATCTCATTTGTGATAAGAGCAAGCCTAGAGTACATTTCAGCGACACCTTCACCATCCTTCATTTTGAACTTGTCAAGTTGACTTTGGTGCACATCCAACTTGGATTCCTTGACGGAGTCGGTACCTTCATGCATATCAATCAAAGTGTCCCAAATTTCCTTTGCATTCTCAAGACGGCTGATTTTGTTGAATTCTTCGGGGCACAATCCGTTGAAGAGGATATCACAAGCTTGAGAGTTGTATTGCAGCATCTTCAACTCTTCCGCACTAGCTTCACGGTTCAGTTCTCTCCCATCAAAGAATTCATCTTGCAAGCCAATACACACAATAGCCCAAACGGCGGGGTTATGTCCAAGAATATGCATTTTCATCTTATGCTTCCAACTAGCAAAATTAGTACCATCAAAGTAAGGACCTCTACGGTGATAATTTCCCTCGCTAGACGTCATACTCTCCTAGGTTGTGAAACCAAGGCTATGACCACCAAAAGTTATGGAAATCAAAGCAAATGGAGACCAAAGCTCTGATACCACTTGTAGGATCGAAAGTATGTCTAGAGGGTGGGGGGGTGGGGGTGAGTAGACTACTTGACCAAATAAAAACTTATTCTTTTCCCAATTTTAGTCATTGGCAGATTTTAGCTATCTTAGCACAAGTCAAGCAATCTTAACACAATTCAAGCAAGCATGCAAAGAGTATATGAGCAGCGGAAAGTAAAGCATGCAACTTGCAAGAAATGTAAAGGTAAGGGTTTGGAGAATTCAAACGCAATTGGAGACACATGTGTTTTTGTCGTGGTTCCGATAGGTGGTGCTATCGTACATCCACGTTGATGGAGACTTCAACCCATGAAGGGTAGCAGTTGCCTTGAGTCCATGGAGGGCTCCACCCACGAAGGGTCCATGAAGAAGCAACCTTGTCTATCCCACCATGGTCAGCCGGCCACGAAGGACTTGCCTCACTAGCGGTAGATCTTCACGAAGTAGGCGATCTCCTTGCCCTTACAAACTCCTTGGTTCTACTCCACAATCTTGTCGGAGGCTCCCAAGTGACACCTAGCCAATCTAGGAGACACCACTCTCCAAGAAGTAACAAATGGTGTGTTGATGATGAACTCCTTGCTCTTGTGCTTCAAATGATAGTCTCCCCAACACTCAACTCTCTCTCACAGGATTTGGATTTGGTGGAAAGAAGATTTGAGTGGAAAGCAACTTGGGGAAGGCTAGAGATCAAGATTCATATGGTAGGAATGGAATATCTTGGCCTCAACACATGAGTAGGTGGTTCCTTCTCGAAGCGACAAGTTGGAAGTGTAGGTTTGTTACGATGGCTCCTCCATGAATGAAGAGGAGGTGGAGGGGTATATAGCCTCCACACAAAATCTAACCGTTACACACAACTTGCCAAACTCGGTGGGACCTAATTGATAAACTCGGTCGGACCGATTTAGCAAATCTAGTGACCGTTAGGATTTTGATTGGGACCGACATGCAACTCGGTAGGACCGATGTGGTTAGGGTTAGGGCATAACGTAATATCGGTGAGACCGATTACACAAACTCGGTGAGACCGACTTTGGTAATAAGCTAACCAGAGAGTTGGTCAGGTAAACTCGGTGGGACCGATTCGCTAAATTCGGTGAGATCGAAATGTTACAAAAAGGAAACAGAGAGTTTACATTGCAATATCGGTGGGACCGGTCGCTCATCTCGGTGGGACCGAAACGTTATGAAGGGAAACAGAGAGATTACAATCCCATCTCGGTGAGACCGAGATCCCTATCAGTGAAACCGATTTGCCTAGGGTTTCTGGCAGTGGCTATGACATCTGAACTCAGTGGCGCCGGGTTGAAAGAATCGGTAGGGCCGAGTTTGACTTTGGGTTTAGGTCATATGTGGATATGAGAAAGTAGTTGAGGGTTTTGGAGCATATCACTAAGCACTGTAGAGCACCAAACTCATTAAGCAACACCTCATCCCTCCTTGATAGTATTGGCTTTTCCTATAGACTCAATGTGATCTTGGATCACTAAAATATAAAATGTAGAGTCTTGAGCTTTTGAGCTAGAGCCAATCCTTTTATCCTCAAAGATTTTGAGGGATCCACTTTTCTCATCCATGCCATGCCATCCATTGAGCTTTTCCTGAAATATTCATCTTGGAATGATGTTAGCTTAATGAGCTGTATGTTGTTAGGAATTACCAAAACCACCTAGGGATAGTTGCACTTCCAACGGCCCAATAGAGGCCCATTCCTGTGAATAGGCCGCCCCGTTTGACTTGGTCAAAGGTGGCGTGCTGGCCCACGGCAAGCCTGTTAACGGCCTGTTCGCATATAGCCCATTTACAGCCCGCTAACCCAGGGCCCGTTTACGGCCTATCCGAATTAGGCCCAGTAGCGTCATCTGGGCCGTCCAATATAATTCCAGCCCGTTTTAACTTCCGGCCCATGTATGGCCCATGATGTATTTCAGCCCATATGAGTCCCTTTGTAACTCTTGGCCCATTAATGGCCCGTGGTGAAACTGGCCCATAATGAACAGTGTATCGTTTTATACCCATTAGGGGCCCATTATTCCTTTGGGTCGTTTCCAGCCCGTGTTACCTTTCGGCCTTCTGAGGGCCCATTTGTTCTTGGGCTCATTTCCAGCATTCGGTTACTTACGCCCGTTACTGGCCTTTTCTGCTTGTGGGCTAAATTCAGCCCATGGATACAGTCGGCCCGTTTGTGGTCCGTTAATCTCTTGGGACATTTTCATAGCATCATCAAATACGGCCTATTAACGGCCCATTATGGTCAGCCCATAAAATGTACGATTTCCACTCTAGCCCGTTTACGGCCCCTTATACGGCCCGTACAAGGCCCATAGATGAGACGGCCCGTAGAAGGCCCATGGATCCTACGGGACATAGAAGGCCCATTGACCCGACGGCCCATAGAAGGCCCACTGATCCGCCGACCCACAGAAGGCCCATGGATCCGATGGCCCATAGAAGGCCCATGGATCCGACAACCGACAGAAGGCCCACGGATCCGACAGCCCATAGAAGGCCCACGGATCCGACGACCATAGAAGGCCATGGATCATCCGTCCCGTAGATGGCCCATGGATCATACGGCCTGTGGAGGGCCATGGTCACTACAATGTTTGGGCGAGTTGGCCCCCGTTTGAATGATATAGCATATTCAAAGAATTATCCTACTCTATACTATCACCTCTAAAAAACATACACTATACAATAAGGAGACTAAGGCATAGAAACGTAGAATAATCCTACACTATACAATAAAGAAATTATAGCCGATTATACCCACTGGGCATTATGGTTCGACACCAGTGATAATAAAGCATACACAAACAACAAATTACATACACATGGCAAATACAGCTCATACATCATGGACGCGCATCAACATAACTTACCATTTGAACTATAATCTCTTCAGAAAATAGGATTGGCCGGATTTAGATAGCACAAATTTCAGTCTGCAAAATCTCCAATTCCTTCGTTGTTACCTCAATGTCTTGTTTCATTTTTTTTCACTCCTGCATCTAATACCTGCATGTCCAGTCTCAACTTGTTGATTGTACGTTGAGAATCATGTACACGTTATCTTGCCACCTCTAGTTGATGCTCGACAACATCAGCACATTCCAATTCCAATCCATAATCATTCGGTAACGGCCATGCTGCACTGCTCGGAGATCTTTGTGTTGATGTCACTTCATCCTGAAATGTTTCCGTAAGTACACATGACTAGGGCAAAAATATAGTTACAACAGTGAAGCGAGCAAGACAGACTATTTTGTACATGGCAAAACAGGACTAACAATAATGTTACACGTCATGAAGCATAAGCAGGTGATATATTAACAATTATAAAAAAGGTAGTTTGTGCAGCCTGCATACAAAAATCTCTCTTAGCTCACCAGAGGAGCATGATGTTGGGGCCCAATCCAAAACACAGACAAGTTACAAATTTAGACAGCACGTTGCGTAGAAGTAAGCAAGCAGTTGGCCATTCTATAGCTCAATTAAAGTCTTAGGGAGCATAATGAACATCAAAGGGTTTCATACAAACATACTACATCAAGCAAAACTATGCAATCATTAGCCTAGTATAAACTAGATTGTGAGCCTCATGCAATAATAGTTGGTTAATAGACTTCAAAGCTTTAGGCACACTTCGGCAGAGTAATTAAATGGTAAGGCCTTTAATTATGTCAACTAATAGTTATACAAGTACCCAATATCAGGCATCATTCTTTGGGCATCTCATTAACTGAGGACAAATAAAGCAATTGAAAAGAGCAAATTAACTATGCCTGAAACAAACAAGGAATTGAACTGTTGAGTTGGATACAGTGACTTAACCTAACAGGTTGAAGAGGCTCAGCGCAGCTCCTACTTCTTTTGCAAGGTTCCTTCCTAACATCTTGTACTTGGAAATCCTCAATCTTATCTTCATTGCACCCCCTCTATAAGGTGACACAAACTAGTTACTCGTCTCCTTGGAAGATAAATATGCATACTTTCCAGTCTGTGAACACAAAAGGATGAGATTATAACAAAACAACACCACATAATGAAACATGCCGCATCTCTTGCACTTGCACACAATGAAATGAGCATTTACTATGTGTGCACTATGTAAAAACTAGGCATACCTTCGAACTGGATCTCCAGGTACTCTTGGAGAGCCTACTTTAGTGTACAGCCAAACCTTTATGTCACCTATGAGTTAGAAAAGGCCCCACTACAACAGCCCTTAGTGTTTAAATCGTTGACAAGCTCTGTTAGAGTGTTAGGTCAAGAACAACAAGTAATCAAAGCAAACAATCCTAGTATGGTTGGCTGATGCAAACAAGCAATTGAACAGATGTGTGAGCAAATCTTACATATCAAGAAAAGAAGCAAAGAAGGAGGCTTAAAGACCATCACTTGACTGGCCAGATTTAAGGGGCATTTAAACATCATGTGCAACGTATGAACTAACATAAACATTGCATATTCCAGATTCTACAATGGAATGCACATGTATTAGGTTATGCCATGTATGATGATGCCTAAATGTACACTATAGCAGGCAGGAGTGATTCATCATTGCACGCACAATTGAATTGCAGGTTAAGGGCCAGTTCCATTCCGCCTTTTCAGGGCTTATTGTCAAAATAAGCCATAAAAGATGTAAATAAGTCATTTTTGAGTTATGGGCTTGGGCTTAACTAATTTTGCTTTGGAGGGGGGTGTTTCGGGTAGAACCTCACTAAAAATTGAAGGGAAGGGGAACAGTGAAATGACTCTGTTGTCTGCCTATGTTACACTCAAAATGCAACCGGTGACGCCCGCGTCACACCTCACCCTCAAGTAAAAACAAACACGCAAGTGTTCATTGCCGCCTGGCTTGCATCTCCTCTCCCTTTCCCTCTACCTCGATCCCACACTGCAGCACTAGGGTTCCTCCGAAGCCGTCACCATCGGTCCCATATGGCTCGGTCCTCGACGATGCTCTGTCCAGCTAGGCTACATGGTCATGGTAGGGGAAAATCTCCTGGCTGCTCCTCCTCTCGCACCGCCTCATTCTCATGGTCTCCAGCAGCTGCTCCACTGTGGTCCGTCCAACGCACTACTCTGGCGAGCTTCGCACAACTATGGCTGATGCCACACTACGGCAGAAGGCACCTTATTCTCCCTCCCCTCCTCCCAGGTCGTGGCCTTGAGGTGCTGTTGAAGGATGAGCTCATCCAACAAGGTGAGGATCTCCTCTGATTTTTGCCAAATTTTCATTTTGATCCACTATACGATGAATTGCTATGAGCTGCTTCTGCTGCTGCTATATGATGCATTGCTATGAGCTGCTCATGCTGCTACTATATGATGAATTGCTACGAGCTGCTGCTGCTATATGATGAATTGCTATGAGTTGCTGCTGCTATATGATGAATTGCTATGAGCTGCTGCTGCTATATGATGAGTTGCTATAAGCTACTCCTGCTGCTGCTGTATGATGAATTGCTATGAGCTGCTCCTGCTGATGCTATATGATGAATTGCTATGAGCTGCTCCCGTTGCTGCTATATGATGAATTGCTATGAGATGCTCCTGCTGCTGCTATATGATGAATTGCTATGAGCTGCTCCTGCTGCTGCTATATGATGAATTGCTATGAGCTGCTCCTACTATTGCTATATGATGAATTGCTATGAGCTGCTGCTGGTGTATGATGAATTGCACACTGCTGCTGCTACTTCTGCTGTATGATGAGTTGCTATGAGCTGCTGCTGCTGCTATATGATGCTTTCAGGTGGTGCTGCTATCTGATAATAACCAGCCACTTGGACCATCGAATTTCAATAAATAATTGTTCTTCATTTAAATGTGGGTCATGCGTTCTTCGTTTAAATTAGGCAATGGGATCTCTATGGAAAACATTGACCAAAGTAGATTGTGCCAAGTAGATGGTATCTTTGTATTTGCATTTTGAGCAAATTGTGATGGTCTGTTTTCCTATCATATTAATTACTGCACTGGGTTCAATTTGTGATGTTTGCAAGTCAAATTAATTTTCATATGGGCAGCAAAATGAAAAAATATAATGCAATCTAGACTTTTCACTGATCATACCAAAGATAAGCTAAAAACGCAATGAAAAGAACTGGTTGGCTTATTACATGGAGCTTATATTCACATGTGCTTATTTTTTTAGGATAACTCGTAATAACTGTCCCTAAGAAACTTGGCCAATAGAACTGACATACAAATAACATGTCACGATGATTGCAATGGAGGAGTGACGTACCATAGCACACTATATAGGCTCACTTGGCTCTCCTTTTTTTGCGATGTTCCATGAAATTGCCACATACATCTTGTACTTTTTCATTGTGTAACCCTATCTGCAAGTTGACACGGCTAATTTCAGACATCTCTACATGATAATACATTACACATCCCTTGCGCATATTTAAACCACCAATTAATGATTGTGTGCATAGCATAAACTAGCCATGACTCTGTGTGCTGGACTAGCAGGCACTCTAAGGGAGCCTAATGTAGTGCACTGGAATTCCTACATGCCACCTATGATTTTGTGTAATGTACTGTCTATGTTCCTAAATATATGTCTATGTAGAGATTCCAGTATGGACCACATACAGATGTATATAGATGCATTTTCGAGTGTAGATTCACTCATTTTGCTCTGTATGTAGCCTATAGTGGAATCTCTAGAAAGACTTATATTTATGAACGGAGGTACGAGGTAGTATCATTTATGGCATCTACACATCTAATTTAGGAGCCAGTAGTAATCATTGACTGCACAAAGGGATTACTGGTCGAAAATCCTAGTAAAGCACGCTGGCAGGCACAGAACAATACAAGAGAGAGAGAGACGCGCTTACAAGATCATAGCAATGCCTCGGTCCAGGATCTTAGTTGGCCAAGCTGTTAGATCCAGAAGAAACATCGTCCTTGTAGTTTTTGCGGATGCATAATGTAATGTAATGACAGTTAGTATATTTGAAGTACATCGGGCAGGTGATGCTGGACGGGTTTAAAGGTGGAAAGTACCTAGGCCGTGGCGGGTGATGAAGTCATGTACCTAGGGTAGGGTCATGAACCTATCCAAGGTACCCTCCCCAAGGACATCTTTAGAAGAAGCGGCCTTCCAGTCGACCTGGAAGGATTTCACTCGACAGACTCAAAGACACTCGACCATGAAGACCCACTCGACCACCAGGAGTTCGGGAACCACTCTGAGTCCAAACGGTCTGTAATTAAGTAGTCTTTATGATCATGATGACACTTTATGTAAGCATGCTACTGAACGCCTGGCCTTAATGTACCTTAAACCCTTCACTACGTGGGCTGGCTGGGGTCCTGGCGCACTCTATATAAGCCACCCCCCTCCACAGGTAGAAGGGTTCGCACCCCTATAATTCATACGCATATAATCCAGTCGACCGCCTCCGGGCTCCGAGACGTAGGGCTGTTACTTCCTCCGAGAAGGGCCTGAACTCGTAAAACTCGTGCGTATACAACTACTCCATAGCTAGTATCTTGCCTCTCCATACCTACCCCCATTCTACTGTCAGACTTAGAACCACGACAGTTGGCGCCCACCATGGGGCAGGTGTTCTAGCGATTTGTTGGAGAAGTTGGGATTCTTTCGATCTCCTACATCATGGTTTCAGGTGGAGTTTTGGTCGAAGGCCGCGAGATCCGTCTCGGTGCACTCACGTCCATCGTCGACGACTCTGCTTGGCTTCAGGAGGCTCCTCTTGACGTCGACGCGCTCCCCGTCCGCGGGGCAACGCACTTTTGCGCATGCGTCCGCGGCATCCTCCTGCGGCAACCGTCGACCCAGTATTGGTCGGTTCTTGTGCCGTCCTCACTCCCAGTCTCCCGCCGGCGCAAGCGCTCCGGTCGGTCGAGGCTTCAACGGTGGGTGAGGCATGCGGTGGCTTCGCCCGATCGGCCACTTTCCAAGTTGCGGCAATCGAGCCCGACGAATCTCTCTGGCATGTTCGATCTGGCCGACCGCTCGCAGAGATCGTGCATCCGAAAAGTGCGATAGCAGCGATCCGGCAGCGGAGGTTCTGATGGTCGACGGACCACGCAGTCCTCCTGGATTCCCCCGCACCGACGGAGGCGACGGTGGAGGCGCGCAAGCTCACGAAGAGTACCAACCCGAGCCCCTCACTTTGCTACAGAGGGAGGAACTTCGTTGCCGAAACATGGATGCGCTTCACACTCCTATCGTTGGAGAAACCCCCGAGGCTCGTGCCTTGGAGGATGCGCGCTTGGCCAACCTGGCCGAGCGCACTCGACTGGAGAACCTCCAGCGAGTTCTCGACGAGCACACGCGACCACGGGTTCGAGAATCCGATCGACGTCGGCTCTTTCCACAACCAACTCAGGTATATCGAATTCCGATTCAGAATTTAGCATCTGCAGCCCGTATAGCAGAATCGATTCAGCCTTCCCAGTCGGAGGCGGGTAGAGGTTTGCAACAGATCAAAGATTTACTCCGGGCAGCAGGAGATCAAAATTCAGTCGTATCACAGTCACGGAATAGGATTCACATCAGATCCGTCGCTGCGAATTCAGTCCAGTCGGCCCATAGTCCAAGATCGCCCCCGAGGCGTGAGGAACGTGGAGGCCGGCGTGATGATCAGTACAAGAACCGCGAGCCATATGAGCACCAATTCGATCGCAATGATCGACGCGTCGAGTGCCCACCCTCCCCAAGGGGTGGATCATACGCTCCTCGGCAACAAGATGATGACGCCAACACACGGTGTTGGGCGAAGGGTTCGATTGACCCAAGAGAACCGTGCTTTGATGCGAGATCCATTATTGTTCAAGGTTTGGTCGACAGAATAGAGCTCACCGAGAAGGCCATGACAGATGTTCCTCCAAAGCAGCAGAGTTCATGTCTCGGGGCGAGTGTTTTAGCAGGGGCCATCGTGAGCCACAAAGTGATTCCTCCGAACTTCAGGTTGGCGACTGGAGTCGATAAGTTCACCGGTGAGTCCAAGCGACACTTGGCTTGAGGACTACCGAGTGGCTGTCCAGATTGGCGGCGGCAACGATGAGGTAGCTATGAAGCATTTGCCTTATGTTGGAGGGTTCGGCCAGAGCATGGTTGAATCGATTAGCACCCAAAGAAGTATTTACACTTGGGAAGATCTTGCCCGAGTGTTTGTCGGAGACATTTGAAGGGACTTGCAAGCGACCAGCAGGTTGTGAGCTGCAGTCATGTGTATGTAAGTCGAATGAAACTTTGAGAGATTACATCCAGAGATGGATTACCTTGCACCACAGTTGAGAATGTGTCTGATCACCAGGCAGTCTGTGCTTTCAAGGAAGGTGTCAAGAACAGGGAGTTGAGTTTGAAATTCGGTCGGACAGGAGATATGACCCTGAGTCGGATGATGGAGATTGCCACCAAGTATGCTAATGGTGAAGAAGAGGATCGGCTCCGGAGTGGTAAGTACAAGTCAGCCGCTAATGAAGCCGGCGGAGGGAACTCCAGTCGGAAGCAGAAGCGCAAAGCCGAGCCAGCCGCTCCCGGAGAAGCCTTGGCTGTGACCCCAGGAAAGTTCAAGGGGAAACCCAAGGGTCCGTGGAACCCCAAGAAGGTGAAAGACCAAGATGGAAATGATGTGTTGGACTTGCCATGTCACATTCACATGAAGAAAGATGAAGATGGTAAACTCATTTACCCGAAACATACCACTCGACAGTGTCGGCTCTTGATTCAGCAGTTCCAAGGGAAGCAGCCCAAGGATAAGGAAAAGGAGTCGGACAAAGTTGAGGACAAGGAAGATAGTGATGGTGGATACCCCCAGTTCAATTCCACCCTGATGATTTTTGCTGAGGTTGAAAGCAAAAGTTGATTGAAAGTTATCAACCGAGAAGTGAACATGGTCGCTCCAGCGACGCCCAATTATCTGAAATGGTCCCAGACCGCCATCACATTCGACCAGTCTGATCATCCGACACACATTGCCTCCCCTGGGAGGCAAGCGTTGGTGGTCGATCCAATCATTGAAGGCACCGACTGACCAAAGTTTTGATGGATGGTGGCAGTGGTTTGAACATTTTGTATGCAGAGACATTGAAAGGGATGGGCATTCCGATGTCCAGACTCAGCACCAGCAACATGAGCTTCCATGGAGTCATTCCTGGAAAGAAGGCTGAGTCACTCGGCCAAATTGCTCTCGATGTGGTTTTGATGACTACAAGAATTTTCGTAAGGAAAAGTTGACCTTTGAGGTGGTGGATTTCAGGCGCTTATCACGCTTATTCGGGAGGCCAGCATATGCGTGTTTCATGGCTCGACCATGTTATGTGTACCTCAAGCTAAAGATGCCAGGTCCCAAAGGTGTGATCACCGCCACCGGCAATCGGAAAAAGGCGTAAGAGTGTTTTCGAGAAGGCTCTAAGATCATCGATGCTCGGATGGCAATGGTCGAGCTGCAAGAGTACCAGAAAACTGCAGACCCGAGTGATTTGTTGCGAGCCAAGAAGCCCGCCACGAGTCAAGATTACCGTCCGGGAAACAAAACCAATTCATATTCATCCGACTGATCCCAATGCTGCTCCGACTCACATCTCAACAACACTCGACTCCAAATAGGAAGAAGCGCTCATCCGGTTCCTCCGAGAGAACTGGGACATCTTTGCATGGAAGCCTGCTGACATGCCAGGTGTTCCCAGGGGACTGGCTGAGCATCGTCTGTGAGTCGACTCAAAAGTCAAACCTGTCAAAGAACATCTTCGACGGTCCGCCGTCCAGAAGAGAAAGGCCATAGGCGAGGAGGTGGCTCGGCTCTTAGCAGCAGAGTTTATCCGAGAAATTTACCACTCCGAGTGGCTCGCCAATGTTGTCATGGTCCCAAAGAAGGACAATTCACTGTGCATGTGCATCGACTTCAAACATATCAATCGGGCTTGCCCGAAAGATCATTTTCCTCTTCCCCGCATCGACCAAATAGTCGACTCGACTGCGGGATGTGAGCGGTTGTCTTTTTTAGACGCATATTCCGGGTACCATCAGATCCGTCTGTATGGACCCGACGAGATCAAAACAGCTTTCATCACTCCATTCGGTGCTTACATTATGTCACCATGCCATTCGGCCTCAAGAATGGCGGAGCCACGTTCATGAGGATGATTCAGAAGTGTTTACTCACTCAAATCAGTCGGAATGTGGAAGCATACATGGATGACATTGTGGTCAAGTCACGGAAAGGTTCCGACATGTTGACTGACCTTGCTGAAACATTTACCAATCTCGGGAGGTATGATATCAAGCTTAATCCATCAAAGTGCACATTCGGAGTTCTGGCGGAAAGTTACTCGGTTTTCGTTTACGAACGAGGAATCGATGCTAACCCAGAAAAAGTTGGCACTATACTCCGAATGAAACACCCTGTGCATGTGCAGGATGTCCAGAAGCTTACTGGATGCTTGGCCGCTTTAAGTCGATTCATCTCTCGCCTCAGTGAAAAGGCATTGCCTCTTTACCGACTGATGAAGAAGTCAGACAAGTTCGAGTGGACTCCTGAAGCTGATGCAGCGTTTGCAGAGCTCAAAGCTCTGCTCTCCACCTAGCCGGTGCTTGCTGCCCCAATCAGCAAGGAGCCATTGTCGCTTTACATTGCAGCCACAGGACAAGTCGTCGATTACTATACTTACGGTCGAAGCGGGAAGAGGAAGGAAAGGCCTTCAAAGTTCAGCGCCCAGGTGTATTATCTTTCCAAGTATTAACCCCGTCAAAGCAAAGATACCCTCATTATCAGAAGCTTGTGTATGGGATTTATATGACCGCAAAGAAGGTTGCTCATTACTTCTCTGATCATTCCATTACAGTCGTCAGTGACGCCCCATTATCAGAGATTTTGCACAACAGAGACGCAACTGGTCGAGTGGCGAAATGGGCGATTGAACTTCTTCCCCTTGATATCAAGTTTGAGGCAAAGAAAGCCATCAAGTCCCAAGCAATAGCAGATTTCATCGCCGAGTGGATTGAACAACAGTTACCGACTCAAGTTCACTCGGAGCACTGGACTATGTTCTTTGATGGTTCCAAGATGTTGAATGGTTCCGGTGCTGGGGTAGTATTGGTTTCCCCCCGAGGAGATAAGCTCAGATATGTGCTCCAGATTCACTTTGATTCTTCCAACAATGAAGCAGAATACGAAGCATTGTTGTATGGGTTGCGTATGGCCGTTTCACTCGGCCTCCGTCGCCTCATGGTCTATGCGACTCAGATCTGGTGGTTAATCGGTGATGAAGGAGTGGACGTCAGAAGTCCAGCCATGATGCTCTGTAATGCTGATGAGGAAGCTAGAGAAGAAGTTTGAGGGTTAGAGCTCCATCATATACCCCGACTGAAAAATCAAGCTGCGATGATTTGGCGAAAATAGGGTCCAAGAGGGAAGCCATTCGGTGATGTGTTTTGGAGCACATCCGCACACCGTCGATTCAAGAGGATCCTTTCTTGAAGAAGCTCCACAGCCAAAAAGTGCCACCGATCCGATTGAAGTTGAGGTCCCGGCGATGGTCGACACGATCATGGAAGTCGTGGTCATCACTCCCGATTGGGCGATTACCATACATCGCGTATATCCTGAGGAAAGAGCTCCCGGAGAACGAAGAAGATGCTAGACAGATCGTCCGCCGATCCAAGGCCTTTACTGTGATCAAGGGACAATTATTTAGAGAAAGCGTGACTGGAGTCTGTCAGAAGTGCATCACGCCAGAAGAAGGTCAGATAATTCTTGATGATATCCACTCGGGGACCTGTGGTCACCATGCGTCCTCTCGGACCATCGTGGCTAAAGCATACCGAGCGGGATTTCTTGGCCAAAGGCAAATGAAATGGCAAAGGAAATAGTCGACAAGTGTGAAGGATGTCGGTTCTACTCCAATATGTCACACAAACCCGCCTCAAAGATTGAAGACCATTCCCTCGTCTCGGCCTTTCGCTGTTTGGGGGTTGGATATGATTGGACCATCGAGAAGCTGGCAGGAGTGGTTTCACTCATTTGCGTGTTGCGGTCAACAATTTTACTGAAGTGGATCGAAGCTAAACCTATCAAGAACCTTGATGCGTTACCTTTGTCGGTTTCATCGAGAGTTGATATTCAGATATGGAGTTCCGCACAGCATCATCATTGACAATGGGTCAAATTTCGATTCCGACAAGTTCAAAGCCTTTTGCGCCTCTCAAGGCACGCGAGTCGACTATGCTTGATCGCTCACCCCGGTCGAATGGATAAGCGAGCGAGCAAATGGTCTAATTCTCAAAGGACTGAAACCTTGGTGATGCGTGATCTCAAGCATGCAGCAGGCGTGGGTCGACGAACTTCCTTCAGTTCTCTGGGGATTGAGGACCACTCCTAATCGGTCGACAGGGAGAACTCCATTCTTTATGGTCTACGGAGCTGAAGCAGTTCTGCCGAGTGACCTGCTTCACAATGCGCCCCGAGTCGAACTCTACTCTGAAGCTGAAACGGAGCGAGCCTGGCAAGATGCAGTCGACCTCCTTGAAGAGGAGAGAGAGATGGCCCTGATCCGCTCGACCATCTATCAGTAGGACTTGCGTCGATTCCACGCTAGAAATGTGAAGAGCCGAGCCTTTCAAGAAGGAGATCTGGTCCTCCGAGTGGATCAACAGAAACCACACAAGCTCGCTCCCACTTGGGAAGGTCCCTTCATCGTCACCAGAGTTCTCCACAATGGAGCTTACCATCTTTACAACGTCGAACGCCAGATCGATGAGCCTCGAGCCTGGAATGCGGAGCTGCTCCTGAACTCATTCGGGTGAGATGTAATAAAAGTACCTCTGTAGTTTGTTTATCAAAGACAAGAATGTTATAATTTTCCCAGTGATTGTGATTACTTTTTCGTTTACATAAGAAATTTCTCCCAGTGGATGGCTTAGCTGCGAACCTGTTTCGCCTAAGTTTGTAAAAAAAAACCCTGCCGAGTGGAGAGCCAGCCTCCCACTCGGGGGCTTAGCTGCGAATCTGTTTCGCCTAAGTAT